>JAKSZU010000005.1:12479278-13079278 GCA_026018925.1 Tupaia tana
CTTTTCTAATGTCATAAGTAACACATGTTCATTGCAGAAAATTCAGAAGAGCACACACACAAAAAAATACTCATAACCTTCAGCACACAGAAACAACATTTACTGATCTCTGAGTGTGCATCCTTCCAGTCTTTTTTGATATCTACAAAAGAACTCACTGGGATTTTGACTGGGATGGCTTTGAGTCTATAAAGACTGACATCCTGACAATATTGAGTCTTCTATCCATGAACATGGAATATCTCTCCATTTGTTTAGTTCTTTGATTTTCCAGTCCAGTCTTTTTTCTATCTCTGAATTTTATTGCATTGAGAACACTCTATTGGTAGGTTTCAGCCCTGCTTTCTCCCTTGACATTATGTAATGTTAATTTTGTCTAAGCATAGATCTTAATTATTGCTTATTTTTTCAATATGTAGAGACACAGTATCTAATCATCCCCTATTATCGTACCTCTAGGGTTTTTTCAAGGTATGTTGCTAACTATAATAACTATAATAAAAATAGGCACCAAAACCAACATGGTAAACAGATGAGCATCCAGAAAATGATGTTTGAGGCTGGCGATACCAGAAATAGAAGGGGGAAATGGGGAGGCAGGAAGAGGGTCAACCTCAGAGGAGGCCAGGAGGAAGCCAGGAGGAGGTCAGCAGAGCTCAACAGACCTGGAGGGGAGGAAGCATTTGGCTCATGGTGACTTCTCAGGGAAATGGAAGGCTGGACTCTGGTCTTGGAGATGGGGTAAAGTGGGGAGGATGGGACAGGTCTGAGGAGGTAGGTGCTAGAAATAGAGCCCTAGCAGGCCAAGTAAGAGGAGAGAGCATAGAGGTCATCCCAGAGCCCAGGAGAGGGTCAGCATCAGGACCACCCAGAGGTAAACCCTTATTGATGGCTTCTCCTCACACTCATGATGGGTTGGAAGTGGGGCCAAGGAACCAAACCTCAAGGACAGCTGGAAGCCCAGGCCAGGTGGCTCTGTCTTCTGGGCCCTGTAGCCTTGAGAGCACATGGCTGCTGAGGTGGCTTTAGGCTGTACCAAGACATTCTTCCTGCACTTGCATGGCCCTGAGAGTGGCACCTCCTCAAACTGAGGCTCTGGAACCCACCCTAGTCCCAGCTCTGCATAAGGTACCTATGCAGAGGGTATGGGGTAGGGATAATTTGGGAAATAAGGATCTAGTTAGACGGTAAGGACTCCTGGACAGTCTTTTGCCACTTGCCTTCCTAGTCCCAGCCCCAGCACCATGCTACTGTTCTGCATAGAACTGGCACTTGTGAGGGAGCCCTGTGATGGGACACCTGAGGCCAACTGAGTATTAATGCCCTTCCCCCCCAGAAACCAGGAGGAAGCAGATGGCCCACCAGATGGGGTAAGGAAGGACATGGATTTTCAGGAATTCAGGAACCCCAGAACCATGGGGTCCTGGAATATTAGACTGGAAAACCACTGCCTCAGCCTCACATACATAGAAAAATAACAGCTGCAGGCCTTGAGCAGAGACACTAACAGCAGTAATTTCTGTGGTCATTCCAAAATCGTTTCCTCTCCCTACCTTGTATTTTCCAACCACTCTGTACCCATGCAGAGTGAACACTTAGATACACTCACTAACGCTATGTGCCACGCTAAGCATTGTATACATGCTGACATTTAGTTCTGAGGCTGTCCCCAAGAAAGAGCTAGGGTTGGGGGCCAACAGGTGGCATGGTGGTTAAAACACTGGACTTCCACATGGCTGACTATGGTTTGAGTCCTAGACTTGGTGACTTGAAACTCACACCACGTGCATGTGTGTGTGTGCCCAAAATTCTGAGAGGAGAATAGAAGAGAAGGAATTGTGGCATGGCCGACCCTTCTGAGGAGGGTGATTTCTCACTTCCTCTCTCTTTGTCTCTGTCTCTCTTTGGTAAGTGCACATGCCCCATGGCAAAAACCTTAAGAAAAAGAAAGAGTTAATGTTGCTACCCCCACTTAGTGGATGAGGGAACTGAGGCACAGAGCAGGAAGAGAGCCTCCCCCAATGTCTGACGCTTGCTGTTGTCAGATGGGATTGGGTTTGGGTCTGCTGTAGCACCTGGGCGCTGACCTCTCCACTGTGCTACACTGATCACAAATATGTTGCTTTTTAAATCAGAAATAAATAAATTATGTTTAACCAAATAAAGCCTGAAGTAAAAATCTTAGTATGTTTTAACAGCACAGCCTTTTAGGGGGCATCTTTCTTAGAACCATAAGTCTGACTCCTCAGCTCTGGAAATCAAAGCTATAAAGAGCCCCCAGTGGCTCTTCTGGCCTCTCACGCTTCACATGGGTCCTCATTTCCTAGATCATGGGAAGCCCCAGTTCTCGCATATCCATCTCCTCACCCCCGGCCTTGTCTTATGTAGGGCCCGGTTGGGGTGAGGCCTCGAGGCAACCGGGGCACATCTCAGGAAGTGTCAATCCCCACCCAAAGTCGTGCAAGGGCGTTCACACTGAAAAGCAGGTGCCGGGACCAGCAGTTAGTGTAATGGCTATGTCGCTGGACTCCCACGTAGTCGACCGCGGTTCGAGTCCCGGACCCGGCGGCTTAAACTCACGCCGGGCGCGTGTGCGTGCGTGCCCAAGATCCCGAGAGGAGAATGGAGGAGAAGGGATTGCGGCGTGGCCATCCCCCCTGGGGGGTGATTTCCTGCTTTCTATCTCTCTGTCTCTCTCTGTCTGTCTGGCGAGCGCACGCGCCCTATAGCAAAAACCTCTCCAAAAAAAAAAAAAAAAAAAAAAAAAAAGCAGGTGCCTTCTCACTGTTGGCCCCTGAGAGTCCCCTCCTCAATCCCAGACCCAGCCCCACACTCAAGCCCCTACCTTGGGCGTCTGCACCACACGAGACAGGCGTGCAGCTTTCCCTCCGTGTGAAAACTTTCGCTGGGGTCCAGCTCGGCCTGAGGCTCAGTGGTGTAATTTGGGAAGTCAGTGGGTCTGCCTGTCATTAGAAATGCAGTGTGACAAGGAGGACGTGTTGCAGTCAGTTGAGTGTGGCCTGACATCCTTACTCCCCTACCTACAGATGAGAGAGCCTGAATTAGTTCATTTCTTGGGCTTCTGTTTGCTCATCCACCAGATGGGTAGAGGAGTCCCCACCTCGCAAGGTCCTTCGGGTGCTGTGCGCGGCCCCTGCAGCTCGGCGGGGCTTGGTCAGCTTTCGCTCCTCCCTATCCCCTCCTCCCTGCACTGTGTGAGTGAGATGCCAATAGCAAAGGCCACTCCGCAGCCCCCAGCGTCATGTGTGTGGCATCCCACAACCCGTTCAAAGCAGACTTAGGAACTTCTGTCCCCACTCCTAGACGGGCCGGCTGGCAGTGGCGGAGCTCCCACAGGCTGGCAGACCAGCAGGATGAGGTAGTGTCTGCACATTCCACGCAGCAAGCCAGCTTCCCTGGGCAGGAGCCTGGGGTAGGGGCTCCAGGTGACCCTGCCTAGCCCCTTCCCACGGGACTGCAGCCCCCACCTCCGGCGCAGGACGGGAAGCCCAGAGGACAGAGATGCAGGCGGGAGGTCCTCCGGCCCTGGGCTCCTGCCAGCTTGAGGAGCTGCAAAAAGATGAGGTCACAAGGACAGAGTCACTTTGTTATAGTGAAACACCCGCAGCCTGAGACACACACAGTCCCACGGCAGACAGACACAGACAGACCTAGGCACACCCCTGGGCAGAGGGGTCGGCCCCAAGAGCCCTGGGGCCTAGGCAGGAGAGGCCATGGGAAAAAGGCCTCGTGGTTGGCAGGCATGTGTGCAGAAGGCTTGGGGCGACAACAACAGTGACACTCGGCCACATGTGAGGAGAAGTGCAGGTTCAGGCTCGAGCCTCATGGTCTCCCTGAGGCTGCGCGGTGCTCAGCAGGAGGGAGCCTAGGTATCAGGTGAAAGGGGCCTTTGAGGAAGGGGAGCCCTAGTGTTGAGCTACTGCCCTGAGCCACCCTAGACAAAGAGACCCCACGGCCTTTCAGGTTGTGGTCTCCCTGTGCATACCGGGAGGGCAAGGTCATGAAGCCTTCAGCTCCAAGTGCTGGAAAGAAGGAGCCATTGGAGCTTGGGGCTCAAGATTGAGGGGTCTCCGGGGATGTGTCCTATGGCAGGGGCTCACCCTAGGAGAGAGAGCTGGGGGCAGGCTGGAGGCTGCTAGTCAGTGTCTGCGACCTGAGTGTGCACACACACCTGACACACGTTCACACTCATTGGACCTGCGCACTCACACGCTCTCATCCTCTCTGTGCAAAGATGTGGGCAGCATGGGGGGCTCCCTCCCAGCTGGCCGGGACCTCCTCTGGCTGCCAGCTGGTACCATGTCCCCCACACACTGAGCCTGTGATGACCAGGAGGAGTGAGAACACCCTGTCCACTTCAACAGGATGTCAGGATCTGTCCTGGTGGCTCAGGGGATGCAAAGCCACCTCCTACCTGACAGCTTGTTGAAAGCAAAGAATTTGTCCCAGAGCCTCCCAGGCTTTTCTGTGGTAGGCAGACTGCAAGGGGACGGAAGGGAGCAGGCTGTCGCCCACAAGGAGGACCTAGGCACTGCACTCCCGGAAGAACTGTTCGTGTGCCATTCACATGCCAAGCCCGGTGCTGGTCCCTATGAATGCAAGGGAGACCCAGACTCATACTCCCTGCCAACCAGGAGCTCCCAGATCATGTCCTTGCATTTTACAGTCTTGTTGGCACAAAGATGAATGTGGTCCAGGCTGGATTCAATACAATTGAATACAGTTATTATTGTATTTATTTTTTCTTCTGACTTTAAAAGAAATTTGCTAAGCGTTTCCATAGACCCCTGAAAGTATGGTGTGATGCAGAAAGGAAGGGCCAGAGGGCTAACAGGACCTTGTCTCTGGTTGGTCGAATCAGCCCTGACCTGGCCAGATCCATCAGGTTTGGTCCCTCAGAGACTTGGGTGTCATGGACTAAATGTTAGAAGGCCCCAGAATTCATATGCTGAAATCCTCACTACCCCCAGTGGGATGGCCTTTGGAAGGTGATTAGGTCATGAGGGTGGGGCCCTTATGAGTGGGATTAGTGCCTTTATTAAGGGGGTGCCAGGGAGCGGGCTCACTCCCGTCCACTGCAAGTGAGGACACAGCGAGAAGGTGTCCGTCTGCAAGCCAGGAGAGGGCTCTCACCAGAACCCGACCACGTCGCACCCTCATCTCAGACTTCCAGCCTCCAGAGCTGGGAGAATGAGCGTCTGTTGCTGATAACTCACCCAGACTGTGGCATTTTGGCAAAGCAGCTTGAGTAGGCTAAGTCACGCACCCACCCAGGTGTGCACCCCAAATGCATGCCGTAACTGCTACCAAAGGGAGCTGCACGTCATGTGGGAGCCCATGGAGAGGTCAGAGGGCTCCAGAAACCTGCTCCAAACTCCTACAAGGGCCCCAATGCACGAGGGCCTGGCTTTCAGACCCTGGAACCTGCAGGAAGGGGAAGCCCTTGAGGATGCAGAGCTGTGATCCCAAAAGAACATTTGGTGCACCACGGGCAGCCCTTATGCAAGTACAGGGAGCCCTAGCCAGGTGCTTGGTGACCTCCTACCCATCTCTACCCATTCGCCCTATCCCCATTCCCCAGAAATGATTCTAGACATTGCTGGTTCCTCCAACCCCACCTACAACGCACCCGCGCTCTCCAGCAGCTCCAGGGTCATGAGAACCAGCGCCTGCTCCTAATCCCAGCATTCCAGGCTCTCCAAGTCTTTTCCTGCCTGTTGCTGACCCATGGCCCTTCTCCTACAGCCATGCTCAGCTGCCTTTAAGAGAGACTTGCAGAGCAATCCTCACCTGTCCAGATGGCCCTGAGCTACCCGGTGTAGGTGCTGAACAGCATCCATGGCCCAGCGCTGCCTGGGGTCTGGCTCGCGGGCCAGAGTTCATGGCTGGGCTTTCTGCCACCTCTTTCAGGAAGGCGTGGGCTCTTGCTTTGACCCTGGCAAGCAGTCTGGACTTGGCTGTGTCTGCCCCAAGAGAACTATGAGGAGAAGTAAGACACTGACCAACAGGGTGGGGCTGGGGTGGGGGAGGTGACAGGTCCTAATGAGAAACACAGGAAATGGCGGGCCCTGCCTGGAGCTGGGGCTCGGGCTGCAATCTGGACAGAGCTCCAGTTTCTTGGGGGCCTGGGACCTGGGGCCTGCTCCAAGTGGAGCCTAAGAGAGCTCTATCTGCCATGGCCCACCCGGGTCCCCCTGACAGCTGGCAGTAAGTATAGTAGCAAATATGAGGACCTACTATGTGCTGCTAATGCTCCCAAACCATGTCTCGTGGTAGTTGTAGTTTCTAAAGTAACTTTCTTCTCTCTGTTTTATGGATGTGGAAACTGAGACCCAGGGCAACAAAGATCCTAATCTTAGGTGCATAGCTAGAAAGACAGCACTATGATTTTAACCTTAGAGCCTGTGCTCTTAACCAGGACAATCCTACTTCGAACTCAAAGTAGACACGAGGGGACAGAAGCTGCTTCCCCTCCGAGGGAAGCATCCAGGGCCTGTAGGGCCTTGTGAGTCCCCAGTGTCTTACAGCTGCACTCCTGGCCTGCAGGGCCTCTGAGCCCCCAGTGTCTTACAGCTGCACTCCCCTGCAGGGCCTTGCAAGCCCCCAGTCTTACAGCTGCACTGGCCTGCAGGGCCTTGTGCCCCCAGTGTCTTACAGCTGCACTCCTGGCCTGCAGGGCCTTGCGAGCCCCCAGTGTCTTACAGCTGCACTGGCCTGCAGGGCCTTGCGAGCCCCCAGTGTCTTATAGGCACTCCTGGCCTGCAGGGCCTTGCAAGCCCCCAGTGTCTTATAGCTGCACTCCTGGCCTGTTCTTGGAGGAAAGTGTAAGAGACTCAGGAATGCCTTTGGCAGATGCAGTCTCGAAGTGTGCCTGGGTTGGGGACGTGGCCCTCTGCTGCCCCTGACCCCTCCTCCCCCTGCAAAGTGTGACTTTGTCCGGCCAAGTCTCCAGAGCCTCGGAAGGTTTCCATGAGCACAGGCCCCAGACAGGAAGGGCCAGACCGGCGTGAGCACTGCTGTCGGTAAGGTGCTCACCTTGCTCCTCTCCCTGAGAAGTCGGGATTGTGATTCCCATTTTATAGACGAGAAATGGAAGCTCGGGTACAGAGCAGCATGCCTGAGACTCCCTGGTGAGACAGGCCCGGCTGGTCTTCTGCCCACGTGAAGCTGTTCCCAAGCTTTGCAAGCAGGGTGTGCTCTCCCACAAGGCACCTCCATGGTCTCGGGCGAGTGGGTGGTGCTCTCTCCACCTGGTGCTACTGTTCTGCTGGTGGGGAGCTTCGCGGTGTGATCCGGCCACTGCCAGACCGTCCTTCTAGCCTCCCTCCCTCCTGGCCCATGCCTGCTCTGCCCCCAACTCACGTGCCCACTGCCTGCTGAACACGCCACGTGTGTGCCCACGCTGCTTGCCCAGTGTGGCTCCACACACGGCTATGCCAAGCCGTGGTGATCAGACGCAGACACGCAAGGCTGAGGCTCTCTGCTCTGGCAAATGGGGCTGTGCTGGTGAATTCTTTTTCTTTCTTTCTTCTTGTAGAGATTTTTCCTATAGGGTGCATGCACTTGCCAGAGAGATAGAGAGACAGAAAGCAAGAAATCACCTCCCACCCCCGGGGAGGATGCCATGCCGCAATCTCTTCTCTTCCATTCTCCTCTCAAGATTTTGGGCACGCATGCACATGCGCCCGGCATAAGTTTCAAGCTGCCGGATCTGGGACTCAGACTTCAGTCGACTACATGGGAGTCCAGTGACGTAACCATGATGCCATCTGCTGGTCTCTCTGCTGGTGAATTTTAACAATGGGCTTTCGTGGGGCGACATCAGTGCTGTGTGCTGATGTCCATTCCCAGATGCAGCATGAGGTCCCCGAACCCACAGTAGGGAAGAGACACTCACAACTGGCCCTCACTGAGAGGCTAGAGCCGCTCCAGCACACCCAGGACCACGCAGCCCCGAGAGGCTTCTCAGCCTGGGAACAGGCCTGGGCCAGCTGAGTCGCCGGGTCGCCTTGCCTGGCTGACTTGGCTAGATCTCCTATGTGTGTGTGGACTTTGCCCTCCTCCCACCGGCTGCAAACCCAAACCTTGTCATCTGATGGCCACAGACGGCAGTGAAGGCCAAGCTGCATTTGCGTTCCGAGAAAAAGACGGCATTGTGGTCCCTCTGCCTCAGCACGGGAACAAACAACACTTCCATCCGGGGAGGAGCCAGAACCGTGGTCACAAGCCCATCTGTTTCTCAGGCTTTGGGCTAATTTTCTCCAAATTACTGGCAACTTCTCCAGTTCCGGCAACAGTTGTGAACACTTTGTTTTCGCCCCATGAGCCTCTCAGCCAGACTTGCAGGGTTCAGCAGCTAATCCTTAAACGTGCCCTGCGCCTCCTGTGTCCGGGGCCATGACAGTGCTCCATGAGCAGCAAGTGGGACAGCGGAAGGGACTGCTGTGGGCCCAGTCCTGTGCGGAGCATTTTATAGCCCCAGGCTTGGCTTCTCTGAACTGGATCCACAGCCAGGCGGCGTCAGTGTCACCGAGAGCTGTTGCAAACTCGACTCGCCGGCCAAACCCCCCCATCCCTCGGCTTGGAATCCGCACTCACGCAGATATGCAGGGAGGCTGACATCTGGGCACTGAGCTAATAGGAGCTCATTCTCATTCCAGTCATGGAGTGTCACCTTCAGTGAGAACGGTGAAGCTGGGTGACCAATGCACTCGCCCAGCTGGTGAGCTTGGGAGCTGGCTTCCACCCAGGATGGGGCCTCAGAAGGGCAGCCAGCGCCAGCCCGGACTCGGCCTCTAGAAACATCCACAGACCACGGCAGCTCCCTGGCTCCAGGGCCCTCACCCGTAATGGGTGGCAGGAGAGGGCTCCTGCAACACACATGCCCTTACAAGCCTCTCTGCTTCGAGTCAGGCTGGGCTGCAACCTCTTCGGGGAATCACACATAGCCCTAACTCGGGGACACTGTGGAGAAGGCAGGCCAGGACAGCAGGAAGTGTGTGTTCTGAGGCCGCCCAGAATCAAGAGCGAGGTCTGAATCCTGGCTCCACCCCTTCCGGCTGTGAGACTCTGGGCAGGTCACTGCCCTGCTCTGTGCTTCAGGTATTGATGGGAAAGTAAGGATGTAAGGATGAAGGAACAAAGTAAGTCATTTTCTGCAAGGTTCTTAAATGGAGCCTGGCACTGACCCTGCGCTTGAGATGTTTGTTAAACAGACATTAAAGAAAAGAAGTTCCAAGCCTAGTTCGCTCAAGGGAAGAAGGTGCAAGGAGTGGGGCCACTACAGCCAGAGTGGAAAGGAGAGGCTCAGGGAAGGCTTCCTGGAGGAGAAGACCTTTAGACTGAGACCACTCGGGAAAGGGAGATTAAGAGTCCCTC
Source organism: Tupaia tana (assembly GCA_026018925.1). Lineage (NCBI taxonomy): Eukaryota > Metazoa > Chordata > Mammalia > Scandentia > Tupaiidae > Tupaia > Tupaia tana. The sequence goes on from JAKSZU010000005.1 coordinate 12,488,678, forward strand.
AGGAAGGAAAAAAGAGAGAGAGTGAGACCAAAAGGCTGTGAGGATAAGGTTAGAGGGTGTCACTGAGGGTGAGGGCTGTCGCGGCAGGACTGGTACAGGCTCGCGTGGGGCTCCGGGGCCAGCAGACTCTGCCTCCCCTCAGCTCCAGCCACCTGCTGTCTGAAACACTGCACCTAAGTGGGGTATTTGTCCCGGGGCATTCACCAGTGCTGGCTCCGTCCTCTAGAAGTAGGATGAAGGGCACTGGCAAGCAGTCAAAGCCAGGCCCGGACGGTGGCCACTGAGGCTGCTTTCTGGGCTGCCTGTAGGCACCATGAGGAGGTGTCCTCATGTTCAGGTCTCAGGGCTCCAGGCTGGACAGGGAGGGCGGACTGGGCTGCAGACAGCACGAGAAGCCACAGGCAGGAGCCAAATGTGGCCATCGGCTCCCGAGCTGTGTGACCTGGACGGCCAGCTCCACAAAGCAGGTCCCCAGGGCAGGAGGCAAGCAATGAACAGTCGGGCTGCGGAGGGCAAGCTTCAGGTGCGCCTGGCCTTGGGCCGACTCTCCCGGAGCCCCTCGGGGGTGTGGCTTCCATGACACCATCGAGGGAACCAAGGCCCTCTTAACCATTTGTCCGAGGTCACAGGCTTTAAGGGCAGAGCTGGGACTTGAGTCAGGCCCATCCAAAGCTGGCTGTGCCCAGTGGTCTCCATCCTGGGGACCGTCACTCCTTTCCATCACTTATTCCAACAAACAGCCTTTGGATGAGTCATCATCCCCTTCCCCGTGGACCACAGGCAACCCAGCTGCAGTTCTGAAGGCTCTTGTCCAGAGGATCTAGAACCTTCTCCCCACCTTTGCTGCTCTGAGCCACCACCAACCGGCAGACCTCATAGGAGCCTCCGTCCCCCCATCTCTGTCCTCACTGCCCTCACCTCCCTCTGCCCACCAGCTCACTTTTATTTCCTCTCAGCACGTACCACCATCTGCCACTGCCCCACACCAACACACGAGCTCCACGAGAGCTGGCTCTTAGTGTACACCCAGTGCACCTCCATTTTAGAGTGGTTCCCAGAGCGGGGAGGATCTCTGTCGACATGCATCCAAGGAGTGACTGCAGGGTGGAGAGCTGGCGCAGGCTGCTGTGTGTGGGATGACTAGAGAGGGGACAGATTCTGAGAGAATCAAGTATGGAGAGAGGATGCTTGCATAGCCAGCCTAGGAGGGCTCCCTGGAGTAGGTGAGAAAACCTGTCTGTGCTACAGAAGCAGGCCACCTGGGGAGAGGCAAAGATGGGTGGGAGGCGGAGACCTGGAGGTGAGAGCGAGGGTTGGTCAGGGGCAACCTCTGAAGAAGGAGATGCAGGGAAGACAAAAGAATGGAAGAGGCAGAGGGAACAGCCTGTGCAAAGGCACTTAGCAGGAGCCCCAGCTGCCCCCTGTCCTTGGACGTGCCTTGGGACCCTGGAGTACATTGCTCAGTCCCGCACGTAGCACACGCAGGCCAGGAAGAGCCAGAGTTCTCTTCAGCTGTTCCAGGGCAGCTGTTCCTGTTGTTTGTGAACCAAGCAGAGGCCTGGCGAGTGTGCTGCTAGGACAGGAGGGACCGTAGACGGCCAAGTCCTGCTCCGCTGCCTTGTTTTGGTTATGGTTTGTGTTTTCTTTTCTTTCTTTCCTTCTCTCTTTCTTTCCTTCTCTCTCTCTCACTTTCTTTTTTTTTAACGAACGTGGCTACGAGACCAAGAAAGAACGAATATTTTAGAGAAACTTCTAATACCACAGCCTGACCTGTAAACTTAGGGCCTCAGCACCAGCAGGGCTGGCCACAGCCATTTCAAACACAGGCTGGACGGACCTGCTTCGACCAGGGGTCTGATGCGAAACCCCAGCCACAGGGGTGACGGCCTACCAGCATGAAATCTTCCTTCCTTCCTTCCTCTCTGTGACGAGATCTCTCTCCTCCGTGTGGAGGGTCCTTAGACCCAGTCTGCTCCATGTGCCTCCCATATGCTCTCTGCCTCCTCGCCCCCCGCCCCCCAGCCAGCCTGAGCCCCGAGAGCCTGGCATCTGCCTGGATACAGCCGGGGCCATCCCCCTGCGGCTCCTTTGCTGTGAGCTTCTGCCCAGCTTCTACCCGGCCTCGTGTTCACGGAAATAAGCAAGCTCTGCAGAAATAGTAATTGATGCAGTTGATTCTAAGCACAGTGACCAGGCCCAGGGAAAGACAAAGCGCCTCTCAGAGTGCTCAGATGCCGGGGTTCTTTTTTTTGCGAGGTTTCAAGAACAGGAGACAAAGTCGTAAATCAGCATAAGGCGGCTTTACACTTGCCTGGCTCAGAAAGGCGGAACATCTGGAAGTGGAGGCCTGAAGATTACCGTGGGTTTAGAGATTTTCGGTTAGTACTTTGTTAAACTAAACACAAATCTTCATTTCCAAAAGCAAATCAGCAAAAAGAAGCCTGTGCTTCACGTGGACAGCAGTAAGAAGGCTTTTTTGCGTCATGAAAACACCAAGCCAAGGACAGGGTGCAGGGGGCACCCCACAATCACTGGCCAAGATAGCTGCTAATATTTGTAGGTGTGACCCCCCCCCCAGGCCCTTTGGAAAGAATTTTGGAATAGGAAAAGTAATCAGGGCCAGCAGGTAGTGTAGTGGTTGAAGTGCTGGACCCCCACGTGGCTGACTGCAGTTCTAGTCCCAGGCCAGCCACTCGGAACTCATGCTGGGCACATGCGTGTGTGTGTGTGTGTGTGTGTGTGTGTGTCCCAGATCCCAAGAGGAGAATAAGGGAGAAGGGATTGCGGTGTGGCCATCACCCTGGGGAGAGGGATGACTTCTCACTTTCTCTCTCTCTGTGTCTCCAGTGAGTGCATATGCCCTATAGCAAAAATCTCTAAAAAAAAAAAAAAAAAAGAAAGAAAGAAAGAAAGAAAGAAAGAAAGAAAGAAAGAAAGAAAGAAAGAAAGAAAGAAAGAAGAAAGAAAGAAAGAAAGAAGAAAGAAAGAAAGAAAGAAAGAAAGAAAGAAGAAAGAAAGAAAGAAAGAAAGAAAGAAAGAAAGAAAGAAAGAAAGAAAGAAAGAAAGAGAAAAAGCAAAGCTAAAAAAAGAGAAAGGGCATTAGTCAGAATGCTGCCCTCACACACTGCGACCCCTCTGCAGCCGCAGCAGTCCCACCTCTGAGCCTGGCGTTACCTCACTGCCTCCTAGAGGAATCCATGGCGATGCCGCCCCATTTTACAGACGAGGAAACTGAGACTCCACAAGTTTATATCACTTGCCTTGGCCAGGAGCTCTGATGCCAACACTCACATTCTTCTCCCTCCTGCATTTCTGGGTCTGGCTCCGAAAGGGACAAGAGGCCGTGGGATTTCGGGAAAGGTACTGACCTGTGAGCCCCCAGCCTGGGTTCCAGGCTGGATTCTGAAGTCAGTGCAGCTGAGCACAGGGCTGCTGTGTGCAGAGTCTGGGGCACTCTAGGATGAAAAGCTTCCTGTCCCTGCTCCCCGCCAACAACAATCCAGCTCCCAGGGTGGAATATGAGGGTCTGCGGGTGACCGAGGTGAGGCAGAGTAAGCAGGGGCTACAGTGGAGGCTCCGGGAGTAGAGGCAGAGGACGGTCATGGAGCAGACCCAGACTGCGGACAGTGACGGTGAGGGGGGGCTGGACTGCAGAGGGAATGTGGCAGCTGGTGCTGCCATGGAGCAGACCCAGACTGCGGACAGTGACGGTGAGGGGGGGCTGGACTGCAGAGGGAATGTGGCAGCTGGTGCTGGGCAGTCATGGAGACCAGCCTGAGAAGGGCCCTGAGTGCCAGGCCACAGCTTCCACTGCCTCCATAGCAACGAAGCAGAGAGGACACAGTGAGCGCCATGTCCTGGGACGCCCTCTGGCTGGAGCCTGCATCCCCACTCGGAATGATGTGGCTCCTGTGGAGGGAGCACTCTGAGCTAAGTACCTGGGGGACCAAGGATGGCCCTGAGCATCTGGCCAGGGACCCCAGCACTGTGCCCTTCCCTGGAAGGGAGATGGGAGAGAGACGAGGTACAGTCTTTTGGGACCTGACACTGTTACCTGGTCTGGGTGAGACCAGAACCCAGGGCTCCTGGTGCCCGTCCACTCTGCCTCCAGATGGATGGAGGGCCTCTAGACCTGGCCATGAGATGGGTCTGAGAGAGCGGAGGACAAGGCTCCCATCAGCCCTGCGAGCTGTCCCGGCCTGCCAGGAACCACAAAGGCAAATTAAAACCGCAAGGGGTTCTCTTTCTAATTACATGAGAAGTCTGAGATAGAAATGCCCTTCCTGGGGGTACACGGGCAGGGGGTTCCCATGCATATTCTAAGGAAGTAATCGGAACCATGCTGGGGACCATCTGGGGGCCATGTTGGGGAAAGGGTGTGAACACCCTCGTTGGTCCACTACTGCTCTCCTTTTCACAGCGAGAGTGAGAGAGCAGCCAAGTCCAGCAGCCGGGCATGGCTAAGTGACCTCTGCTGTCACCGTGTTATGGCCTGTCATGCAGCCATTTAAACAGAGGGTTTTGAGTACCACACGGTGCCAGGGGAGAATACTTAAAACTGAACATTGGACCAACTCTGTGGGCTAATAGTTAAGGGAGCCAGATCCAAAATGGCTGACAGTGGTTCAAATCCCAGGCCCAGTGGTTTGAGAAATTCACAGGGCACGTGTGCTTGCATGCCCCAAATCCTCACAGGGTAGACAAATGGAGAAAAAGGGATTGCAGGGTGACCATGCCCACGGAGGGGAGGGGAGGGGGAAGGTGAGAGGAAGAAGAGTTTGCTTTCTTCTTCTCCTGCTCTCTCTGTCTCTCTCTCTGGTGAGTACACATGTGCTCTGGTAATAAAATAAACGAAATAAGTGACAGTAGTATAACTATGTTAAAAAAAACGTCATTTGGGGAAAAGGGATGGAATGAAACACCCCAAAATGACAGTAGTTGTTTGGGGGTGAGCAGGAAGGGCTGTGGCTGATTTGTTCCCTAGATTTTAGCATTTTATGAAATGTACTTTTAAACTGATTTTAAGAAGAAACCTTTGCTAAGGCCAATTTTCTCAGCTGGAAGGCTGATCACAAAGCTGTGAGTTTAAAGTCTCTTATTTAGCAGATGGAGAAACCGAGCCACGGACGGGCAGTTTGCTCAAGGCTTCATGGAGGAAAGACGAGGCCAGGTCTCCTGAGCGTGGTGGTGCTGCTCCCACAAAGAGGGCCTTCCACCTGTGTCAGGGGCTGCAGGGCCCCCGGGAGCCTGACCAAGACCACTAGAGGGTGGGCCTCCCAAGGCAACTTGGCAGAGTCACACTTTATGAATGGGGATCTGTGTTTCCTTAGCGCTGACTCACCCCTCAACGCCCTCCCCCCACGTCTTCAGGAACTGGGTGCCAGGTTCTCCATCCTGAAATCCTGAAGTAACCAGAATAAACACGAGACGCCCCCTTGCAGGGGTACTGTCAGCCTGGACTCCAGGACCCAAAGTGCCTTGGGTTCCAAGAGTAAAATGGAAGACTTGAATAGATAACCAATGAAAAGATAGATGCTCCACTTCATCAGCCAGCATGGAAATGCAAGTCAGGCCCTGAGAGAGTCTTCTGCACCCCATCCAAAGAATAAAGTGACAAGGGTCAAATGCTGGGACCAGCAGTTGGTGTAATGGCTATGTTGCTGGACTCCCATGTAGTCGACCGCGGCTCAAGTCCCGGACCCAGTAGCTTAAACTCATGCTGGGCACATGTGCGTGCCCAAGATCCCGAGAGGAGAATGGAGGAGAAGGGATTGTGGCGTGGCCATCCCCCCTGGGGGGGGGGTGATTTCTCACTTTCTGTCTCTCTGTCTCTCTCTGTCTTTCTGGCGAGCGCATGTGCCCTATAGCAAGAACCTCTCCAAAAGAAAAAAAAAAAAAAAAGGGTCGAATGCCAAGTGCTGGTGAGATTAGAGAGCAGGGCTCCATGGGGTGTAGAGTGCCAGGGGGGCGGGAACTGGACAGCCATGGTGGAAGACTGCTTGCCAGAACCCAGTCAACAGCACAGACACCGAGACCCGGAGGGTAAAGGCATCCTTGCAGGCCCCAAATGACCAGAACAGCTCTGCCATGGTATCCCCCCCAGGTGCCCATCCACCAACAGAAGTGTGGATAAAGACGCTGCCTCCCGTCCACACAAAGGAAAACCACAGAACAAGAGGACAGCTGGAACCAGGAGCGAATCCCAGATAGGACGGGAGAGCACGAAGCCTGCTAACGAAGGCCACACACTATGCCGTCCGTGCCGAGAGTCCCGCGGGGCAGAACGGAGGCCCGCCCAGGTGTTGTGGTGCTGCCGGCAGATCCCGTTGTTGAGAACTGATCGAGGTGGACCAGGGTGGTGGACATCTCTCTGGGGGATTGCACTTTGAGAACGAGTGAGAGTGAGCTGAGGAGAGAGAGGCCATTGGAGCTGTGACCTGAGGACCTAGGGGCAATGGATTGCCCATCCCCCCAGGAGAGGAACTGAGAGGCTTTCTTTCTTTCTCTCAGTTGCCAGAGAACGTGTGCACTCAACAGAGAAAGAGAGGCGGAGAGGGAGAAAGCATCCCAGTAGGGTTGGCCCTGGCGCGATCTCTCCTCCTCCATGTCTCCATCGCGCTTGATTGGGGGCACGCACGCACACGTGGTCAGCGTGTTTACAAGCTGCAGGAGCAAGGATTCGCTGTGCGGTTGACCATGTGGGATCTGGCTCTCTTAACCACTAGGCCACAGGGCCAGCCCCAGGCTCCCTTTCCAGGCAGGAGCCTACTGAGCAGGAGCAGCCGGTCCTGCTGAGGCACGCCCCTGCAGCTCTGTGTAGACCTCGCTGAGAAGCAGACGCTGGAGGGAGATCTGGCGGGTTGGGTGGGGTGGTCAGGAGTGGCCTGAACTTCCATCTCAGCGGGGACTGAGACGGTTAAGGCACTGGACTCCCACATGGCCAACTGCCGTTCAAGTCCTGGACCTGGAGGCTTTCTCTCATTCTTTCTCTCTCTCTCTCTCTTTTCTGTCTCTGATCAAATTTTAAAAATAATAATAATGATAATAAATAAAATTAAATAAATAATTTGAGGGGAAAAAAGAAGTAGATGGCTTGAGCTGTCTGCCAGGGCCAGCCAGGAGGGCTGAGAACTGGGAAAGAAGACCTCGCCGGCGAGTCCATGGGGTATTGCGTGAAGGCAGGAGCACAGCTTGGAAGTACGAAAGGTCAGCCACGGCCAGATCCCCTAGGTCAGGGCCATGCAGTGGGAAGGCTCTGTAGTTCTCACCTCCCGACACGCATGCACACATGCACACACATGCACACACATGCGCACTCACATATGCTTTAGGGACATTGCACTCCAGTTCTCACCACACAGAAGGCTTTGGGGGTAGCAGCAAAGTTCACAGTAGAAGTGGGAACGGCCAGCAGGGAGAGAAGCCGGAGCCACCTGTAAGGATCAATCTTCCCTCCTCCCTCCCCACTGTTCGCTACCGGCCCGATGGAGGCCTGTGTCCAGGAGATCACACTCCCACCTCTCCACTCCCAGCAGCCAAGCCCAGCTCAGGCTGAGCACAGGGGAGTGGCCGAGACTTAAAGCACTCCTGAGATGGAGGAATCAAACTGGGAGGGCCTTCAGCAGCTGTAAGTGACAGGTAATCATGAATGCGCTTCTGCTGTCAAAGGTCACAGGGAGTGTCCTCAGAGCCTCTGAGAAAGGGCCCACCCACGCTCCAGCTGCACCCGGGCGGGTGCTTACGCAGCAGCTGCTCTGCTCACACCACCCTGGACGTTGCAGCTGAAGGGCCTTTGGAGATCTGTCTGTCCTATGGTTTTATTTATGGGGAAACTGAGGCCCAGAAAAGGCCAGGAACTTGCTTCCAACCACATGGCAAGGAACAGGCCCAGGGCCCTGGCATCTCGCACCTTTCTGCCAGTACAAGGATTCCAGCAACAGGCACTTGCAACATACCTCCAGAGCCAGGAGGTGGATCAGGGGTAGGGGTGAGGCAGGACAAATGTCACAGTCTGGGCGCGTGGTCAGTGCTGTCTTCTCTAACAGTTATCGCCAGCCTTCAGCTTGGCGGGAGCTCCCTGCTCTATGTGAGAGCAGAAGGCCTGCTCGCCCGGTGTTCTGGGCACGCGGCTGCCATGGTGGCCGTGGGTCTGCAGTGTGGGCCGGGCAGGCGGCAAACCGGTGGTTAAACGTGGACTTGAAGAAGTCAGGTCCTGACTGGGGCCATGGGGCGGGGATGGGGTGGCTCAGCAGGGAGGGGACGCTTCACAGGGGAAAATATGCACGGGAAAGACCATGTGTTTGTGAGCCGGGGTGCACTCTGCCGTTAGGAAGAGGAAAATCTTGCCAAAAAGTAGCCTTAACAGGTGAGGTTCACCCCACCCAACGAGAAGGTGGGAACCTCTGCAGCCCTTTAGGGACCTGCTGCTTTCACCTTCTTTCCCTCCCTGCCCTTAGAGTCCCTTCCAGGCAGGCAGAGGGGAGAGTGACGGGGCCTGCCGGCAAGCCCATCATTCATCTTTTTTTTTTTGTTTTTATGGAGAGGTTTTTGCTATAGGGCACATGTGCTCACCAGAAAGACAGCGAGAGAGAGACAGAGAGAGAAAGAGATAGAAAGCGAGAAATCACCCCCCAGTGGGGGATGGCCGTGCTACAATCCCTTCTCCTCCATTCTCTTCTCGGGATCTTGGGCACTCACACACACGTGCCCGATGTGAGTTTAAGCCACCAGGTCCAGGACTTGAACCATGGTTGACCACATGGGAGTCCAGCGACATAGCCACTAGGCCAACTGCTGGTCCCATCTTCTTTGTTTTTTTTCTTTTTTAATATTTTTAAAAGAATTTTTTAATTGCATTTATTATTATTATTAATTTGCTATAGGGCACATGTGCTCATCAGAGACAGAGAAGAGAGAGAGAGAGAGAAGGAAAGTGAGAAAGCAAGTCACCAGGTCCAGGACCTGAACCACAGTTGACCACGTGGGAGTCCAGCACCTTAACCACCACGCCACCTGCTGGCCCCCAAGTCTATTACTCTTAAAACTTTCCCAGAAACCCCAACCTCAAACTCCTGGTTACACCTCATTTCCCTTGCCTGGAAGGCATGGGGTAGTCTTCTCTAGGGCCGCCGTAGTGCGGGGCCACAGGCTGGACCACTTAGACAACGGGCATGTATTTCCTCACAGCTCCGGAGGCCGGACGTCCATCCAAGGTGTCAGCAGGGCTAGTTTCCTCTGAGGTCTCTCCCCTGGGCTTGTAGCTGCCCCTTCTCCCTGTGTCCTCACATGGTCCTCCCCCTGCACATCTGTGTCCTAACCTCTTCTTACAAGGACACCAGCGAGACCCAGTTCACCTTATCACTTCTAGAAAGTCTCTGTCTTCTCCAGAGACTGTCACGTTCTGAGGTGCTGGGGTTAGGACTTCAACGTATAGATCTGGGGAACAGTACTCAGCCCACACCACAGGGCGTCCCCAGCTGTAGAGGAAGCTGAGAAACCAGGCATTCGGCCCTCGGCCCCACGCTGGAGAAGACAAGCTGGAGGAAAGCGCATCAGGTCCATGGAGCTGGCCCCGAGGCTGGTAACATGGCTGAGTGATTGCAGGGAACGGAAGTGCCTTGCCTGGAGCATCTCTGTGACCCTCCGTTTTTGAGGCTTATCATCTACTTAGGCTGAGATTTCTGCTACAGCACAGTGAGGAGTCTGGACTGGAAAATACGTTCATCTGCTCTGCCAAGGAGGGAAGTTTACACAAAGGTACTGAGTTTTGAAATTCCAAATGACTTCGGGGAGCCTAAGCCGGCCAGAGCCTCTGAGCCTCCACCGGTGTTTGCTGAACGCCTACTGTGCCCGGCACAGTCAGGTACTAGGAGCACAGCGGAGGGTGCTCAGGGGGCGTCCCTGGAGGGTGACCGAGGATGTGACAGGCAGAGGGAGCAGGGCCCGCGTAGGCAGTGGTGTGAGAGGGCCTTGCACAGTCAGCAGAGGGCCGTGGGCCATAGAGGGAGGGAGGCTATGAATTCTGGGCTTTAGCCTGAGGCCGGGGGGAACTTGGGAAGACTTTCAGGGAGAGACGCGCTCACCTATCCTTTTGGCTAGAAGGCGCAGTGAGGAGTGGAGGTGGGGGCTGAGAGTCTCAGGGAGGACGGCTGATGAGGAATGAGGTCTGCAAGGAGGTGGGCCATGGGGTAGGGGAGGTGTGGACCTGGGGTGGGGGGATAATAAGAATCAGGAGTACTGGGTGAGAAGAGGGGCAGGCCGGGAGGTGCCCCGACCTCTGGTGCGAGTGAGTAGTCATCATTGCCTAACGGACTTCTACAGGCTTTTCTAAGAGGATCTACGTGTCCGTCCATGCTCGCTTGCCCTGCTGGGTGTGGCCATCTGCTTACTCTCAGGGCTCCCCACATGGACCATGCTGTCTGCTCCCCACTGGCCCCTCTGTGTTTGGGACCCGCCCAGACTTGTTCCCTCCCTCTGTCCCTGCTCCCTCCCTTGGCTGAGTCCTGAGTTGGGTCACTACAGGCAGGCCATCGGTTGGGGCCTGCGACAGTGGGTCTATGCATCCTCATAGGCTCCTCCCTTACTTGCAGTGAGTCATGTGACCTTGCTGAGCCAGTCTCACTGCAACAGGGGGTGGGACTCAACGGTCACGTAGATTAGGGCCCTGGCACTGTCTCAGCTCACAGCGGGCACTCAGGAAGACTCTGCTCATGTGGCTCAGCTCCAGGAACGGGCACGGGCGAGACCTGAAGTGTTAGGGGCTGCCTGGGGAAAGTTTGCCAGAAGCCTCTCTCCCCAGAATGTTTATCCTGGAGGCCTGGACCTTCTCAGAAGCTGGCCCTGCTGACCCACAGAGTCCTCCCTGCGGTAAGGCCTGACTCACTGGACAGCCATGATGTCACAGGGCGGCTCTCCACACCACCGGGTCTCAGTGATAAGGGATGAAAAGAGTCTGCCCATCTGGGATGGATCAGTGGCCACAGATAGGCCTTGGGCCATGCACGTGCTGAGGACTGGGGCCAAGGCTGATAGCTAGCCCTGGTGATGGGGACACTGAGGCAGCCTGCAGCCTGGGAGCCCCAGAGACCACTGAGGATTGAGCCTGCTGAGCTTGGCACAAGAGGCGAGGAGTGTGGGGAGCGCACTGGGCACAGGCAGACCTGGCTTCCCAGCTGAGCACCAGCCAGTGATGGTTCTTCCTTGCAGGCTGTGACAGAGTCCTGGGCCGGAGGGCAAGGGCAGCTGCGGCAGCCGTGTGGGCTGGGTATCACACGACCCAGGGCTATCTGCCCACGAATGCCTCCATGGCTGTCTTGGCTCTGTAGACTTGGAAAATGCCAAGCTTGGTGGTGACAACTGTGTTGCACACCTTCGATGCACAGGGCTTTTGGGCCCCCCTCTGCTCCCTGAGAGCCAATCAGCAGGCGGTGAGGAACTACGGTAATGGTGCACTCTGCTGAGTAGTTCACACAGTAGACATACCATGTAGCACCCCTAAATACTCACTAGTTCGGAGCCCAGCACATAGCACATGCTTGGAAGGCATTTGCTGGATAAGTGGATGGTCATGAAAGAGGGGCTGCAAAAATGAGGGTTTGATGGACAGATGAAGGGGAGGGGCTAGGAAGGTGGGAAGGGACTGGAAGGATGGATGGTGGCCTCCCAGCCCTCTCATGCCTTTGGGAGCTCATCCTCCCAACCAGAGTCTCAAAGTCACTTCAAGAAAGCATGGTACCCAAATGGGCCGAGAGTTTGTTGAAGCTACCATGGTTTTTGGAGCACAGCAGGGAAAGGAAGTCGCTCCCAGTAACTCGCCCATGGGGAGTGTTTTCCAGACTGGCTGCAGGACGCTGGTATATAAACGTAAACCAGATGTGTCTGATGCCAGCAGCCGGGCAGGAGGCCTGTCTCTGCTGCCCCACAAAGGGCTCTTGTCCCAGTCTGCGCAGTGTCACAGCTTTGTGACACATCTGTAGGCTGCCCAGGTGGGCCTGAGGGGGGCACCCAGGAACTAGGGGTGAGCTGTCATCATTGTCATCACCCTCACAGATCATGGCCATAGATGGGGACTAAGGAGGGCCTCCAGGTGACAGCCCTGCAAAGTTGTCACCAGAGCTCCCCAGGCCTCGGCCACCCAGGCGCTCTCTGATCAGGTTAGGGTCATGGTTAGGGGCAGGCTCACCTAAGCACAAGGACCAACAGGCTGGTCTCTCCCTGGTGGGGAGAGCCAAAGGAGAGCCGGGCCGCCAGTTGGGTGCCTGCTTCTTTGCCATCCAGGTAAGGACGAGGTGCCCCAAGCTCATCTTGCACCGTATTCTGGAATATCATCCTTACACTGAATCTTGATCACCCCAGCCTGCCCCACTCAGGAAACATCCCCTGAACTTTCGCTTCACGGCTCCTGGCTTTCCCTGGGTATCTCTGTGTACTCCAGGCCAGTCTCAGAACTGCTAGACATGCCTGCCAGGACGGTGGTGGGAAGGAGCCTTTCAGAGAACACAGGCACCACGGTCCTCCACGCCCAACGTCTTTTGTTCTCTTTGGCACGGAGGGGTCAGGACGCCTCGTTTTGACTTGTAGAATGTTAGCACTGGAACGAATCCGCACCCCCAGCGGCAGCCCCCAGCTGGGGGAGCTCCTCCCCAGGCTGGCTGTGGACATATTCAGGGCAAAGGCCGGGGTGGAGTCAGAAAGGGTTCCTCTCCTCCCCCTTCAGGGCCTGCAGGCTGCTCACTTTAGCTCTCAGAATTCCTCTGGAACGTGGGAATAATGCCCACCTGATACCGTTTCCTAGGTTCCAGCCCATGACGAGCCTTGTGGATGTTCGACTGCAGTTTGTCTCGGGGGCACCCAGTGCACTTTGGAGCCAGGCGACCTGGAGTTTGTAAGCCAGCCTCAGTGCGCGTTAGCGGACCTCTGAGGGCTAATTCCTCACTGCGGTAGGGACGGGTCACCTCCGCCATGGCTGGGGAAGAGAAAGTGAGACGGCAGGTCACTGTCTGTGTGTCAGGCAGCACCTGGGCCCTGGTCCCCAGCGCAGCCTTGTACACATCCCCTCTCAGTTTCCTGTCTGTATGGCCCAGCATCACACACCATGTGACCGCCCTGAACACCTTCCCGAGGCTGTTAGCACCTGGACCAGAAGCTGGGATCTTGCCCACGCTGTCAGAGGGAGCTCAGACAAATACCAAGCCACACTCTGCCTCAGTTTCTTGATCTGGGATGGGTGGAGTTGTCGGGTCCCTGACTGGACTCACAAAAAACCCCACGAGGAATGAGTCACTGTATGCCCCCAGGGCTGCTCACGAGGTGCCACAGATGGGGGACTTGAACTGCTCACAGGTCTGGAGGCCGGAAGCCCGGGATCAGTGTCGGTTTCTCTGGAGGCCTGTCTCCTGGGTGGCATCTTCTCCCTGTGTCCTCACGTGCTCATCCCTCCGCGAGTGTCTGTGTCCTTATTCCTCTTCTTACGAGGACACTAGTCATACTGGGTTAGAGCCCACCCTAGCGACCTGGTTCTACCTCCATCACTCCTTCGAAGGCCCTGTCGCCAACTGTAGTCACATCCTAAAGCACTGGGAGTCAGGGCTTCCTCGCGTGGATTTAGAACTAGGCGGGAGCCCTGGTAATGCACCTAGACCCACATGGAGAAGGCGTGAGCTCACGGGGACCGTGTGAGCACGTGTGCCCATGTGCCCGTGACCTGGGCTGACTGACCCCGGACATCTGAGACGGATCACAACATGAGGACTCTAGTAGAAGTGCTTCTCTCTCTTATGGAAAGAAAGAATAAAATAATTAAACACATGCACACAGACTTTGAGGGCACGCAATTCAGTCCATAGCACCTTTGTGGTCTTTAGGTCTGGGGAGAGGCAGTGAAAAGCCAAGGCTTCAATAGCACTGTGTCAGGGGAGACTCAGGACATTCAAGGTCTTTTTTGCCCACCTCCTCTGCTCGCTCCTCCCTGGAGCTGTCACTTCCATGCTGGTCTCACTTCAGGGAGCCCCGAGGAACCAGCTACGTTTCCGCCAGTGCCCTCGCCTCCCACCAGAGCCCAGCTCTGGTACCTCTCTCTGTGGAGGCAGCATCCCCACCCCCACGAGGAAGGCCGAGGGCTGAGGGCCTGCAGGTGCAGCTTCCTCGGAAGTCTCGGAGTGTCTGCAGCAAGCCTCTGCTCAGTGCTGTTATTTCACACACCACTGTCTATATACGGTTAGCAATGCCTGGCTTAAAAGGCTCAGTTACTGTAACTGGCAAGAGAACACCTCTGGAAAAGCATTCACTCATTTCATAGGACTGGAGGGGAATGATAGCTTTTTGCCTTTTCCCCCCTCATGATGAATTTGCTGTGCAATGCAATTACGTGATGAAAAGCGGGTGTTTTGCAGGTTAGCGAGCCTGTCTGATCACACTGTACTCCAGCGTTATTTCTGCAGTTGTCCATGTGTCCTGCCTGCTGGGGATGTGGCTCCATCCTTCCCTGGGTTAAGAGAGTCTCTGTCCCTCTGTTTGCTCCTGACCTCCACTGACCTACCTCATGTGTTGGTGCTGTGGGAGCACAGCAAGGAGACACCCCATCCCAGGTCACAAGGGTACACAGGGGACGTGACCCCACCCCACAGAGACAGAGACCACACACAGCCCCTGGCAATGGCCACAGGGGCTGCTGCCCATGAGTAGTAGTGCAGCCAGCACTGGTGCCGGAAAGGAGGGCTCCAAGTCGGCACAATGCCGGGTGGGGACGGCAGAGCACAGGTCTCACATGGGAAGGGGGAAGCAGCCCCACTTGTTGAAGTGAGAAGCCATAATTGTAAATGCTGTCACTGCGGCAGTGACCGATTGCCCCTCCTTCCCTCTGCAACACCTCCAACCTCCAAATCACTTCTTTATTAATTCGTTTGCTGAGACCAGAAGATGGTGTAATAATTATGTTGCTGGACTCCCACATAGTCGACTATGGTTCGAGTCCCAGATCTGGCGGCTTATTAAACTCATGCCAGGTGCATGTGCATGTTTGCTCAAGATCCTGAGAGGAGAATGAAGGAGAAGGGATTGCGGCAAGACCATCCCCCTGGAGAGTGACTTCTTGCTTTCTGTCTCTCCATCTCTCTGGTGAGTGCACACACCCTATAGTGAAAATCTCTCAAAAAGGAAATGAGGGACCAGCAGTTAGCATAATGGCTGTGTCACTGGACTTCCATGTAGTCGACCGTGGTTCGAGTCCCGGACCCAGTGGCTTAAACTCATGCCGGGCACGTGTGTGTGCGTGCCCAAGATCCCGAGAGGAGAATGGAGGAGAAGGGATTGTGGCATGGCCATCCCCCCTGGGAGGTGATTTCTCGCTTTCTGCCTCTCTGTTTCTCTCTATCTTTCTGGCTAGCAAACGTGCCCTATAGCGAAAACCTCTCCAAAAAAAAAAGGAAATGAAAAATTAATTCATTTGTTCATTTATTAACTCACTCATTCACCTGTCTACTCATCCATCCACCTATCAACCATCCACCCCTCATCCATTCATTTACCCACTCATCCATCTACCCTTTGATCCATCCATGCACCCATTCATCCACCCATCTGTCTATCAATCCCATCCATCCATTTACATATCCATCCTCCCCCACAAATCTATCCTCTTATCCACTCTCCTATCCATTCATCCTCCCATCTACCCTCCTGTTCATCTGCACATCCATTCTCTTATCCATCCATCTGCCCATCACCTTAATGCTTGCCAATCACTTCCTCTGTGCTGGTCTTCTGCTGGGAGCTGGAGATGCAGATGATTCAGACCTGGTCTCTCACCTCTACAAACTTTCAGACTGGCAGGAAGATAGACCACAAATCAGTTAGTGCTATCCAGAGGATCAGAGCTATCATGACCAATGTGGTGAAGAAGAAGACATGCCAAGTAAGTGCTGTGGATGGGCACAGAGGGGGCCAGGCACTTGGGCACAGTGCTTCAGGGACTATTCTGGGTTGGGGAGACAAGTGGGCAGTAATCCTGGTCCTTGATGGATGAGTGTGGAGGGAAGGCTCACTCAGAGACAAAGACCATGTGACCAGGGCTTCTGCATGGGCAGGCCTCTGTGCAGGACCAGGACTTTCACAGAAGGGACCACTGGGGCCACTTGAAGCTCATTTTGTGGCCATCCTGGATTCTGGTAAAGACCATCACTGAAGTGGGAAGACTGGAGGCCAAGAGCAAGTGACCAAGTCAGGACTCGATCTTAGGCCTAACTCCCAAGCCTGACCACTTTATAAACAGCATCCAGCCTCCTGACAGCTAGCACAAAAGACATCTGACCAAGGTCTTTAAGGATCATGACATAGGAAAACGTTACTATGATTTTACTCTTATAAACCTTCCTCTGGGGAAGAAATAGAAAGTTGCAAGACATATCAAGAATTTTTGCAAATCAAATTAAAGCCTCTTAGGACAAACACCTAGAGAGGATTCGGAGCAGTAATTCTCAGGTTTTGTTTTCATACCCCTAGTATCGGGCTCTTGTAAGACTATACGCTTGTTTTCTCTTGCAAAGCAAACAACTCAGCACAATGTGGGCCTCCCTGTTTGAGAATTTCAACGGGATGCATGAGCCAAATAAAAGATTGAGCAAACTTTGCTCCAAGCCTGATGTAGATGGCCAAGGGCTGAGCCACCCAGGGAATGAGCAAAACCGTCTAGTCTCATAGGCAAGCGTGTAAGTGGAGTGACCATCCTTGCACAAGTCACGTCACAGTCCCCCTTTATTCACAATGTGGGGCTCCACTGACACTGTGGAGCGGGCATTTCTTCCTCTAAGCATCACAAAGCAGTCACCTTCCCTGGCTGCTGAAGGAATGGAAACTAGCTGAGGTCAGTCCTTGCACTTGAATGATAACAGGGCGGTAGAGCTTTCCTGAAAGCCACAGGAACTCTGTGTTCTCACACAGAGCCACACTGACTTCCTGGATTTGAGATCAAAGGCCAGAGCCTAAGGAAAATACCTTGATGTAAGCTTCAGTCAAAGCAAATGGCCACGGCATGGAATGGCCTGGAACCACTGGGCAGCCTCAAGCAGCACAGGAACTCCCAAACCAGACACTGAGGATGTCTTCCCACCCCCACCTTGTGCAGAGTGGGGCTTCTGCCAGTTCACACAGGAGCAGTCAGCTGGGCTCTTCTACAGTCCCCACCACGACTGGAACTAGGTCTGGAGCTCTGCATGGAGCCGGTAAAGCCCAGCTTATTTTCCCTGAGCCATTTGGAGCTCATGGGGGCTCGCGTAGCTCAAAGGCTACTGCAAAGATTCCTAGGTCCAATCTAGTAAGAGAGCACATGACACAAGCCAGGCAAAGGAAATACCTTGCTCACAGCTAGGCGGTAAGGATAAGCAGAAGCCTAGGGTATAAGGTGAGCCTGTCTGAAGGCTCGGGTAAGCTGCCCCACGTGGATGCATCCTTATCTGTGTGTGCCCTACATTCCACCACAGAGGGACCCTGAAATCTCTCTGCTCTGGTTTTATAACCCAGGCACCACTGGGATGGCTGAACTCAAGCGTGAGAGAATATCCTATTCTGAGTGGGACAAGGACGTGGCTCTGGTTGTCCTAGACATCTTCCCCTTGTCTCAGGATGACATTCTCAGTAAGTTTTGCGGGCAAGAGGGGGAAGAGCTGGGCCAGCCAGGGCCATCCAGGGCCTCTCCTCCCACAGCACAGTCGGTAGCTGAGCTGCGTCCTCTCTCCTCTGTGAGCCCTACACCTTGTGGTTGAGGCAGCACAAAACTCCTCAGTGGCTGTTACTATGTTCAGCAAAAGCAAAAGTCCACTCCTGACCCAGCATCTCAGCTCAGTCCTAAAGACTCAACCCCACAGAACTCTTATGCTGACCCCAGCGCAGAGTCAGTGACGAGGGCAAAGGGAACGAAAGAGCCAAGGAGCCAAGGTCAAGGAGGGGCCGTCTTAGAGATGCAGGGGAGGACGGCTCCTGAAGCTCTTGGCTGCCTGGATTGAAGAAGAAACCCAGACACAGCTGGGGTTCTGTTAGGGAGGGGGAACAAGTTGGAAGCTGGACAGGAGGCCTGCAAGGTCCATGCGTGAGAAGCAGGAAACCAAGACTACCTAATCTCCAAGGGACACATGGCTGGGTGCTGTTCTGTGGCCCACTGCCAGGTGGGCCACACCCCACAGGAAGTCTGGGACATGTCTGGAGCACCTCTGCGCATCAGGTCAAGTAGAGAGGAGACTTCTTGTGAGCAGCACACAGGCCCTTGCTGCCGCTCATCACATGGTGCTAGGTTGGTTAGGTGCCTACTAAATGCTGATCTGGTCAGCACTGCCAATGGGCAGCCCAAGGGCTAGAACCACCTTAAAGACCAAGAGGGGGGGCTGGCAGGTGGAGTGGTGGATAAGGGCACTGGACTCCCACATGGCCGACCACAGTTCGAGTCTCGGACCTGGTGGCTTACTTTCTCACTTTCTCCTTCTCACTCTCTCTCTCTGTCTCTCTGTCTTTCTGGTCAAATTAAAACAAATAAATTAATTAAATGAATGCGTAAATAAAATTAAATAAATAATTCTTAAAGAAAAAAAAAAAAAAAAAGACCAAGAAGGGGGATAGAAAACACTGGGTAAAAAGTGATTAGAGCTTAGGCCAGGCTAGCAGAACTGCACCAGAAGTGGCAGTCCTCACACGGCTGCTCCATGTCAGCTACATAGTCCGTGATGAAAGTAGTAAGCACATTTCCACTGCCACCAAGAGACTCAGACAACGACAACCAAGCTCTCAGCCCTAGGACAGTGACCCGCTCTCACAGATGGGGATGGGGTTGTGGCTGATTATTTTCCCCATACTCTGTGGTTTTCTATGTGTTTCCCACTTGCATACATCCGTGCTGCCCCCCACATAGCAGCAGGAAGCCTGCTCCCCATTTACAGCCAGGGTGAGGAGCAGCTCTCATCCTGTAGGCATCTTCCTTGGCGAGTTGCAGAGATTCCCAGCCATCGATACAGCCATCAGCACACGTTTGCATCCGCAGCCAAGTAAGATCTCTTACCAGGTCTTCTGCCCTGAGTCTGTCTTTCCGATCCGTCTTCCATGTGGTATTATGCTAATGTGAACCACTAACGGCATTTTCTTAACATCTGATTTCAAGCAAGTGGTGCTTGCCATTATCAGTTTGGAAGGTTGTTCCGGCAAGGCCAGCACATTGTCATTAGACGGGAAAGTGAAATGACTTGTCAATGTTTTGGAAAGGTAAGGGCAAAATCATCACTATTTGCCAATTATATGGAAGAAAAAAAACAAAGAGAATCCATGAAAAAGTATTTAAAGTTTTAATAAGATGACCAGTAACAAAATAAATATACTAAAAACAGCTTTTTTTTAAAAAAAAAAAAAAAAAAAAAAAAAAAAAAAAAAAAAAAAAAAAAAAAAAAAAAAAACTTATAGGGGCCAGTCAGTGGCACAGTGGTTAAGCATGGCACTCTATGAGGTGCACCCACAAGGGAAGGTTACTGATTTGCATCCAGAGACTTTCCCGAGTAAGCTAGGCATACATGCCCATGACCCAGCTGACTGAGGATGAAATGGATCCCAGAGTCAAGACCCTGTCAGGTGTGTGTATCTCTCTTTCTCTCTCACTCATAGAATAAATGAACACATTTTTTTTAATTAAAAAGGGCCAGCTGGTGGTGTGGTGGTGTGGTGGTGGTGTGGTTAAGGAAGCTAGATTACACATGGCTGACTGTGCAATTCAAGTCCCATACTGGCAACTTAAGAAACATGCTGGGTACATGTGTGTGTGTGTGCTCAAAATCCCAAAAAGAGAAATGGAGAAAGGATTCTCTGTTTTCCCTCTCTCCACTTCCTTCTTCCTCTGTCTCATGCACATACCCTTTGGCAAATTAAAAAATTAAAAAGAAAAAAGAAAGAAAGAATTTTAGATGGGAATATTACTTCTTATAGAGATATAAATTTTGGGCTAGCTCATGGTGCAGGAGTAATGCACTGTTCAAATGATGCTGGATCCAAATGGAAGATTATGGGTTTGGTTCCCTGGTTGGCCTGGACAGGTTGGGCATATGTGCATATGATCCTGGCTGGCTGGAAGGGCTGGGAGAGATTGCAGTGTGAAATCCTATTGAGAGTGCTCATCTCTCCCTCACTCTCATTGAAGAAATACACAAACTTAGAGCAATATAAATTCTCCTGATGTTAATTGATAAGTGAAATACAATTTTCAAATTAAGACCTTTCATTTGGGGGGTCAGAGAATGCCCAGACTTAATAAAATAAAACCAAAGTTCATGCAGCTAAGAAATTTCTGAAAAAGATGAGACTTTATTTGCTCTAACAGGTATTAAAAGTATGAGAACCACAATAATAAAAATATAATCTGATATGAGAAAAGACAATAAGATAGAAAAGTGCAGAAATAGACCCCGAAACATACATGATTCTGGCATTCAATGCAGGTGACATTTCAGGTCAGTGAATTAGTTATTTTAGATCCCTACCTCACACCAAACCTCAAGATAAATTCTGAGTCAGTTAAACACTGAAATCTACTCAAAGGAACACAGATAAAAATGTAATCTTGGAAGGAGAGGACTTTCCAAGCATAATCTCAAAGGTTGGAGGATAAAATATTTCGAACTTTTAAATGTAAATATATTTCTGATTTAAAATTTTAAATTTTGCCATGTTAAATTTTAAAAAATTAATATAATTAAAAGACAAATGAGGGTCCAATGGTGGCACTGTGGCAAAAGATGATGCTCTACAAAGATAACCATGTGGAAAGGTTGTGGATCAAGTCCGAAGACCTCCCTCAGTATGCCAGGCATGCATGTGCTGATGACCTGGGCTGGCTGAAGTCGGGGGAAGATTGCTGTGTCGCAGCCCTGCTGGAAATGCTATGTCTCTGTCTCATAGAATAAACTTATATTTTTTAAGAAAGACAAATGACAATGAAGAAAAACCATTTACAATGTATATGCCAACGGTTTACTATTCTTACTATGTTAAAATAGCTTATAAACGAACAAAATAGTTTTTAAACTTTGGAAGGGTGTGTGCACACGTTACCAGTAGATGAGATTGAACTCTACACAGAACCAATGTGAGGCAGGCCCTGCTGGCGGGGGATGCTGGTGGGATGGTGGTGGGAACCCCATGGCAGGTACCAGTCACCCTGGAGATTCTGGCCCTGGTGCTGGATGGAGCCAACCTGCCATGAACTAGGGATTACAATGAATCTAACTCTGTGCTCTGAGCCCTAAAAGTAAGAACGTGTAATGTAAACAGTGACTGCTTCTGAGTGTGAGTTTACAAGAGAAATCTATTTTCTTTTTTGAGTGTTTCTATATTGCCAAAATAGTACCTAACAGATACGTGTTAGTTTTATAATCAGAAGAAGAGTGGTAGAAAGCAATGAGTTCAAATTATAAAGCTGTATTCCAATTATTCACGTTTTTACTAATATTTTTACTAATATTAAAATATTTCTAACTTTGAAATGTAAATATATTTCTGATTTAAAATGTTAAATTTTGCCATGTTAAATTTTTTAAAAATACAATTAAAAAAAGACAAATGAGGGTCCAATGGTGGCACTGTGGCACCATGGTGTTTTCAAGTGGTCTATGTTCAAAATAATCTTTACTTGAAAGGTCATTTCTATAATGTTACCTCACAACTTAGCCCACTTGCCCCTGCAGGCAAGTTCTGAGCTCAGAACTGGGGTTCAGTGTCTGGACGGCCTCGTGAACATGGACTGTGAGGGGGCTCATACACAGGCCCCTGCAGCTCCTGGGCTATGCTTTCATGCTCATTAACAGGTATGCCAACCAAATCCTGCCTGGAAGGTGGGCCAGCTCCCCCGCCCTAAGGATCAAGACATCCCTAATAGTTGGATGTGAAAATGCAAATAGCAGAGGGACATCAGTGGCCATGCAGCACAAAGCACGACCAAATCAAAGGACCCTGGAATATCTGAAACTCATATTTAAATGCATTTATTTTTCTAGATGCAACAAACATACTCTTACATTTGTTATTGCCAGAGGCATGTGCACTTGCCAGAGAGAGAGAGAGACAGAGACAGAGAGAGAGAAAGATGGGGAGAAAGCACCCCCTACAAAGACAGAGAGACAGAAAGCGAGAAATCACCCCCCAGGGGGGATGGCCACGCTGCAATCCCTTCTCCTCCATTCTCCTCTCAGGATCTTGGGCACACACACACATGTGCCCAGCGTGAGTTTAAGCCGCCAGGTCCGGGACTTGAACCGCAGTCGACTACATGGGAGTCCAGTGACATAGCCATTACGCTAACTGCTGGTCCCACGTCTCCATTTCTTCACCCCATTGGGATTTTGGGGCACACACATGCATAAGCCTAGCATGTTTTCCATCTGCCACAGCCAAGATTCAGACTGGAGTGGGCCATGTGAAATCTGGTTCCCTTAGCCACTAGGCTCCGAGGCTGGCTCCAACATTCTTGATCTCGGACAACACCTATGACCTATTGTTGTGAAACAGGTCGTTTTGGACCAAACACTAGATGAGAAACCAAGCTCCCAAACAATAAAACGGGCCAAATATGCATGCACTGTGACCTCACCACCTCCAAAAGCCAGCAGCAGGAACAGCTCATTGTTTAGAAAAGCTACAGATACAGGCAAAGAGCCCCTGTCTGCAAACACACAGCCCCACGGTGTCATACAACAGGAGCACCTGGTAGAACTCTGCATGATCCCAGCTTCGGGCCACTTGGCTCTCTCTCTCTTGGGCTGGGAACCCCAGGCAGAGTGGCGGGGCCCAGGGGGACCCCTGAGACCATCAATGACAACCATGAGGCACCTCTTACTGATCGAGTGGGTTGCACTTAGAACTGAACCTTCTGAATGGATGAGGGTCTGGAATACTTTATTTCATCCCTAGTCTCTCTGAAAGTAGGAAAAGAAGGGCACAGTGGACAACACATCCTTCAGAAATAGGAAGAGTTTAAACCTAAGGAAGTTACCAAACCAGAGACATGTTAAATGCAGGTACGGTTGCTCCCTAATTAAAATATTGGGTCGTCGGGAAAGTCCTGAAGCATCTTTGCATAGGAGAACATTGTACGTCACGACTTGCCCAACAACCTAATATTTAGTAAGAGATACCAGCGGCCACCCACTGCATGCCAGCCTGTGCAGGCACCCTTGGATATCAAGGGGGTCTTGCACACGGGCCTGCCTGACCCACCTTGGTCACCTCCTGGCCCGCTGTCTCTCAGGCCAATTCCTCACCTGTAAAGCACCTGGCAGCACAACTGACGTCACACAGTGGCCAGGGTTCCAACAAGATGGTGAACACGAAGTGCCCCGCAGCGCCAACATGAGTCAGTTCTCACTAGAGAAGCCCCTGTAGCCACTCAGGTGCCCCCAGAGCTCTGCAAAGGAGGTGAGGAAGGGGCTTCCCCTTTTCTAGGCATGAAAACTGAGGCCTGAGAAGTGAAGTAATTTCCAGAGCTGGAAATTCATTTTATAAAAACAGATTCTTGACCACACCCTTCAGGCGCTCAGAAGTTCCCTGGGCTACTTTGAAAAATAACAACAGGTCCTCCTTGGTTCAGTACCACCCTGAACCAGCCTGACAGATCTGTTTACTGAGTCATGGTGACAGAGGGCACCTACAGTGACAGGCTGCCTAAGGTGACAGAGGGCATCAACAGCCACAGAGACAATGAAGACACCAGGTAGACTTGATTCCCGATTGCAGATGACAAACGTCCTGTGTCTTTGGGCAGACTGAAGGTAAAGAAGCATGACCCAGGACCAGCAGATGGCATAATGATTACGTTGCTGGACTCCCATGTAGTCGACCACAGTTCGAGTCCTGGACGGGTGGCTTGAACTCACACCAGGTGTGTGTGGGTGCATGCCCAAAATTCCAGGAGGAGAATGGAGAAGAAAGGATTGCAGTATGGCTATCCCCTCTGGGGGATTTCTCGATTTCTGTCTCTCTGTCTTTCTCTGTTTCTCCAGTGAGTGCACACACCTTGTAGTAAAAATCTCCCTCTAAAATCAAAAAAAAAAAAAGAAAAAAAAAAAAAAAGAAGAAGCATAACCCAGTGGCCAAGGCAAAACTGAAAAACTGACATGGGCCCAGAGGATAAGAACAAACCAACCACCTGACCGCTGTCCTGATGGCAGCAGCGTGAGCAACAGGACAGACTCGCTGATGTCCCCAGCTTGACTTCATCAGGCTGTGGCCAGCGTGGCAGGAGCAGGTGTGTGTGTGGGTGTCGGCTGAGTGCTGTGAACGAACCCCCCCAATAAAAACGTTCTATGTTGAGAACTTAATCCTTAATGCAACTGTTTGGAAGGTGGGGCCTTTAAAAGGTGGTTCATTCACGAAGGCTCAGCATTCGTGGGTGAGCTGATGGCATTACAGAGGACTCCTGATCAAAGGGCAAGCCTGGCCTCCTCTCCTGTCTCCCTCTCCGCCGACCTTCTCTCCCCAGCCCCTCTTGCCCTTCCACCTTCTCCTAGGGGATGTTGCAGCAAGCAGCAGAATCAGGAGCTAATAAATTTCTGTTTATTAAAAATGAACTGTTAGAACCTCCAAAACAGAGTCAGGCACTGAACAAACGCTGGGTGGGGACAGACAGCACTGGGCATTTCACTTTGGACAAACTCCTCAGGCACTTCGCATATAAAGTAACTTGTACACAACCGGGAGGCTGGGGACTAAATTGTTCAGATATTCAAATTATTAGGTGTTTTTATTCCTTTGGAAACAGTTCTTCAACGGAAACTTCTAGTTCCACCAAGAGGAACTAGAGCAGTAAAACAGATTTTCCCCCCTTAAAAATCTTAAACCATGTGGGACCAGCAGTTAGCGTAATGGCTATGTCGCTGGACTCCCACGTGGTCGACCGCGGTTCGAGTCCCGGACCCGGCGGCTTAAACTCATGCCGGGCGCGTGTGCGTGCGTGCCCAAGATCCCGAGAGGAGAATGGAGGAGAAGGGATTGCGGCGTGACCATCCCCCCGGGGGGTGATTTCCTGCTTTCTGTCTCTCTGTCTCTCTCTGTCTGTCTGGCGAGTGCACGCGCCCTATAGCAAAAACCTCTCCAAAAAAAGAAAAAAAAAAAAAAAAAAAAATCTTAAACCATGTCATTCAGATGATGTGTGTGCAAATTAATAAGGTCATAATTTAATTACATGATAAAGTCAAACAGCATTAACAAAGAACCAGACTGACATTATTAATTCCATAGTGAAAGAGCTTTGTAAAAAAAATCTCAGGATGAATTCAAAAGATCGTCTGACCAGGAAGTCTCTAATGATGAAAGATATACTTTGTAATAGGTATCTATACTTGACAATACAAGAGAAGGTGTAAAATCCTAATTATCTAAAATCCTTCAGTTCATCGGGAAGATGTGATGGCATGTTTCCTTTTCACACAGCAAACCACAGTGATCCCAGAATAACCTTGCAAGTCAGGTGTCGACTCCCTGGATAGGACTAGAGGCCTCTGCCTGGGATGAGCCAGGTCCGTCTTGGAAACGAGCAGACAGACAGCGGGTTTAAGTCAAAGGTGCGTGTTCAGAGAGCAGTGGCAAGTTCTGGTGTCTGCTGGGACTGGAATTTGATGTCCATGTCTTAATTAGCTTCATTAGCTTCATTGGATTTAGAGCTTTGATTTCAAACTTCCTATGACAGGTTTGTTAGAGGAAAATTCTGGCCACCACGATGCCCTCTCCAGTACTTTGCTTTCCTGAAGGACAGAGGTCCAGAGGTTTTTATAAAGCTGCAAAAAATAAATATGTACATGAATGAAGGGGAATTAATAGAAAGAGCTTCCTTAGATGGCTGTGTAAATGCTACTTACTCCCCTCTACAAGGTTTTGTCAAAAGCACAGGAAATTCTCTGTTGTCATGTTTTAAACAAACATGAAGATGATTTAAGCTTAATTTATATAAAGTGTTTACTTTTTGTTCTCTAGCAGAAAACAATTAGGGAGATTCGGTTATAAAGTACCATCAAATACAATTACGATGAAGAACATCCCACTCGCTCTTCTCTTCAGAAATTATTGTAGAAGACGGACATCGTGTTTAATAAGTGTAGCCACGGGCCAGCAGATAGCATAGCAATCATGTCACTGCACTACCACATGTTCAGCTGCAGTTCGAGTCCCGGCCCTGGGACTTGAAAATCACACTGGGCATGTGTGTGTGCGTGTCTAAGATCCCGGGGGGAGGGGGCAAGAATGGAGAAAAAGGGATTGCGGCATGGCCACCCCCCCCCCAGGGGGTGATTTCTCACTTTCCCTCTCTTTCTCCAGCAAGCGCACACGCCCTAGGGTAAAAACCTCTAAAAAAATTAAATAAAAATTAAGTGTAGCCACCACAGAGCTCTGCAAGTGTGCATTCACTGTTTGCTCTGAAAGCGCCCTTTGTAGCCCACTTGGCTCCCGCTGGCACAGGTACGATGCAGCCCAGCCTCAGACTGACGGCTTGTCGGGCTGGCCTTGCAGTGTGGTATCTGAATTCCCTGGGCCACCATGCCTGGGCACTCATTGTCCCTCTCTCTTCCTGTCCTAGGTCAGCAGCCCAGCTAGCAGGCTCCTCCAAACCTAACTGTTTTCAGCCTAAGTCACCTCGTGGGGGAAATGGAGCCAGCAGCCTTTTTCTTGGAAGGGCATCGGAATCCAACATGGCCGATAACCACACCTCGCCCACTCCAGGCAGGAAGGATCAGGGTGTGAGCTGAGAGGAGCCTGCGGTAGGCAAGGCATCCACAACTCTGAGCAGCTGGTCCTTGGAGGCTCAGGAAAATGGTCTGTTTTGCACCTGTTTTTTTTTCTTTTTTTCTGGAAGAGATTTTTGTCGCCAGGTGCATATACTTACCAGAGAGAAAGAGAGACAGAAAGCAAGAAATCGCCCCCCCCGCCCCCAGGGAGGATAGCCACACCCCAATCCCTTCTCCTCCATTCTCCTCTCGGGATTTTGGGCACGAACACACATGTGCCCAGCATGTTTCAGGCCACCAGGTCTGGGACTCAAACCACGGCTGACCACAGAGGAGTCCAGCACCTTGAACACTATTCCACTTGCTGGCTCATAACCTGTTTTACTTCTGAGAAACCACTCTGCGGGCTGGCAGGTGGCATGGTGGTTAGGGTGCTGGACTCCTACATGGCTGACCGCGGTTCACACCCTAGACCTGGCGGCTAGCTTTCTCGCTCTCTCTCTGGTCAAATTAAATAATAATAATAATTAAATTAAATTAATATTTAATTTCTTTTTAAAGAGGAAACCACTCTGCTGATAGCTGCTAACTACACTTACCAGCTCCTCCAACTCTGTGCTTTTCTTGGCTCCCAGAGCAACCCAGACTAGCACTGCTTCTTCACCGGTCATAAATTCCAGTTACGTTTCAGAACTCGAAGCTCTGTGCTTCACTTAATGATTGTCACAAATAGACCTCACAGCTGTGCTTATTCATTTAAAATTAATTTTGCACCTGGTAGCACCTGGCTGGAACACTACTTCCTCAAATCTGAGAGGAACGTGCATTTTATAAACCATTCTGCCAGGCGATGCCTCTGCTTGGGTCTGGTTCTAACCATGGGAGCCAGAGGCACAGGGGGGCCCTCTCCATCATGGGGACATTCTTTGTCTTTTCCTCAGTCCCTCACAGGCCCCAGAGAGAGGTCTGCCTCTGCAGAGCAAGACACAGCAGTCATGCTCAAGCGCCCTGTGGTTCCTGCTGTGTGGATGCTCCCCTAAGCTTGGGCTCTCTTACGATGCTGAGCCCTCTGTGACAGGCCCTGCTTTGCTGTGTCTCTTCCTCGAATGTCCTGCCCCATCCATCTGCCCGGTAAGCCCCCACTGCTGTGCTCCCACTGGAACCCGAGGCCCCTCCCCTGTGTTTTCTCAGGACACAGACCTCTACCCAAATCCTGGCTCAGCTACTCACTGGCCGGGCAGCCCCCACTTCTCTCAATTTCCCATCAGCAAAGTAGAGGTGACACCAGAGACTCAGGAAGTCACCGTGTTAGGTCTGAGGCTCTGCATGTCACAGGCAGGCAGGGGGCTGCACGCCTGGTCCTCCCACAGACGTGTGCAGCCTCACACCTTGGCCCTATGAGGGTGGTCAGTGCTGCCACCCCACTTGTGAAGGAGGCAGGCCGGGGAAGGAAAGCCACTGGAGACCATGGAGCTAGCATGGGGAAGACTCAGGGTCACAGCATCTGACCTCCCCGGGAGCTCTCCCCAGGACGACAACTTCTCAAGGGCCTTCTCATCTGGTAACAGAGGGGAGGCCTCACTTTACCTCGCCGTCCGCTCTGCCAATCGGGGAGTCCAGGACAAAGTCAGGAGGAGCGAGCACGTCTACCAAGGCAACTGCATCGTCTTTCAGCTGTTGAAAAACAAAGTCCATACACTTGGCAACTCCCAGACATTCCCATGGTGACCACTGAGTAACAGAGGCACGGCCTGATGGTTGCTACGGCCCACGAGCGTCTGGTAAGCCCAGCAGGCACACACGGCTCTACTGCTGAGGCCATATCGTTTTATTGGCTCGGTTTGCAGATTCCCTTGTGCATATTTGAATATTCTCACCATACTGCTATTCACTCTAGACTTCCAGTCTTCGGGTTTTTCAGCGAGGTAGGGAATGCTCATAAAGTAAGAACTCTGCAGCTCATTAATTAGGTTTGTCTCTAAGCCCAGCCTTATCTGGGCAACTGCTGTTCCAACATAGGAAAGTAAGTCCAGAAAGCATGTAAGAGAGAAGGCATTTATGAGCACCTGGAAAAGCTATAATGATGTGGGGCTCTTCGGTTTGCAGTAGTTTTATGACTCTCTCATTTCATTATTTGAATTATTATTCAATATGACAAACGAAATTTCATGAGGAGACTCCAAGAATTTTCTTGAAATACAAACCATTTTTCTTCAAATAACTATTATTAAATGTCATGGCTACACTGCGCAGAACCCTGGGCTGGGAAACAACTTTAGGCACGGATGAAAAGCAGTTGGTTAGCTCAGGGTAACAAGAGGTACAGGGCTCAGGCGCTGCTCTCCCCACATGCACCTGCTCCTTGGCTCCACATGCCCTCTGCAGAGGGAAGGCCTCAGCGAAGCACAAGCCCCAAGGCTCCTTGTCTAGACCAGAGTAGGCAAGGGCCTTTCTGCAAAGGGCCAGACAGTAAATACGTTTGGTTCTGCAGGCCAGGGTCTTCATGGCCACCACTCACCTCTATCATGAAAGCACAAAAACATCCACAGTGCTCACGTGAAGGGCAGGATCTGGCTGTGTTTGCCAATACTGGTTTCAGGGGCCTCTACCTCGCTGGCCCAGGCCTCCCCAAAGACGGCAGAAGGCCTCACTCGGCCAAGTGGTTGGTGGAGCTGCAGCTTGGACGAGGGGCATGTGGGAGGCTGCTTGCAGCAGCCTGCCCGTCTTAGTCACAGCCACCAGCTGCGTGGCCCCAGGACGCTGCCCCGGGTGCAGGAGAGCAGGGAGAGCTGTGGCACGCGGAGACACACAGGAGAGGCCCTCTTTGTCCCGAGTTTTACCCTGAGATGAGGAAGTGTGGCCGTACGTGTGCACAGTGATTACAGACGCTGATGGACATGGATCAGGCCCTGCCCCCAGGTGCACCCCGACAGCAGCAGAAGGGGAGAGACAAAGTGCACACCTGGTCCCACTGGAGACATCTGGACAAAATGCTGGCAGCGCTTGGCTCAATTCCCATCAGTAGAAATAGGGCAATGCCTCAGTGAACTGCGGCCGCACTGCCGACCGGTGGCCCCTGGCACACACGGCTCTTTAAATAAACTACAAGTGAAGAGAATTTGAGCTCTTCAGGCAGCTGGCCACGTTTCAGCTGCTAACAGCCCCACATGGCTGGCGGTGCCCTCGCTGGACAGCAGGCCACAGATTTCCATCTGGGAAGAAAGTTCTACCAGACAGATGTACTTCTAGATCTGAAGGTGGGGGTGGGACAACTCAGTAACACAATAAAATACAAAATAGTAAAATAAACAAAAATCAATAAAATACAAACAAAATAAAATATAATAATTAACAAGAGAAATATCGCAAAATAAGAAGTATTAGATCGTTAGGAAAGTCATGATGTATTTTTCTGTTTTTCTATGCAAAAATGCATTATGACTTTCTCCACAACCCAATAAATTAGAAACTGGGTAAACTGAAATGCTCGAGTCTTCAGCGTAGCTGTAAAAAGTGCATTAGAGTGAGCAACTGGAAAGGGGATCCTAAGACGTCCCCAGTAATTGGCGTAATGGCTGTGTCACTGGACTCCCATGTAGTCGACCATGGCTTGAGTCCTGGACCTGGTGGCTTAAACTCACACCGGGCACGTGTGCGTGCATGCCCAAGATCCCGAGAGGAGAATAGCAGAGAAGGGATTGTGGCGTGGCCATCCCCTCTGGGGGTCGATTTCTCGCTTTCTGTCTCTCTGTCTCTCTCTGTCTTTCTGGTGAGCGCATGCGCCCTATAGCAAAAACCTCTCCAAAAAAAAAAAGTAATTTTTTTGCTAGAATTTATGGCATGAGTGTGTCATCTTTATGACTTTGTTATTTTTACTAAATGTGAAATGGCTATGAAGGAGGAGGATGCACAGGCGGGTGAGTACTGTCGGTGAGTGTGTATAGGGTACAGCTAACAGAACGGAGACCGCAACGCACCTGTGAGCACAGCTCCAGCATGGCCTGCTCCATCATTGCACCTGCTTGCGTGCCCGAGAAGTATCCACCTGTAAGCACAGCCTTGGTTACGCAGGCCCGGTGTCTGGAGTCCAGTGTACCCCAGACAGCAGCAAGCCCTGAAGACAGCTTCCAAGGAGTCCTCCGGGAGGCCTGCTTTATGTGAAGGTGTCAGTGTGTCCCTGCCACTGCCCCCAGCCGAGCTGTGGCCCTTCGGAAGGACATTTGGCTCAGGGCTAGGTTCTGAGAGCCTTGTCTCACTCTGTCACTGGGCCAGGGGCTGGGACACAGAACCAGGACATGGGCCTGGGTGAGAGGCAGGGAGGGAGGCAGAGCCCTGAGGGTCATACCAGCGGGAGCTGGAAGAAGGCTTGGGGTTGGCAGGGAGGCAAGGCTTGCCCCTTCCGGAGGGGAGAGGGGAAGGGGCTTCAGGCAGAGCAAAGCACACATGCGCCAGCAGGAGGCGCTGCGGCAGGGGCGCCTGGTCCCACCGCCAGTGGGAGAGTCAGGCTGGGAGCCCCAGCAGAGAGCTGCAGCATGTGGAGACATGAGGCCATCTGAAGCCACTGGGGACTGGGCCGGGTGCTCACCCTCAGTGTCACCTCCAGCCACAGAAGCTTTCCTATGGGGTCTCATGGAAAAGGGACGGGCCTTGGGCCTTCAGGAACACACTTGTGGCAGAACCTGCTTTGTGGTAGTTTTCACTGAAGAGGACTGTCTCTGGTCACTGCCTCATGTCCAAACTTTTCTTAGACGGCAAGTGTGCTCCCACCCAGCCCCTTCCCTGCCCCCGCCCCTCGCTCTGCCCGATACCCGCGTGCTTTGCTCAGTTAACCTGTGCGTGCTCGAGGCCTCCATGGGGCAACATCGCTCCCAAGCAAGTAAAAGTCAGCTCCTGGTGGTGGAGGGGTCTCACTTTTCAGAAGGTATAAACGCGGCGTATGAACAGATACACGAGAAATCTGTAGCAGTGAAGTTTCGTGGGGCATGGCCAGGGGTAGGAGGCTGAATAGGGAAAAGACCTCCTTAGGGGCTTAGGGAAAAAGTTGAGATTTAACCCTATTCCTACCAGTCTTCCAGGAATCAGCCCAGGTAGCCGCTCCGCCAGGACCTTGCCAGGTTACCAGTTGAGGTATTCCTGGGGGTGTGCCCTGACAGCCTGAGGGTGTGGGCTGGGGTGGGGGTAGCTCAGCTCTCTCCGGGACCCAGCCACTGCCTGGCAAGAGTGGGCCGTCTAGAAATACTCTCTGAACCAAAATGGAAACTGACTGGATGATGGGAAAACGGCGTGTTGTCATGGTGACGCTTCTTTGCCCTCATGCTTGTCTTGCTACAGACCTGGATCTGTCATAGCCTCCCTAGCGCGGTAGGTGCTAAGTCCACGTGACAGTAATCCACAGCGGGGAGGCGGGGCTTCCTCTCAGATACAGAGGGGAGCCCCATTGGCGGCGCGGTTCCCAGGGCAGCAGGCAAGCCCCGTGGCAGGAGCCTCACCTTGGTAGAGCACAGCCGTGTGCCGGCTCAGAGACCACAGGGCGTACAGCGCGCTGAGCCGCCTAAGCACGCCCCGCAGCGAGGGCGGCACGCCGGGGCCGTGCGTGTGCTCGTGGAACCGGTGCACCACCGTGAGCTCCAGGAAGGCCAGGGCCAGGGGGCGGCAGCGGAACACCTGAGGACAGAGCAGAGCCACACCCTGAGAAGGCAGCGAGGCCTCGACCGCACCTCAGATTTGACAGCAGGAGAAAGAACTGGAGACAAAGACCAGGAAGGCGAGGCAAGGCAGCACATGGCTGAGGCATGGCACAGTGGAAGAGGCCTGTGCAAAGACAAGCCTGGGCTGGAGCGGGCTGTGCCATTCAGGACCACTTCCCACCTGGGACTCGGGTGGGACCAGCATCAGTGGCACAGGGGACCAGGACAACTTGGGAATGCGGTGGTTGCTACCATGTGTGGGGTCCATCAGCAGGTGGGCCCCCAAGGGGAACAGGAGTTATTCTCTTCAGACAGGGCGCCCAGAGGGGACAGGGAGCTGCTCCCAGGGACGGCTGTCGTGATGTACGGCCACAGGCATTTCTTACAAGGTCTCTAAGGAACCGTTTCTCCCTCCTGCTCACTACGAGATCCAGAAATACAGGAGACAGACCAAGACAGGACACCTCCCCAGCTAACTCTGTGCAACGCCTCGGTCCTGGTGCTGGCCTGGCTTGTAAGACCAGCGCGCCTTGGCAGATTACTCAACCCTGAGATTTCCTGTTTTAACCAATATCCAAACATTGGCTGATGACTACTAGTTCCCTAATTTATTAGCTTTTCTTTGTCCATCCATGTCCAATTTACCATTTTGCCAGATATTCTTTCTTAAGTTAGAACAAAGCATGTGTTTTTTGACTTGTTGGTTGAGCACGGACTACTCTTGGGATTAAGAATCCAGTCTAGCGTGGTTGAGGTTGGGGAAGGTCCTGCCTTGGGATCCCTGGTTGACTGCCTGGCACTCGACAGTGCCTCCGAGTCTTAGCCAAGACACAATGGCGTGGGGCACACAGCAGCCCACCAGCCAGGCAGTGCACAGGCCCAAGTGCCTGAACAAAGAGGGGACATCGCTTCTGTTGAGGGCTGGCCTGGACTTGAAGAGCCAATGCCAATCTAGTTACAGGGCTGATGGGGTGAGGAGCCTCGGGACAACACAGACGAGAACATGCCTTCACCCTCTCCTGGTGCCAGTTCTCACTGGTCCAGCCCTGAGACCCTTGTCTGGGCCACACACACTTCAGACTAGGCCATCCTCTGGTGCCAGGAGGCCACATCCCACTCCCTACCATCCAAGCACCAGCTCTGCCCCCTCCCGCTCTCACACTATGGCGTACGTCTTTGGTGAGGACTGTGGCAGAACCTGGCCTTGTGTCGGGGAGGAGGAGAGTGCACTGTGGACCCGAGAGCTCTGCCAGGTGGAGGTGAGAGTAGGCCCTCGGCCACCACCCCCCGACGATGCAGCCAGCAGTGAGTGCTGCCCCTGCGCCAGGCACTGCCCTGTCCTCCCTCAAACCGAGGGGTAAAACTAGGGAAGGAGACAGCACTTGGCCCATGTCCATGAGAGCACAATGCTTCCATCGAGTCCCACCCACACCCACGGGACGTGCGCTCACGTCGCGAAGGCCTCACCCCTCATGACAGGCCCTCTGTCGGCCCAGAGAGCAGGGGCCCCAGAGAGGCTTCTCTCAGAACTGCTCCCTGCTCTTCTCACCCTTGCTTTCAACCATGTGGACTCTACTGGGTTGTCCTAAGTCATGTTGCATTTTTGCACAGAAAACTGTCATGATTTTTCTGATGACCCAATAGTTTTAAAGTCATCCTGTTTTAGCTTATTTTTCTGTGGAAGTAGCACACTTCAATGTCAGCTATGTCATAGGTTAGGCAGGTTAGTAGTGGGCCTGGAAAGGCAGCCCCACCTGAAACCTGGTCACAGTCGAAAAGTGCATCCTGGCCCCATCATGGTGTTGCAGGAGGTACAGGGTACCACTGTGTGAAGATGGGGACACGAGGGCAGCCCTGGGTTTGGGTCCTGGGTCAACCTAAGCATGCCAGGTGTGCCCATGATGCTGGGAGGAGGAAAGGCTGGGGGAGGTCTGCAGCCTGGCATGAAAGAAACCAGTAAGTGGACTTTAAAAATACATCTTGAGGGGCCAACGAGTAGCATGGTGCTTCAGGCACTGGAGCACATGGCTGACTGCAGTTCAGGTCCCGGACCTAGCGGCTTGAAATGCCATGCTAAGGCTTGAGGATGTCACATGAAGCCACTTGCTACACATGCTAGGCCTCAGGCTGGGTGAGCTTATGGCACCCACAAACTGGTCTTGGAGCCCCACTGTCCCCCAAAGCGGCCCCATCATGGCCAGGGCAGTGCGGTTAGGGCTCTGCCGCAGAGCAGTCTCCTCCAGGGCCACACTACCTGACTGTCCCCAGGCAGGGCTGGAAGGAAGCTCTGCTTGAACTCAGGACAGCTGAAGGTCAGTGGTCACTCTGCAGCAGCAAGCCCAGGGGCACACGCGAGAGAGGGCGTTCAGAGCCCAGGCCAGCCGAGACCAGGCCGCCCTCTCTCGTGACCTCACGCCCACAGACCTCCAGCCCCGAGAACAGAAATGA
This sequence comes from Tupaia tana, assembly GCA_026018925.1. Classification (NCBI taxonomy): domain Eukaryota; kingdom Metazoa; phylum Chordata; class Mammalia; order Scandentia; family Tupaiidae; genus Tupaia; species Tupaia tana. The sequence goes on from JAKSZU010000005.1 coordinate 12,523,545, forward strand.
GAAACCAAAGTCCGCTGGATGCTAATTTCTGAGGACGGCTGCATTTTCAGAGGTAACAGGTACTGTCAGCAAAAACAAACCCCAGACACCAGCTGCACCACACAGAGGGGCAGGCTGGGCTCTCCGGGCAGTGGACCTCCATTTAATCTTGGCCCAGCATAGTTGAGTCAGGTACCTGGGTCATTCCTCTCACCCTCAATTTCCTAACCCTCAAAGCAGATGACACAAAATGACACTTATAAGGGGCCTAATTGTGGCCTGAGCGGGGAAAGATGGTCCTTGACTTCTTCCCGATGCATAAATCTCCAGGGAAACCTGAGCCGCTCTTATGGAGGCTGTTTCCAAGGGCGGGAGGGCCAGAATGGAGGGAGAGGGGAGATGCCACACCCACCTGTCTATAATGACTAGACTTTGACACAATGAACATGTATTTCTTTCTTCTCTTCCTTTCTTTCTTTTTTTGGAGAGTTTGTTTGTTTTGCTATAGGGCATGTGCACTCACCAGGGAGACAAAGACAGACAGAGAGGCAGAAAGGAAGAAAGTATGCCCAGGGTGATGGCCACACCACACTCCCTTCCCCTCCATCCTCTTGTCAGGATTTTGGGCATGTATGTATATATGCCTGGCATGAGTTTCAAGCCATCAGGTCTGGGACTCAGACTGCAGTTGACCATATGGTCCAGCACCTTAACCATTATGCCACCTGCTGGCCCCCTCCTTATCTTTTTAATAGAGATTTTTGCTATAGGACACGTGTGCTTGCCAGAGACACAGAGAGAGACAGGCGGAGACAGTAAGTGAGAAATCACCCCTCCCCCTGGGGGGGATGGCCATGCTGCAGTCCCTTCTCCATTCTCCTCTCGGGATTTTGGGCACACATGCCTGGCTTTAGTGTCAAGCTGCCAGGTCTGAGACTTGAATCATGGTTAACCAAGTGGGAATCCAGTGCCTTAACCACTTTGTCATCTGCTAGCCCCAGTGAAAAATGCATTTCTTAAAACAAACCTACCATGTACCCTGCTTACAGTTGGTAAGCAGTAAATGGCAGGAGTAGGTAGGGAAAAGTTCATGAACTTCTCCACTAGGTCAGAGTAAGCAGACTTTTCTTTTTGCTATAGAACACATGCACTTGCCAGAGAAAGATGGGGGGGGGGGTGAGAAATCAACCCCTGGGGGGAAGGCCACACCACAACATCACAAAATCTCCTCCAGTTTCCTCTGGACATGATTTTCAAGCTGCCAGGTCAGGGACTTGAACTGCACAGTTGGCCATGTGGGATATAGTGCCTTGACCTCCACGCCACCTGCTGGCCCAGCAAGCAGTTTTCCAGCAGCCGTTCACACCCTCTGCTGTGGAGGAGCGACTGCCCAGCACCAGCCCCATCAATGCCCCAGGCACACGCGCAGTCCACCGGCCTCTGGCTCCTGCTTCTGGGTCTCCACCATGGGGCTGCCTCAGGCCAGGCATCACCAGCTGGAAGGCTGTGTCCCTCCTAGAGATGCCCTTGGTCAGTCCCGTGCTACGTGTGCTTCTCCAGTCCACTGTCTGTCTGCTTTTGTTTATAGAATCTCTTGCTGTTCGGACACAGTGGACTTTCATGCAGTCAGAGCTGATGGCGTCCTCTCCTCGCCAGCTGCTGCACTTCCTGTCTTACTTAAGGGGGCTTGTCCACGTGGAGGCTAAGTAAACATCTCCAAGCCTCCTTCTCAGGCAGGGCTGCTGCTGTCATCGCCAGATGGGGTGCACTGCATCTCCCCCAGGCCTCTCCAACGGGGCCCGGGGCTATAAAGGCTGATGCCCCATGATCCAGAGCAGGCTGGAGAATGCAGCCCTTTTGGTCAGGACTTCCCTACGAGGCCTCACAGCCGCCTTCCTGTACGATACCAGGCCCTTGCCAGCCGGTGCCTGTCGGTACTTGTTAGTTCTGCAGTTGGCAACAGGAATGCCCGGACCCCCGGGCCCCTCCTCTCTACAATGGGACTCACGGAAATACAGTCATAATCTCTTCAACAAAGATCTAAAGGTGAATTATTTCTCAGTCGATGGAGTCACACACTCAGGGTGCTGGGGTCACATGGCACACATGGTGGCTAGAATTAGGGAGGGGGTAAAGGACAGCAGGGACACAGCTTCAGGGGCCTTCCGGGCAGTTCTAGGGACATGGGTGCCCTTGGGAGTGGGCGCCTTCTGTGTCCTCCATCTCTTCAGGGCTTGGTTTACAACTCAGGACTATCCCTGTTTCTGTTGTAAGAACGGTGATGTGACATGCAGAAAAGGGCAAGGAAGCGCGTGGGCATCTGACTACAAGTGACCTACCCTGTGGCCAGGCACGGTGGGGAAAGCAGAGGAATCGGGAGCAGGTCATCCAGAAGTCAGGTCAGTGCTCAACTTTGGGTTTCTGCGGCCTTGAACTGAGGGTATGACGTTGGCTGTCTGCTGACTTCATTTTTAAAAAATTCTTCATTTCTTTTAAAGTTTATTTATTTACTTCACATGAGATAGAGGACAGAGCCAGAGAGGTACAGGGGAACAGTCACCACAACAGGGTCCCTGTGCGGCAGTCCACTTCTGGGCCCAGCGTCTCGTGTCACAGGCCACAGGGCCTAGCACATTCTGGGCAGTCCCAGGACATGAACCCGGGACCATTTCCCTGTGGATCCACTGTTGTATCACCACTGCCCCAACTACATTTTTTTCTTAAGTCATAAATGCATTTTGGTTGATTCTAAGCATGGTAGGAGCCTTAAAACTCAGAGGTCCAAAGGCCAGCTTCATAGCCTGTTCATTAAGGTGTCTGAATCCCACATGGCTGACCCTGTGGTTCGAGTCCTAAACCCAGCAGCTTGAGAAACATGCGGGGTGTGTATATATGTATGCTGAAAAAGGAGAAGGGATTGCAGCACAACCATGCCCCATGGCACGTTCTTTTCCTTGTCTCTCTGGCAAAAATTTAAATCGACTAATTGATCAATCAATCGAGGGTCCATCCTTCTTCCTTAACCCCCTTGCCCTGGGGGGTGGTGTGCCCAGCAGGTTCCTGGGCCCCCAAGCAGCAGTAGGGTCGGAGACAGGCAGACAGAGCCTCGGTTCTCAGGGCAGCTTCATTATTGAGTGTGACAGACTCAGTTAACACTGCCAGGGAAGGAATACTAGCAATCTTGCAAGCTTCCCAAGCCTTCCTCACCCACAGCCTCCATAAACGACACCCGTCAGCGTGGACACATGGGACACAGCTGGACTGACACCCTGACCCGCCTTCTGGCACGGCGCGGTGTTTTATATTAGGGGCTGTGGCACCAGGGATGCCTACAGCATGAGCTGGAGGGACAGCCCTGTCCAGAGGAGAGCACCACGGTGCTTTCCCAGGCCAGCTGTGAGCTGCTGTGCACCCTCCCACCACAGCCCTTGGTAAGGGCAGCAGGGCTTGAGAAAAAGCACACGGAAAGTGATGGCAGCACGACACAAGGCATGGCCACACTGCACTGGTGGTTGGGGGAGCGTCCCCAGGTTCCCATACCGGGCCCTGTCCCCATGGCATAGCTGAGGCTCTTATGACCCCACCTCAACCCCACTGACCACAGCTCTGGCCTATGGGCCAGTTTCCCAGGCTCTGTAGGCATGACTCGCATGACCTCTTCCATAACCTGGCAAGGTAGGTGCCCCTGCCCGTCTTACAGAGGTGCAGAGAGGTCAAGCAACCCGCCAGGGTCCCAGGATCTCAAAGCTGAGGCCTGCCCCTGGCCAGACGTTGGACCCACTGAGGACACAATAGCCACACGCTGAAGTTGCTAGGGCGGCAGAGGAATTAGGAGCAAATAATTCCTAATTAGGCAACTCTGAAAACAGACATGTACCTGGCAGTTGTTTCTGGCTTCAAAGTCGCTCCTTCCTGATCTTTTCTCTTGATTTAACTTTTGATAACTCTCTTGGAGCAGGTAGCAAACCAGCCACTGGTACGCCTGCAGTGAGACTTCAAAACAAGAAACAGAAGGAGAAAAATAACAATAGTGCGTCTAACATTCGCTGCGTGCTTCTCCCAGTTCACACGTGCCGAGTGACCTTCGCGGTGAACAATGAGGGGGGCCCAACTTTCCAGATGAGGAGACGGAGGCGCTGGGATGGTTACTGTCCAAGGCCCCTGCCAGGCAGCACACATCTCGACTGCCCTCACGTCTGCTCTGTTCTGGCACCATGGAGGCTGCAGGGTCACAGAGCCGGGTGTGGAGCCCATGTCTCATTCAAGACAAGCCATCTCCCACCCAGGCTCGGCCTACCCAGCGCTGCTCCCTCGGTCTCACGGAGGACTTGTGCAGGCCCCCGTCCGCCTCTCCAGCCAGGCCCTTGGACCTCCCCAGCCGGCAGGGGACCCGGTGAGCTGGGAGTGGACACCAGCTCTCATGAAGCCTTTCCCTGCGCATTCTTCCCGGAGAGATTTTTCTTTTTGAGAGATTTTTGTTACAGGGAGCATGTGCTCACCAGAGAGAGACAGAGACAGAAAGCAGGAAACCAGCCCCCCGGGGAAATGGCCACGCTGCAGTCTCCTCTCCTCCATTCTCCTCTCGGGATTTTGGGTATGAATGCACACAAGCCTGGCATGAGTTTTAAGCAGGCAGGTCTGAGACTCGAGCCGCAGTAGACATAGCCATTATGCCACCTGCTGGCCCCCAGAAAGATTCTAAAGGACAAGAGGGGCAGGGAGCTGCAGGCAGGGGCAGAGCTAGAAGGGGCTAGAACTCTTCTGACCCCTCCCCAGACGGTGGTGCCCAGCCTGTGAGCCACCCTTCCTCCTCAACATCTCCTATGGACCAGGCCTGTCCCACGAAGGCCTTGCACGTGGTGGTGTTACCATCTGCTGAGGAGGACATGAGGGCCTAGGAGGCCCCCAGCACAGTGAGGGAGTGGCTCCCAGTCCACGCTGTCACCAACCTACTACCCAGGCACAGAGGGCCGGCGCCCCTCCTAGGAATCTGCAGGCTGGGGGTGGGGGTCTCTTCTGCTTGCTGGTTGTTTCTGCCTTGGAGCTGCCAGGAAGGGCAATGAGGATGTGGCTGCACTGGCTGTGGGTCCACAGGCTGGGCTAAGGGGGGGTCTTGGGATTTCCTTCCATGTCACACAGCCAGTTCCCTGGGAAGGAGACACTGATGACACTTGCAGGTCCAAACAAAACCATTTCACAAGCCCAGAGGTGTCAGGCAGCTTATCTGAGGGAGCCAGGATGAAAGTTCCCCCAGTGTTCCAAGTTATTTGCACTGGATTTCGCCACAATGCAGGCTCCTCCGCCTCGCAGAAGAGAGGTAGGTGGAGGGTACCTGGGACAAGGCGCCCTTGGCCGGGTCTCGCCAGGTGTAGTGCACTGAGGGCACCGCCCCTCCCCCACCCTCTGCAAAAAAAAAAAAAAAAAAAAAAATTTGTCCACGTTCTGACCCTTGAAACCTGCAAATATAACCTTCTTTGGGAAAGGATCTTTACAGATGTGATTAAGTTGAAGATAGTGAGGTAGGGTCAGCCTAGATCAGGATGGGCCCTACATCCAATGACAAGCGTCCTTACAAAACACACAAAAGGGAGACACAGAGGTTGAGGCCAAGAGACGACGAAGGCAGAGGTTGGATCAGTGTGGTCACAAGCCTGCAGCCACCAGGTGATGGAGGAGACCAGGCGCCCCCTAGAGGTTAGGAGGAAGCATAGCCCTGATGACTCCTGGACTTGGGATCTCCGCCTCTACCCGGCTGAGAAAACAAATGCCTGCTGCTTTTAGCACCCAGTTCATGATGCTTCAGCTATGGCAGTCTCGGGACACTGACATGCTGCCTTTCAGGATGTCACGCAGAAACCCGCGGACTTTTGCAAACCAGTGCTGAGGGCAAGAGGCCATCATAACCACTGCCTGTTCTTGGAGTCTGAGCTTCTGCTGCTTCCTAAACTCTGCCCAGCAGGCTCGACCTACATGACAGCAGGGAAAGAGGGGCCCTGCAGAGAGCCACATTCTCCACGATTGATTTACACAGCAACAAAACCCCAGGAAACCGCTCGGGCCAGAAACTGCACATGCCTCCGATGCTTCTGGACCAATCCAGGGCCCCTGCTGTCAACCACACACTCACGCTGGCCATGACAACTGCCCTCCCAACCTGGCCTGGGGCCGTCTTCACACACGTCCCTGGGGGGGGGGGGTCACTCATCTCTGGTAGACACTCTACTGTGAAGTTACCCCAAAGTTCCAAGTTATTTCTGCAACTGGATTTAGCCCACAATGCTTACGGCAAAGACCCATGCAGATTTTGCTTTGTGCTTCAGATGACAAACAAGACTGGTAAGTAAGTTGTTTGCCTGGCATTTTTCTTTAGAAACTCCACTTTTAGCTTTTTTTTTTTTTTTTTTTTTTTTTTTTTTTGGTTTGAATTGGCTCTAGGGCACATGCGCTTGCCAGAGAGAGAGGGAAAGGGAGAAGGAAAGGGAGAATCCCCTCTCCGTTCTCCTCTTGGAGTTTTGGGCATGCATGCACATGCCTAGTGCATTTTTCAGACCAGTCCTGTGCCTGGGACCGAAACTGAGCAGTCAGTCACATGGGATCCAGTTGCCTTAGCCACTATGCCACCAGCTGGCCCTATAGCTTAATTGTTCAGGAAAAAATACATCACAGCTTTTTGAGACGTTCACATGGAAGGGAGAAGGGTCCCCAGCGAGCCTATGACAGCACACTTGAGCAGCGATAAACGGTGGGTACCACGTGTACACCTTGCGCAGTTAACTTGAAGTGAAGAGTCATCAATGAAACCAATTGGGAAGAAACGTAGCGCCATTCGGCAGTCGCTGCTCATGTTTGGAAAGAGGTTGCTAAGGGCCCAGGAACAAACACATGCTGTTTCAACAACCTTGCCCTCAAAACTTTCCCGGAATCCTGCGTCACAAACAGCCCTTGAATGTCCCATACCCGAGGGCCTCCTCAGGACTCCAGCTGGCTCTCTGACCCCCTTGACTGTCCCTCCCCTGGCCTGCGACTCCCCTGGTCTGACCTCCAGCCCATGGCTGCTCTCTGCCAGGCCTGCCTTGCCAGTCCACTTGCCCCAGCCCTCCATCACTCCCAGAGCTGCCATTCCTGCTTGAACCTCTTCTTCCAGAGGCTTCTGGACAGTACAACTAGATGCGTTCAAACTTGAACTCAGTTCCCAGGTGGGAAGGTGGTGGGGGCCTCACTTTCACTGCCCTCCCATCTGATGGACACCCGAGGCCTGGTCAACAATCCCCCTCCCGTACCACGGACTCGCCTCCACACCGACTCTGCCTGAGACTCAGCATCCTCACTGACCTGAGTCCAGGCTCCCCCTGTGTTGGCACCAGGGCCCTCCCCAAGTGGGCCCTGACCAAGGCACAGACTGTATAGCAAGGCATGGGTGACGGCCCAAATCCTTCACAGCACACGGGCCCCAGGTCCTGCCACCATGCCCACCTCTTAGCCCCCAGCGCTCCGGAATGGCTGGCAGTTCCCCAAACATATCACAGGTACCCCTGCATGCCAGCTTCAGGACAGTGTTCCTTCGCCCACTGAGACAGACCTCCCCTGCACCTGCCATGCCCACAGGAGTGTTCGGAGCAGTGTCTCCACCACACAGCAGCTCCCTCGCCAAAGCTGAAGCATAGCACAGACCAGGAGTGACAACATTCCCTTCCTGCTTTGTGCAAAAGGGAAACTGAGATGAAAGCCTAGCCCGAGATCACCCCACTTGGAGGAAGTGCTGACCCTGGAGCCTGAGCTCCCATCCTCTGGAAAGTCTATGCTGGGTGACCCCACCGCTCATGTCAGAGGAGTCCACTGCCCACTCCTGACCCCACCGCTCATGTCAGAGGAGTCCACTGTGACCCCACTGCTCTGCCAGCGGCAGAGGAGTCCACTGCCCACTCCGGGTGACCCCACTGCTCCTCCTGTGACTCGCCTCATGATCTGTATCATGTGACCTCACTGCCCCATACATACACACATCTGTCAACAGTAAACACTACAATTACTTAATATTTCTAAGAGGCTTTTGCCTTATGGCAAATGTACTCACCAGAGAGAGACAGACAGAGACCATGAGGGAAAAAGTAAGAAATCACCTCCCAAGAGGGATGGCCATGCTGCGATCCCTTCTCCTCCATTCTCCTCCGGGGATCTTGCGCACGCACACACATGTGCCTAGCGTGATTTTCAGCCAGTAGGTCCAGTACTTGAACCATGATCGGCCATGTAGAAGCCCAACAACATAACTGCTATGCTATCTGCTGGCCCCCGGTTACTTAATATTGATGCAAATGAGCCAACTAGAGAAAAAGAAATTGGCCTTGCACTGAAAGTGGCCGTGCAGACCCTCCAAAGCATAGGGCCATTTGTGAATGAGTTTGTGCATGAATCAGAGGAACTACACAGAAAGCAACAGTTCCCCTCCCGTCTCTGAATAAGCAACATATCCCCTGCAGGGTCAGGACCACAGGTCTGATAAATCTCCCAACCTTCTAAACTGGCAAGTACAATCCTGGAAGAGGCTCATGTCTTTCCAGTCCTGTAGGACGTGAAGGGCATAAGTCAATATGTCATTTTCCCCAAAGATTAGATGACACAAAGGCCATGCAGTCAGCCCCGAGATCTGAGATTTGATGATCCAACACCCTCGAGACGGCAGGGCTGGCTCCATCCCGCGAGCTCTGTCTCTGTGCGTGAAGAATAATGTCAGTACTCCATGCCAGACCACTTTCACCCAATAAATTTCACTTGCATTTTTCTTCCTCCAGAAAATGCTTTTTTTACTACATTGGACCTTGCAAAAATTAGGGCATTCACAGGAAAAACAGATGACGCAACCCGGGCATTCTTCCTGAGGAGGGTGCAGAGACTGCGTCTGCTCCCGCCGTTCAGCACCGGGCAGGGGAGGTGGGCGAGCATGTGTGCACAGACGGCCGTGAGTGCCACCCATCTAGTTCTGACCTCACCGGGGGTGCTCTGGGCTGAAGAATGATCAGGTCATTTTCTCGTGCTTTCCGCAGCAACATTTGGGAAACCCAGAAACTAAGTTGCAAGCATCAAAATTGGATCTTCAAGTGTGTCCTCATTTCCTACCAGCACTGACGACGGGGAGCTGAGTAACATCAGAAAAACTGGCCAGCGCGTGCTAGTGAGGAAGAGAGCAGTGACCGGCAGGCGTGTTTCTCGGGTGATGCTGACGAGGAGGGAGGTGGTGGGTAGGGTGGAGTGGGGTGTCAGCAGCCTGGGTATGCTCCCATATCTGCTGCTACTCTTGTCCGCCTCTTCCCCTCTCCCATAAGACATGACCAGGAAGCAGCCCTGCAGGACTGGAGACTGGTGGGGCGCATGTTCAAGATGGCAGTGTTGTTCCTGACAGCCCAGGATCCGCTCTCCCAGATACTCTTGTCCTCCTGTAAGGGAGGGCAGCTGCTCCTTCATCCCAAGGATCTGAAGGCCTCCAAGCCCAGGGGATGCTCATGCTCAGGTCTCCTGAGTGCAAAGCCCAGTGCCCTCCTCCACCCCCTAAGCCTGGTGCTCAGTGAGATGCGTGGCATGCCAAAGGCGAGTCCTGCCTTAGCCCCAGGAGACAGCATGGCGGTGTGTTTATGTGGTCATGTGTACTCACTCGGCAGTGTGGCGTGTGTTTATGTGGTCATGTGTACTCACTTGGCAGCGTGGCGTGTGTTTACGTGGAAGTGTGCACTCACTGGGCAGCGTGGTGTGTGTTTACGTGATCATGTGCACTCACTGGGCAGCGTGGCGTGTGTTTACGTGGTCGTGTGTACTCACTGGGCAGCGTGGCGTGTGTTTACGTGGAAGTGTGCACTCACCGGGCAGCGTGGCGTGTGTTTACATGGTCGTGTGTACTCACTGGGCAGCGTGGCGTGTGTTTATGTGGTCATGTGTACTCACTCGGCAGCGTGGCGTGTGTTTACGTGGAAGTGTGCACTCACTGGGCAGCGTGGTGTGTGTTTACGTGATCATGTGCACTCACTGGGCAGCGTGGCGTGTGTTTACATGGTCGTGTGTACTCACCGGGCAGCGTGGCGTGTGTTTACATGGTCGTGTGTACTCACTGGGTAGCGTGGCGTGTGTTTACGTGGTCGTGTGTACTCACTGGGCAGTGTGGCGGTGTGTTTACGTGGAAGTGTGCACTCACCGGGCAGCGTGGCGTGTGTTTACATGGTCGTGTGTACTCACTGGGCAGCGTGGCGTGTGTTTACATGGTCGTGTGTACTCACTGGGCAGCGTGGCGTGTGTTTACGTGGTCGTGTGTACTCACTGGGCAGCGTGGCGTGTGTTTACGTGGTTGTGTGCACTCACTGAGCACCTACTCGTGTCAAGATCCACACTGAGCGCTCATACGTGTAACTCATTCATCTGCACGGAAACCTCACGAGGCAGGTCCCATTACTGTCCCCTGCCCCAGACAAGAAAATGAAAGGAGGAGGAGTGGGGGCTTTGCCTGTGTCCCACAGCTGGTGGGTGGAGGGGCCAGGATGAAACCTCGGCGGCCAGCGGGAAGCTGACTTCTCACTCCCATGGAGGGTGGCTGGTTTTCCATCTCGGCTGTCTCGGTTTCTGCCTGGCCCATGACAGGCACCCGGACTCATCTCCAAATGGGGTCTTACACAGAAGCAGAAAGTAAGTCTCACAGCCCCTGAAGACAGGTGTTTGGATGGCAAAGTGAGGAATGCTCACCACGTCCTGATGACTAAGGTGACAATGATATTATGAAAATGAAAAGCCACGTCTCTGCTGTGGCTCGAAGCCACTGTTTTGATATGAGACATGATGAGAGGGGGAGAAAGTAGGACCACTGCGAGAAAGGCACTGCCTTCAGAAGCCGTTACCTCGGCGGTGAGGCAGTTCTCGCCCTGTTCTTGCTGTCCCATCTTACCTGGTCTCTCACTAGGGAGATGCAGTGAGCTGTAATGGAAGACCCTGAATGAAGGCCAACAGGTCTAAATCCTGGCCCTGCTTTAGCCCTGGACCTCTCAGAGTCTGCACGACTGGACCAAGGGAGCACCAGCAGTGAGGGCGAGGATGCCAGGGGCAACCCCAACACCTGGAGCTGCCTGCCTCAGGCTCAGCAGATCAGCCCGTCCCCGAGGACAGAGCTCGTGGGGGTGGGGTGGAGCCTGCAGCAGCTCACCTGACCTGGCTGCAGAAGGCCCCTCCAGGCTGGCTCTGTGCTGAGCCCCGGGAGGCAGGCCCCAAACAGACCACCGCACCCACGGGAGATGAGCAAGCAGACAATCGGGTGGATGGAGTCTGTGCTTCAGGAGCCGGAGAAAAAGGCACATCGGGCATGGAGGGTAGGCGGCCAGGGTCTGACACTGGAGGAGACCCAGGGAGGGGGCTGGTGGGTGGAGATGAGAGGGGAGGATGCCACCGGCATCCACAGCAAACATGTGGGAGGCCTGGAGACATTCACTAGTGAGGCCCATAGGCAGATGGCAGTGAGTCTCCACAGTGAGCTCCAGGCCCCAAGAGGCTGCAGAGTGGGCAGAGAGCAGACCAGATGGCAGGGGTCTCACACACTTTGTCCTATGTTGCCTGGGCAGATCTGGGGTAGGGAGTGGGTACTCTTCATCTCATCTTTGGAGTTAGCACCCAAACTCAGGATCAAGTACAGAGAGGCTGGAAGAATGAGTTAATGAATGGACACGTGCTGGACAAACTGCATGAGGGGGTCCTCCCATGGCCGCCCCAGCTGGTAGTGACTGGCAAGCGAGAAGGCCAGGGAGGCCCTCTGCCCACTGACCAAGCAGAGGGCACACTTACCTGCAGAGTCCAAGCAGTTGGCAACGCTGTGGCCCGTGAACCTCTGGCCGAGGATGTCAGGGCAGGCATCTAGGAAGTCCACCGTCTTCAGAGGGCTTTGGAAGGGAGCGCCATCTAGGACACACACCCAGTGCAGGGGTGAAAGGTAGGAGAACCCCAAACCACAGTGTCCTGGAGGGCACTGCCAGCCACAGCTGCACGCCACCTCTGAGCGACCCACTCCCCACCTGGCTTAGCCCATCACCTCGGAAGCTGGCCAGTCCCTACCGGGCGCCATTTTGTCCTTCCTGGAAACATGGGGCACGTGTTAATAGAAGAGCTAACTCAAAGGTGGGCCAGGGAACCCGCCGTTCTGCCTGAGATTGAGGGGCCGCCACCGAGCCCGCAGCCAGGAGCCTCACCTTGGACCCGGCACGTCAGAAGGCCAAGCAAGTAGTTGCTCGTCTGCTGCAGCAGGACATTGTTGTCACCTTCGTATGTGCAGTTGGGGTCGTTGTCATTCCTGAGCTCACCAATCCGGTTCACTGCAACAAAGTCGCACGATCACCCTTGCAGACGCACACGTGAGAAAAACCCCGTCACCATATGAGAGCTTCTCCGGTCCTCGGCAGAGCTTGACCAGAGAGGCAGACTGACGACTCTGCTTCAAGTCTTGACCTGCCTCTTAACGAGTTGCGTGTTCTAACTCACAGCCGTCTCTCCCTCCTTAACAGGAGAACCCCACAGTGAGCACCTCAGCAGGTTGCTGGGAAGGTAATAGGCAACTCCCTATGAAATGCAGGAGGACTCAGGAACACATACACATGTTTGATCGATTGAGTTTTTGCTTTTTGCTATAGGGTGTGTGCACTCACCAGAAAGAGACAAAGAGAAAGTGAGAAATCACCCTTTGAGGAGATGGCCATGCCGCAATCCTTCTCCTCCATTCTCCTCTCGGGATTTTGGGCACGCGTGCACACGCGCCTGGAGTAACCTTCAAGCCACCAAGTTTGAGACTCGAACTGCGGAGCTGGCCATGTGAGATCCAGCTGCCTTAACCACCATGCCCCCTGCTAGTCCGAGGACTCAGGAAACATTCGCTGCCATCTGCCCCTCATTATCATCGAGGCTTGCAAGGTCACTGGCAGAGCCTCTACCCTCTGGGACAGGAACATTCAGAGACGGGGATATTTTCAGGGTAGCTTACTCCCCAGGGGCTGCCCTCCTTCCTCCTCTAGCTGAACAAACCCCTTTTTACACAAAACATTTTAAATACCTGGAGACAGTTCTCATTTTTCTTTTGTCTCTCCTACCAGCTAAATAACCAGTTCCATCATGGATCCTGTAAGGCAATCACCGTCTCCGCTGACGGAAAATGCCCTCTAAATGTGAGGCTGGGATGAGAGGAGCCCAGCAGGAAAAGGGAACACTCTAACTCCTCGGGCTCACGTCCTGCTATGCATGGAGCCCCACAGGGTAGGCTGCTCTCCTGCAGCCACACTGCCAGTCGGCTTGTGACCACCTAGGACCGTGACTGCTTTCCCGGGCCTGCTGCCTAATCACGTTCTCCCATGCTGCAGTTAAGCCACCGGCATGAAGAACTGGGAGAGGTTTTCAAAGGAGAACTTGCGATTAATATTTTCAATCTAGACAAAGGCCTTCACATTTATCCCTGCTGACTCTGGCCTTACTCAGCTAGCATTTGTGTAGCTCGTGAATCTTGATCTAGTCATTTTTACCGGTTGCAGAACTGCAAGATTCAATTTCCTTATTCTACGCAAAACTGGAACAAACTAAACTATTTATAGCATCTCTATAACAACAAATAAAACTACTAAGTGTGCTGTGCAGAGGACAAAACATGTAAATGAGTAACTTATGTACACCATGGTTACCCACACGTCAGTGAGTAACAGCGAGCATGTGGAGGGGGCTGATGGGCTGGAGTTGGCACGCCCTTGGGCCACACTGGGCTGGTGGCTAAAAGCAGGCGACCGTCGCAGATCACCAAGACACTCATAGACTCCCTCACGTGCTGCCAAAGGTCAGCCAAGTCCTTGCCCGTTCCGTCACTGCATGTGACCTCCTCTGAGCAGTTGGTTTTTACCGGTTATCTAAGGTCAGCTCATGGGAAGTTTAGCAGGGAAGCCGCAAATAACAATGATAATCCTAATTCTAATAATGACAGTGACCGATAAAGGTGTGGGACACAGGCTGCATACCAGATCTTATCTACAGCAGAGCGCTTCATGACGTTTGTGGACATGGGATTAAAGGGTAAGTTTAGTTCCATGCAAAATAATTTAGAATGTATGCATAGTTTTTTCATAATGCACATTTTCCATAAACTTTTTGAAGACCCCTTGTATTAATTCAGTTAATCCTTGCAAGACCCTATGTTGTGATTATACTGTTATCCCCATATGATCGATAAGGAAACTGAGGCACAATGAGGGTAAGTCACTCAACCATGGTTCCAATGCTGGTGAGAGCTGCGAAAAGCCAAGCTAATGGGTTGCCCTCTCTCTTAACCAAATACCAGCTGTTTAAACAATAGCCAATGCCAATAAAACGCTTCCTTTTCCTCAAGTTTAGGAATTTTCTAGTAGAAAAAATAAATAAATAAACAGAGTAGAATAGAATAAAATCTGGTTCTAGTTCACTACTAAGTCATTAGATAAAAAGTTACAAGTCAAATAAACAGATAAGCTACAATCTGCTTTGAATTTTAATGGGCTCATTCACTCAGTTTCTCCATACTTCACCATTATTCCTGAAGAAACATCAGGCATCAGAAAGCAGAAGGATCTGTCTAGGGCAGGGGTTGGCAAACCTGTTCTGTAATGGGCCAGACAGCAAGTATTTTAGGCTTTGCAAACAGTATAGTCTCTGTCCTGGCTACTCAAGTATGTCATTATAGTGGGAAAATAGCCACTGGAAATGCTAAATGAATGGTGAATGAGTGTGACTGTGTTCCAATAAAACTTTATTTATACAAACACCGGTAGGCTGAATTTGGCCCATAGGTAGTAGTTTGCTGACCCCTGATCTAGAGTCAAATGGGAGGGCTAAGGTCAGGAAATCGCCAACACTTTTCCAAAACCTACTGGCCAGATATCCGTGTCCTCCGCATGCCTCCCGACATTCCTGAATTCCTTGCTGGGCAGTCCACGAGGCCAGAGGCTTGCCAGCTGAAGCCAACGCGTGGATCTCACGTCCGAGCTCTGCCTTTGGGTGAGGGAATTCAATAAGGACAAGTGAAGAGAGACTTCCAACACCAAAAGTCTGGGGCCAATTTCAGCACTAGGATCAGAGGACTAGGTCCCCTCCAGTCTAATCCAAGACACCCCACTAAGTACAGAAAAAGGAAATCCAATTTTAATTTAAAGGGGGAAGGATTCCCCCAAGAATGGATACATTGTGGTATATCCTCTAATTTCACAGCCATGAAAATGAATGACCCATAGCTCTACCCTGGAAATAAGTCTCAGGGACACACGACAGTCCACAAAAGCAACTTCCAGACAGATGCACACTAGGACTCAGCGTACAGAAGGTCCACAAGGGTAAAGGTGAACGACGGACCGCCGAAGGTCACAATCTTCTGTGAGGAAACTATAAAGGCAGGCCAGGGACTCAGGCACGATATTGGAGAAGACGCTTCCCTCCCAAGGGGGAGGAATGGTTGAGACCAGGCAGTTTGCGGGGGCTGCAAAGGTGATGGCGACCAACCATCTGCTCTGCGTGGGTGCTCCTTGTGTCCTGTATGTGTTCACTGTTTGATTTTGTTTTGTTTTTGTTTTTGCTTTTTTAAGGTTTTGCCATAGGGTGCATAGTGTGCGTGTTCACCAGAGAGACCCAGAGAGAAAGTCCCCACTGAGGGGGCACGGCCACGCTGCAATCCCTCCTCCTCTATTCTCCTCTCAGGATTCGGGGCACACATGCACATGCGCCTGGCATGACTTTCCAGCTGCTACATTTAGGATTGAGCCACAGAGGCGGCAACGTGGGATCTAGCCGCCTTCACCACACCACCCGCTGGCCCCTTGCACATGTTTTATACACATTCTCGCTTCTACTTGATATCTAACAAAAAGAGCGAAGGGAAAGAGACACACACTTGCTAAATGAAGTGATCCATTTTACTAGTGTCTTCAACTTCAAATAAGGGGCTCCGTGTGGGTCTCACTGCGCCTGGTTAAACCACCGAGTTTCAGGAAGAATACAGGATGGTTGCACTTCGGTGTTAACAGGAGCGCAGAGCCAATGGAGCTGGCAGAAGTGACAGTGACTCGTGCTGGGGAAAAACATGCTTACCCCCTTCATTTCCTATGAAACGCTCCCTCCCAAGACCCCACTAGATCCCTGTTTTGCTCTGCGGTGACTCTTCCTGCTCATCCCTACATACCCTTACCTTGGGCTCCTTAATCTTTATGCTGAATATTCTAAAATATGCTAACTTACCACAGCTTTTTAGGATGTTTCACCAAAGCCCAATCTGTAGCATATCTAATCTGTTCTCAAACACGTTCCTTTTGCGTCAGCACGAGGGGGTCTGTGGAAAATCAATTCGCAAGCCACCTACAAAAACATCAGTAATGGACTTCTCTTTACACAGAGGCTGAACTCTGGACTTGCGCTCTCACTTCGAGCACAAATCCTTGACTGTCAACTCAAATCCAGTCAGCTGGACTCAGACCTTTGTACAGTTGTTTGGGAAGGATCAGAACCATGAACTCTAATAATGGGGATTTTGCAAAACCATCAGGTTCTCAAAAGAACAACAGCTGAACTCACAAACTGGAATTAGAAGCCATGTCAGCACATCCTCGAGAAACGGGAATATGGACGCGTGCCCAAACTGCTCACATCACTGTGCAAGCCGAGAGTGCCAAGTGGGTGGGACACCCAGAGGGGCGTGTCTAAGGCTCTGTCCCCACAAACCCAGGAGCTGCTTTTGTTTTGAAATAAAGGCTGAGTGGGTGCGGTTCAGCCTCAGGAAATTTGAACAATACTGAGAAAACCGGGTAACCACTCACCTGTCCGGCATTCCGTTCTCCCCTTAGAAGGCTTCGCTGAAGTTCCATCAGGTCCAGAAAGAGCGATTTGGAGAAGTGGTCTAAGGCATAGGCAGCTGCCAGGTACGGAAGTAAGCGCCATTGCTAGGAGAAACAAGATGCTTGCATAAACACTGTGGGCTCTCAGGGAAGGCCAGGGCCCCTACAGGGACTGGGAAGGCGGGAGGGAGAAGGGACACGCTCTATCAGCACTGAGGCCCTGGCATGCTAGGAAACCTTCACCTTGATACACAGCCAACTCAGCCAGCTCAGCTGTGCTGCTCAGCCTAAATCCATCACCCCAGTGGACAACTTCCAAGCAGACTGCCTGAACGTCCACCTCCCTCCACTGTCCCATTCGAGTAAACAGAGCACCAATCCACCTGTGAACTAGGAAAGTCAACCTTCCGGGGGCTGACCCTGCCGGGCATACAGACTCACTGACTGGCACCACGTGCTCCATGAACCTACGAAAGACGAAACAGCCGCCCCTGAGTCAGGTGGGAAAACAGGCTGGCACAGGGCCACAGGTTCCTCAAAGGCAGGGAACATGTCTTTCCCTGTACATGCCCCGCACCAGCCATGGGAAGGGGCACACCCAGGGCAGGAAGGCTGGAGGACTGGAGTGATGAGTGGATGGACAGATGGACGGGTGATGGAGGGATAGATGAATGTGAGGACGGACGGAGGGAGGGGTAAGGGAAAGGAGGGGTGGAAGAGAGCAAGGGCGGACGGGCCAGAAGCCTGAGAACGCCCTGGGAACCTGTGTCCACCACTGCCTGACCTCGCCGAGGGCTGGCCAGGCGGCACGGCAGCTGCTCTTGCGTATCACTTACTTCACTTGTACAACCACCCTAGCAAGAGGTCACTGTCAGCATCAACTCACAGATGAGAAATGGAGAGCACAGAGAGGTGAAGCACCTCGCCTGGGGGCACACAGCAGTCAGGGTGGCCTTGAGTTGAGCCCGAACACCCTGGCTCCAAGCGGGCTCTCTAACCACGAACTACCCTTGTCATCCAGACCAGAGGCCCTGACTGCACAGGGACCTTGGGGACTGTGTGGGAGGGAGCTGTGTGCTGCACGCACACCAGCCGGGACACTGCTTTTCCTTATTTGTTTCCTTATTAAACCAGCTTCACAGCCACAGTAAAGGAAACATTAAAAGACACAACAGCAAATTGGTGACCATTTCCTCAAACTTCCACTCACATATACCTTGGTTTATGCACAGCCTTGCCTCACGTCTGGGCCAGATTTCACTACCGGACTTTAACTGGAGGCTCCTCTGATCCCAGCTCTGGCGCCTGTGAACGGAACTCGCCTGCAGCCTGCCTAGCTGCGAAGGGCAAATGGCGGCAGGAAGGGCTCGCGCCACACGAGCACCGTGGGGACAGTCTCTGTGATAAGCTTAGTCCCCCACTGCGGAATAATGCTCAGGCTTTACTGCACTGGGGCCAGGCTGCATCTTTGCCACAGCCACGGCACAAGCATCCCTTTTACTGTCCCAGGTGGCATCATGAGAAACGGGCAGCACACACTGTTGCCCCTGATTAAAATGGATGTTCTTGGAACCCTTTCATTGGGAGGTGATGAACGTGCCAAAGCGTGAGCCCCGGACGTGCAATGCCGCCATTGCCAAGGCCTGTGGTGCCTCACCTGCACACACAGAAAGTACACACACCTGCCTCCCCAGCACCTCACCGGACTTGCTTCTGTCCCACTGCCTTAGTTTGGCTACTCCATAGAGGCTCCTTTTAAATTAAAAACCATTTACTAGAAGCCTTGCTGCTTAAGATGCTGCATTCCTTTTAACTGTCCTGTTAACTGCCATAAGAGCTTCGTTCAGCTCCCAGTAACCAAACTGCAACTACCTGGAAGCAGCAGGCTATTTGTAAACAGAATGGGAAGGACATAAAGGATACCTGAAAAACCTGTACCTGCATTTGATACTCAAGTACTGGCACTTCCTCTTCATCTGTTGGTCCAAACTGACACCGAGTGGCAGAGAAACGAAGCGCTATAGACACGGCCAGTTTTAAGTTGGCCACGGACATGCTCAGGATGGAGACTCGGCCAAAGGATAAGCTGCCCAAGGAGGCTCCGAACCGCTGCCTGACATCCTAGAGAAGAAAAGTGATGATGAGCGCCAGCCAGGCTGCTGTGCTTCTCGGATCACGCGGACATACGTGCACTCCTGTGTTCTAGCTCGAGCCCATTCGTCAGACCCTGCCCCAGGGCGCCCAGACACTCAGCCCCATAGGTACGAGATTGTACCGTGTCACTGATGAATGGTGGGATGGGAGGCACCCAGAGGAGGGGACACCCAGCTACCCTAGGAAGGGCAGGTCAGACAGTACTGTGCAGGGGTGCATCCTCTTGGGGAACCCACGACTGCCGGAAGTGCCAAGGCCCTGCCTTCCGCCTTGGTAGAAATGAGAAGCAGCCTGTGCCGTCGAAGGCCAGGACTCCACCAGCGCCACTGCCTGGTTTACGGAATGCATTCCTCTCATCCCGTCCCTGGGAATCCTCCTCTCCCCACACAGGTTAGCAGTTAGAAATGACTTAATGAACCCTTTGTTCTCTGTGTGCTTGTAAAGTGGGTGACTACTGTGTGCCTCTCCTCGGGGCCTGCGTCCCCCTGAGCCGTACTCCCTACCTGTGACCTGGTCTCCAGCACTGCTCCTGCCTGTCTCCCCCTGCTTCTCCTGGGTCGTCTATTAAATGGGCGCTTCCTCCAAAACACTGTCGCGTCTGAGTGGCTACCTTCCAAACGTCGTGCATCTGACAATATTTCTTACATCCTCATAGGAGTGGCAGTTGGGTTTAGAAATATATACCTAAAATTATTTCCCTTAGTGATGTGAAATATTATCTCCCTGTCTTACATTCGGTGCTGGAGTTGACAAATAGGATATTTAAGTGATTTTATTCTACAGGAATCATTCTGGAAGATTTCAGAATGTTCTCTTTGAAGTTTTCAAATTTTCCCACTATGTATCTGGGAATATGGGTTCTTTATTTTTCTACCTGGGTACTCCATTGGTCCCATCAATCAAAGTATTCTTTTTTTCTCTCTCTCTCTTTTTTTAATTTTCTGGATGGTGCATGAGTTCCCCAGAGGGAGGGAGGGAGAGGGAGAGAGAGCATCCCTTATAGGGAACAGTTATACACCAATCTTTTCTTTTCTATCTCTCCCTCCCTTTGGAATTTTGACACACATGCACACATGCCCGGTGTGTTTCTCAAACCAACAGGTCTGGGATATGAACCTGTGACTGGCCATGAGGGATCCAACCACTTTAACCACCATGCCACTGGCTGGCCTCTTTCTTTTTTTTTTTTTTTTCTTTTTCTTTTGATTTAGAGACATGGATTTCTAATGCTTCTTAAAGCTTTACCTCTTCTTCACTTCTTTAACCCTTTCCTGCTGCCTTTTGGGTGACAATTCTCCATTCTCTAATTCACCCTTTTGCTAGCATTGAGCCCATCCATCAATGACATTCTTTCCATTATTTTACTTTTCAATTAATTTTTCATTAATTAATATATAGATTAATAGTTCCATGTTTTCAATGACTCTTTGTTTCATGTTGCTATTTCTCTCCTGCTTTCCTCAAGTGTATTTCTCTAATTCATTTTCAATTCTTGTTCTTTCTGGTCCAGTCTAGTGGTGTGCATCACCAGGGAATGTGCCAAAGCCTGTGTTTTTAGGATGTGAGGGGACTTCAGAAAGTTGGTGGAAAATGGAATTAAAGTACGAGTTTATTTGGGCAAAACAAAATTTGGAAATCCATGTATAGTTTTTTCATAATTTGTACCTTCTATAAACTTGTAGAAGACCCCGCGGACAATCTTCCTGTCTGTGAGTTCATGATTCTTGAGGGCAACGATTACCACTTGGTTACCATCTCTGCCCAGGGCCACACCATCACCTCTGCTACTCCCGAGGGATTAAAGGGGGCAGTGAGTACGGGACACCAGAGAACCCTACTTGTTACCACCAGGCAACCCTTCTCCATTGAACCCTTAGAAAACTAGTACTAGAAGGCAGCCGTCTCTAACTGTAACCCCAAGGGGGAGTGGACGCCATGGGTAGTTGGTCAGCCAGTATCAGTTTTCAGGCCCATTTAGCCCCTAAACACCAACACTGATGACGTGGCTGACCTGAGTCTCCTTTCTGGAAGGTGCCCGAACCTGAACCAGGGGACGTATGCCCCAGCCCTGCCTGGCTCAGGTGGTGGGGTCTCTCCCACACAAGCCTGGAGGGAGAAGCGCTCAGTATCTAGGCCCTGCCTGGGAGGTACCAAAGAGGCCCCTGCACACTTCCCCGCTGGAACCCTACCTTAAAGGGGGTGATGTAGGTACCCTCGGGGGTGACGTCTCCAGTCCGGTTCAGCAGGTTCTGGCGAGGAACCCTGACCTTGTGGAACATGGCAAACCTGTATGGGAGAAGTAGCAGGGCTTCTGTTAGGGGCTCTCTGCTCCTTCAAGTCACTTAAACATGACACAATCCCTAAAGACAAAGAAAACAGCAGAAACCACACCAGTAGACAGGAAAATTATACTAATTTTACTACCTGAAAAAAGAGGTTCAAAAATAAAACATGTGAAAAAAAACTTTTTAAATAAAATAAAATAAAAGATGTGGGGACCAGCAGTTAGCGTAATGGCTATGTTGCTGGACTCCCTTGTAGTTGACTACAGTTCGAGTCCTGAACCTGGTGGCTTAAACTCACGCCAGGTGCAAGTGTGTGCATGCCCAAGATCCCAAGAGGAGAATGGAGGAGAAGGGGTTGTGGCGTGGCCATCCCCCCCGGGGAGTGATTTCTCTCTTTCTGTCTCTCTATCTTTCTGGTGAGTGCACGTGCCCTATAGCAAAAACCTCTCCAAAAAAAAAAGAAAAAGAAAAAGAAAAAGAAACAATGCACTTAGAAAGGTCAGTTGTTTCTATAGCAACTTATGATCCTTGCCATCTCACTCAGAGTATGCTTTTCCTAAGCCACAGAAAACGTCACCTGTGAAGAACAACCCCTCATGCTGGAGAAGGGGTCTGCCTGTTAACTGGGAAGGTGTTCTTCCATTCATCCCAGATTGCGGATGGCACCCCACCCTGTCCTGAGTCACCACCCATCAAACAAGGGCCGTCCCCTGCCTTGAGCTGTCCTGATTTGGCCCCCTCCTCTCCATCTCCACCCACTGTCTAATGTCCCGTCCCTGCCCAGCCGCCAGCTCCTCCCAGCTGCCTTGCTGCAACCATCTCCCTCCTGGTTCTCTCCAGACCCCAGCCCTTCGGCCTCTACTCCTCATGGGAGCAGCGACCTTTCCAAATGGCCAGTGAGAATGGCCGTGCCCTGTATGAGCTGATCAGCCCCCTAGACTGCCAGGCCCTGCTTGGCCTCTTCCAATGGCACCACTCCCCTTGCTCCTGCAGCCCAGGCCCGCCTGCCCGGGATGCTTCCAGTTGGCCAGACTCTCCCCCCGGCCTCTTCACGGCTGACACTCATGTGCTCCTTGCCATCAGGTCAGGCACCGCCTCCTCCAAGAAGCCCACCCTGCTCTCTGCCTCACCCTCCAGGCACGTGGTGGGCCCAGCCCAGGGTACCCCACAGAGTGTTTCTGCCCCATGGCGACCACTCAAATGCTGGCCTCCCTTCATGAGTCAGATTCTTCTTCTTTTTAAAATTATTTATTTAATTCTATTTGTCATTATTATTTCTTTTAATTTGACCAGAGAGAGAGAAAATGGGAAAGTGAGAAAGCAAGCTGCCAGGTCTGGGACTCAAACAGTAGTCAGCCATGTGGGAGTCCAGCACCTTAGCCACACGCCATCTGCCAGCCCACGAGCCAGATTCTTGACCACAGTTCTCTGGGCCTTATTCACCTTTCCCTGGTGGGCCCACAGTGTCTGGAACTCACCGGCACGTACGTGGTGTGGAAAGACTAACAGTATGGAGAAGCACCACCCTCCCACAAGCCCCAACTCCTGGGACAGTCTGCAGGAGAAGTAGCAGCATTTTTCTACTCCCCAGGGAGGAGCAGAGATCCTGGGGCTTGAAGGGAAGCCTGGACTGGAGAAGGCCCCCTCCCAAGGTCCCTAGGGAATGTCCCAAGGAGACCAGGTGAGGCGAATTCTAGATCAGGCTGCCAGGCCCCAGCCAGGGCCCAGGGTCCAGGCATGAAGCCAAGCCGGGCGCTGCCTCCTCCTTGGTATAAAGTGAAGGTGGCTATGACCAGGCCTTCAGCAGCTCCCCGGGCCTGCAGCGGTCAGAGCCCGGCTGCCTGGAATATGCCGAGGGTCTGTGGGGCCACACAACAGCCGTGCATTCAGAACACCTCGCTTTTTAAGAAAACCCAGCCCTGGTGCCAACTCCTGAACGTGTTCTAGTGTGTTGCTTGAAAGCCCAGGAATGCTTTGTCAAGTATGATTCTGTAAACAGAAAGAACCCTTTTTAAGGAGTGGAAAATCTTCACCCTTTCTTGCCACACAAGGATGGAACAAATCTGAATATATTTGTACTTGCAAAAGTATTTGCTTGGGTTTAACTGAAGGCAAAATTTCACACATGCAGTCTCTTTTGATCACTTCTGAACCACAAAAACTGTCCCAAAAATAGACAGTGGTCAAGTGGTGAGCTGACATGCAAGCCAGAATCAGTGTCCCCAGAGGACAGATGGGACTTGTGTGTGGCACAGTGTGTGTGTAGCAGGAGGTGTGTGGGAGGGCACAGGCTATGTGTGTGGGATGTCAGCATGGAGGTGTGGGGACAGGCCCACCCGGGAGTTCTCAGGCACTGCACTCGTGCCCTGAAGGCCTCCTGCTCCAAGTCCCAGTGATTCCCTTCCCCCCTCAGGCCTCCGCCACTCAGCCCCACAGGGAACACCACAGTGCCTCAGGGAGGCCCTCCCAGCCTCTTCAAGAGGGATTCTACAGGGCCAGCAGGTGGCATAGTGGTTTAGGTGCTAGACCCCCACATGGCTGACCATGGTTTGAGTTCCAGATTCAGTGGCTTAAAGCTCACATCAGGTCCGGGACTCAGTCTGTGTGTGTGTGTGTGTGTGTGTGTGTGTGTGTGTGTGTGTGTGGCAAGCACATGTGGCCATAGCAAAAATCTTTCTCTCTCTCTTAAAATAAAAAAAGGGATTCTTCCAGGGTTTGAATGTGCCCACCCAAATTTCACATATTAACATTCAGTAAGCCATCGTAATGGTATTAAGAGATTGGAGATTGGTGGTTAAGGTGCTGAACTCCCATATGGCTGGCCAGGGTTTGAGTCCTGGACCTGGTGCATGTGCCCATATGCTAAAATCCAGGGAGAAATGGAGGAGAAAGGATTGTGGCATGGCCATTCCTCTCTGATGGGTGATTTCTCACTTTCCCCCTCACTGTCTCTCTCTCTCTCCTTGTCTCTCTCCGGTGAGCCCACTGCTCTATGGCAAAACTTTTAAAAATGCAATAAAATGAGGGAACCAGCAGTTAGCGTAATGGCTATGTCGCTGGACTCCCACGTAGTCGACCGCGGTTCGCGTCTCGGACCCGGTGGCTTACAACTCACGCCGGGCGCGTGTGCGTGCGTGCCCAAGATCCCGAGAGGAGAATGGAGGAGAAGGGATTGCGGCGTGACCATCCCCCTGGGGGGTGATTTCTCGCTTTCTGTCTCTATGTCTCTCTCTGTCTGTCTGGCGAGCGCACGCGCCCTATAGCGAAAAAACCCTCTCAAAAAAAAAAAAAAGAAAAAAGAAAAAAAAAAAAAAAATGCAATAAAATGAAAAAGAGTGTGGAGTGACCAGCAGATGGAGTAATGGTTCCATCACTGAACTCCCACATAGTCAACCAGTTCAAGTCCCAGACCTGAGGCTTACAACTCACGCTGGATGCGTGTGCCTGCATGCCCAAAATCCCAAGAGGAGAATGCAGAAGGGATTGCAGCACGGCCATCCCCCTGGAGGGTGGTTTCTCACTTTCTGTCTCTCTGCCTCTTCCTGTCTCTCCAGTGAGCACATGCACACTATTGTAAAAATCTCTCTTAAAAAGAAATAAAAATAAGAGGTGATTATGAGGCAAAGCCTTCAGCAGATGATTAGGATTTGGGTCACCAGGGTGTGGCCACCATGTCTGAAGCCCTGGCGGCTTTACGGGAGGGAGAAAGACCAGAGCTGACGCAGACGTGCAGAGACCCACACACACCATGCTGGCACCAGCTGTCCCTGTGATGCCCTGCTCCTCCTCGGGATACCGCAGAGTCCCACCACGAAGACCCTTGCAAGTTGCAGCCCCTTGACCTGGGACCTCCAAAATCATTAGCTGACTAAATCTCTGGTCTTCGTAAGTCATGCAGTTATTAAGCAGCAGACAACAGACTGAAACAGATCTCCACAGTCCAAACCCACCAGAGTCGATGCAAGATGCAGTGCCTGCAGCCCGCCTGACGGATTCAGCTGGTAATACCACTCGGAAAGATCTTCATTGTTTTGTTTTTAGAGCTATTTGGCTAAAATAATCCCGTGTGATTTGTGTTTGCCTCTAATGCTAAGATCATCTCGCATTCCTGGAAATTCTTATGAAGTGATAAAATCTAACTTAAAAATTCTTACCACTTTTCTCAGAACAAATGTTCTCGAAATAGATTTAAATTTTTTTTTCAAAATTATAATATGAATATTTGAATTACATGGAGAATGCAGGCAGAATCCCAGCAGAAAAAGTCTCTTTGGACTTTGTTCTTAAAACCACTGCAGAGCTCTTAGAACCTCAGGTCCTGAAGAGCAGACTCAGAGTCGGCTTTCTGCATTAAAGCTCTAAAGCCATTGCGCCCCCTGCTGGGTGTGCCTGCAGGACTGGCCAGGCCCAGGAAGAGCCAAGGCATTTCTGGCACAGGCCGGCCATGGCAACGCTTTGATGGGGGAGGCCACCCTGAAACTGTCTCATTAGGCTGTCATCATTGTGCCCCACATGACAATGACTCGCATTTCTGAGTCTCAGAAGAGCCTTCACAACAGCAATAAGACATGTTTATTTAGGAGAGCCTTTACCGTATCGATGTGATGCATGTTCATTGTACAAGATCTGATTTAATGCTCTTGAAATATCACCCCAATAAGAGACTTGTATTCAATCGATAGAAATATGAGTTTACGTGGGGGAAACCAAATGTGGGGTTTGGCTGCAATGTGTCAAATAATGTTAGAGGATACTCATTTGTAAAACTGAATGAACAGTGGGCAGAGACCCTTGAGCAAACCTGATGCCTCCCACCGAGTGTGACAATTTACTGCAACCAAGCAAGCAAGGAGGAGTCCCCCTGCCAGGCCTTAGGTGTGCACAAAGTCCTTCAATAGAGCAACAGCACGTGTGTTTTCTAAGCCCCGAACTGGAACACGTGGACTTAACTAATGGGTGCTGGGTTTCAATGTCCAGAACAAGACCGTAACTTCCACTCCCATTTCCTGCTCTGCGTTCTTTGAGGTGTCTTTTTTTTTTTTTCCTTTTTGAGAGGTTTTTTGCTATAGGGTACATGTGCTCACCAGAAAGACAGAGACAGAGACACAGAAAGCGAGAAATCGTCCCCCGGGGGGGTGACCATGCCGCAATTCCTTCTCCTCCATTCTCCTCTCAGGATCTTGGGCACGCACGCACACGTGCCCAGTGTGAGTGTAAGCCACCGAGTCCGGGACTTCAACCGCGGTCGACTACATGGGAATCCAATGACTTAGCCATTACTCCAACTGCTGGTTCCCCTTGAGGTGTCTCACCCCAAGGTTAGAGCCAGCTTTCTCAAACAGACCAAATCATGTCACTATAAGGTTTGCTGGTGCTCTGAAGACAAGAGCCAGAACACTGAACCTCCATCCAAAGCATGTGGGCAACATCAATGCCAGGTCTTCCACGCGCCCTAAAAAAAGGGGGCTTAAGAGAACTTGTGGCCAGGTTGCAGGGGGGGGTCACTCTCCTCTCTGCCAGCTCTAGTACATCTAGTGGGTTCCTTGTATTACTCCGCAAGCAAGGAGAGCAGAACTATGAGACAGGTGGTTGGCAGGCTTGGTGCATGAGTGTTTTGTTTTGCTCTTTAACAAGGTCCTTCATCTTCCTTCTCAAGCTGACACTGGGTTTCCAGCACTTTCCAGTATAATCTGGGATCCTCCTTTTTTGAAGGCCTAAGCACAGACTTGAGACCCACCCTCACCTAGCATCCCAACTTCTTGGACAAACAGAAGGTTTCTCCAGGGTCAGGTCTTTGGAAACCACCTGGTCCAGCTTCTCTCTCTGGACTGTCTCCTCCTTAATGCCCGGGATAGCCAGGTCAGGATAATCAACTACTAAGAGGTGGCCTTCTTCCATCCCTGGTAGCCTTATTACAAGGCAGCAAGTATATAAACATTCTTGAGAAATAATGCAGGACATCAGGCTCAGGTATACTCCCCGCTCTCTTCCTTCCTGGTTACAAACTATCTGTGGGTACAGAGGAGCCTTTACCCTGCTGGGCCAGACCTTCCAGGAGACAGTGTGTTGAGGCCACTGTGTACAGATGAGGAAGCACTGAGACACAGCCCAGCCAGGAAGACCACCTGAGGCCTGCTCAGGAAGGACCACACAAGGGACTACCATCACCACACCCATCTTAGAGACAAGGAATTGGGCCAAGAAAGTTGGTTAAGAGAACGCAAAAAGCCGACTCTGAATCTGCTGTTAAGATCTGAGGTTCTAAAATCCATTCCTTCAGTAAGCCTTCCCCAGCTCCT
The DNA here is from genome assembly GCA_026018925.1 of Tupaia tana. NCBI lineage: Eukaryota > Metazoa > Chordata > Mammalia > Scandentia > Tupaiidae > Tupaia > Tupaia tana. Next base: position 12,551,109 of record JAKSZU010000005.1, read on the forward strand.
CCCGGCCCGGCTCTCACTCCCCACCCCTGCCCCATCCCAGCATACAACTGGGCCTCAGACACTCTCTGACCCCAGACCTCCCACCACGCTGCTCTCTCCACACGGACACTGCCCACCCCCAAGGTCACCGACCATCTCCTCTCAGCCTTACGGGTGTCAAGTCAGCCATCACGTACTCATTAGCGTCTTTTTAGGTCCTGCCCCAAATCAGGGTCTACACTCTCCACCCAAGCACTTGGCAGAGGCCATGACTAAATCACCCCTGTCTCACGGCTGTGGTCCAGGGAGAGGTCTGGCTGTTCTTGTTCACTACGGCACACCCAGCTCTCAGCCCGTTCCCACACAGAGCGTGCTGCTAAGTGGGTCACTGGAAGTGGATTAGACAAATAACCGAAACTCTCTCCAAGCTCGTGTCACTGAGATCACAGGGAAAGAAGCACACCCAACCCAGAGATGGCAACTGCAGCCAAAGGCCCCTCAGGTTCAGTGCGGATGTAGGCCGAGGTTACACTCTAGGACGAGGTTCAAGACACTGACGAAGCCCCCACAGCAGGAAGCAGGCCCCACACCACAGCCCAGCCTCCATCCAGGCAGAAGAAGGCAGCACCAGGCTGCAGGCTGAGGCATCAGGCCTGGGCCTAAACCGAAAGCTAGGAGCTGCTCCCCACAAACGGGGTGGGTTACTGAGGGCCCTCATCAAGCCGGGCCTCCTCAAGTTGAGTTCAAGCAGGACGTGGCTTACACAGAGGAGGGGCGTGGGGCCCAGCATGCTCCACAATGGCTCCATGGGAGTCTAAGGGGGTAAGGTCACTGACACGAGCAGCAACTCGGCTGGGACTCAGTAGGAGTCTCAAGTAGGCACCCACTGGGGAGGCACCACTGCTGTCCATAGCAAGGTGTCCCCTCGCGGCCCAGACAGGGACGCTGTGCCCGTCCAGTCCAAGGCTGACACTCACCCGTTGTCCAAGCCATTCTGCCCAAGTTTCCTCCCTATGTCGCCGACCATCACCCCTGGCATGGGAAGAAGGGTGTTTGGGTCCCGAATCTGTATGAAGCAACAGAAAGCAACAAGGGCAATTGCTACATTCTCAGGAAAATCAAATAAATCTGTTCAAAAGAAGGCCCATCTGCAGTAGCACACACGCACACGTATGGGAGCCCAAAATCCCGAGAAGAATGGAGGAGAAGGAACTGGCACGGCCATCCCCCGGGAGGTGATTTCTCTCTCCCTCTGCCTCTTTCTCCGACAGGTGTGCTCTAAAGCCTGCCCCCCCCAAAAAAGATAATAAAAGTCACAATGACCTTCTTCTCTCATGAGAGGTTCTCAACCAGGAAAGTCCTAGAGAACAAAACGCCAGAATGGGGTGGTGGAGGGGCAGGGCTTAGCTCAGTACCACATCGGCTCAGGTAGGAAGGTGGGTCAGCTTCTGGCGGCAGCTGGCTGGTCAGAACTGTGCCCACACGGGAGGCAGGAGCCTGAGCTGGTCCTGGCCTGGCCGTTGGTCCCGAGTGCCCCCCCGCCGCAGCTTCCCATCTGCATGGGTGGCAGCAGGACTCACCAAGTCGGACCTCCCATCAGCTCTCCTAAAGCCCTCCCTGGACCTCCTGAACAGGGAACGCAGGTGTGTGGGGCCAAGAGAACCCACTTTGTGACAAATGTTCAAGGGGACGCAGACGCAGCCACACGGAGGGTGGGAGGTTGCCAACCGGAGGGTCTAGAGCCATGAGTGCTGGCCAGGCTCTCGGCTGTGCCGCTGCTGCCACTGGGGCCTGGGCAATTCTTCGCTGAGGGAAGAGGCTGCCTTTTGTGTTATAGGCTATTCGACAGTGTCCCAGAGCACTGCTCCACCCCAGCTGTGACAAAAATAATGTCTCTGGACATTGTCAAATGGCGCATGAGGTAAAGGCTGGCCCCTAAGGACAGAGCTCTACCCCACACCCTGGCACCCTACCTGCACGACAAAGGAATGCAGCCCATGGCACTGGCCCCCCGGCGTGTACAGCTGAGCAAACACCACCGCGTGAGTGGCAGTCTTGCCCATATTGCCGACCCAAAATTTGGCAGCTTCAAAATCCGGGGAATGTAAGATGAATTCCTGCACAAAGAGAAAGAGTTAAATTTACGATTAGTAAGACGTGTGAAATTGTTTTTTTCCTTTTCATTGGATTTAATTTTTTCAGGGCAAAATCTTGGAAACCAGAGCAAATATTGATAGAACAATTCATTCTCTGTATGCTACGGGTAGGCCCTATTTTTTAAACATGGCATATTCTAGGATCCAATGACTTGAAGAAGGACCTTTCTAGAGAAAATGGTGGCTAGTAAAATATATGTGCATATTCTGTAAGCTGACAAGCTCCCCCATCGTCTTCCCTGACCACCCCCGTCTCTAGAGCCCCAGTGCTGTTTGCCTCCCCCGTACCCCTCACCAACTTCTAACTGGCTGCAGACTGCTTCTTTTTACTCTGTCTCTCCCACAAGTTTCACGAATGAGAGCTTTACCCCAAATGCCCAGGAGCACAAGGCAGACACACAGAACGAATGAATAAATGAACGAGTGAATACAGGAACTAATGAATGCGCCGTGGCACCCAAGGACTTCGGTGTTGGGCTAGAAGAGGTATGGGCAGATCCCCAAGGAGCACAGGTGGGGCCTCAGTGAGTCAGAGAGCAGGAGGAAAGGGGGCAGTGTTGGGGCTGGCGAGTCCACACTGGGGCGCCCTCCAGGAGCGTGCACGGCGGAGGGAGGGGTGAAGGGGGTGGGACATCAAAGGCAGGATGCTTGATGGAAGCGGGGCTCACTGGGCAGCGACGAGCACAGGCGGGTAGAGAGAGCTACCCAGGCACTTCCGACACTCAGCTGACCCCGAGCATCTGTGCTCAGCCAGTCAGGGTCAGGGACTGTCTAGGCAAGTTCTGGTTCCAGTCTGCATCCTCCTGCAGTGTGGGAAGCTGCAAAGCCACATACCCAGGGGCACTTCCTCTGTAACCCAGCGGTGGGTGTGATCTTGTAAACTGTAAGACCTCAGTCGCTATTTATCATTATATGCAATTATCGTGGAGACGCTGAAATACCTCTGCAGAAAAGGTGAGTGAGTGGACTGCCAGTGTGCCGTGCTCTCCTCTATCAGGAGGAATGGGGTGTCCCCATCTCTGCCAGGCCCTCCCTGCCTGCTCTTCGTCTCAGGGCAGTCCGATACTGCCACCTGTGACTTGTCCCCTGCAGGTGTTGGCGGGCAGGCTCAGAGCACCAGCTCTCCACTCCAGGTCGCCAGGGCCCAGCACGGCCATGTCTCCACCTCCCTCCTTACGAGGCTGCCCCCTGCTGGCCACTTAATCTCAGCCTGTCTTCTCTGTGGATGCCCCCCCCCGCCTGCGAGCCCCATCACACCGTCCTCACCGCTGGAAGGCCTCCAGGGCACACCTGACTTCTCCCCACTCATGTCTGTGCCCATCTAGCGCATGACTTCCACAAGAGCAGACGTGATCAACTGACTCATGGCCCTCTGCTCCGTCTCTAACAGCAGGGTCTAGCATGTCATGGGCACTGGGCGGATGTCGGTCACTATGTGGATTCCCAGCCAGAAGCCCTGCACGAGGCTCCCAGGCTCCTGCTGACCGATCTGATGGCACCGGGTGTCAGAAGCGGGCAGGTGGTGATGGATGGCCTCCAGAGCCCAGGGCCATGTGGGCCCCGTCCTCCATCTGCCTGTCAGAATGTGCCACACCACGGCTCAGTGCACAGCCACAGGCGCCAGGGGGCAGTGGGAGGAGAGGGGCCACAGAGCCAGAAAAAGATACAATGTGGTCTGAAAATAAATGAGGGACGGCTCCATGGCCTAGCAGTCAAGGGCACTGGGCATCACGTGACCAATTGTGCAGGTTGAATCTTGGCCCCAGTGGGTTGAAAAACGCACTGGGCACATGTGCGTGCAGGCCTCAAATCCTGAAAGGACGGGGAGAGACCGAAGGGAGAGCAGCACGCTCATGCCCCGCTGGACGCTTCCTCCCTCCCCGGCTCTGTTTGTCTCTATTAAGTGCACGAGCCCACTGGCAAAGTCAGTAACTAAGGAGGGGCCCAGGAGGACTTGCTCTGAACCCCCATCTCAGTCCTGCTCCCAGAAATCCCCTGCTGTAGCAGCCTACTTCGCACTTCATGGTGGTCACCTCTTACTACCCCTGCTCTGGCTGGGGCCCCAGACAGGCTTGTTCTCTGTGCTCCCGCCACACAGGGGCCTGGGAGAGTCCACGTTTGGCCAAAGGTAAATGAATAAATATAGAGTGAATGAACGATGTGCAAAAAAGCAATTGCAGCGTCGTACTTCTGCCGCTGGAACACTTCCACATCAGCGCTGACACTGCTCCTACAACCCCTGGCAAAAAGTGAAAGGTTCCCGAAGTACTAAAGCAGGGAGGAAAGAGTGACAGACAGACATGGTCCTCAGGCAGAAGGGGGGCCTGGGGAGACGGACGGCATCAGGGGACAAAGTCAGAGCAGTGAGACAGAGAGTAAAGGAGGGGCCCCCGGCCTCCTCACTCCCTGCCCCGCCTCCCTCCACGGCACTGACCAACTGAAGACGTCGCACTCCATCCACCTGGGGCCTGCCTCCCTCCACAGCACGCAGAGCTCCTAGGTGCAGGGCTCTGTGCAGACTGCAGTGTCTACACCGGGCAGTGGCTCCAGGTGGCAGCCAATAGTGCCAAGGCCACAGAAAGGTCAGGAGACAGCAAGGACCCGAAGCCAGACTGTAGTGGGCAGGAACGGAGCAGGCAGGCCGCTCACCCAAACAGCCGGCCAGGCAGGGGGCAGTCGAGCAGCTAAAACAGGCAAAGGTTGGGAGACGTAGCCTTGCCCTGTTCACTCTATAAGCCATGAGCAAGGTGACCTATTTGTGAGTCCCAGATCAAGATCGTAAATAGATCAGTAAGTTCAAAAAAACGTCAGTTTGCTCCTCTGTTCAAATCCCACACAACTCCAAACCACGTAAGCCCTCCCCAAAGCGCACGGTGGGCGGAGTATGCCTCTCGGGCCCCTTACCCCTGAGCTCCCACCATTCGATGTGGACCTGACGAGCAAACGTGTACGAAGACAGGTTTCTTAGTTGAATTATTTTAACACATGACATTTCATATGCTCTAAGCCCAGACATCCGTGGGAAGATGGTCCCTACCTCAGTGGCTGGATCGTAGTGAGCAGTCGTTCGAATGGCTTTGGTGTTACTCCCATGACTTAACTCAGTCAAAGCGAAACATCCAAAAATCTAAAAGGTGAAGCATAAAATAACATAAGACAAGAGAAAATTGGGGGACCAGCAGTTGGCGTAATGGCTGTCACTGGACTCCCATGTAGTGACTGTGGTTTGAGTCCCAAACCCAGTAATTTAAACTCACGCCAGGCACATGTGCATGTGTGCCCAAGATCCCGAGAGGAGAATGAAGCAGAAAGAATTGTGGCGTGGCCATCCCCCTGGGGGTGATTTCTTGCTTTCTGTCTCTCTGTCTGTCTCTCTCTGTCTTTCTGGCAAGTCCATGCGCCCTACATCAGAAACCTCTCAAAAGAAAAAGAAGGTTGGTGCGCACATCGTTGGAGGGACCACACCTCTGTCTTTCCTTTACAGGCAGAGTCAAGGATCCAAGTTCCAAATCTCCACTCATCGCCTTAACTACTAGTGATTACGTCTGCGGGGTGCCATCGCCACCCTGTGTGCGAGGACAGAGGGTGCACCAGGATGACGGCACAGTGGCAAGAAGGACTCCCATCAGTAGAAGAAAACTGAAGGGTTTAGCGTGGATAGAGAAAGCTAAATTTGCACGGTGCTAGGAATTCACCATACCCATGAGGTAAAGAACTGCTAGCTCTTTGACAGGATGCCTAAGAATGCCTAAGTAAGATGAGCATCACCTCTTTTTTATTTCATCTTTTTTTATTAAATTTTAAAATTATTATTCATACATTAAATCGCTATATATCATTTCGATTGTGAAGAGACGTTACCCAGCATGATATACACCTCAGTCCAGCCCAGTTGAGACTCTCACCTCTCTTGCAGACTCTCTTCTGCAATCTGCCCTTTTCACAAATCTCCAAGAAAAGGTAAGGGAACTGGGCTCATGATTCACCATGAACCTCAACTTACCTCCATATTGAAGAGCTTTTGAATATATTCAAAATGTCTTTCAGAGCCAGAGTTGTAAACTGTTGATCCAAAAACCTGAAAATAGAACATCATCATATAGGACCAGCAGTTAGCGTAATGGCTATGTCACTGAACTCCCATGTAGCTGACCACAGTTCGAGTCCCGGACCTGGTGGTTTAAACTCATGCCGGGCGCGTGTGCGTGCGTGCCCAAGATCCCGAGAGGAGAATGGAGGAGAAGGGATTGAGGCTGGCCATCCCCCCCTGGGGGGTGATTTCTCGCTTTCTCTCTGTCTCTGTCTTTCTGGCAAGCGCACGTGCCCTATAGCACAAACCTCTACAAAAAAAAAAAAAAAAAAAAAAAAAAAGAACATATAAACCAAAGGAAGTTAAGAAAAATACAATTATCTGGAACTTTATAATCGACAATGTGCTGTTTTCTTGCGCGTGTGTGTGTACATGTGTGATGTTTCAGACTAAGTCTTGCTATGTTGCAATCCTCGTACCTCATAGTCGCTGGAACCGCAGGCCCATGCCACCGTTCCTGGCTTTCTTTTTTTTCTTTTTTTAGGTTGGGCCAGGGATCGATCCTGGGCCTCCTACATGGCCCCGGGCTGCCAAGCAGCAGCACGCGGCATGCGCTGCCAGGGCTGGGCCAAAATGCACTTAACACTCACCCCACATTGGCTCCTCCCACCACACTGCTCCTGAAGGACACGAAGCCTAAGGTGAACTCGCAACACCAACATCCGGGGCCCAGGCCTCCTGACCCTCAGCTACCCTGAGGCCTTGAGTTCATATTAGTGGTTAAGACCAGGGTCCCTGTGCCAGGCGGTTTATAGAAGTTAAGCAGAATCACTTTGGACTTAAGAAAGAAATCCTAAGGATAGAATGGAGGCAGGATAGGAGAATGGGTAAAAGAGAAAAAATGAGGGTGCATAAAAAGTAGAGCGAGCTCCCCCATTCCATCAAAACACTCATACAAACAAGGGCAATGCCATTTTCCGAGTTCATCTCTACAGCATGTCAAAATGGAAGGAAACGACAGGCTTTTCCCCTAGATTCACTTCCTCTTTACCATTTGTCTTTTTTTTTTTTTTTTTTTTTTTTTTGCCAGAAGGTATGTGCCCTCACCAGAAAGAGCGAGAGAGAGAAAACATTCCCAATGGCAAATGGTCATGGCACGATCCCTCCCTCCTCCATTTCTCTCTCAGGATTTGAGGCAAGTGCCTGGCATGTTTTTCAAGCCTGCTGGGTCTGGGACACAAATCATGCCATAGGCCATGTGGGATCCAGCTGTCTTCACCACCACACCACTGGCTGGCCCGTTTTAAATTTATGTATAAAGCAAAAAAAGTCCCAAAGCTTCCCCTTCTTATGGGACTTGATTTTATCCAAGCACCTATGTGTGCAAATTTGCATATAAAGTTGAAAAACTTGGCCTTCCTACTAAATTTCACATGCTGTCTTTCTGTAAACCAGGACAGAGTACGGAGAGTCTCGTGTTTCTTTTACTCCTGCTTGGCCCTGGGACAGAGCCATCTCCTGGCATCCAGAGAGCTGTGCCGGTGTTCGCTCCTCCACTTCCTTGCTGCTCACTTACCAACATGTGGAGCAGGTACTTGGCAGCCAGGGACCAGTCATACATCCCCAGGCAGTTAATCAACGCTATGATTTTCAGAGGACTCTTGAACATCTCTTTCACACTGAGGAAGTCATACTCCATCACCCTCTTGCACCGAAGGAAGGTCAGCTCACGGTACTTCTCCATGGACAGCTCGGCTCCGCGGGTCCGGGCAAAGAGAGGGTCTTTCTCCAAAGCTGAGAAGACGGATTTCTGAAAGTGCAGGAGACAGGGATGGTTGACGTGGGGGGAAAAGATGAAATCTACATCTACTCTTTGTATACAGATGTCCTCAGGGATATGGGATCCGTGGGGTTCACAGCCTGACACAGAAACACGCATACAGAAATAAATGTCTACCCCAATTGCAACGAGAGAAGCCAGAGCCTCGGGATCTGGACGAATATGTTCATTCCATATTCCTCATCAGATCCCTGAGGCCTGCCTGGGGCGTACACAGAGCAGAATGGCCCATGCTGAAGCAGGATAAGCCTCACCTGAGAGAAGAGACAAGGCCAGGGAGGCCATGTGGCTTTAAAAACCATAAGCCCCACTTTTGCCAAAGAACAAAGACATCTTTCAGACCCCACCGTGGCCCAGTAAGACTCTGCACAGCCATCCACCTCTCACCTTGAAGCGGAGCACATCCTGGCCTTCTAAGAACAGCAACAGCTCCTTCCAGCTGAAGGATGCTCTTGCTCGGTAGGAGTGGAGGGGCCCCCTGGGGAAGTCTGGCAGCAGAGCATCCTCGTCTCCCCCCAAAGTGGGCGCCATTGTTTGCTGTACACCTGCACAAAATATACAACCTGAATCCGCGTTTCCTTCTATCAGTTCCACCACCCATGAACAACTGCGTAAACTGCAATGCATTCGAAGCAGAGAAAGCAAACTCCAATTCCAAAGGGACTCTGAGAAAGAACCAGCACATGAATACCACCCCCATCCATTCACCCAAAAAAGAAGGTGAGACAGCTCTCAGCAATTTTACTCCTGAACAAAGGACATGGGAGAGAGCCAGGGGCAGTCTGGAACCTGAATTGTGAAGTGCTAGGTAAAGAGGCTACTGGGGGAACAGGCCAGTATTGCTCCCTGCTGCCACCACAGCCTCACCTGGGCACAGCCTGATCGCTGGTCACCCAGAGCCATCTCTCAGGACGCACGCAGGCTCAGCCCAGGAAGGTTTCCTCCTGGGATCCAGCAGATTCTGGTCAGTCCGCTCTGGACACACACAACAGTAGCTAATAGACGCCCCCGCTGTCCAGCCTATCTGAATGTGGGATGGCTTCCCCAGAACCTTTGACCACAGACCTCAGTCCTGGTCTCCACTCCACACAGGCATCTGGCTTCCTGCTAGCAGAACAGGCCTCCCAGGACCTAGTGTTCTCACCTGAACACTGTTCAATGATTTTCTAAAGAGACTGAATCCTTAGCCAATCAATTAGCCTTGGCTATCAGAAACACTGGGTGGAGTGGCTTATGAACCTGGACCCAGAGGAACACGTAAGAACTAGGTCAGTTTAATTGGTTAAAGCCCAGAGGAAATTTTAAATCTTTTTAGCTGAACAGTGAAATGAAGTTTGAGGAGGACTGATTGGTTAGTACAGTTGGTTATGCTGCTTTTCACACGAGATGGGAAGTGGTACATCATATCCATTAGGATGGCTATGATCAAAAGATAAATACTAACAGGCATGGATGAGGATGTGGCAAAATCAGACGCTCACGTATTGTTGGTGGGAATGTAAAATGGTATAACTCTTTTGAAAAACAGCTCGGCAGTTCCTCAAATTACTGAACATAGAGTTATCACACGGCCCAACAATTCCATTCCTAGTATGTATTCAAGAGAATCAAAAACATATGTCCACACAAAAACTTGCCTATGTTCATAATGGCAGCATGCATAGTAGCCAAAAAGTGGAAGGAGCCCAAATGCCAATCCATGGGTGGATGGATAAACAAAACATGGTAGAGCCACATAATTAAATACTGTTTCACGTGAAAAGGAAGGAAGTACTGATTCACGCTGCAGCATAGAAGAGTCTCGGAAACATTACACTAAATGATATCAGACAGGAAAGACCACTTACGGCAGGATTCTAACTATATGAAATGTCCAGAATAGGAAATAGAGAGGCAGAAAGTAGGTTAGTTGCTGCCAGGAGCTTGGGGACAGGAGAAATAAGGGGTGACTGCGGATGGGCCCAAGATTTCTTTTTGCAATGATGAAAGTGTTCAGGAATTACTGATGGTTGAACAACTCTGAACTGTGCCCTGTAGATGGCTGAATTGTATGACATGTGAATTCTATCACAATAAAGCAGCTTAAAAGGAAAAGCAAGGGGCCAGCAGGTGGCAGAGTGGTTAAGGCACTGAACTCTCACGGTTCACTGCAGATGGAGTCCCCGACCTGGTGGCTTGAAAGTCATGCAGTGTGCGTGTGTGCATACCCAATATCCCTAGAGGAGAAAGGAGAAGAAGGGACCATGGCATGGCCATCCTCCAGGGGTGATTTCTTTTTTTCTGTTTCTCCAGCAAGTGCACCTACTCAATAGGAAAAATATATATTAAAAAAAAAAAAAAAAGAAAGAAAGAAAGAAAAAAAAGAAAAGGCAGAGACCAAGTGCTCAAAAATTCTGGCTACAAAATGCAAGGGAAACTGGGAACCAGCAGTTAGCGTAATGGCTATGTCGCTGGACTCCCACATAGTCGACCGCAGTTCGCGTCCCGGGCCCGGTGGCTTAAAACTCACGCCGGGCGCGTGTGCGTGCGTGCCCAAGATCCCGAGAGGAGAATGGAGGAGAAGGGATTGCGGCGTGGCCATCCCCCCTGGGTGGGGATTTCTCGGTTTCTGTCTCTATGTCTCTCTCGGTCTGTCTGGCGAGCGCACGCGCCCTATAGCGAAAACCTCTCCAAAAAAAAAGGCAAGGGAAACTATCTTTTTGAGCTCCCCAGAGAGTGGCTCTAAACCCTGTTATTAGCATGTTCCACTGAGCTCCATCACACTCTCGTCCTCCAGTCCCTAGCCACTGTCTCTGTACCATCTCACCCATTTAAATTGCCCTTATTGCCTGGAGAGCTCCCCAGTCCACACCTCCAGACCTATGTGCTCACTGGGCAGTTGCCTGGGTCACCCCCTCCCTTTCACCTCCTGCAGGTCCTCAGACTCCCAATGCTTGGCCCTGAATTCAGCCCCTCTCCTGTCCCCACTGAGCCCATCCTCCTGCAGGCGGGATTCCACACCGCCAGTGGCCCAAAGGTCATCCTGCAATTCCCCTCTGCAACCCAATTAATCATTAATACCAGCCCCTCACTGCAGCTCTTTAATGCCTACAGAATCCTTTCATTTCTCTCTGCCTCTATTGACTCTATGGCAATGTCAACATAAATAACCAACTCTGTAGAAATAATAATTAATGTGGCTTGTTACTACACATGAAATTGAGCAACCAGATGGAGAAAGACAGGCATGTCCCTTCTGAAGCTGAGATGTGGTGGTCCCTTGTATACAGTTTCGAGGGCAGGAGTGCTGACAGTCAGCATAAGGAGTCTTTTATATTGGTCTGGCCCAAAAAAGTGAACCATCCGGACACAGAGGCTTGTAGTTACAGGTGAGTCTGAAATTCTTAGATTAGTACTTGGTTAAAGAAAATCAGGAGTCTTTGTTCCTGAAAGAAATCAGCAAAACAATATGCTCTACTCTAAAAGATAAGAAGGCTTCCTGTGCATCACAAAAACACTACTGCAGGGGCCAGCAGGTGGTGTAGTGTCCCTGAGCTCCCACAGGGCTGATTGTGGATCAAGTCCTGGAACCTGTGGCTTCAAAATCTCACTGGGCACGTGTGTGGGCATGCCCAGGATCCCAGGAGAATGGAGGAGAAGGGATTGTGGTGTGGCCATCACTCCTGGGGAGTGACTTCTCACTTTCTCTCTTACCGTCTCCGTCTCTCTCTCTGGCAAGTCTGCGTGCCAGAGGCAAAAACTTATAAATAAATAAATAAATAAAAAACACTACTGAGGGTTGAGTCCCAGACCTGGTGGCTAGTGTAAGAATAAATTTAAATTGTGCCTTTTTGCTCTGTAGAGATAAAATTTAACCTTTGCTTTTGTTGGACGCCCTTGTGATAAACTGCCCCTACAGACTTAATTATGCAAACCTCCAGGAGCTGAGCTGAGCAAATGGAATGTGCTCAAGGAACTAGAAAGACAACCCATGCACCTGTGTAGCAAGAGGGGCCGCTTTAAACTACCCGTTAAACTTCCGCATACCTTCTCCTGCTTATAAAAAGACCTATAACCCTAAAAACGGGGTCTTCGCTCAGGCCTGCTGCGTCAGATGTTTGCTTGGACCCCAGCCGCTGGAAAAATAAAACCTCTTGCATTTTGCATCAAGAACCGACTCTTGTGGTTGATTGGGGGTCGCGTATCCTCTGGACAGAAAGCGCGCCGAGCCAGGCGGCCAGCGCCTTTACACTAGCTTTCTTACCCCTCACCTCCTCCTGTACCCCACAATCTCCGTCTGGTGAGTGCATGTGTTAGCAAGTTAAAGAATGGTAATAATAATAGATAAAAATTAAGTAATTTTTAAAAAACTGCCATGCCTGGGACAGGATGTAGTATCCCACTATCAATAGTCTGTTAATGTTTGTAGGCATGACTCCTCCAGGTCCCCCTGGGAACAACCTGGAAATAGGAAAAAATAGTCAGAATTCTGCCCTTCCTACTAACCTCCAGTATTGAGCAATGCTGCAGGTTAAGATATTACTCAGCTACATAATATACGTTGTGCCCCCCCCCCAAAGTGTACCCATCCTCTGAGTGCAGAAACTGGAGCTTCTTCAAGTGAAGTAAATTGTCCACATCACACAACTATTATCGGCAGAGCGGACCTCAGGTCCCACGTGCGCACTAACATTACTGCATTCTGTAACAGCTGTCACCAACAAGCCAGATCGCCTTGGCTCAAATCCCAACATTGGAGCTCACCAGCGGGGTGACCTTAGCAAGCTGCTTCTCGCTTCTGTGCCTACTGGGGCCAGCTCTCGCCACTCCGAGCTCCGGGCACCGAATCGGCAGTCCTCCGCGCCTCCGGCTTTTGCACGTGCTGTCCCCTCGCGGCGCGCCCGAGCGCTGAGGCTGGACCTTCGGACCCTCCAGTACCCGGGTCCCTCTAGGCAGCAGGCGCTCAGAGAGAGCCTGTCAGACCCGCGACCGACTCCGGGAGCGCGAGCACCCGCTGCCCGAGCCCCGCGGCTTCCTGTCAACCTACGTCCCCACGCAGCCCCCACCCCGCTGCGTGACGTCACCTCTCCGCGCCGCTCCCTGTCGCCCGGGAAACGCGGAAGCGTCCGTCAAGGCTGGAGCTAAGGTGCCACAGCGAAGCTCTGGCGTGGATACACCCGGGCATTCTTTGCCTCTCCCTGGAGGCGTGGCTGAGTGACTCAGGGCGGGTCACCGCCCCTCTGTGAGTGTGCATTTTACACCAGAGTGTTTCCAATTGTGCCCACCCCACCCCCTGCACAAGAATCCCTGGGATGTTTGACTATGCGGATTCCTGGGGCCCACTTCAGAGCTGCTGAATCAGAACCCCTCCGCTGGAGCCTGGGCATTTTCAAGTTAACAAACATGCCCAAGTGCTCACTGAAGTTTAAAAACCATGGTTCTACACGCCTCCTCAGAGGCCCCCAGTGGAAGTGGGCCCAGTAGCAACAACCAACTCCGGAATCTATCCTTTACTTTTTCTGTTTTAGTCTACACTTCCCACTTCCTTCCTCCTACATTCTGGGATCAGCCCCGTATTTAATTACCTGCACTCAAATCCTTGTCTCCACGTCTGTTTGGGGGGTCAAATTACAACACACACATAGTATGAAATTTACAGAGATAGAATCAACTGGAATTGGCAATTGCCATTTAAAGAATGTTAAAAGAAAAATAAACCAGCCAATTATTATTATTATTATTATTATTATTATTATTATTATTGGAGAGGTTTTTGTTATAGGGCGTGTGCGCTCGCCAGACAGACAGAGACAGAAAGCGAGAAATCACCCCCCAGGGGGTATGGTCATGCCGCAATCCCTTCTCCATTCTCCTCTCAGGATCTTGGGCACGCACGCACAAGCGCCCGGCGTGAGTTTAAGCCACCGGGTCCGGGACTCGAACTGCGGTCGACTACGTGGGAGTCCAGCGACATAGCCACTACGCTAACTGCTGGTCCCAAACCAGCCAATTTAATAGAGCAGAGTTTTAATAGAGCAAATCCTAACATGATTTAAACTGGACAGTTGTCCCCAGACTTCCAGACAACTCCAGCCAGCCTCGTGGCCAACTCAGTATTTAAGTTTTGGAAAAGGAAAGTGACCCAAACCAGAACGGCATGAAAGTGAAGGAAGGAGGTAGGGAACAATTTGGGTTGGTTATATTCTGAAGTTTGTCTACATTAATACAGTTCAAAAGGCAGGATGCCTGTGATTGACTGTAACCTAGCAACAGCTCAAAAAACAACCCAACATATAGACTTTCAGCTTATCCATAGGAATACAAGTGTGGGAGTATAGTAGCCAGTTTAGGCCAAAATAGCTTCATTTAAAAAAAAAACAAGGAAGGAAAAGAAATCCAAAGGATTTCATTTAAAGGAAAATGAAAGATGGGCAGTGGAGTTACAGAAAGAGATTTTAAATTCAGTTTTAGAGATGTGTCAAGTTTGAGATGTTGATAGGACGTCTGAACAGGGATGCTCACTGATCTTTGGAAATTCTCTCTACTCCTGCTCTACTCTGCAATACCTTCTCCTTAATTCTGTGCTGTCGACGGAAAAATAACCAACCCTAAAAATTAATAATTAATGTGGTTTATTTCCAAGCAGAATATGAGTGACCTAGGCCCAAAGAGGAGGCATACATGCCTTTCTTGGGGTGATTATGGACAGGGGTTTCTTTTATTTGATTTTGAGATTGACAGACAAAATTAGTGAAGAGGTTTCCATTGGTCTGGCCCAAAGAAGCGGAACTTGTGGAAAGTGGCTTGTAGGTTATAGGTGGGTTCCACAATTCCTTGGTTGGTGATTGGAAGGGAAGATCTGTGTCCTGGAAAGAGATGTGTAAAGAAATGCTTAATCTACATCTCAAGGAAAAGGGAAATTCTGAGTCTTGGGAAGAGGTTAGCAAAAGAATATACTGTAATCAGTTGAATATACATCTCAAAGATAGTATGCCAGGGATAGGATGCAGGAAGAATCCTGTTAAATGGAAAAAAAATGATCTGTTAATGTTTGTGGGCAAGACTCCCCCTAGGCCCTCTGGAAAGGACTTTGGAAAACTAGGAAAAAGCAGTCAGACTTCTGTCCACAGTGCCAACACTTTTCTTCACAGTTAATACGGATTCAAGACAGATCTATAATTAAGTGTATCAGCGGGACCTTCTTACTGCAAAAACAGAAGGAAGGGACCGAGTAAGAACCTAGGACCCTGCAGGTGCCCTGCCAAGTGGTTGAATTGGTTCTCAGTTGACCCAACCAGGGCAGCACAGCAGTAACGCAATACTCTGCAATTCTGGAAGCCACACAGAAGGCTGAGTTTTGTTCCAGGTAGATGCATGTGTACCAGGCATTTGCACTTGTGCCCATGATTCTGGTCAGCTGACAAAGGCTGGGAGGGTGTTTCAGGGGGCCCCAAATCTGGGGTTCCTGCCCACAAAGCATACGGATTTCTCTGCTGGGAGGTCCAGCAGAGAAAAACATGAGTTTACTTACTAGGAAAGCTCCACTGACAGCTGCAGCTGGTGGGGAATGGTCTGTGCTATCAGCAAATACAGGCTCAGGTTTTACATGCTGTTGACGGAAAAATAACCAACTGTAAAAATTAATAATTAATGCGGTTTATTTCCAAGCCAAATATGAGTGACCTAGGCCCGGAGACGAGGCATACATACCTTTCTCAGGGTGATCACGTACAGGGGTTCCTTTTATTCGTTTTTGAGATTGACAGACAAAATTTAGTGAAGAGATTTTCCATAGGTATGACCCAAAAAGGTGGGACATGTGGTGGGGGGGGGCTTGTAAGTTACAGGTGGGTTCCACAATTCTTAGGTTGGTGATTGGAAGGGAAGATCTGTATCTTGGGAAGAGATTAGTTAAAGAAAGGCTTAATCTATATCTCAAGGAAAGGGAAGTTCTGTGTCTTGGGAAGAGATAAGCAAAAGAATATACTGTAATAGGTTGAAATATACATCTCAAAGATACTATGCCAGGGATTGGATGTAGGATGAATCCTGTTAATGAAAAATAAATGGTCTGTTAATGTTTGTGGGCAAGACTTCCCCAGCCCCTTTTGAAAAGATTTTGGAAAATAGGAAAAGTAGTCAAACTTCTATCCACCAAGCCAAGAACAAAGCATGCATAAATTAAGACATACATTGTTGGGACCAGCAGATGGCGTAATGTCTATGTTGCTGGACTCCCATGTAGTTGACTGTGGTTTGAATCCTGGACCCGGCAGTTAAAACTCACGCCGGGCATGTGTGTGCGCATGCCCAAGATCCTGAGAGGAGAATGAAGGAGAAGGGATTGCAGCGTGGCCATCCCCCCCTGGGGGGAGATTTTCTCTTTCTGTCTCTCTGTCTCACTCTGTCTTTCTGGCAAGTGCACGGGCACTATAGCAAAAACCTCTCCAAAAACAACAACAAAAAGGACATACATTGTTTAGGGGTTTCAATACCTGATCAGCTTATCAATTAATAGAATCAGTAAGATATGTCCAGGTTTATCTGGAGTTTCCTGTCTCTAGTCTTGTGATGTTAATTGTAGGAGAGATGTGAGGCATACCTTAGGACAGCCTCGGCCACAGGCCAGTTTCATGACATAAGGGAATGGTGACGAGGAGTTCACAAGATCCAGCTGGGACAGAGGTCTGATCCCAGAGGAACAGGGCAAAGTGGGGTGGGTGTGTGGGGGGTTACTCAATGTATGAGTTTACCTTCAGAGGGGAACACAGTGTGAGATCACGTTTGTTTTTCTTTCTCTCTTATGAAATAAATACATAAGCTTTTTCTCTTTTCTTTTTCTGTTTTTCGTTTTAGTTTTTTGTTATAGGGCATGTGCACCTAGCAGAGAAAGACAGAGAGAGAGAGAATGAAAAGATAAGAAATCTTCCCCACCCAAGGGTGGATGACCACACCACAATCCTTTCACTGTAATCCTCAGGATGTGGGGCATGCATACACATGCACCCAACATGTTTTTCAAGCCACCAGGTCCAGGATTCAAACCACGGAGTCGGCTGTGTGGGATCCATGCCACCTCCTGGTCCCAAATAAATTTAAAAAGAGAAAAGAACTGAACTTCAGTCTAGGCCGTGATTTTCAGCCACGGAGTAATCTCCAGCGTTGTTGTAAGGGGGTTCTGAGTCCATAGGTGCACCCAGGACTGCCTACACACCAAAGCTATCATTGTCTGATAAAATACAAATGCGTGCTGTTATTGTTACTTGTTTGAAGATGCTACTGAGAGTAATAAGATACCCATTCATCAGAAAATTCACACTTCCTGGGACCAGCAGTTGGTGTAATAGCTATGTCCCTGGACTCCCATGTAGTTGACCGCGGTTCGAGTCCTGGACCTGGTGACTTAAACTCAGGCCGGGCATGTGTGCATGCATGCCCAAGATCCTGAGAGGAAAAGAGAGGAGAAGATATTGCGGTGTGGCCATCCTCCGAGGGAGTGATTTCTCGCTTTCTGTCTCTCTGTCTTTCTGGCGAGCTCACAGTCCCTATAGTAAAAATCTCTCCCAAAAAAAGAAAAAAAGAAAAAAGAAAATTCATACTTCCTTTGCATAACAATTTCTGTCAAAATTACAGCTACTAGTAAGTTGGGTTTGTGTGTTTGTTGACATTGGAAAAACATCTTTCTGCTTGGAAACCATTTGTACTTATTGTGAGAATGAGAAGGAGGAAGCAGACATGGGGATTTTTTTTTTTTTTTTTTTTGAGAGGTTTTTGCTATAGGGCACATGCGCTCACCAGACAGAGACAGAGAGATAGAAAGTAAGAAATCACCCCCCGGGGGGATGACCACACCACAATCCCTTCTCCATTCTCCTCTCAGGATCTTGGGCACGCAAGCTCACGCACCCGGCGTGAGTTTTAAGCCACTGGGTCCAGGATGCGAACTGCGGTCGACTACGTGGGAGTCCAGCAACATAGCCATTACGCTAACTGCTGGTCCAACATGGGGGTGTTTTTAAGCGGACATGGGGATCAGGCCGAAAGGGATGACCCCAGGGAAGCTGGCGAACTGTGCCAGTGAGAGGCGAGGGCCTGAGGTAAGGCTGGGGCAGCTGGGTAGAGAAAGGAGGGGAGTGGCTCTATCACCCATTCTATTTAAGGGACGGTATCCTCACGAATGCACTTGGAGCACGTTCCCAGCTTTGGGAATGCCATCAGGTCCGCGTCCCCTCTCCATCTGTCCTGCCCAGTCTTCCCTCGGCCGTCTACCCCCCTCCCAGCGTGCCAGGCCTAGCTCACGGCGCGCTGGGCGCTCTTGCTGCCCTCTCCATGCAGTTTCCGGGGCCGACTCATGCATGTAACGCTGCTCCTGGCTCGGACCGTGGCTCTACCTCAGGACCACATTCCAGTATTTGCTCTTCACCCTCTAGCACCTCTCCACAATTTGTGGTCCCCCCTGGGTCTTAGGACAGCCAACCTAAAAAAGGAAGCTGAGGCAAAATGCAAAAGCAATGAGTTTACTAGAGCTGGGCCACCTGGGTGAACATAAATCTCCTTGCTTGGCATCCATATTCATCAAAGTAGTCTCCAAAAGGGTTTATATTTGTAAGGAAAATAAGGAAGAAGGGTTATGAACATCTACTTTTCATCAGAATTCTCACACCAGGTGCGTGTGCGTGCGTGCCCAAGATCCCGAGAGGAGAATGGAGGAGAAAGGATTGCGGCGTGGCCATCCCCCCTGGGGGGTGATTTCTCGCTTTCTGTCTCTATGTCTGTCTCTCTGTCTGGCGAGCGCATGCGCCCTATAGCAAAAACCTCTCCAAAAAAAAAAAAAAGAATTTACACTGGAATAGCATGAGCTTCTGATTGGCTTTCTAATGTTTCATACCTCATACATTCCAGCAACATTGTGGCAGGTGGGAGGGGGTTACAATGTAGTGTGTATTCCCTCCTTAACTGGCAACAAAATAAAACTATCCCAGCTAATGAGAGAATTCTTTGTTAGGATATGTCCTTTAGACAGGCTGAAGGGGGGATGTGGGTGAGAATATGCCTATCTCTCTCTGGGCCAGAGAGAAGACCTCCTCATTCCTAAGACTGTTTTTTATTTTATTTATTTATTTAAGAGAGATTTTAGCTACAGGACACGTGTGCTCACTGGAGAGACAGAGAGGCAGAAAGCAAGAAATCACCCTCCAGTGGGGCTGGCCACGCTGTGTTGTGCCCCGATCGCAAAATTCCCAAGACCACCAAGGAGCCGATTCCGATGTCAACACACAGGGTTGCTTTTATTCGGGCTCGGGCTAGTTCTCCCAGTCTTACCGGCACAGCGGGTCAGAGTCCAGAGCCTCGCTGTTAGTTGGGCTGGGTTTTTATTTGTTGGACGGGGGAGGCCCAGGGGTGCTGAGGAATGCACTCAGGTGGCTCCATATTGGCTGTAGATTTCAAGAAGCATAGTTGTCTTTTACTGATTGGCAAGAAAGTTACTTCAGGTCTCTGGTATGTCCTTTGGTTTTTTATCATCGGCCAGCCCTGGTGGGGTGATGGGCTTATGACCTTCTGCGTGATCGGCTTGCCTCCTTGAAATGGTGCCAATTCTCAGCAAGGTGGGTTTAACAAAATGGAGTCGCCCCGAAAGAAATGGCGTCACCCTGGCCCTTCAGCTGCAATCCTTTCTCTTCCGTTCTCCTCTCGGAATTCTGGACACGCATGCACATGCGACTGGTGTGAGTTTAAAGCCACCGGTCCGGAACTCAAACTGTGGTCAACTATGTGGGAGTCCAGCAGCGTAACCATTATGCCATCTGCTGGTCTCCCTAAGACTGCTTTATTTGTTTTTATTTTTTTAAGAATTATTTTATTTAACTTTATTTATTTACCCATTTTTTAATTTCAATTTTACCAGAGAGGGAAGGAGGGAGGGGGAGAGAGAGAGAGAGTGAGAAAGTAAGCCACCAGGTTCAGGACTCGAACCGTAGTCAGCCATGTGGGAATCCAGTGCCTTTAACCACCATGCCATCTGCCAGCCCCCCTAAGTCTGTTTGAAACTACATTATTTCTTAAGACACTGCCTGACTTGTGTCTGACAGGGAAACACTGGATATCTCTGTGGATTTGGGTGGACGTGGAAACTTAGAGGATGGTGGTGAGGTAGAAAGAGAACAGTCTCAAAAGACAAAATTACGACAGACTTAATTTAAAGATCTTACCTAGCTTTTATTCACAATTTTAAACCCTGGCAACACCTCATTCTGTAGAGCAGAATGAGTCCTCATAAACTGAAGAGAGTGGATTTATAGGCAGAAAAGGGATGAAACAAGGAGAAACAGGGAACAGAAATGCAGATTGACCATTTCAGTTATTTTCTTTGTAAAAGTTAAAGTAGGGGGACCAGCAGTTAGCGTTATGGCTATGTCGCTGGACTCCCATGTAGTCAATCGTGGTTTGAGTCCCAGACCCGGTGGCTTAAACTCACGCTGGGCGCACGTGTGTGCATGCCCAAGATCCCCAGAGGAGAAGGGATTGCGGCGTGGCCATCCCCCCTGGGGGGTGATTTCTCGCTTTCTGTCTCTCTCTGTCTTTCTGGCGAGTGCACACGCCCTATAGCAAAACAAAAAAACAAAAAAGAAGAAGTTAAAGCAGGTGTCATGCCAGCTAAGCCTGGCCTGTTTAAACATTTGGCTATTGACTCTCTCCTGATTTCTCAGAAGGTCAGATAAACAACTTAGTTTGGCCTCATGACCCGGAACATGCATGAACGGTTGCATTTCGGTTTGGCCTGTTGGGCCTAGCACAGGAGCTTGATCCAAACCAACGGCCTCCTGTACATTTCACTTAATGGCCCTAAGTTGGGTGAGCCTGGTCAGTTTGAAGAACAAAAAGACCATTGTGGGAAGGGCTTAGTAGGTCTGGGCAAGGGTTAGGACAGAGAGAGACAGAGATTCGAAAGGAAAACAGGCACTAGACTGTGTGGGGTGTTGAAAGTGGGAGCCGGTAGGTACATTAATGAATTATCCTTAGTTCAACAGGATGGTCTCTAGTCAGGGACTGACATTACTTTATACAAGGATACCAGCTCATATAAAACTGGAATTTTTCGCTTCTTAACCAACATTGGCCTCTGGGTTTATGACCTGTCCCTCCAAAGTCCTAGGGCTGAAGGTTTCTGTATCCCCTCTCCGCTTTGCCAAAGTGATGAGCAGCAGAAAGCAGAAACTAAATTAGTTCCAGGACACAATAATTAGTCCCAGAGCCATCAAAGGGCCCAGAGCATGAGAGCACAGCACCTGGGAAATGAGAGACCTTTGAAGACTTGCGACCACATTGACATGAGGCACTTTTGCTATGTGTGTAGAAATTCAAGGGGACAGCTTGCCTCACTGCCATTTTGAATAAGCACACTGTATATCAAACTGAGGGAAAAACAAAAGCACTCTGAATCCTGAGCTCAACTAAAATGAGCAAAATACCAATCTAACACATTTCCCCCACATCAACAAAGCCTTTCCTGTAAGCACAACTCCCTAATTAACACTTTGTCCTTGACTTGGTGAAACCAGCAGTTGTAGATATGTGATGACAGTTGCAGTAGAGTTATGGAAGGAAGAAGGACTTGTTTTTTTCCCATTTTTTCCAATTACTTGGGAATTATTTTATATGTTCCTTTTTCCTTATGTGTACAGCCAGGTATTCTGAAGTTAAAACTCCCTCAAGGGCCAGCAGGTGGTGTAGTGGTTAAGGTGCCAGACTCCCACATGGCAGACCAAGTCCCTGACCTGGTGGCTTGAAAATCACACTGGACACATGTACATGTGTGCCCCAAATCCCAGGAGGAGAATGGAAGAGAAGGGATTGCAGCATGGCCATCCCCCTGGGAGGTGATTTACTTTCCCTCTCACTGTCTCTGTCTGTCTGTCTCCTGCAAGCACATGCACCCTATGGCAAAAACCTAAATTAAAAACAAACTCCCTCAAAAAACTTTCATTTTTTTTTTAGCTCAGTTGTCCCTGAATCTTCCTTTTACAACATATTCGCTTTGAGATAGAGCGAGCCTTCAAAGTAAATAGCTTTCTTCTCTCTGCGACCTCTGAGCCCTGTGCGTGCCTTAACTGTTGCACTGTTCATATTCCACAGCCATTTTCTGGCTTACCTGTCTGCCTGCACTGTCAGCCTGAAGACTTCTCTAGAGCAGGGCCTCATAAATTAAGTCTCTGCTCCTCAGCGCTTAGCCCAGGGCCCTGCACACGTTAACAGATTGGTGAGATTTATGATTGTTCTTTTGGCTGATTCAGCCGTGTAAACGCCTTTGGGCAGTGTTGGGATGACTGTGTGTCCCACTAAAAGATACATTGATGTTCTAACCCCCCCTCGATATCTGTGATCTTGTTTGGAAATAGAGCCTTTGCAGATGTAATCAAGTTAAGATGAGGACAAACTGGATTAGTATGACCCCGATCCAATATGAGAGGTGTCCTTATTAGAAGAGAGAACGAGATCCAGAGACACAGGGAGAATGCTATGTGACTGTGGAGGCAGAGATTAAAGGGAAGCAGCCACAAGCCAAGGGACACCAAGGGTGGCTGGCAACTACCAGGAGCAAGGGAAAAGAAACTGATTATTCTCCAGAAACTTCAGAACTGTTAGAGAATAAATGTGTGTTGTTCGTGGTGACTTGTTACAGAGGCCCCAGGAAACTCACACAGGCAGTGTGAACATGGATCAAAGACCAAATGGGTGGGAGTGAGAAAGTGTGTCTGTGAGGTTCTATGTCTCATTCATCCTTTACTTAATTCCACAGACACTGGGTCTGTGATCACGTCTCTGCTAAAATCCATGATTTGAGTTAGTATCCACCTTATTCTCACAGATCCTTTAGGACAGGGCTCCCCAAACCTTGGGCTTCAGACCAGTACCATGTAGGATCCAGCCACCTTCCATGGCCTTTTGGGGGCGAGGCTGCCCACGGGTGTTGGTCTGCCAGGCCACACAGTGGAGGGTGGGCAGTGGGTGGGCAACAGGTGAGTAACAAGACTTGGTCTGTGTTGCCAGCTGCTTTCCATTACTGGCTGCCGCCTAGGCCCTGTCTGCTGTAGGCTCAGCGGCAGTACCGAGTTCTCACAATCCCCGTAGTAGCGATTGTTTCTCTTATATTACGATGTGGTAGTGGTGGAAATGGGATTTGGGGTGGACGTGGTGCACTTGGGTCCTCCAGGGACCAACCCCACCTCACTCCCAACCCCCATGGAGGGATTGTCTTTCACAAGGGGCCCCTGGCACCAAAAAGGTTGGAGACCACTGCTTTAGAGAATGGCAAAATCCCAATAGAGTTACTAAGGTACAAAAGGAACGAAGGAAGAATCTTTGAGGTTTGGGGAATTTTACTAGAGATTCTGCAGGCTGGATAGTGGTGTTGCACTAGGTTGGCAGTATCCACCCTTCTCTTTAACACATAGGTGACAGATGTTGTGCATCTGTCACAAGAAACACCCATGGCTGTGCTCAGTCTTAGGAATGCACTGACTGCAAGTCTTCCACAAAAGAAAGCAAATCAGGGAACCAGCAGTTAGTATAATGGGTGTCGCTGGACTCCCATGTAGTCGACTGCGGTTTGAGTCCTGGACCCAGTGGCTTAAACTCAAGCCGGGCACGTGTGCGTGCATGCCCAAGATTCCAACAGGAGAATGGAGGAGAAGGGATTGTGGTGTGGCCATACCCCTGGAGGGTGATTTCTCGCTTTCTGTCTCTGTCTTTCTGGCGAGCGTATAGCAAAAACCTCTCAAAAAAAAAAAAAAAAAAAAAAAAAAAGAAGAAAGAAAGAAAAGAAAGCAAATCAGAATGCAAATGAAGCAACTCGAGCTTTCATAGGAGAACTGATCCTGAACATTCACAGACAGGTTCCTTGGTTTTTATTGGTAATTAACGCTAAGTCAATGGGTTCCAGATCCTGGGCTTGTATGTTTATGATTCTGTAAACATACAACCTCCAGAATTCTCTTTTTATTTTTTTAAAACTTGCCAGTGGGCAAGTATGCTCCCTGGAGACAGAGGGAGAAAGTGAGAAAGCACCCCTACAGAGGATGATTACACAGCAACCATCCTTCCCCCTTTGGATTTTGGGCACCCACGCACGGCCCCAAATCTACCCCGCGTCAGGGACTCGAACAGCTGTGTCGGCCCTGTGGGACCCAGCCACCCTAACCTCCACGTCATCGGCTGGCCCCAGAATTCCCTTTAAAACTCGGCTCTGGGGACCAGCAGTTAGCGTAATGGCTATGTCGCTGGATTCCCATGTAGTCCACCGCGGACCCCGTGGCTTAAAACTCACGCCAGGCACGTGTGCGTGCGTGCCCAAGATCCCGAGAGGAGAATGGAGGAGAAAGGATTGCAGCATGGCCATCCCCCCTGGGGGGGGTGATTTCTCGCTTTCTGTCTCTCTGTCTCTCTCTGTCTGTCTGGCAAGCTCAGGCGCCCTATGGCAAAAACCTCTCCAAAAAAAAAAAAAAAAAAAAAACCTCGGCTATGATAGCGTCACTTGCGGGCCTTGAATGGCTGCCCAGAGACTAAATCAAAAGTGAAGGTACTGGAAGATTCCTCATGGAAACTGGGAACTAGATATTTCAGGGCACAGGATAAATGAAGATTTTCTACTCATAATTCAGCCTCCAGCAAGCAAAGCTAGTGTGGTAGGGAGCCCCTCTGGCCTTCTATCTCTGTCTCTGTGTCTCTGAGGTCTCTGTCTCTCTCTGCTCCTGTCTCCTCATTTTTTTTTGGTAATTTTTCCATTTTACGATTTTTTTAAAGGTAGAATTTCTCTCTGGCTCTCAGCTCCATCTTTTGTTTTGTTAATAATCCCTTCTGCTCCTTTCTCCCAGGCAGGAGAGTTGAGCCATTCTCTGAGAAGATTCCTCATGGAAACTGAGAACTAGATATTTCGCGTGGCGCGCAAGCGCGCCGCGTGGTTTTCTATTTTGTGATTTTTTTTCTTTTAAAAAAAAAAGAAAAGCAATTATAATTTTTTATTTTTTTACTTTTTTCTCTCTTTTTGTTGTTGTTTCTCTCTCTCTTTTTCATTTTCCTTTTTCTTGTCTCTCCACCCAATATCTACTGAATCTGCTGCACCAGCGATCACAACAGAACGGCAATCAGATTCTAGAACACCTCTGTCTGCTTGCTCCTGAACATTGAGGCTTAACTTCAAGAATTTGAAAGAAACACGCCATTCATCAGATGACAGGAAATCACCGTCGGATCACGAGAAATATGGGAAAACGAGAAAATACCTCTCCTTCAATGGAAAAGAGTAACTCTCCTTCATCCACAAGCAGTTCGGTGAAAGTCATGGAAATGTCTGATAAGGAATTTAGAACATTCGTAATGTCGAAGCTAACAGAGATGGAAGAAAAGAGAGATAATGAACTGCTAAAGAGAAAGGAGAAAGAAGTTGCCGAGTTCCAGGAGATGAGGAAATTCTTGCAAGATCTAAAAGAGGAATTACACACTTTACAAAAGACTCAAACGGAACTGCTAGAGATGAAGTCTATAATACAAGAAGTCAAAATCTCCCTTGAAAGTATTAAAAGCAGACTAGATCATTCAGAAAATAGAATCTCAGATGTAGAAGAGAAAATGGCTGGCTTAGAAAAGTCCACCACGAAGACTGAGAAAATGGCTCAAAAATTTGAGAATGATATGCGAGAAGTACTGGATACCATCAAACGTCCAAATATCCGGATAATTGGCATTCCAGAAGGTGAAGAGACCCATAAGGGCATTGATAATCTATTCCATGAAATCCTGCAAGAAAACTTTCCAAACCTAGAGAGGCAGTCGAAGATCCAGTCCCAGGAAATACAAAGGACCCCAAATAGAATCAACCCAAGGAGATCTTCTCCAAGACACATTATAGCCAGGTTGATCAAAACCGCAGACAAAGACAAGATACTAAGATTGGCAAGAGAGAAACATCAAGTTACCTACAAAGGACATCCCATCAGGCTAACAGCATATCTCTCATTGGAAACAATGCGAGCGAGGAGAGAATGGGAAAATATATTCAAAGTGTTACGAGAGAAGCAATTTCAGCCAAGAATACTGTACCCGGCAAGATTATCTTTCAGGTGGGAAGAAAAGACAAGAACATTCTCAGATAAACAAAACCTGAAAGAATTTACCAGCACCAGACCAGATCTCCAAGAAGTTCTCAAGGGTGTGCTGTATCAAGAAAATTAAACACAGACACACGGAAATAAGAGTCAAAAAACTATGAAAGTGGCCAACTTAATCAGAGGGACAAGTCTGGAGTTGAATACTATATCCCAGAATTTAATCAGGAAAATCGAACCAGAACAGAAGATAAAAGTACATGAGACTGATAGGTTCATGCACCTTCCATTTGAACAGAATCCTAACTTGTTTCCTGGCTTTAAGCAAAGTTCCTTGGCATTTCTTTGAGTTAAGTTAAAACTGGTTTTCTTAGTAGTAATGAGTGAACTCACCATTGAAAGTAGTTAGATTATGTAGGAAATTGTGTGATCAATGCAACGTGGGTGGGAAGGGAATGAAGGACAATTGTAGACACCGGAGGTGGTGTGAGAGGAGGGTGGGAAGGGACAGAGGGTCAGAAAGAGGGGTGGAAGTAATTCTAGGAACTAGTAATGGAAAATTTTTTGTAATGTGCATGATTGTATCACTATGCAGTGTGTACTGGATGGGAGATTGCATTTTGTATGCTGTGATGAAGCTTAGGGAAGGAATGTAAATTGAGTTACAAAAAAAAAAGTTTCAGAAAAAAAAAATATCTATTCAATGACTGCAGTAGGATATGTAGCCACAGCTAGGTACTACTTTATAGGATGCGTAAAGTAAGACTTGTGTTCATGGAAATGTGAGTATCACCTGTGTTTGCTATGAGGGTATTTGGATTGATTAGGGTCTTTGGCGTTACAATAAAATGTGAGGAGAAAACGGTATAGAAAGCAAACATAGTTACCAGAGACTGTGGGAGGAGAGTGGGAGATGGCAGAGGGTAAGAGATAGAGAATCTAGGATGGGGGAAAAAAGCAAAACATACAGAAGACAAGAAATGGAAGATCATTTGCTGACAATAACATGTTTGTTGATGTGCTTGATTGAGACAATATATAGTGTAATTTGGATGGAAAATCTCATTTTGTATGCTGTAATGATGTTCAGAGAATGAATGCAAATAAATAAATTGAAAAAAAAATAAATAAATAAAAAATAAAAATAAAATAAAATTAAAAAAAGTGAAGGTACTTAGCCAACAGCAACCAGTGGCTTCGCCGTCAGGAAACCCGGAAACCGGTCCCGCCGCCCGCCCATGACGTCAGCACGTGGTGCCAGCGGGAGCGCGTCACCTCAGCGCGCCAGGTTCCGGCGCGGCCGCTGGCCATGGCAGAGGTGGGTCGTGTCGCGCTACGCGACCCGGGCGGGCTGCTCCCGCCGAGCTTCTGGGCAGCGGTGGCCGTGTGGCTGGAGAGGCCGCAGGTGGCCAACAAGCGACTGTGCGGCGCCAGCCTAGAGGCCCGGAAGAGCGCCGCCCTGCCCCGGGCGGAGGTCGGCGGCTGCACACCCAGCGCAGGCCCGGAGGCAGAGGAGCGGGGCGTGGCAGGACGCGGGCTGGAGGAGGGTCTGGGAGCCGACCAAGGATGCTCCGAGGGGGATACGGGCCCCGGGCTGAGCGCAGGACCCAAGCTTGGCCCGGAGGAGCATGCCTGTCCGGCGGCCGAGGCGCGGCGCCAGCCGGGGGAGGCACAGAAGGAAGCAGTGGCAGCGCCTGTGCCCCGCCAGACTGGCGGCAGGGAGGGCGACTTCCCCGCCGCAGACCTGGACTCACTCTGGGACAGCTTCTCCCGCCTTGTCGACGGCGATCCAGAGATGCTGGCTTTCCTCACCTCCGGGACAGGGTCGCAGGCAGAGGCGCAGCGCCAGGTTGACGTGGTTCTCAGAACCGTCATCCCGAAAGCGAGCCCGCATTGTTCGTTTACACTTCCGAGGAGAGAAATGGTCGTGCAAGGTAAGAGCGGAGGAATGTGTTTAGTGGTGGAAGCACACGGTTAGGTTACGAGGCATTCGTTAAACGTCAGGTCAGCCAAAAGGCTCTAAGGACTCTCGTATCGTGCCGATTCCTGTAGGATGTACTAGGGAGGTCGGTTTTCGTCGAAAGGATTTCCTCATCTTGAGCAGAGTTTCTCAGCCAGGGACGATTTTGCTTCCTTGTTAGTACAGAGGGTGGGATACTCGATTAGGGAGATGTCAGAGAGGTGAAGGATGACCCGGATGTTGACTGAGAAGCAGGAGTTGAGTAGGTAAAGAGGTAAGTGACAAGGAAGCTGTGTAGGAGACAGGTATGGGGAACAGAATGGATGGGTGTGACCCTGCCATCCCTCAGTGTTCGCGGATTTCAGGCATTTATTTGGCTGTCAGTGACAGCGACAGGACACATCAACCTTAGCTACTCCTTCAAACCTGTTTCAGCAGTGTGTTTTTTCCTATTACTGTTGTAACAGATTGCTACAAACTTAATGAACAAAACAGGACCTGCTGAGTCCCTCTTACAGTTCTGGAGGCCAGAAATTCTGGTCGACCCTCCTGGGTTCTTTGCTGTCTCTGAGTCCCGTTCACAAAGCTGAAATCAAAGAGCTGCCACCTGGGCTCTTGTCTGAAGGCCTGGGAGAGAACCCACTTCCAAGCTCATGTAGGGTGTTGGCAGAATCCAGTTCCTTGTGGTCCTAGGACTGGGGTTTCATTTTCTTGCCACTGTCAGTTCCTCTCTCTGCTTCTTTGGTATGACAGCTGCCTGTAGTTCAGAGCTGGCAGTGGGGATTCTGTTTGGAAATTCTCTGACTCCTCTTGTGCTGCATAGCTCTTCTGCCTCCAACTGGTGGTGAAAATTCTCTGCTCGTCCAGGCCCATGCGATTATATTTGGCCCATTTGGATACTCCAGAGCACTTTCCTTCCTTTAAGGTCTGTAACTTTAATTACATCTGCAAAGTAATTTTTGCCATGTAATATAACACACTTATGCTTCCTGGGTATGAGAGCGCAGACATCTGTGGGAGACCACAAGTAGCCATGTCATAGGCTGGTAGGTGCATAGATATCATTCTCTGACACATCCTATGTCTTTGTCAGACTTTCTAGGAGACCTCACGAATCCTGGTCTAGGGCTTCTTCCAGCTTTAACCAACTGTACTATAATCTTAACCATTTTACCTTTCCTCTCTGCTAGACTGAGAGTCCTCACATGTAAACTTCACTGGAGGTGGCGAGACTGAACTTTCTTATAAGGAAAAATTGTTCCCTCTCAATAACTAGCACTATTTTTAGGATTGATTTTTACATGAACTCCTGCCAGAAAAGTCCCCAGAGTATTAAAAAAGAAGTTATTGCCAGAGGGTGCATGTACTCGCCAGAAAGAGTGAGCGAGAGAGCACCCCACAATGGGGCTTGGTCATGTCACAGTCCCTTTTCCTCCATTTTGTCTTCCTGTCAGGATTTTTGGGCATGCACATGTGCCTGGCATGATTTTCCAAGCATCTGGTCCAAGATTTGAACTGCAATTGGCTATGTGGGATCCAGTTCCCAATACACGACACTTAGCCACTGTGCTATGGGCCAGCCCTCCCAAGAGTATATTTTCCGTAAAATACAGATGGCCTGAGTTTTAATTCTGGCTTTGCCACTTAGCTGTGTGGCGCTGTGCAGGTTGAATAGCTTGAATAGCTTCTCTTTGCCTCAGTTTCTTTTTTTTTTTTTTTTTAAGATTTTTGCTATAGGGCGCGTGCACTCACCATAAGGACAGAGAGACAGAAAGCGAGAACTCACCCCCCGGGGGGGTGGCCACGCCACAATCCCTTCTCCTCCATTCTCCTCTCAGGATCTTGGGCACGTATGCCCACGCGCCTGGCATGAGTTTAAGTCACCGGGTCCAGGACATAAACTGCAGTCAACTACATGGGAGTCCAGTGACATAGCCATTTCGTTAACTGCTGGTCCCAGTTTCTTCATTTGGAAAGTGAGAGGGTAGTAAAATATCTTAAGAGTGTCAGGAAAGGTTAAATTGTACTTGTAGTGTGCTCAGAATAGTTTCTGGTAGGTGCTTAAGCCTAAGTTTTCGAAGAGCGGGTTCGTCTCCTAGGTTTTTGTGTACCTCTTGGCCCTGTTCTGGGTAAGCTCACAAAGGGCTTCAGAGGAATGTGACTCAGATCTTAACTCTTAGTAGCAGACAAGTGGTTAGGAACTTGGCCTCTTCAGTGAGACAGATCCGAGTTCAACTCAAGGCGTGTGTTTGTGAGACAAATGACTTAGCCTCCTTAATGCCATGATTTCCTCATCTTGAGCAGAGCTGCTCAGCTGTGGACGAGTTCCTCACTGCTCGGAGGCCGTTTGGGCTGCAGGTTTGGTGGGGGTGAGTTGCTGTCACTGACATCTAGTGGGCAGAGGCTGGGGATGCTGCTAAACACCATGCAGTGCGAGGGCATTCCCAGCAGCGACATGTTATCCAGCCCCAACTGCCAGGGTGCTGAGGGTGAGAGGCCTTGATTTAGAAGGTGATGAAAATAAACATTCTTGACTATAAAGTTGTCAGTGTTAAATGAGATGAATCATTTGGTGGCAGTCTGCTTCTTAGACTCTCATCTCCCTCACAGGGAAAGCTGTCCTTCTAACTGCAAGGTCCTGTGTGAGCTGGGCCTTTGATTTTACTTCCTACCACTTGTCACCCTGTCCACACCACTCACCTCTGTTCCCTGTACAGCCCAAGCACACTCCTGCCCTGGGGCCTTTGAAGTTGCTGCTCCTCTGTCTGAAATGCTCTTCTAGGCACCCCACAGCTCTTTCCGTGACCCCCTTCAGCTCTGTCCAGATATCATGTCACTGGAGAGGTCACCTGACCACCCTGTATTCAGTAGTGGCACCTCCCGCTGCCTCCTCATCCTGCTCTGTTTCATCTAGTATTTTAGGGTATTTATATTTATATTATATATTATATTATACATTTATATTTATATTATTGAGTATCAAACATAAAAGAAAACTGTATTTTCAGTTCTGTTTAGTTGGCTTTTACTGCCAGCTTTTCTTCATTTAAGCTTTTCAGTGATAAGCAGTGGGGATCTTATTAATGTTTGTTCCCAGCTTTTTCCTCCCCTCACCCTGCCTCCTGAACGAACGTTTATCTTTGCTCACTCCACGCTCCCTCTCCTCATCCTCTAAAGATTCTTCGGGATTTTTTTCAGTTGGAATCCTAAAGTCCTTGGGGGATGTGGGAGAAGAAGCGGCAGGGGGGCGGTGGCAGGGACCGAGAGAGACACCATAAAGCCAGCCAGCCAGCCGATGGTGATCAAATGCTTTTCAGGATGGAAAAAGAGAGGAAAGGCCTCTCTGGGGAAGTGTAGATGCGCTACTAAATCGGATCTAGTTTAGGTTTTCTTCGGAGGTCGAAGTAAAAATGCAGTGGGCTTTTTTTCTTTTCTCCTCTCCCTGCACCGCCCGCCCGCCCGCCCCTCAGTCGCCCGCCCGAGCTCTGCGTTAGCCCGAGCTCAGCATTAGCCGCCGCACCGCTGCCACCCTGCTCTGTTTCCATCCCTGTCCAGTCGGCCCCTTGGCTCTCTACTTCCTTTTGGCGGATCTTACCCTTTTCCCATTCCTAGAAGCTGGTTTCACATTGTTCATAAAGTGAGATATCTTTAGTAGTGATTTTGCTATTTTTAAAATGTGCCAGAGAGCACATGGACTTGCTAAAGAGAGACGGAGAAGTAGAGAGGGAGAAAGCACCTCACGACGGGGAGGGCTGCTCTCCATTTCTCCATCCTGTTGGTGTTTTGGACGTGTTTTGGACAAGCATGCACATATGCCTGACATTTTTCCAGTGGCCAGGGCTGGATTCAGACTATAGTCAACCATTTGAGATCTGGCTCCCTTACCCATTAGGCTATGGGGCTAACCCTTGCTAATTTATTTTTTAAATTATATTAAAGGTAAATGCAATTGATTTTTTTTTAAGAGGTTTTCGCTATAGGGCGCGTGCGCTCGCCAGACAGAGAGAGACATAGAGACAGAAAGCGAGAAATCACCCCCCAGGGGGCATGGTCACGCCACAATCCCTTCTCCTTCATTCTCCTCTCGGGATCCTGGGCACGCACGCACACACGCCCGGCGTGAGTTTTAAGCCACCGGGTCTGGGACATGAACCGTGGTCGACTACGTGGGAGTCCAGCGACATAGCCATTACGCTAACTGCTGGTTCCCTGCAATTGATTTTAGAGGTAGAATTTGTAAACCAGACCTTAAGTATCCATATAAATTGATATAATGCCATAAAATGCCATTCAGTTTAGGAATAGGAATATGCTGCTCTGCCTTTTTTAAAATTTTTTTTAATTTACTATAGGGTGTGAGTGTTGGTCAGAGAGACAAAAAAAGAGAGGGAGAGAAAAAGGAAAAGTGAGAAAGCACCCCTCAGGGGTGTAGTCTCTCCTCCATTCTCATCACGGGATTTGGAGCATGCCTGCACACACAGCCAGTGTGTTTTTCAAGCTGCTGGGTCTGGAACTCAAAATGTGCATTTGGTCATGCGATAATATACAGCCACCTTAACCACTATGACACCCGCTGGCTCTCTGCTGGTAAGGTAAATGCAGACAGTCAGGACTGCACACTGCGAGACCCCGGGTTACGGGGCCTTGGAAGGATGTTCATTTTCCATAAACTGGCTTCTGAGGGCTGGACAGTGTCCTGTGCCCTGCGCACATCAGATCATGGTCGGGCTGTGCTGATACTCAGCTAGGACAGAAGTCCCCTGTTCTCTCCAGCTGTGGCTCTCACATCCCTGCAGGCTCCCCATTGACTGGCTTTTCCCTCACGTCCTGGCTCCTTAACAGACACCTGTTGAGAATGACTCCCACTTGCCTCGTGTATTCTGGGTATTGGGCTGTGGTGGCGAATAAAGCACCAAAGCTCCCCTTTTGTTCTGAAGTGCCATTACACAGAGTGCGGGGAAACACCGAGGTGGAAAATATCGTAAACCATTTATTGCTGTTAGCACCACGTCTGATGAGACATGAACTAAGCAGGTGTAATTTGGTATCCTTATCCCTCTCTCTCTCTTTTTTTTTTTCTCTCCAGATGTCTTGAATGGAACTGTGACTTTTTTACCTTTGGAAGAAGATGAGGAGGGGAATTTACAGGTTAAGATGAATAATGTGTATCAAATTCAGCTCAGTCATACCAAAGAAGAAGAAGAATGGTGAGAACTCTGTGACTGATTGCTCTTTCCCTGCCTTACAGTTTTGACCAGTGTTTTTAGGTAGCTGAAAGATGTTGGGTCACAGAAGAGCTGAGGCGAATTCATGGGTGAAACAGAAGGAAAGAGCTCTGTTATTTTTGTTTTCCCTGGAAGGGCTTCACAGATGTGCAGATGCATTTATAACAAAGTTTGCCAGAGTTTTGGAGTCCTCTCTGCTTTTTAGTTATATATTTTTCTCTGTTAGACAGAAATTCTGTAACTAGTTCCAGAGCTGTTCATGTTTTTGATAAAATATTTTGTAATTGTAAATGTTTTAGCTTTTGCTCTTATCTTTTGGTAAATAAACATGTACTTTGAAAATGAGAACTGAAACCAGCCCTGCTTATTCATATTTCTCTTATTTTTAAAGGTTCATATCTGTTTTAATTTTCCGTCCAGAGAGATGGCATTCAGATGGAATTGTGTATCCTAAACCCACCTGGCTGGGAGAAGAATTGCTGGGCAAGCTGGCCAAGTGGTCTGTGGAGAACAAGAAGAGTGAATTTAAAAGCACTCTCTCCCTCATTTCCATTATGAAGTACAGCAAGGCTTACCAGGAACTTAAAGAGAAGTACAAAGAAATGGTGAAGGTATTTTGTAACTATTTAACTCTCTCAAATGACAGAAGCACACTCTGCCAGGAACAGTTGTTTTCCTGGGAATCTTCTACTTCTTTTTTTTTTTTTTTTTAAGAATTATTTTATTTGACTTTATTTATTTATTTTAATTTGACCAGAAGGGAACAGAGAGAGAGAAAGTGAGAAAGCAAGCTGCCAGGTCTGGGACTCGAACTGCAGTTGGCCATGTGGGAGTCCTGTGCCCTTAACCACCACACCACCTGCTGGTCCTGGAATCTTCTACTTTTATGTAGATGCAGGCCTCAAGTCAAATGTGCCCTCTTATATTACATGTTGCAGGTTGTACTTTGACATACAAAGCAGCACAGACAACAGAGGCATAGGTGGATGTGTTATGGAAAACGGATGATCTTTTTTTGTATTTTTCTTCCACTAAAGAAATTGTAAATCCAAAAGTAATTGAACATTGGATTAATTACTAAATTACTGTAATTTACTAGAATAAGCTTAAAGCTGTTTTAAGAAAACATATACAATGTGTAAAGCTGTTTTAAGAAAACATATACAATGTGGGACCAGCAGTTGGTGTAATGGCTATGTCTCTGGACTCCCATGTAGTCAACTGCAGTTCAGGTCCTGGACCCAGTGGCTTAAACTCACGCCAGGCGCATGTGCATGCGTGCCCAAGATCCCGAGAGGAGAATGGAGGAGAAGCGATTGCGAAATGGCCACCCCCCAGGGGGGTGATTTCTCGCTTTCTGTCTCTCTGTCTCTCTCTGTCTTTGTGGCGAGCGCACGCGCCCTATAGCAAAAACCTCTCCATTAAAAAAAAAAAAAAAAAAAGAAGGTACTTTCTTGAGTGTGCTCTGTGGCACACTGGTAGTGCTGTTCCCAGGAGAAGCCCGATCCGTTGGCACCTTTGGTTTCAGTCCCTGGCCCAAACAGCCTGAAACACACCGAGCACACGAGTGCTTAGATTGTCCATGCCCTGGGGGGTGGAGGACCGGTGGAAGGTGACCGGTGAAGCACCTGTGGAGAGGTGCTTCCCTTCTTGTCTTCTGGTCACTGTCGCTTGTGCACATCATGCTCTATTACGAATAAAGAAAAAAACATTTTAAAAAGGTACTTTTAGTATTTTTGTAGCTTTTAAAATTAACTGCAACGAGATAATTTATCTGAATTATCTGATGCACTATGACAGTTTTACACACCTGTCAAGTGCCAGTTCTATACTTTGTCCCTTTTTTATTTTGGCCAGACAGCATGTGCACTCATTGTAGCAAGACAGAGAGAAAGTGAGAAAATATACCCATGAGGAATGGTCACCCTGCAATCCCTTCCTCATTTCTCCCTTCTTTCAGGATTTTTGGGCATGCATATACATGTGCCCAGCACATTTGTTTAAAGCCCCTGGGTCTGGGACTTGAACTGTGCAGTTAGCCAGTGTGGGACCCAGCTGCCTTATCCACCATGCTACAGTCTAGTCCACACTTTACTAATTTTAATAGCCTTACTTTTGCACAGCTAGTGCTTTACAGCTTCAAAGCTCCTTGACCGTCCTGCAGGTTAGTTATGGCACAGACTTGCTCCCTGTTTCACAGAGGGGACAGGGACAGAATAGGGAGGCAGCCAGTCCCTGCCCAGACGGGAGGGCCGCAGTACATCTTCTCGTCCCTGGTCATTTCTTTCCTCACTCGACCCTCTCATTTCTTGTCCATTATCCTCGTCTAGATAGCAGTGAGGGTAGAGTAATTGAGCGTTGTCTGTGCTGTCCAGCCGCCTTCTCCAGGCAGTCTTTATTGCAAAATCTTACTTCGCATTGCCTTGTTCTTGGCATGTCCTGTGCAAGTAGTGCAGTAGGTTTGTGTCTTTCTACACATCTCTTGTAAGAGACCAGTCGTGAACCTGTACCTTTGGGGCACACATTTGTTTGTTTGTTTGGAGAGGTTTTTTGCTATAGGGCACGTGAGCTCACCAGAAGGACAGAGACAGAAAGTGAGAAATCAGCCTCCAGGGAGGATGGCCACGCCGCAATCCCTTCTCCTCCATTTTCCTCTCGGGATCTTGGGTACACACGCCTGGCTTGAGTTTAAGCCACTGGGTCTGGGACTCAAACCACAGTCAACTACATGGGAGTCCAGTGACATAGCCTTTACGCCATCTCCTGGCCCCACACACTTTTATTTTTTATTGTATTGTGTGACAAGTGCAATGTGATTTATGCTTTATGGAGTTACTTTATGTTTTGTGAAGGAGTGGGGAAATGTCATCACAGTGTACCTCTGCTCTTGGCAATGTTTCAGGTATGGCCTGAAGTGACCGATCCTGAAAAGTTTGTGTATGAAGACGTGGCTATTGCTACATACCTCTTGGTAAGAACATATGTAGTAAACTTACACAGACTGGGTAAAGATTGCTATGGTAAAACGCCACCATAGTGAAAAATACTTACCAACTCTCTACTTGGGGTGTTTATAGTTCTCGTTGCCAAGGTTACACATAATGGTTTTACTTTCTGTGGTATTTGTACATGAGTATAGAACAAGTTTGAATTGTGAAACTTGATCTGCAGAAATGCAGGCTGAAGCGGTATGTCCACATGGAACGTCATAACATAGTGGAGGTGCTGGCCAGCGTTGGGAGGTGTGGCGAGCACGGTCTTCGCCTTTGACGTTTATGGCTCTATATCTTTCCTTATCTAGCTTGCTAGTCTACTAAGTCTGGGCATGTCCAAAACTATAAAACTTGACATAGAGAAAGCATGAGTAAACTAAAGGTAGTCTATAAAGCTTTTGCCCAGCTAGTCGTGACCACTTAACGTGGGCTCTTGATGGCCAAAGCAAGCTTCGATCCTCCCCACATTATCCAGCAAGAGCAGTGGGCTGATCCCAACTAGAAGTTAGGTCTTTGCTCGCCTGTTCCTCACCTTCCTTGAGGCCCAGGGCCTCTGACACAGTTGCTCCATCCTGCCCTGGAGGTGTGATTCCCAATCTCAGGTGGTATTTGTGTCTGAATATTCCTTTTTTTTTATAGACCGTAGATTATAGTTTATTTTTAAAATCCATTGTGTCATGAATTCATAAGGAATAGGTTCCAGAAGCTCAGGCTCTTTTCCATTGGTTCTCACACAGTGGCTTCTCTGGGTGGAGCAGCCTGGTGGTTCAGTTGAACCCAGGTCCCTTTCTCTTTGGCTTCCTTCTTTTTCTGGGTGTTTTCCTTTATACATTTTAGGACACTATCTCTGCTCTTAGAATGCTTAATATGCTCAATACGTACGTAATTTTTTTGGCAAGAGTCTTGCCCTTAATTTGTTTGTTTATAACAGTGCCAACAGCATGCTGGGTAACATTGTAGACTTACAGTTTTGCCACGGTCACATTTGTGGGGCATTGCTTCTTGAACAGTACCCACTCCCTTGATGTCTACAATATCACCTTTCTTGTAGATTCGCATATATGTTGCCAAAGAAACTACTCCATATTTTCTTTTTTTTTTTTTGGAGAGGTTTTTGCTATAGGGCGTGTGCTTGCCAGACAGAGAGACAGAGAGACAGAGAGACGGGAAGCGAGAAATCACCCCCCAGGGGGGATGGCCACACCACAATCCTCCTCTCGGGATCTTGGGCATGCACAGACACGCGCCCGGCGTGAGTTTTAAGCCACCGGGTCCGGGATGCAAACTGCGGTCTACTACATGGGAGTCCAGCGACATAGCCATTACACTAACTGCTGGTCCCACTACTCTATGTTTTCTAAAAGGCCTAGAAAACATATATGGGGTGCCTCTCCTCTTTCCCTTTGTATTCGTCATTTTGGTTAATTACTGGGAGATGGTGGTTCCAGCCAAAAGACCTTTTTTTTGTTTTGAGAGTTTTTTTTTTGCTATAGGTCACATGCGCTCACCAGAAAGACACAGAAACAGAGACAGAAAGTGAGAAATCACCGTCCCCAGTGGGATGGCCACACCACAATCTCTTCTCCTCCATTCTCCTCTCAGGATCTTGGGCACACACGCGCACACACCCGGCATGATTTTAAGCCACTGGGTCCGGACTCAAACCATGTCAACTACATGGGAGTCCAGCGAGATAGCCATTATGCCAACTGCTGGTGTCCCCCCCCCCCCTTTTTTAAGAGAGATTTTTGTTATAGGGTGCATGCCCTTGCTGGAAAAACAGAGACTGAAAGCGAGAAATCACCCCAGGGGGATGGCCAAATTGTAATCCCTTCTCCTCCATTTTCCTCTCAGAATTTTGGGCATGCACGCACATGCACCCAGCATGAATTACAAGCCTCTGGGTCTAGGACTTGAACTGTGGTCAACCATGTGGGAGTCCAGCAATGTAACCATTATGCCATCTGCTAGTCCTGTGTGTTTGAATATTCTTGAACAGAGTGGATTACAGCTGACTTGGTTTTGATTTTTTGTCTTTGCTTAGATTCTATGGGAAGAAGAAAGAGCCGAGAGGGGAGTAACTGCCAAGCAGTCCTTTGTTGACTTGGGCTGCGGGAATGGCCTGCTGGTCCACATCCTGACCAGCGAAGGGGTAAAGCATGACTCCGTGACCTTTTCTGGTACAGGGTGAGCATCCCTTCTCTGAAATCCCTGGGACCAGAGTGTCCAGGGTTTAGAATATTTGCCAATACATAGTGAGATGTCTTAAAGATGGGACCTGAGTCGAGACAGAATTGTTTCCTGTTTTATATCTACCTTATACACAAAGCCTAAAGGTGATTGTATACAATATTTTTGTATTGCAACAATTTGACTGCGACCCGGCACATGAAATCTGGTTTGGAGTTTCCTACCAGAGTTTCCTGTGCTGTTATGCCAGTGTTCAAAAGTTACAGATTTTGAAGCATTGTGGATGTCAAGGTTTTAGATTAGGGATGCTCAACCTGTCCCTTTCCTAGAGTTTCTTCATGTCAGGCATAGGATTCACTGATGCCATTTGCAGTTGGTATAATCTGGATTAAGCCGGCCTGGGTCTTGGAATTGTGACTGTTAAAACTTCTATTAATTTGTTAAACACATGGCACATAAAAAACAAGGGAAGAAACAGGATATTAGAGGGGCTTTCAAGGATATCCTGGTGTGGGCCTATAAAATGAACCTTCAGCGACATGTACGTGTATATACATGTACGCATATGCATGGACAGACGTAAA
This sequence comes from Tupaia tana, assembly GCA_026018925.1. Taxonomy (NCBI): domain Eukaryota; kingdom Metazoa; phylum Chordata; class Mammalia; order Scandentia; family Tupaiidae; genus Tupaia; species Tupaia tana. The sequence continues at coordinate 12,590,146 of JAKSZU010000005.1, forward strand.
CACACACGCAGTTTTTTTAAAGACAGGTCCCACTGTATTGCGATCCTCCTGTCCCAGCCTCCTGAGTAGTTCGAGTGACAGGTGTGTCCCCTGCACCCAGCTTTTTAGGGTGAGCCAGGAATTAAACCTGAGCCTCCCACGTGGCTTCGGCCTGCTCAGCAGCAGTGTCACCAGCGTATATACCACGGCAAGGCCAATACTTATGTTGTTCCAGTTTAATTTTTCTTTCGAAAACCCATCTTGTCAAGAAGCTAACTCCAGAGTAAAGGGTAAGTTTGGATCTGTTCTTGAGAAGAGTGAAGTCTAGCTCAGAGGACTGGTTACACATACATGGAGACCTTGATGTGCAAACGGCGTGATCGCAGTTTGGCGCTCATTTTCTGGATACCCATCTGATGTGGGAAAAGCAGTCACGTGCTGAGCGTAGCCCTGCACTCAGCACATCCAGCAAGAGGGGACGCTTGGCGTCCTGTGCCCAGAGCTGTCCCCCAGCATCTCCTACCCTCCTGGCCACGTCCAGGGCATTAGACACCGTTCCCTCTTCTGCAGCTTTACACCAGAGGGTGACCCAGCTGGGACTTGGTGTGAATCTTGGTGGCTCCGACTGATTTTCTTCCTCTTGTCTGATTCTGCCTTGTGGGATACACAGGTTTTCTCAAAACTGTAGGAACTTGAAATGACTATTAAAGTGAACTTTCTGAAGTGTTTTATAAAAGAACGAGATTGTTATCCCAATATCTATAAACGCGGAGGTCAGGATGGTAGGGTAACCTGGAAGTTACATAGTGGGCACACTGGCTGCTGTCTTGTGTATTCCTCCCCTTCCCTCGCTTGAAGTGAACAGGGCTGCCCTGCGAGAACTAACGGGTGCCACAGGGAAGGAAGGGCAGAAGCCCCGGGTGTCTGACCTGAGCATTAGCTCCTGTTCCCGGAGGTGTTCTGGGGCACCGGCCCTGGAGCTGCTCCTAGACCAAAGATCACCATGGCCACGTGGCTCCCAGGGAGCCTTAGCAGAGGCAGGCTTGTACCTGCCTGATAGGGGTGTCTCTTGCGGAGCGAAGTTGTACTGGTGCCATCCACAAATGACATGGGTCTCGCACTTCAGACTGGTAGCAACACCTGCAGAACTGCTCCTCGTCCTTACTAATTTATTATGCTGCATACCAAACCTAACCTTTGATTTCCAAAATTAATTATTTCAGCATCCGGGCAGAGGGATTGATGTCCGAAGAAGAAAAATCTGGGACCTGTATGGACCACAAACTCAGTTAGAGGTACCAGCTTTGTTCATGGACTTGGTCTCAGGATTGCTCATCCCCTGGTGGCAATTGATTTAATGAGTGTGTCTGTTTGTGTAGGTCGATCAGAAATGCTAACCACAGGGCTAGCTGGTGGCATGGTGGTTAGGGCACTCGTTTCCCACATGGCTGACTGCAGTTCAAGTCCCAGACCTGGCCGCTTGCTTTCTCATTTTCTCTCTCTCTAGTCAATTGAAAAATAATTTATTTATAGAATGTCATTCTGTAAATAAAATGAAACAATTAAAAACTGCTAACTATAAATAATCTAAATGCTCTGAAATTAGAAGGGAAAAAAGAAAGATGAAGCTGTTGGCTGAGGAGGCTGGGGGTGCCATCCAGGGTGGAGGTCTTGCTCTTTTGAGGACAGTGGCCAGAAGAGCCTCACAGGGGAGATGGCAGGTTGTTGAGGAACTCAGTCGGGAGATTGAAAATGAGGCCAGGGTGCCAGGCTGCAGGTATCCAGGGCCCCGTGGGGTCAGGGGCTGACTGCACACAGGACATTGGGGTTAACGTGGAGAGCTCAAGTTAGGCAAACCCTAGTCTCGAGCAGCTTGCTTTCCCTGGTGTCCAGGGCAGAGGTGAGCTTCCCTAGAGGGAAAGAGGTAACGAGTCACCTCAGTTGCGTTTCTCCCACAGACGCTGGGTTATGGGTTACTGGGAAGTCATGATATGTTTTTTTGTGCAAAAATGCGCCATGACTTTCAGGTGCCTACAGGTGTCTCTGGTTGAGGCCTCCAGGGTAGCCAGGAGGAAGCTCAGCAGTGGGGTCTAGGTACTTGGCTCTGGGTGGCTGTGTGGGCATGGCTCCCTCCCTCAGAGTGGTGCCCTCAACTTGACTGTCCTTTGGGCCAGACAGTATCCACTGCTCAGCAGCTTGCCTCAAGATCTCTGTCCATGTACTTAAATTCATGGACACGTCTAGGTCACAGATTTTCATCTATCACAACATGGAATATTGATTGGAGAAATGAAGAATCATTTGCTTTTCATTATGGAGACTGTTGGGAACATACAAAGGCATATACTCATCTGCCAGCTGCAGCATTTATTGTCTTCTGTGCCCCTGCCCCACAGGTTAACCCCCCACTGTTATTGCCACACAAATCTCTAGTATTGTGTCATTCGTAAATAGAAGATGGAATTTCCAAGTCTTCATATACAGAAAAACAAAAATACCTCATGACTTTTCTGACAGCCTAATATTTTCTACTGGCTTCACCTTCTTTTATAGTTGAAAATAGTATTGCAAAAAAAAGATTAGAAGAAGGGAAGCTTGTTTATTTTTTTTATTATCTAAGGAGGCCTCAAAAAAATCTGTGGAGGGCCAAAAAGTGATACAGTGGGTAAGGCGCTGGATCCCACATGGCTACCTCTGTGGTTTGAGTACTGGACCTGGCAGCTTGAAAAACATGCTGGACACATGTACAAGGGTGTCCAAAGTCCTGAGAAGAGAATGGAGAAGGGATTGTGACTGGGAGTGATCTCCCACTTTCCCTCTGTCTCCTTCCAGCAAGCACACATGCCTGATGGTAAACATCTTGGAAAAAAAATAGAAATTATGGAAGTATTTGAATGAAAGTATAAGTTCATTTTAGTACCAACAAAAATTGGAATCGTGTCAACAACAATTTCTTTCATAATATACATTTCTTATGAATATTTTGAAGGTTTCTCATATTTATACCTGCTTACTCTACAGATTTGCAGTTGCATATGTACATTTATGTATTTTTAGAATCTCGGGTTTGAAGAGTATTGGTAAATGTGCAGACCGTAGATTCCTACAGTAAACTTAACCAAATTGGGCTCTCAATTTGGGTATGAAGTTGGTGATCAAAAACTACAAAAGTAGTTGATTTCAGAATTCTGTTTCTCAGATTAAAACAACTACAACAATACATTCTTTTGGTAAGAAGCTCAACCAGTGATTGAATAAGCCCTCTGTTTAAGTCAGAACCCTAGGGAGGAGCTGGCTGGTGTGAGGCGCCCCCTGGAGAACAGGTAGAAGGTTCTAGTTCTTTACTCATGTTCCCTAGAGACCTGCCTCAGACTACTCGGTGGAGTCATCTGACTCAGGAAAACCCACCTGACCACTCTGTCGGGGGAGGTCTGCTAATGAGAATGCTGTGCTCTAATCTGGCATCCATTTTCCCCCCTTACCCCCGGACCTTACGTGTCAGTCCTGCTGGTTCCGGTGTTAAATACACCAGGCAGAAGCCAACTGCATTTCTGCCACGCTCTGTCTTGGAGGAGCATGGCCAGCATGAGAGCTATTTTGTTGGCAAGTTTGATGTTTTCTAGTAAACAGCTTCCTCCCAGTCACAGCTGAGTGAGTTCCATGAATAGGTGCAATCCAGAAGGTCAAAGGCCAAGCAGGGGATAGAACTTCTTTTCTTTCTTTCAAAGACCTCATTTGGTTGTAAGCAAGAGAGTGGTAAGAAAAGCCACCTGTTTATAACAACTGTGTTGTGATGATCACAAATTGTCTTCATTTTGCAGAGCAACGTACGAAATAGGAACATTGCAATTTGCTGTATTCAGAATGCCAATTAGAGCTTATGATCGAACAGGTGTGGCTTTGTTGTCTCCAGGGCTGTTGCCAAGATGGCTAGAAAGGTGGCTGTGGTAATTACCAAGTGCAGAGTGTGTTTAATTAATTCAAGCCATTTCAAGAGACAATCGGGCAGATTTAAATCTAGAGTGGAGGGAGTAAAGAATAAATAGTACCACAGGTTTGTTTTTCCTTCAGGTAGATTATATATATACCAGTTGAACAATGCTTTTTAGCATTTTAACATCAATGTAAATAGAAGCACATACGCTTATTTAAGAACTAGAAAGATGGTAGGTTTCAGTTTATTTCTGCATAAATCTTGTCTGCAGAAGACTCATAGTTGTGTGTGTGTGTGTAGAAATATTTACATATGTGTGTTTATTTGCTTATATATTTCAGAATGTCTTCCCCTGTTTTGATCAGGGATAGCACTTATGTTTATCATTCTGCAACTTTAAAATTAAGACTTTGGGGGGACCAGCAGTTGGCGTAATGGCTATGTCACTGGACTCCCAAATAGTCGACCATGGTTTGAGTCCTGAACCTGGTAGCTTAAACTCACGCCAGATGCATGTGCGTGCATGCCCAAGATTCTGAGAGGAGAATGGAGGAGAAGGGATGCGGTATGGCCATCCCCCCTGGGGGGTGGTTTCTCACTTTTTGTCTCGCTGTTTCTCTCTGGGGAGCCTCTCTGGGGAGCACATGCGCCCTATAGCAAAAACCTCTCAAAAAAATTAAGACTCTGGAATGGTCACGTAGTATCTCCTCACTGTCTCTGGTTTTTACTAACTGATTCACTATGAGACTTTTGATTTCAAAAATTAATGTAGGCCTACTAATTTTCAAAAAGCATAGAGTTTTCATTTACAGTTTTTTTTTTAAGTTTTTATTTGTTCATTTTCTCCATGAGAGACAGAGGCAGAGACAGCACCATCAACAAGGTCTCAGTGCTGCAGCCTACCGTCAGCCAGCTCCAGATCACGGGCACATGTGCATCTGGACTATACCAGGAAGTCTCTGCACGCAAACCCAGAACCTTCCCACTTGGGTGGGCCGCACAGCATCACTGGGCCACTGCCCAGCCCCCATTTAAAGTTCTTAAATCACAGATGCAAACTGTTCATTCTTTTCACTATGGAAATTGTCAGAATGTTTAAAGTGCCTGTTCAGTGGGTGTTTACTCTCTGAGTTTACAGAAGATAACAGGAAAGACTAACGTAGCCTCATGTATGTAAATTCCTCCTCTGCTCTGTCTCTCATAGACAGGCCTGCGGAGAGGAGAGGCCCTGCGAGATGCGCCAGTGCATCACGTCACGCACTTCTGTTGGCCAGACTCAGCTTTCCACTTACCCTCTCTTAAGGCTGTTTGTCCTTCCACAAATGCCGAAGGTAGACAGTTCATGTACCCCATCTCTCTTCTAGCTCCTGTAAGATCTTGTGTTTAGTTATGGAAGGGAGGCTAGGACTCAGGCAAGACCCTGAAGTTGCTAGTTGCCTGCCCTATAGGGCAGACATGGGCAGGCACATTCGCCTCCTCACTCCTCGGAACTCAGCAGGCCAGAGGGCCAAGGAAGGCCCCACAGCAGACCCTGCAGTGCGTGCCTCCAGAGCTGTGCTCCTTGCTGGGTCTTGCAGGCTCAGCAGCTCGGCACTGAGGTAGTGAACATTTTGTCTTGTTGCATGTCATTCCTGTAGGAAGATGCAATCACCCCCAACGATGAGACCCTTTTCCCTGATGTTGATTGGTTAATCGGTAACCACTCTGATGAGCTCACACCATGGATACCTGTCATTGCGGCCAGGTGAGCAGAGAAGTTGGCTGGTGAGTGGCTGGGACGTTCGGACAACTACACGTGCTATCTTAGCCCGTAGCCGGTAATCACATGGGGCTTTGAACACTTGGAATGTGGCTGTTTCAGACTGCATGTTGAACATAGTTGGCTAAATTTAAAATATTCTCTTGGATTGTTGGAAAAGTCATGACTTTTCAGATGTTCCAGTATTTTACTTTTAAAACATGGCTACTAGAAAATGTGAGGTTACATGCGTGGTTCACATTATATTTCCATTATTAGACCAGCACAGATCAAAAACGATGATTTTTTATATTGTACTAATGTAGCACCCCAGCATCCCAGCCTCAGCCAGCCCGTGCTATGGGCTTGCACGTACCCAGCATTCCCAGGGAAGTTTCAGGTCTTGAACCCAGGACCTTTCCCATATGGTCCAGAGCACCACCACCTGGCCCCTAATTACTTCTCTTGATGACAAGATTTAGATCCAATGCTGAAAGGTGTGCCTTTCTCTGGAGGTTTTTCTGATGATAAGAAAGTTCGTCTTCAAAGGAAAAATTAAATCTGTCAGTAGATAGACCCTTTGCAACAGCAAGGGCCCTCTCCTGGCATCTGTCAGCAATGGCTTAGGTTTTACACCAGGAAGAGACCCCAGCGTGAAGCAGGTCATGTTGTTCCTTAATGTCACGTTGCCCTGTCTCCTTTATCAAAGGCTCTTTTGAACTGTGTATTATTGTGATCCCTCTGTATTTGTGATGAAGCATATGTGCGTGCACGAGAGAGAGAGGAGCACCGTCCGGGGTTTGGTCCTGCTGCAGTCCCTTTCCTCCAGCCCTCCAGGCCATCAGCTCTTGGACGCTCACACACACCTAATGTCTTTTCAGGCTGACAGGCTGGGGATTCGAACCAAGGTTACCACGTGAGGTCTGCCTTCTCTTAGTGACACATCACATCTCCACAGAGCCAGCCCTGAGCTGCTTTAGTTCTCAAGTAATAACGTAGTTCAAGGATCAAGTGTTAACTAATCATTGTCACGCCTGCCTCTGGAATTTCTTATTCATAGCTGAAATGTCAAAGAACTTCAGGAAATTTTCTATCCCAGTTGACAAGAATAACTGTGGTGGAAAGTTTTTTTTTTTTTTTTTTGAGAGGTTTTTGCTATAGGGCATGTGCGCTCGCCAGACAGACCGACAGAAAATGAGAAATCACCCCCCAGGGGGGATGGCCACGCCGCAATCCCTTCTCCTCCATTCTCCTCTCGGGATCTTGGGCACGCACGCACACGCACCTGGCGTTTTAAGCCACTGGGTCTGGGATGCGAACCGCGGTCGACTACGTGGGAGTCCAGCGACATAGCCATTACGCTAACTGCTGGTCCCTGGAAAGTATTTTTTATAACAGTGCTTGGTCCATATTTTACTGAAAAGACATATTGTCCTCTATTGTTATTAGAGGCTACACTTAATTTTTTTGTATGAAAACCATTATTAGCCAGGACTAAATCTGTCTTTTGCTATTGCTATGTGACTTGTGCTGAATTTTCTTTAATGAACCTGTGCCTGGCTTTTGGTTTCTGTGGCTATTCTTTTTTTTTGAGAGGTTTTTGCTATAGGGTGCATGCGCTCGCCAGAAAGACACAGAGAGACAGAAAGCGAGAAATCACCCCCTGGGGGATGGCCATGCCGCAATTCCTTCTCCTTAATTCTCTTGGAATCTTGGGCACGCACGTTTAAGCCACTGGGTCCGGGACTCGAACCATGGTCAACTATTTGGGAGTCCAGCGACATAGGCATTATGCTAACTGCTGGTCCCGGCTATTCTTATTTTGAAGGTCTTCTTACAAATGCCGCTTCTTTGTCCTTCCGTGCTGCTGCTTTGACTTCGTGGGAAGATACCACCGGAGGCAGAGTAGCAGGACTCAGTACCGAGAGTACCTGGATTTCATCAGAGAAGTGGGGCTCACCTGTGGCTTTCACGTGGAGGAAGACTGCCTTCGAATCCCTTCAACCAAGAGAGTATGTCCTGAGCATCGTTGTCCTCCGTTTAGATGGGAGGCCTCAGACTGTGTCACAGACCAAGATACACACAGTTGGGGCTGTCACTGTTCAAACTTACTCTGGAAGTAGCCTTTCAGGCTCATCCGAAGAGCTTCATGTTATTCTCCTAAATGTCCTCTGTTTTGCCAAGTCTTAGTTTTCTAAGTTTGGAATTGCTTTTTGAAAACAGCTGGAGTTGGGTCATCTAGGTAGTCGGAGGACCCTCCAGTTGATTTTTGCATTCACCTTTCTTACTAGTCATCAGACACCAGGGACTGTCGCTTGATCTTTCTGAGCTTGAGCTGTCTTATCCCTGGGAGGTTTGGGGGATCAGCTGTGAGAGAGCACGTCGATGGCTGCATAGCCTAAAGCAGTCCCTGCACAGTGACGTCTAGGGACGGAGTGCACGCGGCTGCTCTGCCAGCACAGCAGTCAGCTCATGGCAGCAGAGGGCAGAGCGGGGGAGAGACACGGTGTGGCCGTGGTGTGATTAGATGGGCGTTCATCACCTAGAACCTGGCTTTGTAGTTAAGACCCAGAGGGAAGCCCAGAAATGGGCTTCCTCGGCAGCACCACTGGAGTAGGCCCCTGTCCTGCGGGGGCTGTCTGAAGCACAGCCGTCGCTTGGACATGCTAAGGAAGGAAATTAGCACAGTGGCCTTTCCCACACAGTACATCAGTGCTGTGCCAGGGCTCGTGTCTCACTGTGGCGAGGTTCGTACAGCGTCTCCTTTTATAGTCCCCTGAGAACTCCACAGCGTTAATGTGAGCACCTGCACGAGGTGCTGACGTGAGTGCAGTGTGATGAGAACAGGTTAGGTTCTGAGCTCAGTAAATGTGGACTCTTCATTTGTATGCCTTTGTTAGATCTGTGTGATTTTCCCTGGGCTTCTGCTATTTTTAATTTTTAAATCATTTGGCGTTAGTTTCTTTTTTCTAAGTTTGTTTATTTCCTCCATGAGAGGAGAGACAGAAAGTGAGGGGAGGGAAGGCAGGGGCCCCCATAGGGTATTCACACTGTGTCCTACCCTCAGCCTCAGCAGCCCAGATCATGGGCACATGTGTTAGGCGTGTGCCTGGATACTGGGGTGTGAACCCAGGCCTTCCCACGTGGATCCAGTTCCATTTATGCTGGGCATTCATCTTTCCCTCTGGTATGCGTTTTTAGTGTAATATTCTTTTCATGATAGATGTCTGAAACCTGTGTGTAGTTTGTACTCTAGAAGAAGGGAACCCCACAGAGAGCGTTGCGATGTTACATGCTCCTGTTAAGATGCTTGTTTCGCTCTCTTCAAATGCAGGTCTGTCTCGTTGGGAAATACAGAACCTACCAGCCCGCTGCAGAAGTTTTGATTGATAAGCAGAGGACTCAGTACATCCACAGCCGGCGTGGCTGCCCTGTGAGTCCAGCTGGTGGGGAGCCGCCCTCTTCTGCACCCCAGCTTGCTGCCAGCACTGCTGGTCACGGCGACAGTCACAGCACCTTGGGTGAGGCCCAGGCTGCTGAGCATGGAGCAGAAACACAGGCCCAAGGGCCCTGGCTGCCCGGATTTCACCCGAGAGGGAAAGCGGAGCCTGTGAGGAATTGTGCCGCTCTCCCTCGAGATTTTGTGGACCGAGTGGTTTTGCAAGTGGCAAATTTGCTGTTAGGTGGGAAGCAACTAAGCACAAGAAATGATCAAAATGGGAGTCTGAAGACCTGGAACGCAGGAGGTGAGCCATCTATCAGTCACCCCAGAGACCGGGATGTGACGGGTTTCAGGGAGGTAGGGCTGGGTCGTCCTTTGTAATGAAATACACTCTACCGAAGACGTCGATGATATAGAGGCTATTTAAAGCTCATTCTTTGGATTTTTCCTTAGTTCCTGTTACCATAAAGGGCTTTGAATACTTCAGGGGAGGGAGGCTGAGGCCAGGGAGTGGTAGAGGTTGGACCCTAATTAACTTTATGAAAAACCACACAGGTTCATGGGCCGGAGTATTCATTTTCAGTCTGTAGAAATTGTTCAGAAAGCAGGTTACTGAATGTCAGAAAAGTGCACTGTCCCCTTGAATCTGGGGGGGGGTGGTTACAGATACTGTCATTTGGTCATTTCTCTTTGAAATGCCGAAAGTACGTGGCTCGTTATGACAGATGGGAGGACGTTGCCTCTGGTCGTTCTCATGGACGAATAGTGTGCTGAAGTCAGTGGCATCCAAGAGAGACAAGGATCGCAGCTTTGATGCTTGACCCAGCGTTAAAGCTTCCCGGGGCTGTTCAGTAAGGATCGCTCTCCCCTCTCCCCTTCCCGGCAGCATGATGCTGAGCAGCCGCCAGAGGGCAGTGTGGGGCTGTCTGTTCTGGGATGGCGACTTGTTCTCTGATTTGGGCTGTTGGACAAGAGCAAGGAACCCAGCCCGTTGGCCTTTTCCTGCACAGCTTATGGCTGAGCCTTGCCCGGCTGGCCCTCTTGGGGCTACAGGTCAGGGAGGAGGTCACAATCATATGTGACTGTTGTGACAAAATTATGCTCAAGTTTTCTTCCTCGTTTCACCTGATGTTATGTGGCAGGACCATCACACATGCTCCCCTCCAGAGTTAATCCTAGCCTGGTAGCACTGTCAGAAGGGCCTGTCCAGTGAGCCGATTGGCCAGCGCCCTGGCTCAGATGGCTGCAGACAGCCCCCACGTGCCCCGGGGTCTGCAGGCTGGCCCTGCGTCCCAGATGTGCCCTACTACAGAGGAAGGCAGGCTGTGGGTAGGGCCTCTTAGCGGAGCTGGCATAGCACAGCAGGCAGCCAGAGCAGGAAGCCCTGGGACCCTGTGGTTGAGCAGTGGGAGTTCCTCAGTGCAGTGGAACCTTTCAGTTTCCAGGAAAGGACATGAGCATGGGTGATGCTAGCCTGCTTGGAATGGAAAGCCTTTCTGAGCAAAGGCGGGAATCTGGAGACAGCAGCAGTGGCTTTGAGCGGCAGCCTCAGCTCTGTCTGCCCGTTGGAAACACCGGTGGGCAGGCCTGATTTGGGTTGTTGGAAAAGAGCAAGGAGCCCATCCCGTTGGCCGTAGAGGTTCGCTGGCCTTCGATAGACAGGATAGGAGCCACACCTACAAGAGCAGCCATCCCCTCTGGGGCCACTAGGGCTATGGCAGTGGAGTGGCACTGAGCTGTGTGTCTGGGGGTTGGACAGTCAGGCAGATGCAGCCGTCTTCGGCTTACCTGCAGTTTGCTTGGGAGGGTGTGGGTGAGATGAAGCATTGGACCTGGCACAGAAATTGGCAAATACGGGGACCAGCAGTTAGTGTAATGGCTATGCTGCTGAACTCCCATGTAGTTGACCACGGTTTGATTCCCAGACCCGGTGGCTTAAATTCACACCAGGCGTGTGTGCTTGCGTGCCCAAGATCCCGAGAGGAGAATGGAGGAGAAGGGATTGCGGCGTGACCATCCCCCCAGGGGGTGATTTCTCGCTTTTTGTCTCTCTGTCTCTCTCTTTCTGGCAAGAGCACGCACCCAACAGCCCCCCAAAAAAAAAAAAAAAAAAAAAACCTCTTCAAAAAAAAGAGATTGGCAAATACACAGGAGACACCAGTCTCCGTCTCACATCTAATGTAATGTTTTGGCAATAAACTGACTTCTCCCCAGGTTTTCTGATCAGCGTGGAGCATTTTGAAATGCATGCATGTTCTCATTGAAATTCCAAATGGAAAAGAGACCATCACAGTAGCAGCTGAGATTTTTTTCATGTGTCTGCCTTCTAAGCTCTGTACTCCGAGGTCCGGCGGGTGGTTTTGGTGGAGCAGCTTCTGATAAAACTCAGACTTACAAGACTCGTCTCCCCTCCTTGTCTGAGAAACCTTGGCCCTGGCAGCTGTCCCCCATGGTGGGTCACCACCCCAGAGCAGGCCAGCAACGTCTCCTTAGTGTTCAGACCTTGGCTCTGGGGCTGTGCCTTTTCACCCAGGTGGTGATGAGCTCTCCTTCTCGCTCTAGCTCTGCGAGGTGTGGATTCGATGAGAAATGGACGTGGTCGCTCCCGCTGAGGTACATAAGGGATTTGAATTTATAGAATTAGATCGGACTTTTGGACTCAGCAGTCTCTGCCTGTTTAACAGGCTTGAAGTATGTGGTCACTGTGTTGGGAGAAACCTCTTTTTGTTTTTTTGATAGAAAGCCTTTCTTTGGCTGAAGTAGCCCGAGAGCTAGACAAGGAGACACTGCAGAGGCTGAAGCGGGAATGTGGAGGCTTGCAGACGCTGCTCAGAAACAGCCACCAGGTGTTCGAAGGTAAAGGCCCGGCCCCAAGTCGTCACCTTCCTGGAGCAGGCGTTCACGTAAAAGCTGACATCACTCTTTCCTTCCTTCCCTTTTCCCTTCTGCAGTTAAGTAAGCATTTTATTATAGAGTAGTTTAGGCTTACAGGAAAATGAGAAAGATGGCTCCGAGAGCCCTGAGCCTCCCCAGACCCGTCTGTTGACGTCTTCCTTTGGGTGAGACATCCCTTACCTCTCCGTCTGAGTTCTCCCTGCCCCCAGTCTAGCTCGTGCCCCCGACCTGGCCTCACCCCTGTGTAGGGTGCACTCACAGGTGCCTCGGCTCCGCTTGTTCCCTGTGCAGAGCAAACAGCTAGTCAGAAAGCCTGATGACCCCGGGTGTCGTCCTGAGAGCTTTCTGGGCGGGCTTCATTATTTGCTTTGCCTTTTTGTCTTTTGCCTTCTGCACACTGGAGGCATCCAGGGTTGCAGAGCCAGGTGTGGGGAGTTGGAGAAGAGAGCCCCAACCCTGCCGTCGGAGGCCTGGAGTCCTTCCCAACGCCCTACCCTGCCTGCTGGGCTGGGACTCCCTGAGTGAAGCCGTGCTTTGGAGCTCCCTCCTGCAGTGATGTCCTGTGAGCCACGTCTGCCGAGTGTGGCAGGTGGAAGGGCCCTTCACCTGCTGCTGATCATTCACTTAGACGGCCCCTCCCTACTGGGAAGGGAGAGGGAATTGTGACCAGGGTTGACCCAGATACCCGGGGTTAGATAGCTCCCCTGAGATTCCCAGGTGTGCACAAAGGTGATGAGGGCAGTACAAGGAGCTCCTGTGTATTATCCAGGAGGTCAGTAATTTGCCATGCTTTGTTAAGGTTTCTTTTTTCCTTTTACTTAATGACAGTATTTTACATTAAATCTCGATTAGCATGCTCTATCATCCCTAAGTAACGTTGTGCATCTTTAAAAGTAGCAGGCATTGGGAGGCCAGCAGGTTGCATGGTGGTTAAAGGAGCTAGACTCCACTTGGCCAACTATGGTTCGAATCCCGGACCTGGTGGCTTACTTTCTCACTTTCTCTATCTTTGTCTCTGATGAGTGCATATGTCCTGTAGCAAACTAAACAATAATAATAATAACCAAGTTAAATAATTTCTTAAAAAAAAAAAAAAGCAGGCATTAGGCTAGCCCTGTCAAGTGTAGGGGTTAAGCCTTGTGCATAGGGAGTCAGATCCCACAGGGCTGTCCACAGTTCAGATCCCAGCCCCAGCAGCTAGAACAACATGCTGGGCCTGTGTGCATGTGTGTGCCCCAAATCCTGCTGGGATGGAGAAATGGATGAGAAAGGATTGCCATGTGACCACACACCATTGGGGATATCCTTGCACATATGTATGCTCGCTCTCCCTGGTGAGCACACACACCCTGTGGCACTTAAAACCAAAAGCAGGCATCTTCCTGCATCCACATAGCACTGTGGGCACATGTTTCTGCGAGAGTTGTGATGCGCAGGAGGATCTGGCCTGCTCCTCGAGGGGCGTAGGAGGGCTTTACGTAGTGAAGGACACTGGAGGACCAGAAGGAAAATCAGAGTCACTCGGGAGGAGGGTGGGACGAGCACCTTAGGCAGAGGGAGCAGTGTCTGCAAAGGGCCTAGGATGGGGTGGGGACCGGTGGGACTGCAGCTACCATGTGACGAGTGGGGAAGGGTGGCCCCGAAGTCCTCTGTAAGGAGCAACCTGTCTCCTGGTCCTGATTCCCTGACCTCTGCATGTGGGACCTGCTGGACACAGAGCCTTGAGTCCCTGGCAGTCATCTGGGCTGCCCGGCCGATTAAGTGCAGCCCTGTGCTCAGTCTCTGCACAGGATCTGACTCTGGGGTTATACTTAGTGGGAGTGACTTAGCACCTGATGCCTGGCCCACCGTGAGCTGTCTTGTGATAGCTAGGTGTGGGCCCGGGCTGTGTACCTGTGTACCTTACCCACAGTGCTCTTCCCAGGCAGGAGCTGGTGGGTGGGACAGGCGGGAGGTGGCAGGCAGTATATGGCCCCACTGGAGCCCAGGAATCCTCCTGGGTCCAGGAAGGTGCTCTGTACGGACACGCTGAGTGCCACAGCGTGTGTTGTGGCCTGTACAGTTTGTGGGCCTGGCGGGGCCACCCATCCACCTGCCACCCTGGCCCTGCACACTCCTGCCAGACTCCGTCCTCCACAGCCCCACTGTGTTTCCTCCTGTACGTCCCACCCTGCCACAGCTGTGTCTGATGAGCGCCAAGGCTTTCAAGGGGTAGCCTGGTGTCTCCACTAAACCTTCCTTCTCCAGCAGCTACCTGGCACCCCGCCTGCCCCGGGCCCCAGGTTTGGTGCCTACTTTTGCCACAACCTCCTATGCTCTGTTGCATTATTCCCACCTAGACTGTGAACTCCCTGTGGATGGGTCCAAACCAGCCAGAGGCACCCCCTCACTGTCCTGTGAGCTTTCCTTTTGTAAAAAACAAGACCCTAATGTGGCTAGTCTCGAGAGATGTTTAGGCAAGTCCCCCACTGTGGTGCTCAGCAAGTGTAACTGATGGAGGAGTGTGTGGCTGGTGGGCAGGATACACTCTCCCAATCCCTATCCAGCCTGGGAAGACCATCGGGCCTGAAGGTGGCTGACCCCGAGGTGCCCGCTGAGGGCTGGTCTCCACGTGGGTGCAGTGGATGCTCTGTGTGGAGGCTGTACGTGGAGATGACAGCTACTCTGTCCTTGTTCCCTGGGCCTGGCAGAGAAATTGGCACCTCAAGCCCGTCAGAGTGGTGGTTCCAGCAGAGCAGGGAGCTCAGAGTTGGGCTCTGTGTGAACACGGGCCAGGGGTCTGCTGGGCAGGGCCTTCCCAGAGGTGAGGGAAGCCATCACGGGGTACGTACACCTGAACAGCCAAGGGCCCTATTGGGCTGTGGGCAGCTGTCTGGGCCTCAGGGTTTGGGGCAGATCGCCCCATCTCTCCCTGTGTCCTGCAGCCAAGTGGAATAGGCAGACAGTGACTCAGGCAGGTGGTGGGAAAGGAGGCCATGACAGGGTCAAATGAGCCGAGGAAGCGTGTCTATCTTCCCTTCAGCCCACAGAGCTCCTAAGTGAGTAGAGTGCCACCAGATTCTCTTCCCCAACCCCCTGAGTGTGCGTGAGAGCACAGGCGTGCACATGCTGCCCCCGGTGTGCACGTAAGAGCGCAGGCGTGCACGTGCTGCCCCCCCGTGTGCACGTGAGCGCGCAGGCGTGCACTTGCTGCCCCCGTGTGCACGTGAGCGCGCAGGCGTGCACGCGCTGCCCCTGGTGTGCACGTGAGGGCGCAGGCGTGCACGTGCTGACCCCGGTGTGCACGTGAGGGCGCAGGCGTGCATGCGCTGACCCCGGTGTGCACGTGAGGGTGCAGGCATGCTCGTGCTGCCCCCGGTGTGCACGTGAGCGTGCAGGCATGCACACGCTGCCCCCAGTATGTGAGGGCGCAGGCGTGCACGGGCTGCCCCGGTGTGCGAGGGTGCAGGTATGCACACGCTGCCCCGGTGTGTGTGTGCGAGGGCTCAGGCGTGTACGCGCTGCCCCGGTGTGTGAGTTGCACACATGCACACACCTATACACCATCTTTGTATGACCTGGTTGCTTGTGCATAGCTAAGTTGTCGTGTGTAAATGTTCTTGCTTGGGTAGGCGCTCTTGCTGGCCTGGGAGAAGCCTCGTCGAGTAGCTGGAGAGTCTGTGGGGCAGCTATGGAGGCAGGCCCTGCCTGTGGAGATGCTGGGCTCAGCTCAGGCATGCCTGGGATGCACTCGTCCTCGCTCAGAGCTTTTACTCAGTTAAAATACTTGCTGCACCCCAAGAGACCCGTCTTTTTCCTGTTTTCCCCAACACGTTTTTCGGTTTGATTTTGTGAAGTAGTATCTCTTTCCCATCATAAATATGCATATATGTCGTTGCTTTCCTGCACAGCTCAGGTCAGGGCCACATATTTTTGGAAACACTTGAGTAGGAGGCTGTGGGGATTGTGCTCCAAATAAACATTCTCCTTCCCGTCATGCAAAAAAAATGCACTCACACTGGATCTTATCTCCATATGAGCTTTGCTTTTTTTTTCTTTCTTTCTTTTTTTTTAAAAACCACTAACGTGGCTAGTCTTGAGAAATGTTTATGTGAGTGAGGGAGTGTAAACGGTCTCAGATGTCTTCAGACCAGCCAGCACTGGAGGACTTTTGTGTGCCAGTCAGCAGGCTAGGGAAAGCTGCAAGCCGGCCATGGGTAGAGAAGCCCTGGGGTCAAGACCGCGAGGGCAGAGGACAGAGGGCAGAGTGCAGGACGGTGTCTGTCTCGGCCTCCCTGAGACCTGCCCGCCCAGTGCTGGCGGGGGCCCTGCAGTGTGTGCACAGACCTCATTGCACTCAGCGTGGAGCAGGCGTCCTGTCCTAGCCTGTGCAACTGGTTCTGCAAGGTTCGGGAATGTGGCCAAGCTCCCTGCGGGTGGGTGACCCAGAGCTGGTACTCCTCAGTTCTTCCACGTGAGGTCTGTCTTGCACCTTCATCCAGGTCCTCGGGACGCTGGCGCTGGAGGGAGTATTTGTGTAGAAAGTAGAGAAGATGGAAGGGCAGCTCCTGCGCCAAGCGGAGGCCCAAGGGAGCATGCACAGCGGGGAGACAGGCCCGGGCTCAGGTGAGATTGCGCCCGGGAAGTCTGCTCCTGTGACTCCGCTTTAAACTCCGGAGCGCAGGAGGACAGCTGCTGGTGGTCTGGCTGCCTAGCTGGCTGGAGCCTGTGCTCTGGAGGCCACCCTGCTCCCTGAGTGCCTGCCCAGGCTGGGGGCACGGGAGTTAGGGTAGGTCAGCCCACAGAGCTCCTAAATGAGTAGAGTGCCACCAGATTCTCTTCCCCAACCCCCTGAGTGTGTGTGAGAGCACAGGCGTGCACATGCTGCCCCCGGTGTGCACGTAAGAGCACAGGCGTGCATGTGCTGCCCCCCCCGTGTGCACGTGAGCGTGCAGGCGTGCACACGCTGCCCCCGTGTGCACGTGAGCGCGCAGGCGTGCACGCGCTGCCCCTGGTGTGCACGTGAGGGGGGTCACAGCAGCCCATGGCCCAGGGCTGTAGCTCAGGGAGTGTGAGAATGTGGCTAGGTCTGCTTTTAGTTTGCAAAGCTGCCTGTGCTGGGCCTGCTTCAAGCCAGCCTGCCCAATGGGTTGGGGGCCGAGCCAGCATGGGGGTGTGTTTCCAGCCCAGCCTAGCCCTGGCCCCAGCAGCCCCCCACTGTCCTCTGTTTTTTCTGAGCATGTCAGGGCTTCAGGCCAGATGGGCCCCTCTCTTGGATCACACGCCCACCCAGAATCTAGCAGAAGCTCATGTTCCTACGGCAACACACACACACACTTCCAGGGCCTGGGTCCCCCCAGTGGCCAGAACGCATCCATCCATGCTGCGTGGGGTGCTCCTGTGGGAACATCCAGCAGGACAGCAAATGTCCCCTTCACCTGAGCTTCCAGGTTAAGAAATGCCTGTGCGCTTTGGGAGGTCGCCCAGAGAGGCACCGTGGGAGGTTAAATGGGGTCACAGCAGCCGGCAGCCCCAGAGGTGCCTCCAGCCTGTCCCGTGAGGATGAATCTGTCCATTGTGTCCCTCAGTACAGCGAGACGCTGCTCTCTGAGCTCATCTCTCCAGTTTCAGGGGAAAGTATTCAGTAAATCCCAATCTGCTGAAGGTAAACAGGCCCCTTGCTGCTGTAACACAGGGTGGGTGAGAGCAGGAGCCGAGCTTTAACACGCACCCTTTCAAGCTCTCCTTGCAAGTCTCTGAGCCAGACCTGCTCAATAAGCTTCCTTCACTTCTGCTGAGCCTCTGTCTCCAGAACGTTGAAAACTAGGAAGGACTTGATTGCTTTGGCCATGTTTCATGTGGAGTTGTTGACTTTAAAGAGGAAGGGCCAGGGGAAGCTCATGCAGGTTGCTGGGTCAGGAGGCAGCTCAGGGGACGGGCCCTGGCCAGGTGACCTGTGGCTGCCTTCCTTGGCTCCCCCTACCAGGGCCCTCCTGTGCCAACCACTGCCCCTAGGTGGGATGTCGACAGACACCTGGTCCATGGGGACCCCTCACCCTCCTGTGTCTGGGCTGCTCATGCTCCCTGACTCCCCTTTGCACCTAGAGGAGCCCTGCTAGTGGGTATGCGTGTCACTGCTGCCTCCATAGGCCGTGCCAGAGGTAGAGGCTGCCCTGCTCCAGCCAGCACCTAGGACTCAAGGGGACCTTCCCGTCCCGCCCGCCCGCCCCTCCCCACCTCTGGCAGGGTCCTGACTGGGGCCCCTCTTTTACCTGCCCCCACTTCACACTGCCCTAAGAGGATCTTCCCCTCCTTCCTCATCCCCGTTTTCTGATTGTGATGCTGAAATGCAGTCCTCAAAGAAGAGTGTTTTCTCCTGTTTTATCTAGGCAGGGACCACGTTTATGGTCTTCACACCTGGTCCTCCCTTCAGCCACTAACAGAGTCCTTATAAAAGGTCACTGCCGCATCAGCTGGCTTACCCAGAGGCTGGATCGTGGTCTCTGTGGTGTTGCACGAGGCCCTGTATGACTTCCCTCAGCTTTTCTGCCCTGGCCAGCCCTCTAGCAGCCCTGATCCTGTCAGTCCTGGGTTGCTTGTACTGGCCACTCCTCACCGCCCACAGGCCTCCCCACTCCTTGGCCCCTGGCCCTCCTTGACAACTTCTTAGATAGCAGGGCACTGGCCCCACAGTTACGGGCACTCCTTGCTGTGTGCCTGCTGTCTCTAGCTCTGGAGCGGGGTCTCCTGTGAAATGGGTGCAGATTAACCTCTCGGCTGTGTCTTCCCTCTGTTCCACACCACAGTTCTGAACGGGCGAGTTCACGTTCGTGACTGGAGAGCTGAGACGCCACGGAAGAAAAAGCAACCAGATGCAAAACGGAGGTTGTTTTCAGAAGCTTTCAAAACCCGCCTCTGTTGGTTTTTCCTTCACCACCCTGATGGCTGCGCCCTGCCTTCGGATCGCTGCCCCTTTGCCCACGGGCCCGGAGAGCTGCGGCCAGCCCAGACCCCCAAGAAGAAGAAGCAGGTTCTGTGAGCTGCTCGCCCGTGCGACTTGAGGCCTGACTAGAGAGGCCAGGCGAGGGAGATGCTCTCCGGCTCTCAGCCCTGAGGGCTCAGGCCTGGTTGTGCTCAGACCTGCCTTCCCGCCACCTTCTTCCGGCTCTTCCTGGTGAAACAGCCACGGTACACAGACCTGCAACCAGAGAGGCTGAGGTTGCTCCTGACCCCTGGCAGGACACCGCACTGGCTTTAAATGAGCTCACTTTGACGTCACCACAGCGTCTGTATCGGAGCCCGTGTCTCATGGAGGAGAACAAGGGGCGGGCCTGCCCAGGCTGCTCGGGTGCTGTTCTGGGTGCGGACTCTCCAGTCAGGTCCCAGGCAGGCGGGGGTACTCCAAGAAGGACAGGTACAGCTGCTCCAGGCGGGAGTCACCAGACTGCCATTTCTAAAAAGCTGTAAGACTTACGGAGTTGAAGCTGTTTTTAGAATTTTAGAGAACAAGACAAAGCTTGTGTAATTTCATCGCCTAGACCACTGGTGGCATTAAAGACAGCCATGAGTGATTGGTGTATAAGGCTCAAAATGTAAATATCACAGAAGGCGACACCTCCTCCCCCTTGTCCTCCATGAGGTCCTCTCAGAAGTATTGTAGCAGCTCCTTTGATTCCTCTGGAAAAAATCCTAGTGTGTTTCTATTTAAAATTCTTTCCACGGTGTTACACAGGCTACGTGTGGTACCCAGTGCCCTCTGCTCCTTGCTCTGCTGTGGAATGCGTCCTGGTGACCTTTCCATATGGGGCAGCTACCTCATTATTTTTAGCAGCTGTGTAGTATTCTGTGGGTGTCCAAGTTCATCCATGAGAATGGTACCTCCAAAAGGCACTGTCAGCTCCGTTGTTCCCAGTCAGCCCTGTAGGCTCAATCACGTGAGGGGCGCCCAGCCAGCCTGGAAGGACAGACAGAGCCAGCCAGGTGGGGAGGGGCTGTGCCTGCCTCCCAAGCCCCTACCCACCCAGCTTCTCCCAGAAGGCCCGTGGCCCACAGCCCTGGGAGGAATTCTGGCGCATCTGACAGCCCTGGTAATACCTCGCCCACAACAGTGATTGCTCAGGGCCGTGCAGATGGAGCGCTTCTGACCAGTGAGGTGGGAGGGTACTCTGACGGGGCTTCTGGGGAGGGCAGGCTTCCTGGAGGAAGGGCCCAGCTGTGCTGCTGCTTTCTGGGGTAGCCACGCCCTGTCCGCCGTCTGGGATCACAGTTGCCACAGAGCAAAGGAGCCGGTTCTGTGCAGGAAAAACCTCAAGTTGGTGAGAGCCTGAGAACCCAGGCAGGTGGGGCCTAGAGCTGTTACCCCTGTCGCCTCATTCCTGGTCAGCACCTCCCTACAGTTTTTGTACATTTGGGGGTTTTTGCCATAGGGTGCATGTGCTCGCCAGAAAGAGACACAGAGGGACAGAGAGGGAAACTGAGAAATGCTCCCCTCCCCCCAGGATTGTGGCTACACCACGATCCTTTCTCCATACTCTTGGGATTTGGGGCATGCATGCACACACACCTGGTATGATTTTCAAGTTGCCAGGTTGGGGATTCGAACCATGGTCGGCCATGTGGGAGTCCAGTCCCTTAACCATCCTGCCATCTGCTGGCCTCTTCCCTACAGTTTTTGCTTAGAACTGTCTAAGTTGAGGACTTCACAGGGAGACAGTTCACAAGACGGTATGTTGAAAATGGGTTAACGGGTGGTTTCACCTGTTGCCAGCATGCCCGTGTGGGCTTGAGTTCAGGAAGCAGCCGGCGTGGCTGTTGGAACTGCCTGCTGTGCTCCACCACGGGAGCTCTCCACGTGAGGTGGGCACAGCAGTGGAAGCCCCTGTATCAGGAGAAACCGGGTCAGGATCAGGGAGACCATTCACATCGAGAACAGGAGGCTGCTGTGCCTTCTCAGTCTTCTCATTCCTGGTGCACATGACAGTGTGTCCATGGTCACAGTTAAACCTCACGACTTCGAAGTGTCACTGACCTGGTGCTGTAGAGAAGCCAAGGCTCAGAGAGGCTAAGTGACACCCGGAGGTACAGAGCAGTTGCCGAGCTGGGCTGGAATTTTCACGCTGGGGCGCCATCTCCCCCAGGGTGCATCCCTCCTGTCAGGAGGTGCTCGTCCCCGTTGTCACCACTAGTGGGGAAATGAAGCACACTTTCAAAATGAGTCCACATCAGTGAAAATGTGAGTAGTGT
Organism: Tupaia tana; assembly: GCA_026018925.1. Lineage (NCBI taxonomy): Eukaryota > Metazoa > Chordata > Mammalia > Scandentia > Tupaiidae > Tupaia > Tupaia tana. The sequence goes on from JAKSZU010000005.1 coordinate 12,611,356, forward strand.
GATAGACTGCTACGTGTGGAGAGGCAAACGGGGGTCCTGGAATGACGGGAGCGCAAGATCACTGCTCTCTAATCCCTTCCAGAATTAAGACCAGGAGCACACGCAGCTCAGGGGTCTCAGGGTCATGCACCCAGTAACCTCTGACCCGCTTGTTCTCATGCCTCTGTGGGCTGTCATGACGGTCTTGGTCTCCTTGTCAGTGCCGGGATGCAGCTGAAGTGGAAGGTATGGGTAGGTGAGGGCTTGGGCCTGGCCCCGCACCAGCACACGGCCGTGTGGTTCCTGTGTCCGCTGCACTCAGACAGTTCATCCCAGAAGCTTCTCAAATGAGTTGGGGTGGGGGGGTCAGTGGTGGAGATTCACTGGGGTGACTGAGTTAGGCAATGAATAAAACCACATACAGTCTGCAGACCAAGGCAGGCCTTGGCTCCTTGAGGACAGTCTTGGGGCAGCCAGTACATGTCTATTCCTTGGGTAATTAGTAGGATGATTTCTAATTAAAAGAGGGCTTTGTGGGAGGGCTGTGCCATCTCTTCTCCCGCCTCGTTCAGGTGTTACCCAGGTGAAGGTCTGCCCCAGAAGAGCAACAAAAGGCAGAAAAGCCCTGTGTTTGGGCAGGGACACAGCATGGCCATCTGGGTAGGATGGAGGGCAGGAATGGGGTGTTACTGAGTCTCTGGGAAATTACTCCGGGGCAAGGAGAGGGAGCTGTACCCTTGGACCAAAAAAGTCACCTGCATGCATTCAGCAACTCTCTGTTAAGCACCTTGGTGAGCCGAGCACCATGCGAGACACTGGGACATGCTCAGGTGCTCTCCAGGCCCCTTGCAGGCTGGGCTCAGCCCCACATTTATTTTAAAAAAAAAGGACTGATTTTTAAAAATAATTATTCATTTAATTGTATTTATTAATATTATTATTAACATTGATAATAATATAGTATTAATATATTATAAAATATATAGTATTGTTGATAATGTTAATATAACATTATTATTATTCAAGTTGACCAGAGAGAAACAGTGAGACAGAAAGAGAAAAGAAGCCACCAGGTCTGGGACTTGAACCATGGTCCGCCATGTGAAAGTCCATCACCTTAACCATCTTGGCACCTACTGGCCACCAACTTGTAAATTTTCAGAGAAAATACTTGTGTGTCTACCTCTTTGTTGCCCATTTTCGTCCTCTCCATTCCTCTCTCTCCGTCCACTATCATTTTCTCACAGCCAGAAGGCCTTCCTTTTTTTTTCTTTTTAAATTTTATTTACTTATTCATTCATTTTCTTTTTTTTGAGAGGTTTTTGCTATAGGGCGCATGCGCTCGCCAGACAGACAGAGACATAGAGACAGAAAGCGAGAAATCACCCCCGAGGGGGGATGGTCACGCTGCAGTCCCTTCTCCATTCTCCTCTCGGGATCTTGGGCATGCACACACACGCGCCTGGCATGAGTTTTAAGCCACCGGGTCTGGGACGCAAACCGCGGTTGACTACGTGGGAGTCCAGCGATATAGCCATTACGCTAACTGCTGGTTCCCTATTCATTCATTTTCATTTGATTGGAGAAAGCAAGCCACCAGGTCCGGGATTCAAACCGTGGTCGACCATGTGGGATTGTCCAGTGCCTTACCCACCATGCCACCTGCTGGCCCCAAGGCCTTCCTTTGAGCACAGTTCTGCTTGCAGTATAATTGCACACCTTTTATTTGTCTGGAAATGTCTTTATTTTTGGAAGATATCTTAGTTGTATATTAAATTATAGCTTGACCTCTGTCTTCTGGCTTCCATATTCATTACCTTCCAATAAGTTAATTCTAATTTTTTCCATTATTTTGGTAAAGAGTGTGTGTACATGCACGAGAGAGAGAGAGAGAGAAAAGAACTCAACACGGTCTCATCATGCCACAGTCTTTCCTGAGCCCTTTAGCACCTCAGGTTCCTGGGTTCCCGCATGGATGGACTGACCTAGAGACTCAAATCTGGGGGTTGGCCACGTGGCTTCCAGCCTTGCAGGGTGCTACGTTTAGCAGTTTGGCCTAATAGCAATTTTTATGACTGAGCCTCTCTATGTAATATATGTTTTTTCTCTGGCTAATTTTTCAGCTTTAGTGTTCAGGAATTTCATAGAATAAACATAATGTGTAATTTTTAATTTACCTTGCTTGGGGTTCTGTGAACTTTGTGAGTCCTGTAGTTGCTGTTTTTTTTTTTAACCAAGTTTGGAAAAAAAAGCCATATTTCCATATTTTTCTGCTTTATTCTCTCTCCTCTCTTGGAATTCATTTGATACTATCCAAAGTACTATTAACAAGGTAATTGAGTTTATTTATTTTCAAATCTTTTTCTCAGGACCAGCAGATGGCATAATGGTTACATTGCTGGACTCCCATGTAGTTGATCACAGTTCGAGTCCTAGACCCAGCAGCTTAAAACTCATAACTGGCACATGTGCATGCATGGCCAGAATCCCTAGAGGAGAATGGAGGAGAAGCGATTATGGCATGGCCACCTCACCTGGGGGGATTTCTCCCTTTCTGTCTCTATCTTTGCAGCGAGTACATGCAGCCTATAGCAAAAAACCTCTCATTAAAAAAATATATATATATTTTTTTCTTTGCACCTCAGTTTACATGACTTTTATTTGGACTTGTCTTTAAATTAATTGATTCTTTTGCACTCATGTTGCTGTAACTCCTATCCAGTGACAAATATTAAAATTTTTTTCTGATGTATTTTTCACTTCTAAGATTTCCATTTGGTTATAAACAAGTCATTTTTCCTGAATTGTTTTTAAATCTCGTTATCTCTTACCATCAAGTTTAAAGTCCTTTTCTGACAATTCTACCATGTAGGTTTTTTCTGGGTCTTTTTCTCTTTGCTATAAGTCATACTTTAAATTTCTTCATGTCTAGATTGTTTTGTTGTGTACCCTGTGCTGGGGATAATATGTTGGCTAAATTCTAAATTGTTACCATCCTCTGAGTAGTGTCGAGTTTTGTTTAGTACTCTTTTAACTGAGCAGCTCACTTTCCTTTTGTGGAGGCTTGCTTCTCGGCTTCATTAGATCTGTGTCAGTCCTGCCCTTACTCTTGTTCTTTATTCCATGTCCCCTCAGTCCTGGGACATGGTTCTCACTTCTGAGGTGGGCCTTCCAGGGTTTGGGTGGAAAGCCTGTTTTTACCAGGCCCCTCTAACGTGGCAAGACGAATCTAAACTCTGTCCCCAGTGTGTGCCACTGCCGCATCATCTGTGTAGCTCTCTTTGACTCTTTCTTCCAAGGGTCCCTGGACACTCTACCTGCTTCTGTTCAATTCCAGAGTCAGCCAAGGATTTCAGGACGCTCCTCCTGTAGGTTCATCCTCGCTAGGATTTCCCCTGGTTTCCAGTTGTTTGTGTAGCCCTAAGCCTCATCCCGACTCCTCTAGAGGGTGCAATGGCAGCTTTCTGCTTGCTCTGCACCACCGCAGCTGCTTGGTCTGCCAGTGTCCTCTGGGGTGAGGGGGAGCGCCCCTTCAGTTTTGGCCTGTCTCGCTCTCGGTGCCTTTAGATATGTGTTCTCTTTGTCCAGGTTTGCGATGGTTGTTAACTGAAGAGTTGTCCTGTACGGAGTATTCTGTGACCACTGGAAGCTGGGGCCCTGTCACATGAGCTCAGAAGGAAACAGTGACCACATCTGTCCTCCCACCCTGACGGCTGACTTCCACAGCTTCAAACCCCAGAACCCTCCTTGACCTGTGCGTGCCATCCAGACCTTTCGCTGGCCAGCCATGAGCCTAACGTGAGGCTCACGAGCTCAGCTCACAGCCCCCACTCAGCCCTACCCCATACTCCGGTCAGGCAACTGCTCATTCCTCCTGGAGCTCTGTCGGCCCGCACAGCCCAGTGGAACCTTCTGCGCTGATGGGAATGTTTGACATCTGCATCCTCCAGTGTGGTAGCCACTAGCCACTAGCCGCTGGGAATGTGGCTGGTACAAGCAGGGAACTGAATTTTCACTTCTATGTACTTGTCGTTTAGATTTTTTTTTTTTTGGAGAGGATTTTGCTATATAGAGCGCGTGCGCTCGCCAGAGACAGACAGAGAGACTGAAAGAGAGAAGTCACCCCCCAGGGGGAATGACCACTCCACAATCCCTTCTCCTCCATTCTCCTCTCAGGATCTTGGGCACGCACACACACGCGCCCGGCGTGAGTTTAAGCTACCGGGTCCGGGACTCGAACCGTGGTTGACTACATGGGAGTCCAATGACATAGCCATTACGCTAACTGCTGGTCCCAGTCGTTTAGATTTAAATAGCCATATGTGAGTGTGGGCTACTACACCAGCTCTAGACCTTTCTGCTCAGAGTGTGGTCTTCTGACAGCGTCGGCGTTGCTGGGAGATTGTTAGAATGCAGACTTGCGCCCTCTGCCCCGACCCTGACCTGCCTGTCAATCCCTGGGTGGACCATCAAGCTGTGGGGACTGTAGAGGGCTCAAGCCAGAGAGACATCACTGGTGCCGCTCACACCTCAGCCTTGCCATAGGTCTCTGTCGAGTCACTTGGCCGCCTTCTCTGCGGCAGGTTCCTATCTTTCGCAATCCAGATCCGTCAGCTCTCGGACCCTCTGAGGTCCTCGGTCCCTGTGCTGACTGACCTTGGCGAGGTGCTGACACACTGGGCCGCAATTCTCCCTATAGGGGCCCTCCCCCGGAGGCTCGCGGGGCAGGGGCTGAGGCTTGGCTGTGTTTCTAGTCCCCAGCACAGCAACTGGCCTATTATAGGGGCTCATAATACACTCTGCTGCCTTCGGGTTCTTCCTGCCCTCATGCCTTGCTCTGTAATTAGTATTTTAGTCCGTGGAAGTCCATACGGCAGTCAGGGTTTCGTTCCTGAATAAATTTACCGGACTCATGCATTTTTTCTGCCTTTCCTGAAATCCTCCCTCTTGCTCCCGAAGTCCCAGGTGTTCAGGAGCTCAGTGGGAAGTGGGCCCGCCTTCCTCAGTGTCCTGGGAGCCCAGGGCCACCTCCCATGGCAAAGCCCAGCCCTCCTCCCCAGCACTCAGACTGCTGTGAGCACTCAGCTCTTGGCTACGCCGGGCAGTGTCGGCCAGAGCACTGTGTGGGCGGAGGTCCGTGGATGGCAGGGAGCGCGTGGAGAGAGCCAGCTCAGGCCCTGGGAAAGCAGCCTCGCAGGCCCGGGTTTACCGTGACCTCTGCCTCTTAGAAGCTGGACAAGTGTGGACAGTGTTGGACAACTGACCGGAGCCTCAGTTTCCTGCTCTCTGAAATGGGAATCGCCCATGTCCTGTCACTGGCACAAAGGTGAAAGATTACTGACGTGCCCTCCAGCACAGACCCTGGTGCTCTGAAAGTGAGCCTGTCTCCATCCACCCAGATGCTCCACCTTGCCCGCCCCAGCTGGCCGACGTCCTCATGCCCGTCCTGTAGGTGGCGCTGGTGCCCTGTGAAGTTAGCACAGGCTACACACCGGAGTCGTGGGGCTTGCAGGTGGTAGGGCTCTGCCGCATTTTCATACCCGTACCCTGACGACTAGGCTGGGGAACAGCTGTGGGTTCAGAGGCATGCTCACACACACCCACGTCTAGAAATGCCCACGTGTCCACCTTTTCTGACTGGGGACCCGCTGGAGCAGGTCTCCAGGCTGCGCAGGACCTGAGCACCTGGTTTGTTCTCCCCACATGCCCCAGCCAGGCCACTGCTTCCATGCAGGTCTTTGCCGAGGCCACCGACCACTCTGTCCCTCCCTGTCCTTAGCAAGGATATGGGTGACGAACGCCTTTCCTAATGAAGTGCTTGGAGAACCGGCATGGCCTGTGGGGTCCTTGGACAGTGAGAAGCAGAGAACGTTTCATGTTTCCCCTTTTTGCTAGGGCTGTTAGGAAGCTCAGAAGCAAATTCGATGTTTAGGTCTCTGGGCCCTGGTATTTTTAATTCTGGTAAACTTGTCTTCTCCTTTCTACCTCTCAGAAGTTTCCCTGATTTTGTTTAGCTCTGATTTTTTTTTTTTATCTTTAGAACCTACATTGTCTTAATTTCCTTATGGAAACATTAATTGTGTGGAACATTAAATATAGTACCTCCACTTACCTGTAGTTTCATTTTTGCAGTTTCAGTCACCTACAGTCTACTGTGGTTCAAAAATATCAAATAGGGGGACCAGCAGGTGGCATAATGTCCTGTTCTCCCACATAGTTGACTGCGGTTCAAGTCTCAGACTTGGCAGCTTAAAACTCACGCCAGGCATGTGTGCGTGTGTGCCCAAGATCCTGAGAGGAGAATGGAGGAGAAGGGATTGTGCCGTGGCCATCTCCCCCAGGAGGTGATTTCTCACTTTCCGTCTCTGTCTCTCCAGTGGGTGCACATGCCCTGTGGCAAAACTCTCTCTTAAAAAGAAAGAAAGAAAATATTAAATGGGAAGTTCCAGTAGTAGACAATGTGTAATTCAAATTGCATGCCATTCTGCGTAGCACGCCGAATCTCCCTCCACCCGTCCTGCTCCGTCACCCCGGGTGCGAATCATCCCTCCGTACGGCACACCCACAGTGCAGCGTGGTTCCTTGCCCGTTAGGTCACATGGTAGCCATTGAGTTATCAGGTTTCTGGTTTCAGGCCTCCTCGGGGGCCTTGGCGTGTGCCCCCGTGGAGGGGGGCGTGGGGGACCGTAACAGCAGCAGCCCACAGCGGCCCTGTCAACAGCTGCCCGGCTCTGCACGCAGGCACTGCCCCCACGGCAGACGGCCTCTGTCCAGAACCCGTCACGCTTCCTGAGCCTCGGTTGTATCGTCCGCACAGCAGGCCTGGGGAGCGAGCCCCAGGGCAGCTGGGGAGTAGTGAGAGGCATGGTGCACACTCCGGGAAGGCGTCGCCGTCTGTCTCTGCAGCCTGGGGAGTGAGCGTGAAGGGCCAGCAGGTGGCACCTGGTGAGAGTTCAGGATTTCCTGGCTGCTGAGTAGAAAGTCCTGGCCCTGACTGGTGGCAGCCCTTCCGCCGTGGACCGAGGTCTCAGGTCTGCTCCGTGCTTCAGAAAGAACAGCAAAACACATTTAGAGTGCCCTAAGAGGACCTGAGTGACAGATACCAGCGATGCACAGGACCCCAACTCCGTCTCCCCCACTCCTCTGCCCTCCTCGCCTCCCTCACACCTCACCTCACCGCTCCTTCCCTCACTTCCTACCGCCTTCACGTCCTCACCTCCCTCCCTTCCCTCACCTCCCACCTCCAGACTCTCAGACCCCTCCATGCAGACGGCCCATCTCTCCTAAAACAAGCCATCTGTGGCCCTGTTCTTCCCGAGGAAAGCTCGAGTCCCCCAGCCCAAGCTTCAGTCCACCTTGCCAGCCTCAATGTCTCTGGGCCTCTGCCCGCAGCACAGGGTGTGCATGGAGGGCGCCTTCCCTCCTCTCCCGACCCCTTCCTCCCAGCACGGCTGGTGTCTCCATGCCCACCTCCCCCAGACTGGGAGCGTCCGAAGCTGGGGCTGGGGCTGGGGCTGGGCCGGTGTGCGGAAGGGCTTTGCAGACCTCTGGTTGGTGCGTAGAGGGGGAGGCCCTGGGCTTCCAACCTGGATCTGAAGTCTGTCTCCCTTGGAGTCTCAGTCCTGCCCTGCTCCCACCAGGACATGCTCTCGGAAAGGCCCTCACTCTTCCTGGGCTCGTCTCCACGCGCGAAGCCAGAGGCTGCACGGGTGGTTCCAGAAGCCGCGCTCGGTGCAGACCCTGCTTGGGTCTGCATGTCAGTAGGACTGGGGACAGCTGGGTTTGTGCGTTGTCCTGGGTGGTTGGGGACGTAAACCCTTCTCCTGGAGGAAGGACACTGTAGGTCTGTTAAGCAGGAGCTGAATTTTACAACAGAGGGACTGTTGATTGTTGTTGTTGGTTTTTCCAAAGAGGAAGAGTAAATTTGGTTCCATGAGTCATAATATGGCATTCTCCATAATTGCTCTGACCCATAAAAAGAACTCCAGTTAATATCGGCAAGGTTAATGGGTGTGTTTTAGAACACTCCACTGGTAATGGCTCCAGAAATTGTCCTAAGTGTATCCATGGAAATAGCCCTCATGACGGGCAGGCACCCTGAAATAAACACTGCCCTGCTTTCTTCCTGTTGGTGCTTGTTGGCCACATCTGCGTGCTTCCGGCCGACAGGCAGGTGGGTTCTGAGGACCCTCTGCATGCTCGCGACCTCCTGCGTCACAAGCTGCAATGCACTGAGTGGTAAAGCGGCGCGTACATGTGTCCCAGGGGCTGCAGGTCAGAGGCCTGAGCACAGCTGAGCCGGCCTGCTCAGGGTCACCCCGGGCCGGAGCAAAGGCCCTGGCCAGGGCTGTGGGCTCAGCTGAGGCTTGGCTGGGGCAGCATCTGCGTTAAGGTGCTGAGGTTGCTGGCAGCATGCCACTCCTTGCTGGCTCTTGGCCAGAGGCAGCTTCGGCTCCCAGAATCCTGGCCTTTTCCATGGGCCGGTCACAGTGAGTCTTGTGTCACCCTGAACGCGACAGCTTGTCCCCCGGTGCAGCTGTGAGAAGGCCGCTCTCTGGCCTCCAAGTCTCTCACATGCTGTTCCCTCCTCCACATACACCCACCCACTCCTAGGGGCACATGCCCCAGGAAGCCTGCTCGGACCCCGCATCCTCTCTGGCTCCTGCCGTGGGTGGGCATCTTGGTGGGAGTGGACTGGCTACTTGGCATCCCCAGCCCACTGTGAGCTTCCCCAGGTCTGCCCTGCTTGGAATTTCCATGGTACAAGCCCCTTGGCCTGGCATTCAGACCTTTTATGTGCCACCCCTGTACACGCGCACTGCCTCCTCTGTATTCCCCATGGCTCACCCAAATCTTCCTCCACCAGGAAGCCTTCTATGCAGCTCCCACAGGCCGAGGGCAATGGCTTCTCCTGGCAAATCCTCTGCCCCTACATGTTCTCTTTTCAGCCAGAGGAAGGATCCCTGCTGGAACCCGCTCAGCTTCCCTCCTCCTCTCAGGGCCATGCTTCACCCCCACCCACAGGCTGTGCCCAGCTCCTGGGCCCCACACCTGAGGCTCAGCTCCCACCCCTACCCTAGTCGTCATCGTGCTCGAACCTGGGCTCCATTTCTGACCCCCCAGCTTGTGCCGGGCCTGCCGCTTCTCGGGCATCAGCTCTGGGCCAGGTTTGCACCTGCTCTGCCCACGGCTCCTTTCCCCACCCAGGGGCAGGCTAGGTCCTCCCTGTGGGGAGTAGGGGACGGAGGCTTGGCAGAGTCCTTCCTGGGACCCCAGGGGTCTGCCTGAGTGAGCCCCTTCTCTGCCCATGTCACACTACTCCACAGGCTGGCCACGCCTTACCCTGCTTCCCAGGCAGCACCCTGCTCTGTCTGTGCTGGTCCTAGCCCAGCCCCAGCCCCAGCCCTCTCTGAGGCCAGACGCCCTCAGGATCCTGAATAGACCCGAGCAGAGTCCCCCACCTATGGCCAGCGCTTCCCTGAGCCTATAGGTCTGGACCTGCTGACCATGGTCACGACTCAGCTTCTGGTCCACCTGTTCCCCAGCCAAGGAGGGAAGGCCAAGCTCAGTCCAGGTCTGTGGACGGCAGTCTTTGAGATTGGTCCTCCCAGCACTTCTGCAGCTCGGCTTCCCTGGCTGACGGTGGGGTGGACGGGGGCCCTCACGGCTTCCGTTATGGTGCTGGAGGGGCGGCCTGCGGAGGGCAGGCCAAGGTCTCGGGGTCGGATGGAGTCCAGTCCACACCCCAGTGCAGGAAGGGGAGCAGGACCAGGGCTGCCCTCGCCACACCTGCTGCTGCACCGTTTCAACCTACACGAGGTAGGGTGCGCCTGTCACCCTCTTACACAGGTGAGAACTCAGAGACAAGGAGAAGCTGAGACACTCTCAAGATCACACAGCAAGCCACAGGCCCAGAGCTGGACGCAGGACAGGAGTTGGAGAAAGGGCTCTGCTGCTGTTGGGGTCACTTTATCAGGAGAGCAGCAGCCAGAGGCCTGAGACCCCAGCAGGCACAGGCTTTGCACAGAGCTCCTGACCGCCGTCAAGGGTACTCACAGTACAGGAATATTTCAGCAGTGGTGTTTGGAGCAAAAGGAATTTCTCCTAAGTGTCCAGTTACCCAGAAAACGACACTGACTGCAATGCCACATTCCTTCTGCAGTCCGTGCAGCCAGGCCTTGACTTCCACAAACACAGCCATACCTCACCCGGCTGCCGGGCTGGTGGGGAGGGCAGAGCCGTCCTCTCAGAGCCAGCCGGGGCCTTGGCCATGGCTCTGCCCCACACTTCGTGCTGGTTTGACCTAATTTAACCTTTGGTTCTGGGCTCTGCTTGAAATCGGGTCCGGCGTGCGTGGCTTCCTTCTCTCAGCTGGTGTGTGTGGGGGGGGGTCCCCTGAGACCTAGAAGCACAGGCTCCGCCCTGGGGGGAAGCGGGCCAAGTGCCTCGTGTGCACTTCCTCTGTGGAATTCTCACCTCCTCGGCCAGCTCAGCTCTGCAGGGCAGGAAGGAGGTGCTGGCCGGCCAGCTGGGAGGCTCCAGCGGAGGCCCACGTGTGCAGCGTTGAGGGCCAGGTCTTGGCATGAGCATGAAACACAACTTGACTCCCCGTGAATAATGCTGCTGGCTTGCCCGGCCAGCCCGGCCCTCTCTCCAGGCTTTTCCAGGGCCCTGCTGTAGCCAGAGGGGCCGCCGGGGCCTGGTCAGCAGAACTTCAGAGGCAGTGCCGCGTGGAATTTTCGTTAGACTGGCCTGGATGGAGCTTGTCCATGAAAGCCAGTCTGGCGATGGGTCATGGAGTCAGCCTGTGGCCTGATGGGGCTGGGAGGCCTGTTACCAGGCCGGTGTCGCTGCCTGGCCTAGGCCTGCAGGGCCAACAAGTCCCTCCTGAAGCCCCTGTCACAGCACTGATGTCCTGCAGCCGGAAGGGAGCTGTGCTTTCCCGGAAGCGTGGCTGGCTCCAAGCTGCCAGTGGGGGCCTTTCCCTCCTCTTTGGCCTAATGGGCTCAGCAGAGTGGCCGTCCTCACACCAGGGAGCTCTGGCCAGACCAGGCCAGGCGGTGTGTCCACTGGAAAAGTGAATGAAGAAGGCCAGTCTCTTGGAAGGGCCGGTTGATGGTTTATTCAATAGAAACTGGGGGTAATCTGGCAGCCACTTATTCTGCTATGCAACACTGTATCCAGAGGGAATGAGGCCAAAACCCTGAAAGAGGAGGAGTGTGCAAGGAAGAGCCGCATAGACTCCCGAGGCCTGGATACAGACAATTCCCTTACGGTGCTGAGCTCCAGATGCACCCCCACCTGTAGGTGTCGGGACAGTCCTTTCTGCCCTCTCTCCTTCCCTCCCTTCCTTTTTCTCTCTCTGTCTCTTTTTCTCCTTCCTCCCTTCCTCCCTTGCTCCCTTTCTTTCCTTCCTTCCTCCCTTCCTCCCTTTCTCTCCTTCCTTCCTTCCTTCCTTCTTTCCTTCCTTCCTTTCTTTCTTTCTTTCTTTATTTCTTTCCTTTTCTCTTTCTTCCTTTCTTTCATTCTTTCTTCTCCTTCCTTCCTTCTTCCTTTTTTTCCTTTCCTTCTCTCTTCCTCCCTCCCTCCCTCCCTCCCTCTGTTGCTCTCTTGCACCTGAGAGTTCAGTCAGGCTTGCTGGAATCCTGAGTCCCTCCTCTGGGCTCACCAATGCAGAACTGCCCTTCCCTTTGCAGACAGGACTCCAAGCCTGAGTGCCCACAGTGCACAAGGGCTCCGAAGCCCCGCTCCACTCCCCTCCCCCATTACCCCATCATTATTAATCTTGCAGGAGGCAGAGTCCTGACCCCCAAAAATGCCCAGGCCCCAGTGCCCCCTCAAAAGTTGGGGTGTGGATTTGCTCCTGGAAGTCTTTGCAGCTTGAGTATTTACCAGATCTGCCCCCGGATAAGGATTTGGGCCGTGGGAGGTAAGGAGGTGACTTTCAGGAAGTGACTTCATTCTCAGAAGCAGCTTTTACTGTAGGGGCTGAGGCTGGATCTGGGAGTCCCCGGCAATGGGTTATCTATGCTGTGGGTTATTGCTTGGGCTGGTGGTGCTGACAGGCCCCAAAGCCCCGAGTGACTCCCCAGCCAGGCCTGGCCACCTGGCCCCTCTGTCTGCAGTGATGGTCTCAGGAAGCGTTTCTGGGACTGGTTATAAGGGATACCTGTCCTCAGTCCTCCCAGCCGTGGACGTCTGGCTGACCTCAACCATGGCCGCGGGGTTGAGGTGACAGGAGTGAGGAGACAACGTGCGACATGAGTGCGGGGTGCTCCTGCGTGCTCCTGGAATGACGTGATCACAGACACATCTAATTTCTGAGGAGACTTTGGCCAGTTGGGTTTGGGGCAAGTCCCTTCCCCTCCCTGATCCTCAGTTTGCTCACCTATGAAGTGACTTTGTGACATTGGGCAGCCCTCTTTCTCCTCCTGTGGGGCCTCTTGCTCTTCCTGGCCAACCCACTGGCCAGCCCGTCCTGCACTATCCTGGCCACTGCTGTGGAGGGTTGGCAGCTGGCAGGGCCTGACAGGGTCCAGCCCATCTCCCTGTTCTTGAGCAGATGACGATAACATTTGGTGTTACCATGGAAACTGAAAGTAGAGCAGAGAAAAATCCGAGATTCTGTAATTGCGACTCTCCGCTGCTAACCAAAGGGGCACAATAGCACCGTAACTCCAATGCCGAGCCGGTCAGAGTTCTGTTTTGTCTGCTGGCCCCCACCATGAACGGGGACCTCGCAGAGGGGAGGAGGAGCAGGTTGGGCACTGCTCGGCGCCTCCACAGCAGGACAGCATAGGGCCACCGGCCTTTGGGTTCAAACCAGCCCCATCACTAACCAGGGGGTGGCCCCAGACAAGTGGCATGGACTTCTCTGTGCCTCATTCTCCTCCCTCATGGACAAAATGGTGGCTGCCTCAAGTGGCCTGTGTAAAGTGGGTGGGGCAGGGCTGGCGCTCTGGCAGCTCCAGGTGGGCCTTTGCCATTTTTATACCCAGCCCTGTAGGAAGTGGGTAGTCTTAGGCAGAGCCTGAGATGGGGATTCTTGTTTACATGCTTATGGGAGTGCTCTCAGGATGAGGGGGTGAGGCAGGCAGGATAGGGCAGGGGCTAGAACTTAGCAAACGGGTGGTCTCAGCTCTAGTCCTGTGGCAGCCGGGACCCATGAGGGGACCGGAGTGCAGACTGCACTGCCCAGGCAGGCCCACGGGGCAGCCTTTCGTGGCTCCGCGTGGGTCAGTTGTTGGGAGGGGTGTGTTCAGGGGTTGGGGAGGAGAAACTTCCCAAAGCGGCATTGGGAGGACAGTTTTCTTAAAGGGCCGTTGTGAGTCTTCAGCCAGCACTGCCAGCTGTGGGGGAGGGCACAGCGGCTTACAAAGGGCTCTGGTCAGGACACCGACAGTTTTCTCCGCATTGATGTGTCTGTCCCCATTTCACAGATGAAGAAACTGAGGCTTAGAACAAGGGCTTGCCCAGGTCCCATACCACACACACCAGAGGCAGGGCCGGGATCCTGCACTGTGTCACCATTCTCATTAGGAGGAGGCTGAGGCTGCCACTCTGTCTCCACGTGGCAGGTGTGAAAACCTCGGCTGAAGGGTTGAGCCCCAGTAAGGTCTTGCTAGTGAACAGGAGCAGCGGCATTCCAGATGTTCCACCTCTGTCCTGTGGTGCTAGTAAGGTCCCAGGTTAGAGACCCTCCCAAATGCTGGGACCTGGAGGGGCCCCACCACACTTGTTTGTGTCTAGGAGGGTTACAAACTGTGAGTCCATGATCTTGCTGGGCCTGTACTATTGTGAAATTTGTTTTCACATTATACAATATCTAAAATTATTTTCCATCAATTGGTAAATGCAGCACTGAACTTTCAGTAATTGATTTATTTTCTCATAACACGACACATGCACCTGTGTATTTGTTGCCCTGCTCTTGCTTCTCCTTTGTCTTTCCTACTGTGTGCTTAATCTCCACAACTGTTTCTTGTTCAATTGTTTATCCATCCCCACCCACCACTCTCCTATCCACCTGTCCATCCAGCTATCCACCCACCCTCCCACCTGTCCATCCAGCTATCCACCCACCACCCATCTGTTCACCCGTCCATCTACCCAACCATCCATCCACCTTCCATCCATTAACCTCCCCACCATCTATTCATTTGCCTACCTCTTGTCCGTCCATCCATCAGTCCATTGATCCATCTCTCACCCATCTATGTATCCATTCATCCATCGAACCTACCACTCATCCGTCTGTTCATCCAGCCAGTCAGCTACCCGTCCGTACATGCATACATCCATACATCCACCTGTCCATGAATCCAGCCACTCATACATCCGTTCACTTATGTATCTACCTACCCATTCATCCACTCATCCATCCATTATTCATCCATCCATCTAGCCATCCATTCACCCACTCATATATCCATTTCTGCATCTACAACCCATCCTTCCACCCTTCCATCTACCAACCATCATCCATCCATCCTTCCATCCATCCACACACCCATCCATCCATCCACCCATCCATCCATCCATCCATCCATCCACTATCCACGCATTCATTCATCCATCCACCTATCTATCCACCATCTATTCATTAATTCACTCATCCATCTATCCACCCACCCATCCATCCACACACCATCTCCAGAATGCCCACTTCATATTCCAAATGTTGCGTTGGATAGTGGGGATAGATGATGAATTTAGCATTGTTTCTTGCCCTCAAGAGTTCGCACAGTCTAGTGGGAAAGAAACAATGATCATAATGATGGTAGTTAACATTTACTGAGAACTTACGTGCCTGGGTAACGCTCTCTCTCCTGCAAAGTTATATCAAGAGAAGGCAACCGTTGGTTTTGGCAAAACTGGGCAGATTAGGAATGATAAGCATGTAGACTAGCAGCTACCAGTGGCCACAGCAAACAGTCTCACGTAAGCCCCCAGAGATGCTTGTCTTAGACAGAAGTGAGAAGGATGTGGCTAGAGGAATGGGCATGGGCTCCAACCTGCTGCCCCTGCATGCCGCAGAGTTCTGCCCAGGATGTCTGCCCACCGTGAGCATGGGGCAAGGACTGGGCATCTGAGCATGTGTGGCACCTGGCTTTAGGCTGTGTCTACTGGAATGGGAGAATACAGGGACAGCAATGTGTTCTCTGAAAAGTCTGCCCTCCCTGGCTGACCTAAGCTCCCTCCACTCAGAGCTCTCACAGTCATGGTGATTAACTTGACTAAAGACCTTGTGGGCAGAAACCTCCTCACACATCTTAAAGTTAGTATCTGGGACCAGCAATTGGCATAATGGCTATGTCACTGGACTCCCATGTAGTCGACCATGGTTCAAGTCCTGGACCCGGTGGTTTAAAACTCATGCCGGGTGCGTGTGCATGTGTACCCAAGATCCTGAGAGGACAAGGGAGGAGAAGGGATTGTGGTGTGGCCATTCCCCCCAGGGGGTGATTTCTCGCTTTCTGTCTCTCTGTCTCTCTCTGTCTTTCTTGCAAGCATACTCACCCTATAGGAGAAACCTCTCCAAAAAAAAAAGTTAGTATCTAAACTTCTTCATCTTAAGATGATGTAGCAGCTTCATTTTGAAATGTTGATATTTTTTAAAATGCAAGACATTTTATCCATCCTAAGATGGCAGACATTATCCTTATCCACCAACCCACAGAACTGGCCCAAAACGTCAAACACTAGGTTTTTATCCACATTTAGTTAGCCCTGCATTGATCAAAACAGTAACTTCCTTTTGAAAATTATTTTTGGTAACAACTCTTATGTATAAGCTTAGATTTTATTGGAAATAATGTGATGGACAGGCCTAATTTTCACTTAGTCTCTTATGTTGATATGTGCTACTATTGCTTGAATTAGAGGAGATCACCATCCATTACTGTTATTTTTCTTTCATAGATAAAGAATTGAAAAATCTTTATTCACATAGTGATCCTTTGTCAAGGTTCAATTGGGGAAGATATATAGTGACCCTGGTCAGGATTCAATCAGGGAAAATACATATCTCCTAGTGGTCCTGTGTGTGTGTGTGTGTGTGTGTATCCACATATATGTTTATAAATAAATGTATTTACTATTTCAATAATCCATATATTAAAATTTATATATATTTATAAAGGCTGGTGCAAAAGAATTGCAGTTCTAGACCATGAATTTTAGATCAGTATAACTGGGTTCAAACACATCTTTTTTTTTTTTGGAGAGGTTTTCGCTACAGGGCGCGTGCGTTCGCCAGACAGAGAGAGACAGAGAGACAGAAAGCGAGAAATCACCCTCCGGGGAGATGACCACGCTGTAATCCCTTCTTTCTCCTCTCGGGATCTTGGGCACACACGCACACGCGCCCGGCGCGAGTTTAAGCCACCGGGTCCGGGACTTGAACCGTGGTCAACTACATGGGAGTCCAGCAACATAGCCATTATGCTAATTGCTAGTCCCACAATCAATACATTTTTACCAATGAGAAATAAGTTGTTTATCCCTGTAGTGTAAAAATGCATGATTTGGGATTCAGCAAACTCTTGGAAAGCGCCTTCTGCATTGCACTGATTGCAGAAGCATTTTCCCTGCGGAAGTCGTCAGGATGCTTGAAGAAATAGTAGTCAGTTGGCAAGAGGCTAGGCAAACATGGGCGGTGAGGTACAACTTCATAGTCCACTTTATTTGACTCCTGTAGCGTTAGCTGTGCAAGCTGCCGCTGGGCATCGTCTTGGAGAACTGGGCCCTGGCTGTGACCGGTGCCAGCGGCCGGTGTTGCAGTTTTGGTGCATCCCATCAATCTGCCGAGCACACGTCTCACATGTAACAGTTTCCCCGGAACTCGGAAAGCTGAAGTGGATCCGACCTCACCAAACAGTGACCTTGATCTTTTTGGGGTATAAGTTTGGCTTTGGAAAGTGCTTTGGAGCTTCTTCATGGTCCAGCCACTGAGCGGTCACTGCCAGTTTCATATAAAGTCCACTCTTTGTTGCACGTCACAGTGATCAAGGAATGGTTTGTTGTTGTGTAGAGTAAGAGAAGATGAAAAATGACAATTTTTTAAATTTTATTTTCGGTCAGCTCATGAGGCACTCACTTACTGAGCTTTTCCACCTTTCCAATTTGCTTCACATAACTAACAACCATAAATGGTCAGCATTGAGTGCTCGGGCAGCTTCTCATGTAGTTCTAAAAGGCTCAGCTTCCACACTTGCTCTCAGCTGGCTGTTGACAGCTTCCGATGGCCGGCCACTGCACTGCTCATCTTGAAAGCTCTCATCTCCTTTGCCAAACTTTTTTGGTAAAGAATTATTTCTTTAATTTTATTAGTTATTATTTAAAAAAACTTTCTACAGGACACATGTACTCACCAGAGAGAGAAAGAGAAAATGAGAAATCAAGCCACCAAGTCTAGGACTCAGTCCATGCTCGGCTATGATTGGCCACATGGGCCATGTGGGAGTCCAGAGCCTTAACCACCACGCCACCTGCTGGCCCCTGAAAGACTTCTTGAACAACTGTATGTTCATTAGCAATTCCTGGGCCAATGAGTTGATGTTGTGAGTTTGTCTCCACTGCTTTATGACCCATTTCCATAGTCTAAAATACATATAAAATAAACAGTATGTTATGTCATTAGCAAACAAAAGAGATAAATGTGCATTAAAATGATGTATAACAGGACCAGGAGATGGTGTAATGGCTACATTGCTGAACTCCCATGTAGTCGACTGCAGTTCGAGTCCCAGACCCAGTGGCTTAAACTCACGCCGGGCATATGTGCGTGCATGCCCAAGATCCCGAGAGGAGAATGGAGAGGAAGGGACTGTGGTGTGACCATCCCCCCTGGGGGAGTAATTTCTCGCTGTCTCTTTGTCTCTCCCTGTCTTTCTGACGAGTGCACATGCCCTATAGCAAAAAACTCATAAAAAAAGAAAGATGTATAATATAACAACATATATTCAAGAATGTATTCCAATATAAAATGGCAAATTTTCATAGTGCAAAACTGCAATTACTTTTCTTTGGAGAAGTTTTTTTTTTGCTATAAGGTGTGTGCGCTCGCCAGAAAGACAGAGAGAGACAGAGACAGAAAGCGAGAAATCATCCCCAAGGGGGGATGGCCATGCCGCAATCCCTTCTCCTCCATTCTCCTCTTGGGATCTTAGACACGCACGCACATGTGCCCGGCGTGAGTTTTAAGCCACCAGGTCTGGAATTCGAACCACGGTCGACTACATGGGAGTCCAGCGACATAGCCATTACACTAACTGCTGGTCCCAAAGCTGCAATTACTTTTGCATCAACCTAATAAATTATGTATTTATATAGAAGACTGTATATTATAATGTTTATACATATATTTCTACATTCCTTTATAAGTTACTATATGTCTCTATATTATAAATTTATATATTTATAAAAGGATCATATCTATTATCATATATGTATATATACATTGAATATACCTTACCTGAAATGCTTGGTGTTCTGAATTTTAGATCACTTTGGATTTGGGAATATTTGCATATACATGATGAGATATCTTGGGGCTGAGACTTCATTTTATCACAGTCAGAGGAGACTGGGAGGGCCTTTTTTGCTTTGGAGACACTGAATAAACTGTACGTTTTGAACCTCCTTTTTGGCTATGATCCATGACATAAGGTCAGATGTAGAATTTTCTACCTGTGGCATCATGTCAGTGCCCCAAAAGTTCTGAATTTTGGAGCATTTCAAATTTTTGAATTGCAGATGTTCAACCTGTTAAAAGGAGATGTACTTTAAGAATCATACATAGTGTCATTTATGTATATATTTACAAATTCCTTGATAAATCCATCCAGGTGTGCATACATACACAAGTGTTTATCTTTGTGTGTGGGACTATATAACATCACCTACGTGTGTGCTCACTTAGAGAGGACTTGCTTACAGGGAGTTGGCCTCCACTGTGGTGGGTGGTCGCTGTCAACACTGCTAGAGCTGGAGGTCCCAGCAGGAACCAGGGAGGGGAGGCCGAATGTGGAGAAGGGGCAGTGAGGACAGTCTGGACCCACAGGACAACTGGGACCATCCGTTCAGTGCTCACTGCCTCGGAGGTGTCAAGGGAGTCCTGCAGCAGCCGGGACTGGCCCTGGAGTGGGAGAGACAGGAGAGCCCTGTGGCTGCCGGAGATGAGCTGGCACAGCGTGCAAGACTGACCTCCACGCTGCTGCTTCCCTCCCCCCGGCCTCACAAGGCCAGGACACGGCTCCAAATGGACCAAGGCTCCTTGGGGCCCTGATCGAGGGACGGTCCTGTCCTGAGTTCCTCTGCTTTCACCCTTCTGAGAGGATCCAGCACAAGTGTACCTTGATGGGACTGGGGAGGGCTGGCATGAGACAATGCCACCCATGACCCCACCCACTCAAGCCTGGCCCCTCTCTCCTGGCCCCTACCTGGCCTCCTCAGGGCCATCGCCGTGTTCGCCGTGTTCCTCGGACAAACTCTTGGTCTCATTCCTGCCATCGACCACGCCCTGCCTCCCTGCCTCTGTTCCTGTGCTCCTCCCTCGTGAAATGCCCTGGCTCCGGCCCGACCCAGCCTCTCCTCCGACCCTGCTGTGTCCACCTCTTCTCCAGCACCCTTGCCAATGGCCCAGCCACCTGACCCAGGATTAAACTCTCCGTTCTGAATGTCTACACTGTGGAACTGCCCTGCAGTCGGCAGACTCACTTCTGGAACCCTGGTTAGGGCCCTGCAGCTTCTCCTTTGCCATGGAACTTTGCACGGTGGATACGACGGTGTCGCCTTCCTGCTTGAGTGGGCCGCAGGAACTTAGGCTGTCTGTTTCTGCAGGTAGAACAGACCCCTAGCAGAAATCTGGGAAGTTCTCCTTGAAAGGATTTAAAAAATTCACCCCAAAGAGTTTTCTTTCTTTCCTTTGAAAGAGAATTCAAGAGCCAGGGCCTAAGATTGAGGGCAATGGCAAGCAATTTCCATCTCCCGTGTTGGTAAGATAAGAGTCTAACTCCGGAAAGAAGCTTGATTAAGTGAGGGCTGAGGAGGCCAATGGAGCTGATGAAAGGGAACGCAGAGTCCGGCCTCCTCCCTGCTCCCACACCTTCACGCCGCACCCAGAAATAGCACGCTCACTCCAGCCACCCCCGCCTGCGGCTCCCCCTCAGCGGAGAGGACCCTTGGGACACCTGGGATGTCCGCTCCTGAGGGCTGATGCCAGCTTGCTGGAGAGGCAAGGACCTGGGTGTTGGGGCACCCCCCCCTTGGGGTAAGTCCTGGCTTCCCTGCACTTGAGCAGAGTGACTTAAGTCCCCTCCCTGAGCCTCAGCTTTGCAGTCTGTAAGATTTCAAAGCTGATGCCTCATCTCCTCTGAATGGACTGATATGCAGTATACACACGCCTTGGAGACCCATTTGGTATGCTGTAAAAATGTACAGCTATTAAGTGTAAAAAATAAGAAAGCAAACAGAAAGGCAAAAACAAACCAAAACAGAGTGACGGAAGCCAGAAGAAAGGGGATGCTGCGTGTGAACTGCGGAAGAAAGCACTGCCAGTAAAAGTCCCAGCCGTTCGTTTCCTGGGGAAGACTGATTTCCAAACACACAGGGCCAGGCAAAGCTTCCAGAACCGTCACAGCAATCTCGACAAAGCAGAGCTAAGCCTGAGGGCTCGCTGCCTGCTGCTAACCCCGTTTAGAGTGGCACGCGTGAGACAAGGCGTTGCTGCAAGGACGGCAAGACAGAGGGAACCGAATAGGCCTGAGCCTCTACCTCCAGGCGCTGGTCGGTGAGGAAGGCAGCCCTGCACCACTGTGGAGAGCAAAATAGTAAGTCTTCAGAAGAAAACAGGACGTCTTCATGACCTTGGGTCACCGAAGATTTCTTCACCAGCGCATGTGAACACACATGGATTCTAGGCATACTCATAAAAGTCAAAGTGGCAAGTCAAACTCAGAATTTGGAAGGGTGGCTCATAAGATGCCACCATTAGGAGGATGAAGATGAGGGCCAGGTGGCGGTGCAGCAGCCAAGCACCACACTCTGTGAAGCAGTCCCACATGGCAGAGAGGCTCTCGGGTCCAGAGACCTCCCCGCATGTACCAGGAACAGGCTTGTCTATGACTTGAGGCTGGCTGAAGGCTGTGAGTGGGCTGGAGCTTCAGGTCCATCTGTTAGGGGTGCTTGCTTTCTCTGTCTCTTTCCCTTTCTTAAAGTAAATAAATCATCTTTACAACAAAAAAAGGAAGGAAGGAAGGAAGGAAGGAAAAAAGGAAGGAAGGAAGGAAGGAAGGAAGGAAGGAAGGAAAGAAACAAAAAAGAAAGAGAAAAAAGGAAAGAAATGAAAGAAAGAAAGAGAAAGAAGAAAAAGAGGAGAAGAGAAGAGAAGAGAAGAGAAGAGAAGAGAAGAGAAGAGAGAGAGAGAAGAAGAAAAGAAGAGGCCAGCCTTGTGGTGCAATGGTGAAGCGTTGCACAAGAGCACCCAGATCCCGTGTGGGGCCATGGTTCAGATCTCTGGCCCAGTCAGCTTGAAACATGCTGGTCCCATGTGCTAGTGCCCAGGATCTGATGGGCTGGAGGACTGGAAGAGGAGAATTGTAGTGTGGCCAGATCCTGTGGAGGGCACTCCTCCTCCCCTCATGTACTTGCATATATGCTCTATCATGAATTTAAATTAAAAAAAAAAAAAGAGGATGAACAAACAAGCCAAAAAGCAGGAAGAAATGTTAACAGTACACATGCCTGACAAAGAATTTGAGTCTAGGATACATAAAGAACAACTACAAATTAAGAAGAAAAAGGCATATAAGACATAAAAATGAGTAAAAACAAAGAACCATCAGGTGGTATTGTGGTAAAGGCACTAGACTCCCATGTGGTTGACTACAGTTCGAGTCCTGGACCTGGCAGCTTGAAAATCACACTGGGCATGTGTGTATGCCCAAAATCCCAAGAAGAAAATAAAAAAGGGACTGTGGTGTGGCCATCTTCCCTGGGGGCGTTGATTTTTCACTTTCCTTCTCTTTGTCACTATCTTTATCTCTCTGGCAAGCACCCTGTGGCAAAAAAGCCTTTTAAGAGAGAGAGAGAGAGAGAGAGAGAGAGAGAGAGAGAGAGAGAGAAAATATTCAAGTCATCAACAAACATAAAAAGATGCTCAACTTTATGTCATCAGGGAACTGCAAATTGAGACCACACATGCTTTGTCACTGCACAAGCACAGAATGCTTAAAACACACCAGACATTGACAAGTATTACATGGAGCAACTAGAATGCTGAGTGTTGATGTGGCAGTGGAAGCTGTTTCAGGCACTTTGAACCACCAGGTTTGAACCAGAACTGTCTGGCAATGGCAACCACACTGACTTGGTATTTAACTGCCAGCTTATTACCAAACAGAAACACATAACATAAGTGCTCCAGCCCTGACTGGAAACCACCCACATGCAGCCATGCAGTCTACACAGGCATTAGGATCCTACAATGAGTGAAAATGACCTAACCCTACAAATAACTCTGGGTAACTGTCATGGGTAGAAAGCTGAACAGCAGCCAGACACTAACGACCATGTCCTGTATGTCACCTTTTACATAACATTCCAACCAGGCAACAGCATCTAGGGACCGAGGTCAGGAAGGGGGCTACTTTCAGGAGGGGGTGTAGTGCCTGGGGATGCTAGGCAGAGGGCTTCAGAGTGGAGGCCTCACTGCAGTGTCTGGCCTGGGTGGTCACTGCATGGGCATGCCCACTGCATGAAGTCATTGCGTTGTACAGTTCGGGTATTTTTTTCTATAAATGTTGTACTTAATGAATTTACTCAAAAGGCCCCAAACTTGGGCTACACAGCAAGAAAAGACAAAATAATCCTGAGTGCCAGGTGCAGGGGACGCTGTGTGAGATGCCATCAATCAGTCGGGGAGATGCCCGGCCTGGGCATGCTGGGAGCCTGGGGTTCAGAGGACCATTCAACCCCTTTACTCCACAAACACTCAGGGACAGCCTGCTTTGTGCCGATCCTGTTCTAGGCTTCATGGAAACGACTGCGAATGTTCTAGCTGAGCCCTGGGACCTCGTGGCCCAGTGATGGGCAGCCAGTACAGGCATGCCCTGGGCTCTACCTCTACAGCAGACTCTAAAATGACATGTGCAATCAGCACCCACAGCACCCTGAGGGCCCAGTCAGTGCGCGGTGCTGCGGGCATAGCCCTGGACCCCAAGCTGCTCCTGGTCTGGTGGGGCAGAGAGACAATGACGGCAGATGTCACCAGGGTACAACTGGGCCATAGTAACACAGAGGAGGCTGCCAACCTGGGGGGCAGATGAGTCAGGGAAGGTTTTCAAGGGAAGGTTTTCAAGGGGAGGCGACCCAAGATGACCTGAAGGATATGCGGGTGCTCAGGAGGTGCAGCAGCAGGCAGCGTTACCCAAATGACCAGCCTGTGTCATGCTGAGGAGACGAGCAGGCCCGGGGCTCCTGGCTGCCCGGCGTGGGGAGCTTATCTGCAGGCAGACTCCTGCCCAGGACAGCCACGTGTTCGCGCTCAAGCCTCCTGACCAGGAACACAGCCCGGGCTGTCTGTTACTCTCTCGCTCCTCGGAGAGCCCGCCAGCGGTCCAGCATTTCCTTACTTCGCCTTGTAAACCAGGTGCTTTCCTGCTGCCCTCGTGTGCTCCTTAGCAGACCAAAGACTCACGATTGGCGGCAGCTCTGCTCATGCTTCCCACAGGTAGGACAGCCTCCCGGCCTCTGCTCCTGCTGGAGCCTGCCCCCCTCCCCCATACTCTGACTTCCTGGGACCTTTGAAGCAGTGTGACAAAGGCTCAGCAGGGACCTGGAGGGTCAGGGGGGCTGCTAAGACGTCTCAGGCATGAATTGGTCTTATTCCCTGAAGGTGCCTGAGCTGGAGAGGTTTATGGTGGGAACGGATGGGCTGGATAAAAGGACCCTAGCTCTTCAAAGAGCGCTCCCATTCCTGAGTCCCCGTGCGTGTTGTGGAGAGAGGTCTGTGATAGCACAGGTGGGGGAGGGGAATGATGCTCTCTCCTTCCCTGCAGGCAGGTTGGAGCTTCTCAAATGATCTATGGGGACAGACCGCTAAAACCCAATCTGTTGCGGACCCGCTTTTTTTTTTTTTTTTTTCTTTTTTTTGGAGAGGTTTTTACTATAGGGCGCGTGCGCTCGCCAGACAGACAGAGAGAGACAGAGAGACAGAAAGCAGGAAATCACCCCCCAGGGGGGATGGCCACGCCGCAATCCCTTCTCCTCCATTCTCCTCTCGGGATCTTGGGCACGCACGCACACGCGCCCGGCGTGAGTTTAAGCCGCCGGGTCCGGGACTCGAACCGCGGTCGACTACGTGGGAGTCCAGCGACATAGCCATTACGCTAACTGCTGGTCCCGCGGACCCGCTTTTTAAAGTGTTGTAAAAACAGACTGCTATCAAACGAAATAAAAAGAGACATTCAAAACAGGCTCATTAAAAATTATTATTATTATAAAAGATTTAACAATGGTCATAAGGCTACTCTATCAAATTGCCATAGAAGATTTTGTCCCTGTCTTCTCCCTGACTGCTAACAGTGGTTTGCAGATGCTATGGTCCCTACTCACACTGGGGATGACCCTGACCCAGGTAATTCTGACCTTGGGATGATGGTTTGTCCTTGGCCGTGGAAAGGGAGCTGCTTGGAGCTGAGAAGACCAAGTTCCCTGGGCCTGGTGGTTCTGCTGGAGCTGCAGACTCGGATCACCTTGAGTGGCTTGGACAGCTCCTAGGGGACAGCTGACGCCAAGGCTGAAGTGACCCATGGGCGATGGTAGGAAGATGCTCTGAAGACAAATAAGGTGGTTCTTGGGAAGGAAGGCTTAACTTAGGGAGGGGGGGTTTCCTTTGGACCATGTGAAAAGCCTGACTGAGCAGACAGTTTTTAATTATTTCCCTCCTACACAGTCACGTCTTTTTGTTTCTTTGATCTTCTGTGTAAGTTTGGCAGGAGGGTAACAGAGAGAAAAGAGGGAAGGGGAGGTAAAGAGAAGTGAGGATTTTTTGCTCCCTCTGACAGTCCTAGGGCAACCTCGTAGCAGCAACAGCAAACTGAGAGGAGGTGAACAGTCACCTGTGAGTCCCAGGCCAAAAGGAGAATGGCCATGAGTTGCCTGGGGAGATTCACAAGGTGTGGGGGGCACAAGAGAGACCCATCTAGGAAGAGAGCAGGAGTTTAAAGGGAAAGGATGGATAAGCAAACTCTCCCATGTCTACAAAGACTCAAGAGTGAAGGTAAAGCTGACACCTGAGGCACATTAATAGCAACCAGCATTTATTGAGAGCATCACATTTTGACATTTAATACTCAAGAGAGCACTGCAAATGGGATAATGACTTGTGTAGACGAGGAAGTTGAGACTGAGAAATGAACTATCCTGCCCAATGCTACAAAGCAGGCAGCATTTAAACATTGATTTCATCTGAGTCTATCAGATTCCAGAGTTAGACCTCTTTCTAATGCACCACCTGACCTTTTATTACAACTGAATTCATGATACAGATGCTGACATGTATGGCTGATGGGAAGCTGCACTGGTTTATGGGAATGGGAAAATTGCTTCCTGCATTTCTGCTGTGGAAATGGAGGCTGACTTTTTGTTCCCCTCCTAGCTCCAGAATATGAAATCCATGAACACAGTGAAGGACCAGAGTGACTCCATTTTTTTACGGGGCGACTCCAATTTGTTAAACCCATCTTACTGAGAATCGGTGCCATTTCAAGGAGGTGAGCCGATCATGAGGAGAAGGTCATAAGCCCATCACCCCACCGGGGATGGCCAATGATAAAAAAACCAAAGGACAGAGACCAGCAGTTAGTGTAATGGCTATGTCGCTGGACTCCCATGTAGTCAACCGTGGTTCGTGTCCCGGACCCAGTGGCTTAAAACTCACGCCGGGCGTGTGTGCGTGCGTGCCCAAGATCCCGAGAGGAGAATGGAGGAGAAGAGATTGCGGCGTGGCCATCACCCCTGGGGGGTGATTTCTCGCTTTCTGTTTCTCTGTCTCTCTCTGTCTGTCTGGCGAGGGCACGCGCCCTGTGGCAAAAACTTCTCCAAAAAAAAAAAAAAGAAAGAAAAAAAAGAAACAAAGGACATACCAGAGACCTGAAGAAACTTTCTTGCCAATCAGTAAAAGATGACTATGCTTCTTGAAATCTACAGCCAATATGGAGCTGCCTGAGTGCATTCTTCAGCACCCCTTGACCTCTCTCCGCCAACAGTCAAATAAAAACTCAGCCCAACTAACACCGGGGGCTCTCAACTCTGACCCGCTGTGTCAGTGATGATTGGGAGTCTGGCTCAAGCCCGAATAAAAGTGACCCTTGTGTGCTTGCATCGGAATCGGCTCCTTGGTGGTCTTTTGGGAATTTTGCAGCCGGGGCATAACAGGAACTGTGTGTCTTGCTTACCAGTGAAACCCTAGTGTCTGGAGTGGGTTTGGTGCATAAATGTTCAGAAATGTTTATGGAATGAATGGATAAACTTGTCTTCAGGGGTATAGTATCTATCCTTCCAGGTGTCCATCTCACCCACCCATCTGCCTATCCATCCGCCCATCCACCTATCCACTTACCCATCACCTCCCCTCCCCCGTGTCTCCTCTCACCTCCCATTCCTTCCTTTCAAGGACAGGGTTTTTTGGATTTTGGTTTTTATAGAGAGCTAATTTTGCTATAGGGCACATGTGCTTGCCAGAGAGACAGAAAGTGAGAAATCACCCCCTGGGGGGATGGCCACGCTGCAATGCCTTCCCCATTCTCTTCTTAGGACTTTGGGCATGCACGTACATGCGCCTGGTGTGAGTTTTCAGCTGCCGGGTCCAGGACTCAAACTGTGGTAGACAATGTGGGAGTCCAGTGATGTAACCATTCCGCCATCTGCTGGTCCCTCAATAAGAGGTTTTTGAACCAGGGGCCTCCGATATGTTAGGCACAGTGTTTTCCTGGGTCGGGTCCCTAGTGGCTATGGCAAGGATGTGGTTTATAAAATACAACTGCCTGACGATGTATCCTGCATCATCGAGGAGACAGTTTCTTAAGAAACCTTGCACCTCTTTCAGCCGAAGTGGAGCACTAAACAGGGGCTGGAGTGCAGATGGAGCCCCTGATGGTGGTGCTCTGTCACCCGGCTCATCACTGTCTCAGGCGAGAGCAACTGGGAAGGAGAAACGACGGCAGACGGAGCCGAGAACGCGGGGATTGACCCTCGTCACCAGCCAGCCTGCAGGCTCTGACGGGACGGCCAGCATCGCGTAGCAGGCACCTGCAGGACCTGCTTCTCAGCGCTCGGACCCCGTAGCCCCCGTCAGTCAATGAATTATCATGAGTTTAAAAAAGGAGACAGCAGGAAGCCACTTGTGGGTGAGACAGGACAGGAGCCTCCAGGAGACAGGCAGTTTTCGAGGTTTCCTGGTGCTGTGATTCATCCAGGAATTTGTCTGTCCATGTCTCTCCAGCGGTGATCACGTCTGGAGCGGGCGCTCGTGAGGGTCTCTCTCCACCCAGCGCCAGGAGCAAAGGAGAAAGAGAGGGAGGGAAGCAGAGGAGACCCAGCCACTTGAAAGGCAGAGCAGGGTCTCCTGGGTTTAGGAGGGGGTGGCAGGCATGTCCTAACTGTCCTCAACCTGCTGTGTGAAGCTGGGGAGGCCCTGCCTTCCAGGCCTTGAAGTCCTCATCTGACACCCACACGCATGGTGGGTGGCCCTAGGGCTCCCAGCTCAGGGGCTCTAAGTCCCCTGGTGCTGATGACTGGCTGGGGATGCATCCTGGGGAGGGGTGTGCAGGGGGACCACGTAGGCTCTGGGTGCTGCACACCTGGCTCCGGACCTGGCCTTGCCCAGAAACGAACTTGGGTCGAACCCTTCTGCCTTTGCCCACATAGGGGAGAACCCGAGCGGCCCCTCCTGACTTCACAGGGAAGGAGGTAAGCCGGACCGCTGGGGGATGCGCAGACCCCGTCTGTGCGCTGCTGGGGGTGCTAGAAGGCACCCCGGCCCTCAGCCCAGGGGCTCTCTCTGCTCATCTCCAACCTCTTGCCTCAGGGCCCCAAAAGAGTCTGGGAGGAGCTCTGACAATTTAATGCAAATGGCTTCTCCCTCTTCATGCTTTGGAAGGTCTCCTGGCTCTCCCTGTGGTGGTCCAGGTGCCAGGCCACGCCAGCAGCAGGCCCAGGGCTGGGAAGTGACCCACTTCTTTGAGGTTTGCATGAAGCACACACTTCTGGCCCAATGGGAGAGAGAGCGGATGCCTGGAGAACCGTTTTCCCCCCTCGGGCCAGGAAGGAAAAAATGACTTCCAAGAACCCAGTTGCACTGAGGAATCTTTTTGCTTGAAAGTGCCCTTTCTCTGCAGCATGGGCACTCACAGGGCAGTGTTCTGCCCGGCCAGGCTTCAGCTGGGTGTTAAGACAGACAAGAGGACAGGAAGTTTGTTGGGCTTTTCACCCAGGAAGGCAATCTAAGGCGCCAGGTGCCAGGGGACCACGGGCTCCAGGCCAGACAGCCCAGGCAAGGGTCTGATGTGCCCCCAGTGGTGACGTCTTGGCATTTAACCTCTCATCTGCAAAAGGAGAAATGACCCCTCCCTGTGCAGGGCTGGGAAGTGTCAGAGGCAGCCCCACATCCTGGCACAGAGCAGCCTCAGCGCAGGCACGTCTCTGCCCAGGCCCCTCATACCCAGGCCCTGACTCCTCCAGCTGTAGTGGCCCGGGGGAGGCCCTTCTGGGAATCTCATGCCATCCTCTGTCAAATGGGCAGAGCACAGCAGGGCCCCCGGGACTGCTACAGATTCACCCAGGACTCTCCCGTTCTTTCCAGCTCTGGGACTTTGGATGCAGGGCAGGGGCTTACAGGCATATGGTGTCATTTGCACCCGTCTCTCGTCTGTCCCAGTATCACCCCCGTGGAGGAGATGGGCATCCGGACTGTCGTCTCAGAGGCTGTCAACATCCTCCTGATCAGCGGTGCCCACAGGGCAGCACTGCACCTGAGACTTGCCCTCTAAGGCCCAGGGCTCCGAGCGTTTTGCCCAGGTGCAAGATGGCTTCATGCCAAGTCCCACAGCTGCTGGTTTTGAGAGAGAGAGAGAGAGCCATTTGCTCTGCTCTGGGAGATGGGCAAGGTAAGTGAGCAGCGCCTGGGCTGAACCCTGCTGCAGGAGCTCGGCCTTCACTGACTACCCCACAGGTGGCCCTGTGTCCAGTCCACGTCGGGAGGGGGACGGATGTGCGAGGGGAAACTGCTCATGCCGAGTAAGACAGCAGCCAGGTTTCTGGAAGGCCGAGTGGGGACTTGGCACGCTTGCTCTGACATGATTCATCCGGCCTCCAACCGGGTGGTCTTGGACCCACTGTCAGCCTCCCTGAGCTGCCTTCAGATGGAAGTTACCTGAGGAGACTCTGGAATTTCATAAGGGTAATGAAAAAACAGCTGGCACTCCCCCTTCTGGACCTCTGCCCTTCCTTTGCTCCTGCCTGGAATGAAACGAGCTCGCTGGGGCTCCAGCAGCCAGACTGTAACTGTGCGGAGGGGGGTGACGCACTGAGGGTGCCAGAGCAGAAGGAGGAGCTGACCCGGGGCAGGGACTGCACCAGCCCAGATGGTCCCCTCCTGACAGCTTCCACCCAGAGGGGAAACCACTGATTTGGTAAAGCCACGGCATCCGGGCTTCTGTCGGCCCCTGCTGTACCTCACCCTACCCGGCACTGCCGCCCTGGGCTCGACCGCACACAGGACCCAGGGTACAGTGG
This sequence comes from Tupaia tana, assembly GCA_026018925.1. Lineage (NCBI taxonomy): Eukaryota > Metazoa > Chordata > Mammalia > Scandentia > Tupaiidae > Tupaia > Tupaia tana. The sequence continues at coordinate 12,641,131 of JAKSZU010000005.1, forward strand.
GAGAGTCAGACGGCAGGTTTAGGGGATCTGGGGAGAATGTGAAGTAACCATTGGAAAAGCGAATTCAGCTTGTGTGAATTAAAATGGTGTCACTCTTTCGTAGCAGACCCTGTAAGGGCGAAGTCCGAGACAATACTACCGATATCTGGAGTGAGAAAGATGGTGTCACTCCAGATTCTACAGAGAGTAAGAGGAAAATAAGCCACAGCGCGAACAACTTCATGCCCATAAATAACCAACTCGGCTGTAATGAACAAACCCTTGAAAGACCCCCAATACTTGTTTTTTTTTTTTTTTTTGAGAGGTTTTAGCTATAGGGCGCATGCACTCGCCAGACAGACAGAGAGAGACAGAGAGCTAGAAAGCGAGAAATCACCCCCCAGGGGGGATGGCCACGCTGCAATCCCTTCTCCTCCATTCTCCTCTCGGGATTTTGGGCACGCACACACACGCGCCCAGCGTGAGTTTAAGCCACCAGGTCCGGGACGTGAACCGCGGTCGACTACGTGGGAGTCTAGCGACATAGCCATTACGCTAACTGCTGGTCCCAAAAGACCCCCAATACTAAAGCTCACTCTAGAAAAGGAAGCTGACTTGAACAGCCCAAATCTATTATTGTAATTTAATCCCTAGTTAAAATCTCCCCCGGGCCAGCCTGTGGTCTGGTGGGTAAGGCAGGCAGAGCTCACACGAATTGAGTTCTGGACCCAGTACAAACATGCCAGGTGCATGTGTGTGTGTGTGTGTGTGTGCCCAAAATCCCAAAAAGAGGGAGAAATGGAGGGGAAGGGATTATCTCATGACCATGCCCTTGCCATTGTGTGTTTTTCTCTCTCTCTCTCTCTGTGGTAAGCTCATGGACTCTCTGAAATTCAAACAAACAACAGCAAAAACTTCCACAAAGAAAAGGCCCTTCGGTTTTATTAGCAAATTCTACCAAAAACCTAAGGGAAAAAATAACTATTGGTACCCAAAGTCTTCTGAAAAATAGAAAAGGACAAAATGGTTTTCAAATTATTTTATGAGGCCAGTATTACCTAGACAAAGATATTACAAGAAAACAACAAAGTAGTATCTTTTATGAACGTAAGTACACAAATTTTAAATAAAATGTTATTAGATTGAATCCAGTAGTTATAAATAGGATAATATATTATGACCAGAGCAGATTATGCCAGGATTACAAAGTTGATTTAACATTTAAAAATCTATTGATATAATTTATGTCATTAACAAATTAAAAATGAAACCTTCACAGTCTTTTCAAAGAATGCAAAACTGTTTTGGTGGGGGTCACTGGGTGGCGTAGTGGCTGAGGTGCTGGATTCCCACATGCCCAACCAGGTTTCGAATCCTGGACCTGGCCGCTTGAAATCAGGCTGGGCATGTGTGTGTGGACCCAAAATCCTGAGAGGAGGATGGAGAGGGGATTGTGGTGTGCATCCCCCCTGGGGGAGTGATTTCTCTCCCTCTCTCTCTCTGTCTTTCAGGCAAGTGCATGTGCCCTCTAACAAAAATCTCTCTCTCAAAAAAAGAAAAGCTTTGATGAACTCCAACACCTATTTTTATTACAAACTCTCAGCTCACTAGGAATAGAAGGGAACTTCCTCCACTTGGTAAAGGACACCCACAAATCGCCCACCATTAACATCACACAGCCGGGAGGACGGGATGTCTCTAAAACTGGCAGTAAGACAAGGAGGTCTGCCGCCACCGCTCTCATCCAGCACAGACAGCATGGACAGCACGGGAGTTCCGGCCGCGGCACAGGGAGTCAAAGAAATAAAAGGCGTATTAGAACTGAGCAGTGAGACGGCTTTATCTGCACACAGCATGGTCAACCGTGCAAATCTGGTAGAATCTACAGGAAAAGCTGTTAGAACAAATAAGTGAGTTAGCAAGGTTGCAGGGCACAAGATCAATACATAGCAATCAAAATGTTTATGCACTAGCATAACTATTGGAAATTGAAATTCAAAATGATCATTCACAATAACATCAACACAAAGTACTCACAAAAGGCCGCCACATACATTGAACATTGCAAATCTTCACGAAAGAAATGAAAGGTCTGAGTCCCCAGGTGGTGTGGTGGTGAAAGCACTGGATCCCACGTGGCCAACTCCAGGTTTGAGTCCTGGACCTGGTGCTTCAAAAACACACTAGGCTCTCGTCCATGCATGCCCAAAATTCCAAGGGAGAATGGAGAAGGGACTGTGACATGGTCATTCCCCCTGTGGTGAGGGCGGGGTGATTTCTCCTTTCTCTGTCTCTGTGTCTCTGTCTCTCTCTCCGGCAAGTACGCATACTCTATGGCAAAAATCTTAAAAAAGGAAAAAAGAAAGAAAGAAAAAATGAAAGACCTAAAAGGAGGTGGGCATAAGCTCTTCTGAAATCACTCCACGGGTTTGCTGTCCTCCCAGGTAAAGACTAGGCGGGCTTTTGCTGTTGTAGAAATGAACGAATCAATCCCAAAATTCATGTAAAAGTGCAAAGGACCTGAAGTACCCAAAACAAGGTGAGGAATAACAAAGCTGAAGGAGAAGCAGGACGTGGAGGAGGGGGCCCGTGACGCCATTTATCCGAGCGTGGCTTCCCACAGCTCCAGGCGTGGCCGCTGTTTGACAGGTGAGGAGACAGGTGCGGGGAAGGACTGGCTGAGCCCTGCTAGCTCACGGCTACCCAGTGTAGAGGGTGGGACCACGTCTGCTCTGCTCGCTTCTGCATCCTCGGCTGCCAGCTTCTTCCTGGCACATCACGAGGGCTTGATAAAGAGTGGTGGTAGCCGCAGTGGCTGGTAGTTACTGTGCCCCTGTCCATGCTGGCTGTTCCGAGCAGCACGTACACAAACATACACTCTACATGGACGCATGTGTGTCTCAACACTACTGGGTAATGGGGATGGACTGAGGGTGGAGGTAGAATGGATCCTCACTGCCTGCTTCCATTAAGGACAGATTTTTTCCTAATCTCTCTTAGGCTCCAACCCAACCCCTTCCCCACTCCTTTAGGGAGGAGGGAATTACCTGCAGGGGGCAGAGGGGTTGGGGGGGGGATGCCACATTGCATGCACATGCGCAGCTCTGCTTTGCCCTCCCACCTGTGGGGACTCAGACTGTGCGCGTGGTAGGCTCCTTCCAGCTGCCAGGTGTGGTCAGTCCTCATGGGGGGTGGGGGCCTGCGGGGCCGATGAGTGGCCTAACGCTGGTGGCCAGCATTGGGAATCATTATCATTGCACATCCAAACCGTTTCTGTTTTGGTTTTGGTTTCATTTAGGGAGGTGCAGGTTGGGGAGTGAGAGATCACCCTCCAGGAGGGACAGCCATGCTATAATCCCTTCTTCTCCAGTCTCCTCTCAGGATTTTGGGTATGCACATACACATACCTGGTGTGATTTTCAAGCCACCAGATCCAGGACTCAAACCGTGCCACCAGCCATGCGGGATCCAGTGCCTTAATCTCCACACTACCTCCTGGCTTTCCCAAACTATGTTTTGAATTCAGCTTTTATTTACCTATTTATTTATTTATTTTAAGTAATAAAGCTGCTATTTAATTTTCAGTGCTGTCTGTGGGTCCCTTGGTTTCCATCTTAGGCAGGTAAAAGAAAGAGTGTGACCAAGACTTCACCCACAAGGGTGACCCACATAACTGGCAATGGGGCAGGCGAGGACGTTGAGGTGCAGAGCAATGAATGGGTGGATGGATGGACATTTTGTACCAAAGCCTGGACTCTTTGCAAAGAGTTACCCGGCTCTTGACATGAGCTGCTGTGGCAGGAGGGGGTGGGTCTGTGCCTGGCTCCGTTCTTCACATGCTGGGGGGCGCCTGCTGGGGCTGGAGAGCCACTGCCCTGTCACCGCACAGGCTGGCCCTGGTGGCCTGGTAGCTCCTCTCTCAGCCACGAGATCCTGGGTGGGCACCTTAGAGTGGAGGACTGGGCATGGTCTCCAGCCCCCTCCCTGCCCCCTGCTCCTATCACAGGCCGGACAAGAAGGGGCCTGATGAAGTCTTCTTGGGAGACTCAATGGGTTTTAAACATTTCATTTTCCCCATTTTGACTTGCAGTGCAGGGCAGGAAGTCAAAGGCCTGGGTCTGGTGGCTGGGCCTCCTCAGCTGCGTCTCTGCTGGGGTGATGGGTGGGGGACGGGAGGCAGGGGTGAGGAGGGGACTAGAGGAGGCCTTGGGTCCCACAGCCCGTGCTGAGACAGGCTCGGGGCTGCTGCCACGGGGTTGGAAAGCGTCCTCCGCTGGAAAGGAACCGAGACATTCTCAGGCCATCTGGAGAAGCCCTACCCAGAGCTCACCCGTGTGCTGTGCTCCAGCAGGGGAGGCTGCCAGGGCTGATTTTCCACTGTGAAAAGAAATGCTCTGGAAGGGGGGTGGCCACGTGGATGGGAGCGTTCCCTGCCAAGGCCAAGGCCACTCTTCCCTTTAAGGTTCTCCTCCCCAGCACCACGCATAGCAATGTCCTCTCTTGGTCCAGGGCAGCAGTGGCTACATTCTTTCTATTCAGCAAACACAAACACCTCGGTGGGCAGGCCTGGGTCAGACCCAGCTCCTATCCCCAGGGAGTGCAGGGAGCATGCAGCAGAGAGATGGTTATCACGTCCACCTTCAGGGGCACAGTCCTGGTGATCATGGTTTTGGAGCTTTCTCGTAGGCCAGGGAGCTTATGAAGATGGCCTCATCTAATGTTTGCAACAAACTTTGAGACGCATCTCATTCCCCAGGTTTTGTCTTTATAGACAAGGAAACCAAACCCAGAGAAGTTAAGGAACTTGACCATGGTCACACAGCTGTGAGAGAAGCAGGATTGCAACCACTGGTGGCTGATCCCAGCTTGTCCAGCTGCATTTCTAAAGAGCAGGGAGGCTGAGGGAGCCCAGAGGAGGCACCGAGCTCAGGCCTTCCTCGGAGCCCTGAGCACACTAGGCATTGCGGGATGAATAGGAGTTGTCCGGGAGGAGGTAAGGGAGGGCGTTCCAGCTTCCTAGCAGACCCTGGGGTCCTTCTGTCCTGAGTGTGGAAAGGACAGGTGCTTTGACAAAAGGGGCTGGAATAATTACTTATCTGTACGGACAACGGAAACATTAGAACCCCATGGGGAAAAAAAAGAAAGAAAGAAAGAAAGGAAAGAAAAGAAAAGAAAACTCTGGGTCGATCAAAGACCTAAATGTGAATAGCAAAACTCAAAAACATTTAGAGGGTATACAGAGGACTGTTCTGATGATCTTGGGTTAGTTCAAACCGTGGAGGAAAACATTTACATACACTATGGGATGAACATGCCAAAAGCAAAGTGCAAAGACAAACCCCAGACGGGAGAGCGTTGGCCATGCACGTAGCTGGAGAAGGTCTGGCGTCCAGAATGTGCAGCACACTTCTAGAGATCAGAGAACTGAGCGACTTCATCACCCCGCTCCCCACGCCCTTCGCTTCCTCCTTGCTGACATGCGGGTTCCTTGCCAAGCTGAATGGGCATGGTGCCCGTGCTCAGGGCTGGCCCCCGGGCCTGGGAAACAGCAGAACTGAGGGGCCCTAAGTGTGGGTGCCTCAGCACACGCTCACATACTGGAGTCTGTGACTTTCATAGTGCCACCCAAGCATGTCATCACAGGATGATGCCTGTTGTGACACGCGTGCACTCCTGTCCACGTGGTGAATTCCACGTGGCTCGAGCTGCTCACTTGTCACACACAGGGGGACCACATACGGGCCTCAGATGCATTAGTTCTTCCCACGGACAGCCTGGTGAGTGCTGACCCAATCCAGCTTGGGTTTAAGAGCAGTAGTCAGGGGGCTTCCTGGAGGAGGCGTCTTCCAGGGTGATATGAGCTTCAGAATCCATCTCCATGGAGCTCTTCCACCCCTCCCTCAGTTTCTGGGACAGAAGTTACAAACTCGGCTTCTCACCGAGGCTCCTCTCCTCCAGGGAACCCAGCTCTGAACACCTCCCTGTGAACCGGAGGTCTGGCCAGCAGGAGCGGCAAAGGCAGTAGGGAAAGCAGGACTGAAGGAAGACGCATTTCAAAGGAGGCTCAAGAATTCGCTGCTCAGGAAATATTTCTAGAAAAGTTCAATGGGGCACCTCGTGGAATCCCAAGTATTCCAAATTTAAAAGGAATGGAGATTTATGTCTCTAGGCCTGGAGGGCTGGAGAGGCCTCTGGAGCCCAGCTCCTCCTGGGCGGGGCTGCTGACTGCAGCGAGGGCCGAGGGCCGGGTCAGCGGTGGAGGAGGCGCCGGGTACTTCCTGGGAGTTTCGGTTGCCAGGGGCGGAGGTGGGGAAGAAGGCTGTGTTCTGGACGCTGGAACTGAGCCTCAAAGCAGAAAGCCTTCGGGACCCCTCCAGTGGGCCTGGCTCTGCCCCACGCCCTCACTGCAGATCCCCTTGCTGTCCTGCTGAAGGCCAGCTCCGCAGTGGACACCCAGGTGTCCACTTTGCAGGCATCGACACTCATGACCTTTAGAGGTGGTCCACGCAGGAAGCTTTGAGCTTCGCAAAGTGAGAGTAAAACTGCCTTTGACTGAACTACTCATTTCGTGCCTAAGAGGAGTCTCTCAAAGACATTCCTTTTTTTTTGAAAAATTATTTATGTAATTTTATGTATTCATTCATTTATTTTAATCTGACCAGAGAGAGACACACACACACACAGAGGGAAAGTGAGAAAGCAAGCCACCAGGTCTGGGACTCGAACCACAGTCAGTCATGTGGGAGTCCAGCACCTTAACCGCCATGCCACCTGCTGGTCCCAAAGACATTCTCAACAGCAGTGAAGTGGACTCACGAGCTCCCAGCATGCGCAGAACTCGCTGGTGCGAGGGCAGGCTCTGGGGAGCGTGAGCACGCCCGGGGCCAGTGACCACCACGTCCCGGCTGCTCTGCCTGGCCGACCGCGTGCGTGAGGGTGGGGTGTGGGACCCAGGGGCATCCGCCTCGGAGGGGGCCAGGTGGGGGAATCAGTGTGTGGGTGATCGTTGTCTTATCCCCAGGGTGCTGGATCCTTGTCTCTGTATTTCTGTATCTTGGAGCCTTAGGTCCGGTTTTGTGGCTGAGGAGACTGAGCCTGTGGCTGAGCCCAGTTACGTAGCTCATGGTGGGGAGCCAGGGCGGGGGGATCCCCACTCACCTGTGTCCTCTCCTGGGACCCAGCATGTTGCTCACACGTCACAGGGTCAGGTCACGACTGGAGACAGACTGCCTCCCTCAGGGAAGCCCTTTATGGCGATGCGCCCTCGGGAAAGGGGTCCTCACCTGCAACCTCCGTAATCAGCTTAGGTAAGGCCCTTCCACAGCTGCGTGACCGCATGCCAGGGACTCTTCTCTGCATCTCCCAGGGACCTCCTTGCCAGGGGTTGCTCTTTGTTCTGTGGGTGAGCATGAAAGGGACACTCAGGGGACCAGCAGTTAGCGTAATGGCTATGTTGTTGGACTTCCACGTAGTCGACTGCGGTTCGCATCCCAGACCTGGTGGCTTAAACTCATGCCGGGCGCGTGTGCGTGCGTGCCCAAGATCCCGAGAGGAGAATGGAGGAGAAGGGATTGCGGCGTGGCCATCCCCCCTGGGGGGTGATTTCTCGCTTTCTGTCTCTCTGTCTCTCTCTGTCTGGTGAGCGCACGCACCCTATAGCAAAAACCTCTCAAAAAAAAAAAAAAAAAAAGGAACACTCAGAAACGGTGTAACTGGGCTTTGTGAACTGTTGAATCCTGCACGAGCCGAGAAAGTTTCTGCTAAAACACAGCAGTAATAATGCTGATTGTTCCCCTTCTCTCAGTCTGAGGCCTGCAGGATGTCTTTCCCTGGAGCCAGGTTATAAAACTTATTTTTAGGGAGCAGCAGATGGTATAATAGTTGTGTTGCTGGACTCCCATGTAGTTGACTACAGTTCAAGTCCCGAACCTGGTGGCTTAAACACACTGGGTGTGTGTACGTGTGTACCCAAGACCCTGAGAGGAGAATAGAGGAGACTGGATTGTGGTGTGGCCATCCTCCTGGGGCTTATTTCTTGCTTTCTGTCTCTCTGTCTCTCTGTCTCTTGTCAGTGAGCGCACGCACTCTACAGCAAAAATCTCTCTTTAAAAAAAGTTATTTTGGGGCCAGCAGTTGGCGTAATGGCTATGTCACTGGACTCCCATGTAGTCGACCACGGTTCGAGTCCCGTACCCACTGGCTTAAACTCACGCCGGGCGCGTGTGCGTGTGTGCCCAAGATCCCTAGAAGAGAATGGAGGAGAAGGGATTATGGCATGGCCATCCCCCTAGGGGGTAATGGCTCGTTTTCTGTCTCTCTGTCTGGTGAGCGCATGTGCCCTATAGCAAAAACCTCTCCAAAAAAAGTTATTTGAAAAATTATATATTTCATTTTATTTTAAAAATTATCATACAACCAACATGTGTTTGGAGCACACAGTTTTGTTTGTTTCATAAGGTTCTGCCGTAGAGAATGTACACTCATCAGAGCGAGACAGAGAAAGACATTAAGAGAGAAAGTAAGAAATCTCAGCCCCCGGGTGGGGGTGGGGGTAGCCACTCTACGATTCCTTCTCCTCCTGGGATTTTGGGGATATGCCCCTTGCATGATTTTCAAGCCGCCAGGTCCAGGACTTGAACTGCGGTCAGCATGTGGGAGTGCAGCATCTTAACCGCCATGCCACCTGCTGGCCCTGGGGCATGCAGTGTTCTGAATTTGAACATGAGAAAAGATGTGTGTGACCATCATGCAATCCGGATGAGGAGCATCAAGGAGCAGTGCATTGGAATCCTCTGACGGAGACTTCCCTAATCGTAGAACTAGCCCACGGAGGAAGGCAGAGCACGTGAGAATGGCTTCCTTGGCTCAGCTGGGCCTCAGCAGCCATGGAGGTCGCTGCCAGTGCCAACGGCTCACTCCGGTTCGCTGCGGAGTGGCGTTCCGTTCCGTGTGCGGACGTGGCCTGTCGTCTGTTTATCCATTCAGCCACTGGAGGCCATGTGGCTTGTTTCCAGCTTACGTCTTCTGCCAAATTTGGGAAGTTGTCGGGCATTATTTTTTCACTGTATCATCTGCACTGCCCTCATCCCCGTCGGGGACTGCAGTGGTCACAAATGCTAGCTAGCCCTTTCACGACTAACACGTAGTTCTAGGGCCTTCTCCCTTGTTTCTCTGGCTTTTCCTCCCTTCGTTGGACGGAGAGAGACAGTGGTTTTTTTTTGTGTTGTTTTGTTTTGTTTCTTTTCTTTTCTCTTTTTTTCTATAGGATACGTGCACTTGTGTGAGAGAGAAAGAGAGAGAGAGAGAGAAAGTGAGAAATCACCCCTCAGTGGGGATGACCATGCTGCAATCCCTTCTTCCCAGTCTTCTCTCAGGACTTTGAGCATGTACGCACATGCACCCAATCTGATTTTCAAGCTGCCAGTTCTGGGCCTGGACCCACAGTCGACCATGTGGGACCTAGTGCCTGAACCTTCACACCACCTGCTGGCCCTACAGAGGTATTTCTGATACAGTCTCAGCAGTGTCATGGTCCTCTTGCCCCAACCTTCCAGTTAGGATCACAACCATGCCCCGCATGTTCAGGTCGGCCTGGCAACCAAACCTGGGTCTTCCATGCAGCTTCCGGCCTCCCAAACAGTGGTGCTGTCTATGCTAATCAGGACTGGGCTTCTTCACTTTTAATTCCATTTTTTATTCAACTAGAATGCATGTAATATTACAGTCACCATTCTAATGATCTTACAGTGGTCGATTTAGTGGATTTAGCATATCCCCATCACTGTACAGCTGTCAGCACTGTCTAATTCTAGAACATCCCCATCCCCCGAAGAGGACAGCCCTTACCTGTTAGGTCGCTCCTCATCCCTTCTCCCCTCCCTCCCCTAGCAACCACGAGTCCATTTCTGTCTCCATGGCTTTGCTGCCTCAGGGAATTTCACATAAAGGGGATCCTACAATTTGTGGCCTTTTGTGTCTGACTTCTTTCACTTGATGCTTTTGAAGTTCATCCATGCTTTAAAGCGTGTCAGTACCACATCCCTGTATGGCTTAATACTGTTGTACGGATGGGCTGCACCTTTAATCCGCTCACTAGCTGGTGGGCACTGGGCTGTTTCCACCTTTGGGCTCTTATGTATAATGCCCATATGAACGTTTCTGTGCAAGCTTTGGTGTGCTGGTATGTTTTTAGTTCTCTTGGACTGAATTATACACCGTCTAGTTCACTCTGTCATTTACATTCTGCTATTTCTTTTTCATTTAATTTTTGCTACAGGGTGCATATGGTACATGTGCTCACCAGAGACACACACACAGAGAGAGAAAGAGAGAGAGAGAGAGAGAGAGAGAGAGAGAGAGAGACAGGGAAAGAAGGGAGAAATCACCTCCCAGTGGGGATGGTCACATTGCACTCCCTGATCCTCTAGTCTCCTCTCAGAATTTTGGGGATTTGGGGCAAATACACACACACACACACACACACCCAGCATCTATCTTTCATTCTTTCTTCCTTTCTTTCTTTCTTTTTTTTTCAGAGAGGTGTTTTTGTTTTTTGTTTTTGTTTTTTGTTTGTTTGTTTATTTGTTTTTTTTCTATAGAGCATGTGCACTTACCAGAGACACAGAGAGAGAGAGAGTAAGCAAGAAGTCACCCCCTGGGGAGATGGCCACACTGCAATCCCATTCTCCTCTCAGGATTTTGGGCATGCATGCACACATGCCAGCATGAGTTTTAAGCCACCGGGTCCAGGTCTTGAACCATGGTTGACTACGTGGGAGTCCAGTGACATAACCATTATGCCATCTGCTGGTCCTCATGCCCAGCATGTTTCTTAAGCTGTGGGTCCGGGACTCGAACCGCAGAATTTGCTATGTGGGATCTAGTTGCCTTAGCCATCATGCCATCTGCTGGTCCTCCATTCCATTCTTGATTTTTTTTTTTTTCCACAAGAGAGATAAAGACAAACACCCTTTACAGAGTCTCATGCCATAATTCACCCTCCACCCCCAGCCTTCCCAGTCAGACAGGTTCAGGGACATGTGTGCCTGGCAGGTACAGGTCACTGGGGAACTAACCCGGTGACCTCCCATATGGATCCAGCCTTGTCTGAGCGGCACATTACCACAGCGCCCTTAGTCACCCCTCCATTCTGCTACAAAGCAGTGAGGCTTTTATTTTAATTACTGTATTTTAAAGTTCCAAACTTTTCATGTGGTTCTTTATATCTTCCATTCTTTTTGTTGTTGTTGTTAGAAAGAGATTTTTGCTATAGGACACGAGTTCTCACTGGAGAGACAGAGAGACACACACAGAGAGAGAGAGAGAGAGAGAGAGTGAGTGAGAAATTATCCCCTGGGGGGATGGCCATGGCACAATCCTTTCTCCTCTATTCTTCTTGGGATTTTGGGCATGCACACTCATGTGCCCAGCATGAGTTTCAAGTTTCCAAGTCTGAGACTCAAACCACAGTTGCCCATGTGGGATCCCAGTGCCTTAACCACTATGCTACCTCCTGGCCCCTATATCTTCTATTCTTTTTTTTTTTTTCTTTTTTTTATGGAGAGGTTTTTTCGCTATAGGGTGCGTGTGCTCGCCAGACAGACAGAGAGAGACATAGAGACAGAAAGTGAGAAATCACCCCCCAGGGGGGATGGTCACGTTGTAATCCCTTCTCCTCCATTCTCCTCTCGGGATCTTGGGCACGCATGCACACACGCCCAGCGTGAGTTTTAAGCCACCGGGTCCGGGACGCGAACGGCAGTCAACTACGTGGTAGTCCAGCGACATAGCCATTACGCTAACTGCTGGTTCCCTCTATATCTTCTATTCTTTGCAGAGACTTTCTTTCCTTTGTTTTCAGCGGTGCTCATCTCCTCTTCTTGGGTTATTTCTATAACACTTGCTTCAATATTTACATTAGGTAATTCCGGTGTCTGAGTGATCTTGGCATTGGTGGCTTTCGGTCGTCTTCTCCTGCATGAGTAAAGGTTTTCTTGCTTCTTCGTATGCCAGGCATTTGGGGTTGTATCCTGGACATTTAAGATATTGTGTTATAAGACTCTGGTCTTGTTTAAATCCTAGGGGAATATTGATGCTTTTGTTTTACAGGGCAATTGATTCAGCTGGGTCTGGCTCCCGAGTTTTGACAGTCTTCTGTGGATAATGGTTTCAGTATCAGCTCCACTTTCAAAGTCTTTGCAGGCATTTAGATTTGTCCTGTGTGGGCACCCCCCAGTGGCTAGTCTGGGACCTAAGAGGTGGTCTAGCCTTTTATTGAGTTTGCAGTGTCTGCTCTGCTGGTTAGGACCAGATCCAAGGCCATCCAGCTTCGGGACGAGCCCAGGAGTCCACACAACTTCATGGGCTCAGTTTCCCAAGTTCCTCCCTCTCTCTGATGTCTCTGGAACTTTCCGGTTCTCATAGAGCTAGCTGCTACAAGAGAGGCTTGCTCTCCATGGCATGTCCTGCCGTCCTCTGTGCTCTGTCCTCCGTGCTGTAGGCCTTCACCTTTGGACTTACCAGCCCCCAGAATCAGAAAGCAAAATAACCCTCTGTCTCAGCCTCAGGTATTTCTGTCACCAACACAGTAACAGACTAAGACCACTTTCCGGGGAAGCCAGGAAGATATTCATCCATGTGTGCAGCAGACGGAAGTCCGTGGTTAGCCCTGGACAGCTCTCGGCTCCCCTTGCACCCCATGGGACCTGGGCTGTTGATTCAACCTCACCACGTACTCCTCTGCCCCTCATCATCTGTGACTGCTGTCCTCTGGCCTCGGCTCAGCCCCATGAAATTTCTCGGTGTCCCTCGTGGAACATCCACCATGCCCCCAGTCTTCTACATGGGCGTGCAAGTGTGTGCTTGGGCCTGTTCCCCTGCAGGAACGTGAGCTGCCCGAGGGCAGGTGCTTGATGGTTCTTCTCACCATGTACTCCCCAGCACATAGTAGGTGCTCAATAAATTAAACTTTCATTTTTGGTAGAAGAGTAGAGCATTTTTCTTGAATATTCCAGGGGAGAAAGAAGCAAGGCTGACCCTGCACATCTCCTGGCAAAGCCCCCATCCTTACTAGGCCTTCCTAGTCCCCACATTCTAGCTTTAGGTCGTCTTACAATCCTCATACTCCATCCTCCGCCCAGGGCTGACCTCTGCCAGTCTCCGCGTCTGACAGCAGAGCCCAGTTTCCCAGGCAGAGGCAGGTCCGGGGTCTCTCGGTTCCCTTCATAGATGTAGCATCTGAATCCATGCCCCATGGCTTCCAGAACAAAGGCCACAAGCTGGGAGCTTAACCAACAGCAATTCATTCTCTCCCAGTGCAGAGTACTGAAGTCTAAAGTCAGGGGTTTCCCACGCCACATTCCCCCAGAGGCTCCAGGGCAGGGTCTGTCCTGCCTCTCCCAGCTCCTGGTGGCTCCGGGTGCCCCTTGGCTTGTGGCTGCGTCACTCCAACCTCTGCATCACTCCAGCCTCTGCCTCTGTCTCTACATGGTCTTCTCTGTGTGTCCCTGTGCCTTCTCTTATCAGGACACCCATCCCTACCCCGTGACCTCATCCTATGTTCAGGTAGGGTCATGCTCACAGGTGCTGGGGTTAGGGCTCCAGCATACAATTTTGGGGCACACGATGTACCCCACAACGGCGTCATGGGATTCTTCCCATTACAGGCAGAACCTTCCTGAGCACGCATCCCAGCCCATTCTCTCTTTCTCTCGCAAATGCACCAGACTCTTTAGTCCAGATTGAGAGAAGGACCCCCCAGGAGGGTTTGCGTTCCCCAGGTAGTGCCAGGGAAGATGGGTCTTCTGGACTGCTGATGAGCCACGGACAGCTCCGGTTCTTCCCCAGGCACCGTGCACAAAGGAATCAGATAGGAGGCTTAATCTGGTTTTCATTGCCTGAAGTTATTATTTTAATTCTCCGGGCTGACAGGGAGCAAAGGGGGTAGTAATCACTCTGCCTTTCCAAGAATGCACATTAAGTCCTTCCTAAGGGGGAAGTGAGACAGGAAAATGAGGGCTTACTGCTAGCAGGAGCTCCTTCACTGGGTAATTAGGCCCCTTCTCTCCCGGCCATCCTGCTCTCTTCACTTAGCCCTGCGCCCACTGGGAGAAGGCATGCAGGGGCCACCGGACCCGTCCCGGCCCGCCCTCCCTTGCATGGGCCTCTTGCTTTCATGGGGTTGGGATATATGGGCATCAATTAATCTTTTATTTCTTCAAATTTATCAGAGGGCATGTGAGGTCATTGGAGAGAGAGGAAGGGAGAGAAAAGATGAGAAGTCACTCCCCCATACACCATGGGGCATGGTCACACCACAATCACTTCTCCATCTCCTGCCTTTTGGGAGTTGGAGCACACATGATGCCTGGGGTGTGGTTTTCTTTTTTCTTTCTTTTTTTTTTTTTTTTTTGGAGAGGTTTTCGCTATAGGGCGCGTGCGCTCGCCAGACAGACAGAGAGAGACAGAGAGACAGAAAGTGAGAAATCACCCCTCAGGGAGGATGGTCACGCCGCAATCCCTTCTCCTCCGTTCTCCTCTTGGGATCTTGGGCACGCACGCACACGCGCCCGGCGTGAGTTCTAAGCCACCGGGTCCGGGACGCGAACTGCGGTCGACTACGTGGGAGTCCAGCGACATAGCCATTACGCCAACTGCTGGTTCCCTTTTTTCTTTCTTTTTTGGAGGTTTTTTTGCTATAGGGTGCATGCACTCGCCAGACAGACAGAGAGAGACATAGAGACAGAAAGCGAGAAATCACCCCCCCAGGGGGTATGGTCACACCACAATCCCTTCTCCTCCATTTTCCTCTCGGGATCTTGGGCACGCACGCACACACGCCCGGCGTGAGTTTTAAGCCACCGGGTCCGGGACGTGAACCGCGGTCGACTACGTGGGAGTCCAGAGACATAGCCATTACGCTAACTGCTGGTTCCCCCTGGGGTGTGGTTTTCAAGGTGCTGGACTCACAGTATGCAGTTGGCCATTGAGATCCAGCCACCTGAAGTACCAGGCCATGGGCTGGCCCTGGCTCCTCCTCCTCTTCTCCTTCTCCTTCTCCTTCCCCTTCCCTTTCCCCTTCCCCTTCCCCTTCCCCTCCTCTTCTTCTTCTTCTTCTTCTTTTCAAGGTTTTTCCATAGGGTGCATGTGCTTGCTGGAGGGAGACAGAGGGAGACAGAGAGAAGGAAAGTGAGAAATCACCCATGGGAGGATGATCATGCTGCAATCCCTTCTCCATTCTCTGCTTGGGATTTTGGACACACACGGACATCATCCAGCATAATTTTCAGGCGGGCTTGAACTTGGTCAGCCATGAGGAAGTCCAGCATCTTCGCCACCATGCCACCTGCTGGCCCAGCCCTTAGTCGGGAAGCTCCGCCCTGCTCCCTGCCACGGAGCTCTCTGTTAAGCACACAGCAGCAATAACCATGCTACCTAGACGCAGAACAACTCAGCCTGGCATGCAGACACTGGCATTAGTAAAAGAAAAAGAAAAGCTAGATTTTGGGTAAAAGATGAAACCAAGGGGTCCAGCAGGTGGTGTGGTGGTTAAGGGCGCTGGACTCCCACATGGACAACCATGATTCGAGTCCTGGACCTGGCGGCTTGCTTCCTCACTTTCTCTCTCTCTCTGTGCCTCTCTGGTCAAGTTAAAATAAGTAAATAAATAAAGTTAAATAAAATAACTCTTTTAAAAAAAGATGAAATCAGTAAGTTAAGTCAAAGTGAAAGAGTGAGAGAGTAAGAACAAGGGTGACAGTGGAAACCCCAAGGTAGCGGGCTAAGTGTGAGGAAGGGGTGTGGGTGTGCAGGCAGGTAGGCTGGCGTTTGCACACACCCTGCTTTTCACTCACGGTTTCTGGTGAGTAAGCATTTTGTCCTTGGCCCCCGAGGCAGCTTCGGAACCATTTCAGATAGATGAAGGGGATCGACAACCTGGCCGTCTCCTGCCCTCCTGCCACCTGCTCCTTTTTCCTACCCAAGGCAGGCCACAGAGACTAGAATTTCTCTTTTCTAAGGCATATCTGACCTACCTCATCTTACAGTGAGGACCCAGCGTCCTCCCATGGCAGGGAGGACGGACAGAGAGCCAAGGGACCAACGGGCATCTCTGCAGACAGGCCCCTCTGGTTCCCCCCTCGCAGTCAACATTAGATCAGACCCCCTTGTCCAATCACTTTTCTTTTTTATCCTTTTCCTTTTTTTTTTTTTTTTTTTAAGTTTTTGCCACAAGGTGAGTGTGCTTGTTGGAGAGAGACAGAGATATATAGAGGGAAGGTGAGAAATCACCCCCTGGGGGGATGGCCGCGATGTGATCAATCCCTCTCTCAGTCATTCTCCTCTCGGGATTCTGAGCACGCATGCACAGAGCATGACTCTCAAGTCACCGGGTCCACGGCTTGAACCATGGTCGGCCATGTGGGAGCCCAGGGCCTTAGCCATCATGAAACCTGCGGGCCCCAGTCAATCACATCCCCGTGTGGTGGGCCCTGCTCCGACCATGCCTACGCAATGACATCTCCATAAAAAGCCCAAGGACAGGGCTCAGAGAGCTCCTGGACAGCCGAAGCCGAGCAGGCCGGCAGGGGTAACAAGGAGCTCAGCCATGTGCGGAGAGGTGCGCTCCCAGCCCCGCAGGCACGGAAGGTCTACTCTCAGGACCCCCCAGACCCTACTCTATGTGTTCTTCATCTGGGCGTTTCTTCGCATCCTTTCAAACAACCTCTGTAATAAGCTGCTAAGTGTTGAGTGTGTCCCTGAGTCCTGTGACCCACACTAGCAAATTAATTGAGCTTAAAAGGGGGGATCATAGGTGGGACCAGCAGTTGGCGTAATGGCTGTGTCGCTGGACTCCCACGTAGTCGACAGTGGTTCGCGTCCCGGACCCAGTGGCTTAAACTCACACCGGGCGCGTGTGCGTGTGTGCCCAAGATCCCGAGAGGAGAATGGAGGAGAGGGGATTGCAGCGTGGCCATCCCCCCTGGGGGGTGATTTCTCGCTTTCTGTCTCTCGGTCTCTCTCTGTCTGGCGAGCACACACGCCCTGTAGCAAAATCTCTCCAAAAAAAAAAGGGGGGGGGGGATCGTAGGAACCTAACGTGTAGCTGGCCAGCCAGAAGTTGTGGAGGCCCAGGCGCGGCCCTCGAAGTTGGGAGGGCAGCCTCGTGGGACCGAGCTTCGCCCTGGGATGTGCATACAGAGAGCACGAGAACCAGATCAGGTCGGGAAGGCCCGTCTGGCATGTGCTGAACCGCTGACTGCCTGCTGACTGCCAGGAGAGAGGCCCACATGTTTGGCATCACAGAACTGATTGGAGCAGGAGTGCTAGGAGAAGCTGACTTTTTGCTTTACTTACTCGAAAACAAAAGAGAAAATGGTAAGCAACAAGTCTTGAATGTTTCAAGGTTAAACATAAAAAAGAACTTTAAAAATATGAAAAATCAGGGGGCCAGCAGGTGGTATGGTGGTTAAGGTGCTGGGCATTCCCATATGGCCGACCATGGTTCAGGTCCCGGACCTGGTGGCTTGGTTTCTCACTTTCTCTCTCTCTTTTTCTATGTCTCTCTGGGGTCAAATGAAAAAAAAAAAAAGAATGAATAAATAAAATTAAAATAAATAATTCCTTCTAAAAAATGTGAAAAAAATCACAAAGAGTATTTTTCAAAGAATTAAATGAAAAGTCTAAGGACAAGGGGGAAAAGAAAGAAACGTGGGCAGAAAGGGAGGTTTGAAGACCTGGGCTAGATGGCATGGATGCCCCTCCCCCCTTTTCTCTCTTCCCTTCACTGAGTTTCCCTTGGAGACCCTGGCCTGAGGGTCAGGGTGTGGCCAGAACCACGGTCCTGGGAGCACCACCATCCTGGCAAGCCATGGCAGGGGAGGCCAGCTGGCTCGGGGCTTCTCCTAGACACATGTAGACCTGGGCTCCTGGAGGCCAAAGGCTTCAGCTTCCATCCGTCAGCCCCCAGGCATTCACTGGGCAGCATCCTGGGCCCAGGCGCCCTGAGCACTAAGGCCAGAGCCGGACGCCGGAGGGACAGCGCTGGCTTCACGGATGGGCACCCAGCCAGAAGCTGCCCGGAGTGCAGGGAAAGAGCGACGTCTGCAGCGGGGAGAAGTGATGCCTGTGTCCGCCCCAGGGATCAGCGCCCCTGGGCTGGCTGAGGGGAGCAAGCAAGGGGTGGCCGAGCACAGCTGAGAAGGGACCGGGTTTGGCAAGAGCAGAGAGGGATGGTTTCAGAGAGCTGGAGACATGTCCACCATAGCGTGGGGCTGGCCCTCGCTGTAGCAGCATGACTGCCCGTTTACACGCAGGCTCCCGCCAGCACCGTCCTGGGGAGGGGGGGGGAGCGAGGACCTCTTATCCCCTCCCTGGGCCCACGCTGTCCCCTAGAACCACCCACTGAACGCGCATGGGATGGAGGTGCGCACAGAGGGCTGAGGCTGGCACCGGGCAGCGGCAGCCAGTGGGCGCCCAGCCTCTGCTCCACCTCCCCCTCTCCTGCCGCTCCCGTGAGCAGTCTCGGAGCCTCACTTTTCTCACCTGTAAATGGTGCGGAAATATCTGTATTCCAGACTTGTGATCAGAGGGAAGGTTGTCCTGCCCCAAGTTATAGGACAGGGTCCCCTCCCACACGCCTGTCCTAGGAGCACGGGGAGAGAAGATAGCTCCGCTGAGGCCCCCAGGGAGGCTTCTGCGGGCTGGTGGCAGTGGAGCTGGGCCTCTCAGCCAGGGAAGGCCAGTGATGGGGCTGGAAGGGCAGTCGTGGGAGAGGGCACAGCCTGGGCAAAGACTGAGCTCTCCAGGCAGAGAGCACGAGAACCAGATGGGACTGGGGGTGCCCGGCTGGCATCCGCTGAACAGCTGGTTGCCTGGAGGGAGGGCTGAGGAGCTGGGGCTCAGATCAGCCCTATGGAAGATCCTTCTAGAACACCGCCAGCTCACTCGCCCTGCCCACACTTGCTCAGACCGTGATTAGCTGCGCTGGGTGCAATCAGCTGCTAAGGACCAAGGGAGCGCATCGAGGACCGGGAAGGGCTCTTGGCCGTTGCTGATTTCTGGAGGATGGCCTGTACTCAAACTGCAGAGTGACTCACACTCAGAAAAACCACAGTGCTTTCAGGAGACCTGGGAAGTCAGGACAAAGGTGCCGCAGGGACTCAGACTGTTCCCAGGCTGCCAGCTCCCGGCCCTTCACCACTCTGTCAGCCCACCCGGTCCTCCTGTCTACTTCCCATGACTCGTCGCCTGTGCCCTCGGCCCGGCACGGACCTGGGAGCTGGGACGCCCCTGCAAGCTCATGATCTGTTGGGAGCCAGGAGCAACCTGGGCTGGTGGGATGAGGTGGGGTCTTGTCTTGTAGGAGGGGCAAGTTCTCTGGCAGCATGGCCCCTGAGCGCAGGGGCATCAAGGAGCAGACCCAGACCCGATCGCCAGGGCCACACCCTGCCATGGAACCCAGGCGTCTGCACCCTTGGCCACGTGTCCCTGGGGGTCTCTGAGATATCAGAAAAGACTTGAGGTGGGACCAGCAGTTGGCGTAATAGCTATGTTGCTGGACTCCCATGTAGTCGACCTTGGTTCAAGTCCTGGACCCGGTGGCTTAAACTCACGCTGGGCGCGTGTGCGTGCGTGCCCAAGATCCTGAGAGGAGAATGGAGGAGAAGGGATTGCGGTGTGGCCATCCCCCTTGGGGGGGTGACTTCTCACTTTCTCTCTCTCTCTCTCTCTCTCTCTCTGTCTTTCTGGCGAGCTCATGTGCCCTAAAGCAAAAACCTCTCCAAAAAAAAGAAAATAAAAAGAAAAGACTTGAGGTCACACCTTCCCTCCTGGGGCTTCACGGGATGACACAGGGGAGACGAAAGGCTGATTTACAGCCCCAAGGTGCTGGTTAGGTCAGCACTGTCTCCAGGGGTGGGCGGTTTAGCAGATCCAGGCAGAGAAGGCGTGGAAGTGGGAACAGGAGCGCGGGGTCTGGGGAGTGCAGAGGCCAGTGCGTGCAGCGGGTGGGGGCTCTGTGCAGATGAGGCTTGAGCAGCCAGGTGGGGCTGGAGCGTGCAGGGTCTGGAATTCTAGGCCTGGGAGGATAGGTGTCTGATCCGCGGGCAATGAGGAGCCATTGGAAGGTCTCAAAGAAGAAAGTTCCTTGGGACTTGAGATCCAGACAGGCTGTTTTGCGCCTGTAATGGACGCTGGCTCTGGACAACGTGCACCAAAGAAGAATGAACTAGAAGCATGTGGAGCTTTCCACAGAAGCAAAGGAGAGACCGAGGGACCGGACTTTGAAGAGAGGGGAGCAAGAGTAGGCCCAGGGAGACTGGAGTGACAGCGAGTGGCTTCTGTGCTCCGTGTTCAGTTGGCTCAAGAGGGCATCAGGCGACCGGGCATGAGTCTCGTGTCCCCTTTATGGATGTGTACCTCACCACGATGGCCGATGACAAGGGAGGAGTCCCCAAGGGGAAGTCTGTGGTCCCAGCGAAGGTGGGCTGGGCGGAGGGCCAGCAGAACGGGGTGGGAGCACACCCAACCCTGATCCTGGCCCCCGAGAAGCAAGGGGCTTGCTCAAGGACACAGGTGAGTCGGTGACGGGGCAGTGCCAAGAGGCCAGCTCACGGGATGACTCAGGCCTCCGTCTTCTCTCCCCGTGGCTGCTGGATGAACTGAGGACAACGGTTGAGACACAACTTTGGGGAGGTGTGTCAGGTGGGTGTTGAGAGCAGGAGGAACAGACGGGAGGAAGGCCAGATGAGTGGAGTGGCCATGGGCTCCGGAACAGTGAGGAAGGTTCAAGTCCCAGCATGGCCACATGCTCGCAGTGTGAGACTAGGACAAGCCACACACACGGCCTCTTTGACCTCCCCTCTCCCCCCTAAGAGGTGAGGAAACCACCAGGGGCCCTCGTTAGCATTAACATGATATGTGCAGTATGCCCGGTCAGGGCAGGGCCCCTGCGATGTTAGTCTTTAATCTCCCCCCGCAGCAAGCCAGAGAACTACACGGGAGCTCTGGGGAGTGAAGGCAGGCAAGGCCGACTGGATTCCGGAGTGGCTTTGCTGAAGTGGGGCTCAGGTGCCAGGGTCTGAGGTCTGAAACACACTCACCTGTCACCCCAGCGCCACAGTGCCCTTGCCACAGAAGGTCACCCATGTTGTCTGTTCCATTGAACAAGGTTCCCTTGAGGTCAGGGACTACATGGGATCACTCTATGCTGCCAGCAGCCAGCAAGGGAGCCGGTTCTTCATAAACGGTGGGAGGACGGTGGGGGAGAGGAGGGCTGGGAGGGACGGTGGGGGAGAGGAGGGCTGGGAGGATGCGGGGGAGAAGAGGGCTGGGAGGATAGTGGGGGAGAGGAGGGCTGGGAGGACGTGGGGGAGAGGAGGGCTGGGAGGACGGTGGGGGAGAGGAGGGCTGGGAGGACGGTGGGGGAGAGGAGGGCTGGGAGGACGTGGGGGAGAGGAGGGCTGGGAGGACGTGGGGGAGAGGAGGGCTGGGAGGACGTGGGGGAGAGGAGGGCTGGGAGGACGTGGGGGAGAGGAGGGCTGGGAGGACGTGGGGGAGAGGAGGGCTGGGAGGACGGTGGGGGAGAGGAGGGCTGGGAGGACGTGGGGGAGAGGAGGGCTGGGAGGACGTGGGGGAGAGGAGGGCTGGGAGGGTGTGGGGGAGAGGAGGGCTGGGAGGACGTGGGGGAGAGGAGGGCTGGGAGGACGTGGGGGAGAGGAGGGCTGGGAGGGTGTGGGGGAGAGGAGGGCTGGGAGGATGTGGGGGAGAGGAGGGCTGGGAGGGTGTGGGGGAGAGGAGGGCTGGGAGGACGTGGGGGAGAGGAGGGCTGGGAGGACGGTGGGGGAGAGGAGGGCTGGGAGGACGTGGGGGAGAGGAGGGCTGGGAGGACGTGGGGGGAGAGGAGGGCTGGGAGGACGTGGGGGAGAGGAGGGCTGGGAGGACGTGGGGGAGAGGAGGGCTGGGAGGACGTGGGGGAGAGAAGGGCTGGGAGGACGTGGGGGAGAGGAGGGCTGGGAGGGTGTGGGGGGAGAGGAGGGCTGGGAGGACGGGGAGAGGAGGGCTGGGAGGACGGTGGGTGGAGAGGAAAGGTGGAAGTCTAGAGGCTGAAGAGCCTGGTCTGGCAGCACCTGGGACCAGGCTCCTCTGCACAGAGGCTCTGGGAGTCCCCTGAGCTGCTTCGGCCCAGCCTGACCTGAGAGGCCCCAGTGCCATGGGCCTTCTGGTCTGACCCCAGTCCTGCTTGCACCGAAGGAGCGGATGAGGAATGGGTGTGAGCACCAGCGTGCGCTGGACAGCTTGTCTTTCCTTCACAAGGAAGGGGGTTGGAAGACGGCTGTGGCTTAGCAAGGCCGCATGTCCAGCACACCCCAACCTCTAAGGGTGAACTCGCCCTGCACGCAGGCTAGGAAGCTGGGCGTGGTCTCGGTCTGTTTTGTGCTTGCTTCCATTCTTCCTAGGGATGGCTCGGGAGCACGCTTCTCCATCAACTCCTCCCCTGCCGTGAAGGCCTCCGCGTCTGCCTTACCTGTGTCCGAGGCAGTATTCTCCCCTGCCCCGAGACAAGAGCATGCACAGCGCGACCGACTGCCAAGCTCGAGGGAGGGCCCAGTGCCCCCTGGGCCTCAGCTCACTCTTCTCGGCAGCCCCAGGACTGATGGCTGTTATTCTCCCCAGTTGCAGAGGAGGAAACTGAGGCACAGAGAGATTCGGAAAGTTGGCGGGCACCACTCAGTGAGGCAGGGTGGAGCTCCAGCCTCGGGGCACCTGTGTGTCAACCCCTCCCTTCTATGAAAGCCCAGAATCTCTCTTTTGTCTCCATGTCCATTTTCTAGGCTGGTACAACACACTACACCCCGAGTGGCCCAAAACAACACGCGTATTCTTTCTCACTTCCTCCCAGGCTGGATCTGCGGGAGGCTGGAGAGGCAGTGGCTGCAGCGGCTGAGACGAGGGCCATCAGAGGAGGCATTTACACGGGCAGGCCTTCGTGATGCTGGGGCAGTGGGCAGGGGGAGGTTGGATGCCGGGGCTGGTGGATGGTGTGCCCCCATCATGGTGGGGGCAGGGAGACTCCCTGCTCCTGGCCAGCACTGCCTTGGCCAGGCCGGCTGGCAATAGTGGCAGCTCTGCGTCGCACCTGCAAAGCCATCACGCCCGGGCAGCTGAACTGTGCTCCCGTCCTGTGTGTGTGGAGTCGGCGCTGAGCGTGTCCCCAGTGGGGTGGGGGCAGGCAGGGTAGGCCCAGCCTGGGCTGCAGCTCCAGGAGGCAGTCCCTGGAGCCCTGTTTCAACAGCGAGGTGGTGACTGCTTCCTACGGGGCTGCTGGAGACTCAGGTGGCTGAGAGAAGGAGTGCTGCCCGCTGGTGGCTTCGCGGCGACTACTCCCGGGTCTGCACTTCGCTCCCCGTCAAGCTGTACCCGGGTTCCTCTCCAAGGCCGCCTGCCTGGAAGGCCAGGCCCTGAGTCTCTCCATGTCTCTGCTTCCCTCTCCCCAGACAGGGAGCCTTTCCAAGCCAGAGCCACGTCACACCCTGCACTCCTTGCAGCCCTCCGCGACTTCTCACCTGTCAGAGGGAGGGCTGAAATCCCTGCCACACCTGAGCTGTGTGGCCTGAGGGTGCCATGACCATGCTCCTGAGCTGTCCCTCTAGTCCGGCCCACCATCTGTGGCCAAGGCTGCCCTCCACACACTGCTGCCCCAGGGTCTCCGTCCTGTCCCTCTCCCTGTTCCCCATGGATTTCCCTCTCACTCCCTCCATCCTCTGCTCAGTGTCACCTTCTCCTTGAAGTCCTCTCGGATTCCCCTTTCTAAACGCCCCTCCCCACCCCTCCTGGCTCCTCATGGCATTAGGACCTCCTGACATTCTATGTTTGTCATGGTCTCTCCACTGCAGGTGGGACCTCAGAGAAGGCCTGTGCCTTGTCCCCATTGGCCTGGGGACTGCTGGGGCTCCTGGTGACTCCTGGCAGCAGACACAGTGGCCCTCCTCCAGAGAGCACGCTCCTCCTCCCAGGTCCCCAGCTCCTCCCTCGCTCCCTTCCTTCCTGGGGTCTTTGTCTCTGCCACCCTCCTGAAAGGCAGGATAAGAACAGGACCCCAGGGCCAGCAGGTGGCGTAATGGCTAAGGTGCTGGACTCCCACATGGCCAGCTGCGGTTGAAGTCTTGTACCCAGTGGCTTGGAACTCATTCCTGGTGCATGTGTGTGTGCCCAAAATCCCAGGAGGGGAATGGAGGCGTGGCCATCCCCCTGAGGGATGATTTCTTCCTTTCTGTCTCTCTGTCTTTCCAGTGAGCACACACGCCCTGTAGCAAAAATCTCTAAAGTAAACCTAAAGAACAGAACCCCACGGCTAACGGGTCAGCCTGCTCGTGCTTCTCCGACTGTCCCTCACTGGCGGGGTGGCATCTCTACCCTCTGAAGCTGAGTGTCCCAACCTGGGCTTCTTGGTTTCTGGCCTCCAGGCGATTTTGCTGATGCAGCACTGCTCTTGGCTCCTGAAACTGTCGCCAGGGCCTGGGTGTGCCCACCGAGGTCGCCTCACCCTGCACGGAGCCTTGGGTCCGAGAGGACACTCTCATTCCTTGTGTCCCCAGCACAGAGCTCTGCCCAGAGTCCCTGCTGAGCCACCCCATAGATGGTACCGCTGCATTCTGGGAAGGCCTCCTATAAGCCACTGACGGTTGTTGTCCGTCAGGAGAAAGGTTAGACCTGCAGCCTCCGCAGGGGTCTGGCCTTGGAATTGTAGAAGTGAGGCCTGTGGGGAGGGTTGTAGATGATCAGGGAGGGGGTGTGGGGTGTTCTGGGGGAGGGTTGGGCCGTCTGGAGTCCTCCCTCCAGGACAGGGCAGAGAAAGGACAGTGGGAGTGTGAGTCACTGAAATATGTGGGGTAAGGTCAGGCTGCTGAGACAGGGCCAGAAAAAAATGCAGTGAAGGAAGAGGGGAGGGCAGGCCAGGGAAGCAGAGTGGGGATGGGCCTCACCAAGCCATGGGAGTTATAGGCCGCGACTTGCCACTGGCCGGCTAGCTCCACGCACTGGGCCCCCGAGCCCGACTTTGCTGTCCTTTCCCTCTGGGAGGTAGGGAAGCCAGTGAGAGGAGCCCAAGTTGGCTGCGGGCCGGGACCCTGGCCCTGCCATTCGTCCAGGTGGGGGCCCTGCTCTCCTGGGGACTGCCACTTCCTCACCTGGGAAGGGGGCTGATGCCTTGTCTTGGGCTGTGGTGGCCCAGGAGGTTAAGTGTGTCTAGCCAGGGCCTGGCACAGTGGGAGGCCCCGGTAGGTCCCCCTTCCCATGCAATCCAGGAGCAGCAGGAAAAACCCGGGGCTCCCTCTGGGGGAGGGGTTCCTTGCCCTCTGCTGCGTGGCTCTTCCAGGTATCCGGGACATTTCCGGGTTTGGAAAAGCTCATGGAAGCAGCAGCAAGCCCGGCTGCAGCAGGCACGTTAGGGCTGCCGCTGAGATGGGGGCGGGCGGGGGCGTAAAGGGACGTGGCTGGACAAACGCCCTGGGGCTGTTTCAGGGGGCCCTGACAAGGCTTGGTGGTCAAACATGCCCTTCGCAGGCACTGGTTTCTGGAGCCACTGCTACCTTCTCTCTCTCTCTCTCTTTTTTTTTTTTTGGAGAGATTTTTGTTACAGGGCACATGCACTTGCCAGAGAGACAGAGCAAGAGAGAGACAGAAAAGCGAGAAATCACCTCCCAGGGGGATGGCCACACCATAATCCATTCTCCTCCATTCTCCTCTCGGGATTTTGGGCACGCACGCACACATGCCTGGTGTGAAGTTGAAGCCACCAGGTCCAGGACTCAAACCACAGTTGGCCATGGGGAATCCAGCGATGTAACCATGACGCCATCTCCTGGTCCCCCTGCTACCTTCTTGAGAGCAGACTGTCAAATGCTCTGTCACATGTGTGAAGGCTAGTCTTCCGCGTCCGCCCAACTGGGCTGCGGGATGCCCGGGTAACTATTTACTCGGTAAGGCATTATTTCCAGGCGTGTCTGTGAGGGAGTTTCCAGAAGAGATCTGGAATGGAGTCAGCAGGCTGAGTCGAGAAGATGCCCTCCCCCTCCACACCCCGCTCCCGATGTGGTGGGTTCATCCGACCCAGGGGTGGCCCAGACAGAGCAGCAGGTGAGGAAGGATCCGCTCTCTCTCTGGAACTGGGGCATCCCTCTTCTCATGCCCTTGTCGCTTGGCGCTTGGTGCTCCTGGTTCTTGGGCCTTTGGACTCAGACCAGGACTCACACCAGCACCTCCCACACTCCGGGTCCTCAGGCCTGCAGACTCAGACTGAATGGCACTGTCGGCCATCTTGGTTCCCCAGCTTGCAGGTGGCACTTGTGGGACTGCTTGGCCTCTGTAACGATCTGGAGCCTGTTCCCACGGTAAATTTTCTCTTCCTCTCTCATATATGTATGTGGGTGTGTATGTATGTGCCTGTCACATGTACCATATATAAACATCCATTTATATGACACATATGTATGTGTATGTATTTAGAAACACACAGATCGGTGTAACATATATATGTACACAGCACATGGTATACAAGATACACAGGTGTCATACATGTATACACATGTGCCCCATGTCTATATGTGTATAGTGTGTATACATACACGTTTCTGACTAATGCAAGCTGGCAGCCAGTTGTCAGATGGCTGGTCGCTTGGGACGGGCCAGAGTGACAGTACTTATGCCATGGAAAGTGGTACGCGCTAAGGTCAAGGCTACTCACTGCTCCTTTCCTGGGAGCAGGTTGCCAGCTCACCACTGCACAGGGCGGAGACTTGGGTGGTTTACACATGCTGAGGGCCTCCCCCCTCACCCCCAGAAAGACCCACTCTCTTTATACCTGGCCTCAGGTGTCCACCTTCCAGAACACTCCATCCTGCCCCCTGCTTATTTCCGCCGTGGCTCCATTCCGCAGATGTGCTCTGAGCATGGCTGACGGCGAACCTAGGGAGCAGAATACCTCCCAGTGCAGGGCTTCGCTGCTCTGCTAGTAAGTGAGCAGTCTGCACCTCATTTTTCTCATGACGGCCCCACAGGATGGGTGCCTGAACCCCACGGCCAGCAGGTGGCAGAGCTGGAACAAACACTTCCGGACCCAGGAGGCAGACTGTGTGACCTCCCAGACCTCAGCACGCGGCCTGGCGGGCTGAGGGGCGAGGTGGGTATCTGCGGGATAGAAGGATGAACCGGGCTGAGTCAAGCCGCCTTGCAGGCCCTTCCTGCCTGCGCTTTTCTGCTTCCATGCCTGTCTCCTTCCAGGAAGTGTCCCCGGCCCCTCTTCCTGGAACTTGGGGAACACTGCCTCCTTCTGCAGAGCTCCCTGTCTCAGGGCAGGCCCTACCCAGAAGGCAGCACGCTCCCCGACCCGTCCTTGGTAGCAGTCCTCCTGGGGCAGAAAGCCCGCCGGGGGCTTCGGTCTCGTCTGCTGCCCTGTCACTCAGCACCCAGCAGGCCTGTGTGCTGTAGTCTCCTCCTCCTTGGCCTCTCAGGCCCTGCCCCACCTGCTCTCCACGCCTCCCTGTGACAACCCCAAAGGCTACAGCAGGGCTGAGGCAGGAGTTAGAGGACTGGGGACCAGCTTTGGTTCAGTCCGCCCTGCTGCTGGGGTGGAATTAGGCTGGATGCCCCCTTTCACCTCCTGTAGAGATCTGCCAGCTGCCTTCACGGGGACCCTAGTTGACATTGTCAGCTTTTTTTTTTTTTTTTTTTTTTTGAAATTTAGAAACAAATTTTACTTAAGATCTGAAATACAATTCCTAAAATATCAACTTCTCCAGAAAACCATGGCTACACAATAATGCATTGCCTCTATCATGTTAGAAGGTGCATTAGACTCAAATACAAAAACCATGTAACAAACCACCATCCTTCAACAATTTCAGCAAAGATAGAACGCCTAAGGAACAACATAGATGGACTTGCAGAGGATGGGCTGTTTTACTTCAAGCACCACCAAAAAAAAAAAAAAAAAAAAAAAAAAAGGAAAAAAAAGAAAAAAGAGCACAAATGCATGGGTTTTCAGGTATATACATTAAGTTGAACCTTTGGCACTAGGAAATCAGGGCGTTTTGTCACATAGCATTAACACATATTAGAAAATCGTGTAGTGTCAAAGGGATAGAACCACCAGCATTCAAGCAATGTTGTCAACTAGGCAATAAAACGTTCTACTGAATGTTTCTTCTTTGTCTAATTCACTGGTAGCAACTTTGAAATGAGAAAAGGAGCTTGGACTCCTTTTATTTTCTGTTTAAAACAGAACAGAAAACAAACTGAAACATAAGCCCTGTTATACATTCACAATTTTAAAGAACATCAATTATACAAGAAAAAGACTAAGAACAAAAGGTGTTTGCAGACACCAGACATTAACAGTGAGTGGTCAGTAGACCCTCACAGGCCTTTGCGGTGGTACTCAGCAGAAGCCACTTTGTAATCACTGGCAGTAAACAGAGATGCTGAATTCTTTGCCAGATATTTCAGAAAATCATGCAAATAGCCCAACAATAATGCAAGGCTCTTCTCATCAAGGGGCGGATAGGTCAACCTTGCTCCGATTCTTACAAATAATCTCAGTAGGTGTGGTGCTCCATGAACCTGGGACCTCGGTGCATCAGGGTGAGCCAAGAGGCATTCGGCATGCTGGGGCCTCTCGAATCTGTAGAGCAGCTGAGTGCCCACCATGACATTGAAGTATCCTTTCATTCCTGCCCCGACCTCGTTAACCGTGTGTTCCTTGTTGTCAGTGTTTCCCTGTGACTTCCTGCAGTTTGCGCACTCTTCCAGGATCGCATGTATGTTTTTCCTTGCAGGGAGCTGGAACAGCTGCTTCTGCCTGGTCACTAAGTACCAGTCCTCAATAAGTCATGGTTTCACTTCTTCAGGAATCTTCACTTTGACCTCCATTCTATTGTTGTTGTCTCTTCACTTTCAACAGTGGGGTCTGCCCTGGCCCTTTTCTTCCGAGGGGGCTGAGGTGCTTCGCTGGTACTGCCACCATCTCCGTTTCCGGGAGTCTTCTGCTTGTTCTTTCTCGTCTCCCTCACAGACCCTGAAGGGGGGTTTTCTGCAGAGCGACCCCCCCATCTTCCTGGCAGAGCTGGCTCCACACTCTTCGGCTGGGTACCAGCTGTCTTCTTTCCCGAAGAGGCACCTCTCATCTTACTTCTTTGCATGTTGCTCCTAGTTGGTTTTTTAAAGTTGTCTTCTTCTGCAGATTGTTGTCCACGAGTCTGAGAACCCTGCTTTCTGGAGCTCATTCAACCCTGTTTTTATTCCACCAACAATCTCCTTTCTTTCTCTTCCAAGAATTCCTATTGATTTCTCAGATGGAATTTTATCAATCTTCTGGGATGGCCTGGAAAGATGAAGTGGGAGACACAACCCAAGATCCTGTAATCAAGGATGGTTCTACGACCAGGATCAGATCTCCCGATCCTTACTGTACAGCAAACTTAGCTTTTCTGATGGTGACCTGAAACGAGAACCCAGTTCTTCCCAGCAGCCGACGTGTGATCACTGCCGTTCCTTCAACCGCCAGAGTAAAGCCCGACATTGTCAGCTTTTAGCCGGAGCTTTCTGGGAGGGAGGTCAGAAAACAGGGTGTTAAATTATGTAAACATCTCTCTCCTCCGGCTCTGCCAAGCCCACTGTGAACAAACCCCACGATGCCTCCCATGGCCTCTGAGCTGCGTTCTCTCGCAGGACCGGCACGATAGCTGTTCTCACAGGGGAGGCTAGTCATGCCGATGTTGCAAATGAGAAAACTGACATGCAAAGAGGTCAAGGGTCACAGGAGTGGTGGCACAACTGATGGTCTGCTTGGCCAGGCCACTCTTTCTAGAGAAGTCTCCCTGCTACACTGCTCTCTCGCCATGGCGTGTGTGTCAGGCTCCCTGAGACACGGTCAGACTCCTGTGTCCACGGCTTGGTACCCTAGTCCTAATTTTCAGTTGACTCAGTGGCTGAGTGACTGGTTTTCAGCCTCACTGCTCGCACTCTTCAGCACAGGGCTATGGCGGGGACCAGGGGACAGGGCTGGGACCTGTATCTGCTGCTCAGAGTGTGTTCTCCCTCAGCATCATGGGGAAACTGCTAGAGGGAAGTGGTCTTTCTGTCCTTTTCTCTGGCCTCCGTCTCCCCAGACCCTGTGCTATTTTGCACCAACCCCATCTCATGCTCACAAGAAATGAATGGAGGGACCAGCAGTTGGCATAGTGGCTATGTCGCTAGATTCCCATGTAGTCGACCACACTTCGAGTCCCAGACCCGGTGGCTTAAACTCATGCCGGGCGCGTGTGCGTGCATGCCCAAGATCCCAAGAAGAGAATGGAGGAGAAGGGATTGCAGCGTGGCCATCCCCCGGGGCGTGATTTCTCGCTTTCTGTCTCTCTGTCTCTCTCTGTCTTTCTGGCGAGCACACGTGCCCTGTAGCAAAAATCTCTCCAAAAAAGAAAAGAAAAGAAATAAATGGCATTTTCAAAGTCCATGCATGCACCTCAGGTACCACGGATAACTTTCAACTTAGAACCTGCAAGTTCTTTTTTCAGACCTGGGTCACATGATGAGTCTTCACAAACCCGGCTTCTGGGTCACCAGGGAAGGGTGGGAAGAACCCAGACAGGCAGAAGTTGGCAATACCCCGCAGCGAAGGCGTACCTCTTGCTCTGAAGGGAGACAGCAAGGTGAAATCCTTACTCAGCGCTGCCCGGACGTGAGAGGAGGGTGATCCTAGGATTCCTGTCACCCTGGGCTGGCTGTCACATTTCCAAGGACCTGCACACAGCTGGCCATCTTCAAGGAAGGGCATGTTCTCTTTTGCACGTTCAGGATGTATTTGTCAGTCAAAGTACAATTCGGGAGAGCCTCAGTCTTTTTCAGAGTGAGGTTGACACTTGGGTTTGTGGACATTAACCCATTTTTGGTCAGTTCTTTCAGGGGGTTCCCATGTTCCCAGCCCTTGCCACCTTCTCTAACCAGCATGGAAAGAGCGCCTCTTACTCTAGTCCTGTTTCCACAGCAAGGGGCAGCCACCTGCCACTCCGTGAAAGCACACAGAGACTCCGACGGCAGGCAAGTTCAAGTGCAGCCTGAAAAGCAAGTGAACCCGCTTTGACGTGCGGCTTCTCCATCCCAATCAGGAGAGCCTCAGCTGAGAGCCGCGGGGCGTGGGGTGTGGGGCCGGGTCTTCCATCTTCACAGCATGAATTTGATCTCGAGCTGGGCGGGCAGGGACTGTGAGCAGAAGCCTGACCGTTCATCCCACTGTCGGTCTAGGAAGCAGAAACCTATCAGGTATTTCACGTGGGGAGGCTCGTACAGTGCCCAGGCCTCAGCGTGCTGGGGGCTGCAGGAGTGGGAGGGAGAGAAGGGGCCACGCCGAGCCCAGAGGCCCCACCACCACAGGGCTGAGCCCTCAGCCTGACCCGTAGGTGGAGATGCTGCCAGGGTCAGCTCTCAGAGTGCTAAAAAGTGCTGCCTGGACTGGCTGGTGCCAGGACATCACTGCTGTCGTCGCAGGAGTCCAGGGACGCTGGGAAGCTTGAAACACCAGGAGAGCCCGTCTCTCCCGCTCTTCCCAAGCCACGTCTCCCATTGCTGGAGCCTAACCGGGCACCTGCTGGCTGGAAGCCTCCCTATCATTCAGAGCAGGAATGAAGTGAAGAGCGAAGCAGCCCACGGTCAAGCCCAGCGGTGACGAACTACGTCAGACTGCATTTCCCACCCTCCCTTGTAATGCAAGGATTCAAAGAGATGCCACGGAAGTCACTGAACGTGGCTACTGGAAGATCTTGAAGGGAAGACAGGCCATTTGATTATATCCTTCCTTCTGCTTTCTGCCTGGAGCTTGGCTGTGAGGGCTGAAGCTCCAGCAGCCCCTTTGTTCCAGGAGGTGACCTTGAAGATCCGAGTCTCTCTTTGAAGACAGCAGAACAGAAGGTAGGAACTTGGGTTACTGATGGCTGTGGAACTGCCTACTGCTCTGAATTTCTTGCCTCTGTGCTTTCTTATAGGAGAGAGACACCTCTGTTTTTGTCTGGTTACTCATTTGGGTTTTCTCTTCATAGGCGGCTGAGGCAAATTATGATTGCTGTCTTGATTTTTCATTATCAGCTTAAGAAACCAAGAGGCAAGTACCCCATCTATAAAGTGGGGTGATAAATGTCTACCTGGCTTGCTGGAGGACCCCGGTATAGCAGCGGCCACTGCTGAGGCCCTGGTTTCTTAATGCCCACTCCCCTGAGAATGAGCAGGAGTGTGCAGCCAGGGTGCAGTCTGGGAGGCTGTCTTCTGATTGGGAATGAGAAATGGGACTTGCCATGTGGCTTTCAAGTTCACATTAACAAGTGAAAACTATCCCCAAGATGGCTTGGGACCTGGCATGGTGATACCAAGATGGTCCCTGGCCCCTAGGGTTTCGTGTGGAGCGGCTCACATGTTAGCAGGTGGTTACAGTGCAGGGTGAGCAATGACACGGACAGTAACGGGCAGGGGTCCACCTCTTCATACAGCCCCAGCTGGCTGGACCCCAGGACACCCCTTTTCTGGGGCTCAACTCTGACCTGTCGTGCTTCTCTATTTTTCCTAAACACTCTCCAGCCCCTCACCCCGCGCTCCTCGGGCCTAGGGCTTACATCCTGTCATCTGCTCAACCACCCTGCTCTCCGTCCCTGCCAAGGGCATCGCTGGCCTTCCAGCACCCAGTCTGGACTGGAGGAGCGTCTGTCTCCTCCTGCTCTCTCCTCTGCTCCTCAATTGACTGCAGGTCCTGTTTATCTCTTCTTTTGCTTGGATGCCTCCAGGAATGAGGAACTCATTCCCTTACTCTAATGTCTTGAAAGCTTTTCCTCTTTTTTTTTTTTTTGGAGAGAGTTTTTGTTTTGTTTTGTTTTGTTTTGCTATAGGGCGCATGTGCTCGCCAGACAGATAGAGAGAGACATAGAGACAGAAAGCGAGAAATCACCCCCCAGGGGGGATGGTGACGCAGCAATCCCTTCTCCTCCATTCTCCTCTCGGGATCTTGGGCACGCACGCACACGCGCCCGGCGTGAGTTTTAAGCCACCGGGTCCGGGACGCGAACCGCGGTCGACTATGTGGGAGGCCAGCGACATAGCCATTATGCTAACTGCTGGTTCCCATTGAAAGCTTTTCCTCTTAACCTTAAGGTTTTGCACATGCTGTTCCCTCTGGTTGGAACATCACCCCCGCTCTGCCCCAATAGCCACTGTTGAGCTGACTCTGACCTTCCGTCAGTCCTCACCTCTAGGGCACCTTCGCAGTCCCCTTCGTCAGTCTGGGTGACGTGTCCTCCCTCAGTCCCAGCACTCTCGTCCCTGGCCTGTGGGCAGTAAGGTCTGTCTGACCCAGCTGCCCCAGATGACCAGATGGGGCCCTCCTTGCCCTCCAGCCCAGCTGTCCTGGCGTTCAGAGAGACCCCAAAGTGACAGTCAGCATTTGGACAGCTGCTTCCAGGCAAAGCTGCAGCTGTCCAGGAGCCTGCCCCGGCCTCCAGCCCCTCACCCTTATTCGCAGCAGTGACCACCCAAGGTCAGGGACCCCGTTGTATTTGCTTCTGTGCTTCCAGGTTCAGCAAGAGCCAGACCAGAGCCAGTGCCCAGGATGCACTTGCCGAGTGAAGACTGGAGTGGCTCGGGCCTGTGTCTCCCTCACCTGTGGCCTCGGGGGTCCCT
The DNA here is from genome assembly GCA_026018925.1 of Tupaia tana. Lineage (NCBI taxonomy): Eukaryota > Metazoa > Chordata > Mammalia > Scandentia > Tupaiidae > Tupaia > Tupaia tana. The sequence continues at coordinate 12,674,818 of JAKSZU010000005.1, forward strand.
GCACTAGCAGAAGCACCACTTCCCATATTTTATTTTAAACTTGCTACAGGGAGTGTGCACTCGCCAGAGAGAGACAGAGAGAGAGAGGGAAAGTGAGAGAGCGACCCCAAGGGAGGGTGGCCAGGCAGCAATCCCCCACCTCATTTCCTTCTCGGGATTTGGGGCACACACACACCCCACGTGTTCCTCAAACCCCTGGGTCTGGGACTCAGACTGCGCGGTTAGCCAAGTGGAGTCACTGCCTTAGCCACCACGCCACCAGTTGACTCCCCACTTTCCCACACTTAAAAGGGAGACGATGCCCCTTTTTTTTTTTGAGAGGCTTTTTGCTGCAGGACGTGTGCGCTTGCCAGACAGACAGAGAGAGACAGAGAGACAGAAAGTGAGAAATCACCCCCCAGGGGGGATGGCCACGCCGCAATCCCTTCTCCTCCATTCTCCTCTCGGGATCATGGGCACGCACGCACTCGCGCCCGGCGTGAGTTTAAGCCATCGGGTCTGGGACATGAACCGCGGTTGACTACGTGGGAGTCCAGCGACACAGCCATTACGCTAACTGCTGGTCCCGATGATGCCCTTTTCTAGGGTAGTTGTAATAACTTAACAAGAAATGCACATGGGGTAAGAAAGCCGGGGGACTCAGTTACCCTGTCTATAAAACGAGCGCTGGGAACCAGGGTGTCCAGGGGCATGTGGGCGATCACATACCAGAACTGCAGAGCTGGGCTCAGCATAAATTCCTGGGCTGCCAGGCCAAGGGTGAGCCCCGCAGCCGGTCTGGCCACGTGCCCCAGGCTGCCACCTCAGCATTGGTGCCTGGCATGGCTAAGCCTCCAGACCAGCTGTTCCCTGCATCAGCTCTTCTCTCCCAGGAGGGTTTCCAGCTCCTGACAAATGGGGGACGAAGAGCTTCAGGGAGTTTCCCAGCACAGTCTTGGGCCAGCAGGTGGCCAGCAGAGAGGGTGTAGTGTCTTCATCGGAAGGACCCAGAGCCTGGATGCTTTGAAACCGCACCCCTCTGACCTCTGGGCCTGGCTCTGAACCTCGGGCACTGGCAGGCTGTCCCAGCCCGCTCAGCACTGGCAGCAGCTCTTCCCAGAGCCTGGTGCTGCGTGGGAGGCAGAGGGGCAGCTGGCCACGGCAGTGATGCTGAGAGCACCAGCCCCGGCCTGTGATTAGCGACTAAATGGCTGAACCTTGGGCCAGCGCTCTGCACCCCACGAGGACAGGTGTGCTCGTATGGACTACGTGCTGGGGACGGCACCCGGCAGGGAGCGAAGGCCCTGTTAGGGAGAGGGAGGTTGTGGTAGGCAGGACTCCCAGGTGAACCCCAGCTTCTGCCCCGATGTACACACCCGGTTTAATCTGCTCCCCTGGAATGTGGACAGGTTCTGTGCGTCTGATGGGATTTCACTCCCATGAGTAGCTTGTCACAGGAGACTGTTGACTTTAAGAAAGGATTGCCCTGGGGGTGTCTGGCCTAATCAGATGAGCCATTGAAAGGAACAGGGTGGGGCTGGGCCTCAGCATGTGGGTAAGGCAGTCGGATCCCACATAGCCGACTGCGTGGGCCAGTCCCAGACCCAGTGGTTTGAGAAACATGCTGGAGGGACCAGCAGTTAGAGTAATGGCTATGCCGCTGGACTCCCATGTAGTCGACTGCGGTTCGCGTCCCGGACCCGGTGGCTTAAAACTCACGCCGGGCGCGTGTGTGTGTGCTCAAGATCCCGAGAGGAGAATGGAGGAGAAGGGATTGCGGCATGGCCATCCCCCCCGGGGGATGATTTTTCGCTTTCTGTCTCTCTGTCTCTGTCTGGTGAAGCACACACCCTATAGCAAAAACCTCTCCAAAAAGGAAAAAGAAAAAAGAAACATGCTGGGCACATGTGTGCGTACCCAAAACCCAGAGAGGAGGGAGTGATGGAGGAGAAGGGATTGCAGCGTGACCATCTCCCTAGGGGGGGTACTTTCTCACTTTCCCTCTCTCTATCTCTCTGGGAAGCACATATGCACTCTGGCAATGTTAAAAGACAAAAGAAAAGAAAGGGACTCTGAAGAGAGGGACATTCTCTATTTCTGGCTCTGAGGATGGAGAAGACCTGAGTCTGAACTCTGGCCACCATCCTCGAGAAACCCAGTTCTTTTTTTTTTTTTTTTTTCCCAGAATTATTTTATTTCTGTTATTTATTATTATTGTTGTTGTTTTTAAATTAGCTATAGAGCATGTGTGCTCACCAGAGACAGATGGAGAGGGAAAGAGAGAAAAGAAGTCCAAGACTCGAACTGCAATTGGCCATGTTGGAGTGCAGTGCCTTAACCACCATGCTGCTGCTGGCCCCAGGAACCCCAGTTCTGCCAACAGCTCTGAGCTGGGACGGGGGCCTGATTTTCACAGCCTGGACCATGTCTTGCCCCCCAGCCTTGAGACCCAGGGCTGAGGACCCAGCTGAGCCATCCAGTATCGTAAAGTGATATTGGTGAATAGAAAACTGACACGTACTTAAACTGAGACATCCTCCTTGGTGTGGCCTTCCAGGTCCTTATAAAGTCCCTCTCGTCCTGTGAGGCTCTGTCCATTTGTCCTCCGAGAAGCTGTCCATGACCTGAGCAACCCCAGGGCCCTGCTGACTCCTGTGCCGTCGGGCCCCATCACCGGCTCTGTCTGAGAGAGTGTCACACAGTGTGTGTTGGATTCATGGATTTTTAACTTTTTTTTTTTTGGAGAGGTTTTTGCTACAGAGCACGTGCCCTCACCAGAAAGACAGAGACAGACAGAGAGACAGAAAGCAAAAAATCACCCCCAAGTGGGGATGGCCACACCGCAATCCCCTCTCCTCCATTCTCCTCTCAGGATCTTGGGCACGTATGCACATGCGCCCAGTGTCTTTAAGCCACCGGGTCCGGGACTTAAACTGAGGTAGACTACATGGGAGTCCAGCGACATAGCCATTACACTAACTACTGGTCCCTGTATTTTTAACTATTAATAGTTCCTCAGAATGGCTCTTGTGCTGGGAGTCCCTCGGTTGCCCCAGGGCATGCCAGCACCTGGAGGGGGAGGCTTTCAGGGAAGCCGTCTGGGACTGCCCCCTCTCCCCACAGTACCCAAGGCCGGGGCCGCAAAGCTTGCCCAGTGCCCTCAGTGTCTCACCTGGCCTGCAGAGGAGACGGCAAGCTCTCCTTCGAGATGGAAAATACCTACGAGAGCAATTGCGCGTTTTTTATGAGCTCTCTGGGCACGGTACGTACAGAATTCTTCTGAAGGTAACGTTTAAATGCTCTAAATGGTGTAGGCACATCATAAAGAAGTAAAAGAAATACACACGAAATGGGAAAGGAGAGAGAAGTCAGCCCAAGTCCTATGCCCAGAGAGGTCAATGTGGAGGTTGGCGAACTTCATTTTGAGTTTTCTGTGGGCACACTCACCTCCACACACCAACCCCCTCCACCACACCTACAGACGTAGGTGTGCAGTGAGGTCAGATCACAGGAAGTCATGTAGGGTCTTGCCTCTGTTTTATTTTTAAGCCAGAGAGCTCTTGTGCTCATCAGAGAGAGACAGAGAGAGGGAGGGAGGAAGCACCCAGATGAGGCATGGTTACACTGCAATCTCTTCTCCATTTCTCTATCCTGCCAGGATTGGGGCACATATACACATGCACCCAGCATGTTTTTCAAGCTGCCAGGGCTAGGATTTGAACTGCTGTCCGCCAATGGGATCGATCCGGTTCCCTTATCCACTAGGCCGTGGGGCTGGCCCAGGATCTTCCCTCTCTATTAATTCCACAAGAAGCCTGGACAGTTCCTGTGCCCATAATGTGGCCTGGACCACAGTGCTCACTCCTGGCATTTCGTTGTGCGGGAAAGCTGTCCCAGGTCCATGCAACAGACGATGCTGACCTCCGTGTGTCTGTGTCGCTGCATTCGTAGGGCTCGTTCCCTTGGTGTTAACTGCCTGACGACAGCTGTCAGGTGATGTCTGTCAGTAAATGTCTGGGAAATAAGCCGGGAAACCTCTACAGCAAAGGATAAGCCCTTCTCGGTGCTCTCGGCCTGGGTCGCGCTCTCCTACCAGCAGCACATGCTGCGTCCCTCCCCTGGCCCCAGCAAACCTAAAAAACTCCCTTTTGTTCTGTGTGTCTTTGGATAGTGGGACCTCGAACCCAGTTTTCAGATAGTTTTGCTGCTGGCTGGCTGTTTATTTGCATGGATCTATGCTGTACTAAGCTACAGAGAATCTGAGCTCTCCCCAGGAAACTTGGTGGCTGCAACTCAACAAGCAGAATTCCCCAAAGCCTGGCCATTGCATGGAGGAGAGCACAGGTCCACTCACCTTCACCAGTGACCACTTGCATGCCAGCATGGGCCAGAGGCCAGGGCTTGGAGTCCACCCACTGGGGCTCAGGCTCCTCCTGATTCCTTTTTTTTTAAATGTAAAATAATTTTTTTTTAATCTTTTTTTTTTTGGAGAGGTTTTTGCTATAGGGGGCGTGCGCTCGCCAGAAAGACAGAGAGAGAGACAGAGAGACAGAAAGTGAGAAATCACCCTCCAAGGGGGATGGCCACGCCGCAATCCCTTCTCCTCCATTCTCCTCTCGGGATCCTGGGCACGCACACACATGCACCTGGTGTGAGTTTAAGCCGCCGGGTCCGGGACTCGAACTGCGGTCGACTACTTGGGAGTCCAGCGACATAGCCATTACCCCAACTGCTGGTCCCAATGTAAAATAATTTTTATTTACTTATTATTTTTATTTCTATTTTTTTGTTGTTTATTTTTCATTTATTTTACAATTAAAGTATGAACTTATTTTGGTACAAAACCTTTTTGAAATTCATACATAGTTTTCCCATTACATGTATTTCAATGAGCTTTTTTTTTAAAAAAAAAAAAAACTTTTTAAAAATTAATTAATTTAGGGACCAGCAGTTAGTGTAATGGCTATGTCGCTGGACGCCCACGTAGTCGACCGTGGTTCGCATCCCGAACCTGGTGGCTTAAAACTCACGCCGGGTGCATGTGCGTGCGTGCCCAAGATCCCGAGAGGAGAATGGAGGAGAAGGGATTGCAGCATGGCCATACCCCCCTGGGGGGTGATTTCTTGCTTTCTATCTCTGTCTCTCTCTGTCTGGCGAGTGCGTGCACCCTATAGCAAAAACCTCTTCAAAAAAAAAAAAGTAAAAACAAATAATAGTAATAATTAATTTACATTCATTCCCTAAGCATTGTTACAACATAAAAAGTGTGATTTCCCATCCAGAATATATTGCATAGTGGCTTAATCATGCATGTTATCATCAATAATTTTCCATTTCTAGTTTCATATATATGTATGTGTGTGTGTATATATATATATAATCCCCATTTCTGACCCTCTGCCCTTTCCCACCCTCTTCCCACACTATCTCTGGTATCTAGAGTTGTTTTCCATTCCTTTTCTCCCCACATTTTATTGATCAAACAATTTCTTATATAATCTACTTTCGATAGCAAATTCAGCTGGTAATTTCTTTCTTTTCTTTTTGAATTTTTGCTAGAGGGTGTGTGTGCACACCAGAAAGACAGAGAGACAGAGAGATAGAAAGCGAGAAATCACTCCCCATGGGGGATGGCCACACTGCAATCCTTTCTCCTCCACTGGGTTCAGGGCTCGAACTGCAGTCAACTACATGGGAGTCCAGAGACATAGCCATTATGCCAACTGCTGGTTCCCCCCTCCATGCATTTTTTTTTTTTTTTTTTTTTTTTGGAGAAGGTTTTTGCTGTAGGGCGCGTGCACTCACCAGAAAGACAGACAGAAAGCGAAAAATCACCCCCCAAGGGAGATGGCCATGCCACCATCCCTTCTCCTCCATTCTCCTTCAGGATCTTGGGCACACACGCACATGTGCCCAGTGTGAGTTTAAACCACCAGGTCCGAGACTGGAATTGCAGTTGACTACATGGGAGTACAGCGACATAGCCATTACACTAACTTCTGGTCTTCCCCCACCACCATGCATTTTTAAGGACACAATTAAGAGCAGGGGTCCCAGGTGCCTGATCAGCTCAATGACTGCGTCAATAGGTCATGGTCATCTTGTGGGCTTTCCGGATGGTAGGGCCATAGATAATCCATTTCTGTCCCGAAAGGGGGCAATCATTAGGTTTCTGGCACCACTCAGCCTGGGGTCTGTGCGTCCACAGCTGGCGAGTTCCATCTTGCAAAACATTTTCAGAACTTAAGTTACAACCTTATCTTTCCTCCAAGTATGAGTTTTGGAAATCTCACAGCCCTGACTCATGGCCCACCTTAATTATAGTAACCGAAGTCTGGAGTCTTTGGGTCATCCTTCGGGCCATTACAATATAGGTGAAGCTTGTATTCCAAGCAGCTTAGGGAGATACTGCACGCTGAGTTCAGCCCTTGCTGGTTTTCACGTGGAGAAATTTCCATCTCTTCCTAAGCAGAGAGGGAACCTGAGGGCCCCCACCTTTTCAGGACCCCTTGCTGATTCACTGGTCACAGTTCATGACTCTGAGCTTCATTTTCTGCCAGCCCCACTCCCTTATTATTTAATTATCTTGATCGAACTCTCATAGTCCTTCGAAACTTCCCTACTCTAGGGAGACCCAGGAATCTCCCCAAGAATCTCCCAGGGCCCTGAACCTCCTTCTGTCTCAGCCTCCTTCCTACTGGGACATGCCCAGGCTCTGGTATGCCTTCCGTTTCTAGCCTGTGTCCTCCGGGAGGGCAAGTGTCAGATCTGAGCAGTCATTTGCAGAGCCAGACTCCCTGGTGCTGAGGGATTTTACTCTGCTTGGGAGAAGCTCATTAGAACGTGTCCTTAATGACACTGTGAGTGATTACTGAGGAATGTGGATCGTGTTGCCAACTTTAATAGTTTTTTTAGCTCTGCTCTTTTAAGGGATTTCATTCCTTCTCTTTCTCTCCCTCGTCTTTCCTCCCTTCTCTAGGGAAGACTATTTCTCCCAGGATTTTATAAAGCTGAGATGCTCCAGGGCAGGACACAGAAGTCAGAGCTGATGGGCAGGCCTCCAGGTACGGAAGGCACAGCACCACAGGCTTTTCACAGAGGACTGGTCAGGATCATTTTCTGAATTAGTTCCTGATTTTCAAAGCAGCTCATGCTGTTACCAAAAACAGAGAAGTTATGCAAAAGTATAAAGAAACAACGCAATCAATTATTATTATTATTATTATTATTATTATTATTATTGTTTAGGTTTTTGCCATAGGGCACATGCACTCACTGGAGGGAGACAGAGACAGGGAAAAGGAAAGTGAGAAATCACTCCCCTGGAGGGATGGCCATACCACAATTCCTTCTTTTCCATTCTCCTCTTGATATGTTGGGCACATATGCAGAGTAATTTTTTTTTTTTTTTAGAGAGATTTTTGGAAGACCAGTAGATGGTGTAATGGGTATGTTGCTAGACTCCCACGCAGTTGACAGTGGTGAGCGTCCCAGACCCAGCAGCTTAAAACTCATGCTGGGCATGTGTGAGTGCATGCCCAAGATCCAGAGAGGAGAATGGACTGTGGTGAGGCCATCCGCCGTGGGGGTGATTTCTCACTTTCTGTCTTTCTCTCTGTCTCTCTAGCGAGCATATGTGTCCTACAGCAAAAAATCTCTATGAAAAAGAGAGAGAGAGAGAGATTTTTGTTATAGGGCATGTGTACTCATCAGAGAGACAGAGAAAGAGAGACAGAAAGCGAGAAATCACTCCCCAGGGGGATGGCCACACCCCAATCTATTCTCCTCCATTTTCCTCTTAGGATCTTGGGGCACACACACACATGTACCCAGCATGAGTTTGAAGCCTCTAGGTCTGGGACTTGAACTGCAGTCCGTTATGTGGTAGTCTAGGGACATGACTATTACGCCATCTGCTGGTTCCTGGTGTGATTTCTTTTTTCTTTTTTTAAAAAATTATTTATTTCTATTTATTAATTAACTTGTTTTAATTTGACCAGAGACAGACTGAGAGAGAGAGAGACAGGGAAAGTGAGAAAGCAAGTCACCAGGTCCAGGACTCAAACTGTGGTCGGCCATGTGGGAGTTTCCAGCACTTTAACCACCATGCCACCTGCTGGTCCCCCCTGGTGTGATTTCTAAGCCATCAGGTCTGGGGCCTGAACTGTGGTCAGTCATGTGGGACTCCAGCTGCCTTAACCAGCACGCCACCTACGGGCCCCACAACCAGATATTTGTAATTCTACCAACCTACTGATGTCTGGCGTATTTCCACCAGTCCTTTTCAAACATCGTTTATAGAATTGAAATCATAACGTGTTTTTGGTGTTTCTCACTAAATTAGTACACACAAAACACTAGCCCTTCATATACCCCCTGCTTTCCAGTGGCGGCCCCGGGGTGCGGTGTTGAGGGGACAAGCATGCATGTGCATCTTCTCCTGACTGGGATTTCAGTTCATTTCCATTGCGTTCAGCCCTCCTGCAGTGCGGCTGCCCCTCCCCACCCTGTGTTGTAGGTGGTGATTGTGAACCCTGTGGTCTTATCAATAGATCAGTTAATCTTCTTATCCTCAAATCCCATTCCTGATGAAAAATTTAAAGCCTGTGTAGGGTGGAAAGGCAGAGTTTAATCCATTTATCTTCCAAATAGAAAAAAAAAATTACAATGTTCAATATTTTCCCCACTACTTTTTAAAAGTACTCTTAATAAAGGGGGATGTGCATGCCCCTAATACACCATTTGCTCATTCTTGCTGACATACTCATTTCAACAATGAAGTTCAAAGTTAGTTCTAGAACCTCCCCCCACACATGCTGAGTAATATTTAATTGTCTAAGAAATTCCTGGGCCAGCAGGTGGCATGGAGATGAAGGTGGCTGGATCCCACATGGCCAACTGCACAGTTCATGGACATGGTAGCTTAAAAAACACACCAGGGGCTGCCAGTGGCATGGTGGTTGAGGGCGCTGGACTCCCACATGGCAGAATGCAGTTCAAATCCTGGACCAGGTGGCTTGCGTTCAAACACTTTCTCTCTCTAACTATATCCCTCTCTAGTCAAATTAACATAAATAAGTAAATAAATGAAGTTAAATAGAGTAATTTTTTTAAAACAACAACAAAACAGGCACCAGTGCGTGAGTGCCCAAAACCCTGAGGGGAGACTGGAGGAGGAGGGGCCGCAGCATAACCAGCCCTCCAGGAAGTGATTTCTGACTTTCTCTCTTCCTGTGTATTTCTCTCTGGTGACCCTGCGTGGCTCATAGCCGCTTCTGAAGTCCCTTAGCGGCCCCTCTAAGCCCACCAACGTCTAGTCTCCCCCCAGTCACCCCACACACATTCTGCCACATCTCCCATGACTGGTCACGTGTGAACATGACTCACACATCCACACCCCAGCCGTGTCTGAGTGGGCACGCGGGCTTGGAATACCCTCCCTGCACCTTTTTCCTGTCCACTCTTCCCTCTCCAAGACGAAGCCTGGAGGCTGACCCCTCGGTCCACAGAGTCCTGCCTTCTCCCAGCTCAAGCTGGCTCCTACTTCGGCCGTAACTAAAGAGCTGCGCTTGACCGATGCTGCTTCTGCCGCTTAGTCCACACAAACTGCTCTGAGTTGCTCCCTCATCTGAAAAGCAGGCAAAGTGCTCATCTCAGAGAACGAAATAAGGTAAAATTAAATACACTTAAGATAAGTAATCTTAATAATAAAATAAGCTTAAGATGCAATGAATTCAAGTAAGCTCAGTTAAACCTCATTCTTTTCCCTCTTAGCCAAGTTTTCCTCCCGGATTGCACATAACAAGCCTTCAACACGCCTGTGGAAATGAACTGGGTCATTTATGGCAGGCTTCAACTTGCTATATTCAATACAATTCGCTTGTGTTAACAATATTTAAGATGCTGCTTCCTATGTGGGGTCAGGGTGGTGCGGATGAGATTTCGTTCTGTCTGCATCTTGCCTCTGCCCGTAGCGGTGCAAGACTGGACCCCAGCCCACATGCCGGGTGCCCGGTACCTCCCCGTGGGCGAATGGATGGCCTGCCTTTCCATAATGCTGACTGCATAGCTTGCCGTTCATTGCTCATGTCTCTGAAAAGCTGCTCTCTGCTCCCCTGCCTGCAAGGGGGAGTCGTCTCTCCTGGAGTCCTTTAGAGGTGACAGGAGCTGCTGTAAGGCTAGACCAGAGCCTCCCTGTGAGGCTGCCTGATGGCTGCACTGAAGCCCAGAGCTGCAGACAGCCACTCTGCAGCCTTGGAGGGGCTGGCAGAGCCCGCTGCTCTCAGCCTCTGCTGCCATAACCACCTCCACTGTCCCAGCTATTCCCCTGAGACCCAGAGAAGTCAGAGGACTGGCACTGCTGCTTGGGTTCAGGTCTGATTTGAGGAAACTTTCTCTTGGATTTGAAAGCAGACTGGTAGGGGTGTCAGAGAGGGGTGGGGAGAGCCGAAGCTGCTGCCTCTGGTGGGTGGAAACCAGCTGGGAGCTGCTCTGATGGCCTCTGGGTGACAAGGGGTTGGAGCCAGGACTGAGTGTGAGCCAGCACCCATTTCTAGTTACGTGGCCTTGGCACAGACGCTTGGCCGAGCCTTCCTTCCCATGGCTGTACACTGGGACTGCTGATAAAGGCTGGCATTTCTCCAGGTCTCACTACCCGTATGACTGTTCCAAGCACTCGATGCATCGATGCATCTTTCCTCATTTAATCCCAGCGGCACCTGTAGGAGGCAGCTATTACTAGCTCTTTAGTATCTCATTTTACAGATGAGAAAATGAGGCCCAGGGAGGTTAAGTAAATGCCTACAGCCACACAGCTGGGGTGGTGGGGCCAGATCAGGCTGTCCACCCTGCCGCTTTGCGGCCACCTACCTCTTTCCTGTCCTTGCAGCACCAGCACAAGGGGGGCTCACAAGGGGGAGCTCCCTCCCCGCCAGCCATACTGGTAGAAAGGACTAGGCTGGCAGAACCTCCAGGTGAGCACGGGCTGTGAGGACAGTGGGGATGAGGTCAGTCCTTCCATCCTGTCATGTTGGGAATGCCACAAAGCTTTCTGGAGCTAGCTAGTGCTCCCTGGCATCTTCACTTTATCCTTAGCCTACCAACTAGCAACTGAGGGGGCTGGAAGAGTCCCACGGGGTAACTAGGTTCAGAATCCATGGCAGGGGGTGTGGGCATGGAGGTGGGGCGGCCCCTTCCCACCCCTGGGAACATCGAGGGCCGAGGGGGAAGAGCAAGCTTTCAAGGTATTTCTATGTTGCCCCTGGCTGAGAGTGGGTCCTCCCAAACCACCCTCCTTCCTCCATCCCTCTGCTGCGCTCACCTCCTCTTCCCGCTCCTTCCCTCCACTTCATTCCTTTCTCTCCTTCCCTGTTCCTTCCCCAAACTTGCTTCATGCTTCTTGATTCTGAAAAGGTCATTCAGTCCCAGCCAGAGCTGGGGGCTGGGGGAGGGGAACGACTCCCTGCCTCGGGCTCTTGCCCCCCCCCCCCCCCCCTTGCTGCCGCTCAGCCCTGCCCACATAGCACCCGCCATCTCAGGTCCCACTCCTGCCCCCACGAACCACCGAACCACCGGGTCACTCCGATTTGGTGCCAGCGCTGAAGGCGAGGCTGCCGGTGAGGAGAGATGCCTCTGAGGAGGACCGACTGGCTCGCTGGCATCTCAACTGCGCATGAGTCACTGCCAGGAGCCTGGGGCGGAGGTGTGTCCATTACAGGGACCGACCTGCTCGGGAGCGGAGGGGCGTGGAGTCCCCTCCCTTCACACCGTGCGGAGGGAAGGCAAGCAAGGCGGCAGCAAGGAGACGTCTGTCACCCCGCGTCCTGCACCTGAAGCGGGGCGGTACCGCAGGAGGCCGGCAGCCGGCGGGTGTCCGGACGCCGAGCGAGTTCAGCACCCTGGACAGCACCGCGAGCCGCAGCCGGCTTCCCCCGGCGCCGCCCGGGAGTCGCTGTCTCCGCAGTGCAGCTCGCTGTGACCCGAACCCTAGATCCCACACTTGCCGCTGCTTTCTGCGCGCTGCTCTGGACTCTGCCCGCCGGCTCTGGATCTCCGAGAAGCAGCCGGCACTCCAGCTCCGCCACCGCGCTTTCTCCGACCCGCGCCGGGAGTCGAGCCATGAGCTTGGCACCCCGCTGCCGCCTGCCCGCGAGGCGCCTGGCGGGCCGCTAGCGCGATGGCCCCGGGCGAGGCGCTGCTGGCCGGGCTGCTGGCGCTGGTGCTGGCAGTGTCGCTGCTGTCCAACGCTCTAGTGCTGCTCTGCTGCGCCCACAGCGCCCAGCTTCGCGCGCGCGCCTCGGGCGTCTTCCTGGTGAACCTGTCGCTAGGCCACCTGCTGCTGGCTGCGCTTGACATGCCCTTCACACTGTTCGGCGTGCTGCGCGGGCGGCCACCGTCGTGGCCCGGCGCGTGCCAGGCGGTCGGCTTTCTAGACACTTTCCTGTCGTCCAATGCGGCTCTGAGTGTGGCGGCGCTGAGCGCGGACCAGTGGCTGGCAGTGGGCTTCCCTCTGCGTTACGCCAGGCGTCTACGACCTCGCGACGCCCGCCTGCTGCTGGCCTATGCGTGGGGACAATCGCTGGCCTTTGCGCTCGCCGCGCTCGCCTGCTCGTGGCTGGGCTACAGCGGCGCCTTCGCGTCCTGCTCGCTGCTCCTGCCGCCGGAGCCTGAGCGCCTGAGCTTCGCCGCCTTCACCGCCACGCTCCACGCCGCCGGGTTCCTGCTGCCGCTGGCGGTGCTCTGCCTCACCTCGCTCAAGGTGCTGCGGGTGGCGCGCGGCCACTGCCGCCGCATCGACGTCGTCACCATGCAGGCGCTGGTGCTGCTGGTCGACTTGCACCCCAGGTAGTCCCCGCCCTGGCCTGGGGACTGTGCCCGCCCGGGTGAGCATGCTCCGCGCACAGTTGACTTCTAAGAGTCTGTGGACACAGGCAGGGTCACCTGTTTCAAGTGGGGGGGAGTCCCCTGCCTGCTGCTCTGGGGGTTCCACACGGTCTGCTGGTGGACTCCTCTGTAGCTGCATGCTAGAGGGGCCGATAGTCCCAGTGTCTTTGTTTGCCTTCTGGAATATGTGCCCAGAGTGGACATGGAACTCAGCTGTGCGGACCACTGGGAGGGACTCAAAGAGATCACATTGTACGGCACAGTCACCCAGCCCCTCCTGGTGGCCGCGAGCATGGGTCTGACCCTCCCGGCCATTCCTGCCTGCTGCTGGCCAGGTCCTTTACCCATGAGTGGGGTCTCAAGTCTGCTCACTCCTTGGTACACATTTGTCCACAGCGTCTAGCTGGTGTCATTGCTCTGTGCCTTCTGTGGAGTGTTGCCCCACTCTCTCTGGGGGCCCACAGTGCAGTCCCCCACCCCACGCCTCTGGCCCCACTGGCCACCCAAGGCAGCTGCTCTCTCAGTGAGGGTCTGTGCTTGCCCCTGGGTCAGAGCCTGACTCACAACACTCTGTGCAGAGCAGAAGGTCACGTAAGGGGGAAGGAGTGGTGAGCAACTCAGAGGGGGAAAGAGTGGCCCCCTCGTTTCTACCCTCCCGACCCCTTTATTCACTGTATAAAACTCCCAAACCCACCTCCTCCCATTGCCCTTTCCTTCCCTGTCCTGTCCTGCCACCCTCACTCTCCAGCCTGAGCACCCTTCCTGAGCCACCCTGTCTGCCTGCCCTACGGTCCTCAGTGCCAGCTCTGCCCCCTCCCCTCCCGTCACCCTGACCACTGTCCTCTGTCCCTGCAGTGTCCGGCAGCGCTGCCTCAGTGAGCAGAAGAGACGCCGCCAGCGGGCCACCAGGAGGATCAGCATCTTCATCGGCTCCTTCGTCGTCTGCTTTGCCCCATACGTGGTGACCAGGTGGGTTCTGTGGTCAGGCCCCTCTTGTGGAAGCCACAGGAGCACAGGACCCTGGAGTCTCCCAGTGGGGAAGTGAGGGAAGCGTCCACCCACAGGATCCCCGTCTAGGCCTCGTCAAAGGTCTGGGACAGAGTGCCACTGCCTCCACCTCCGCGCCTGTGAACGAGGATATGGTAACAAGGCCTGTGGTACCGTTGTCATGGCGCTGTGATGAGGGCCATGTGACCGTTTCTGCTTACAAGCTTCCCGGGGTAGCATCCCATGGCCGGGGAGCTAGGGTTCCTGGGTGGTCTTCCCTCTTGTCTTGGACACAGAGGGACAGCCTGACACAGGGCTCCTGGGAGGAGCTGATAGTCCTCAGCCTTGAGGGGCTGGTCTGGCTGTGTCGGGCCTCCCACTGAAGCAAAGAAACTGGACGCGGGGTGCGGCATGAGCTCCCGCGTCTGTTCACACAGAGTTCTCCAGGGGTTGCTCGCTAATGCCCTGCGAGGTCGCCTGTCTGTCCAGGATGGCTGTCTCCTCAGGTGACTGAGTTTCCTAGGTGGCATTGGGGTTGGGCTGTTTCCATGAGGGGAGGCTCCTGGAGCCCACACTGAGTGGACTGGACTCGCCTGTCCTGGCAAGCTCCCCCTGCTCCTCAGAATTGGCACTCAGGACGTGAGTCATGCTACACCTGGCCACGGTCTCATCTGGCTCAGGGAGGCAGAGCTGGCTGCTCCTGTGTCATACACACCCTCGTAGCTCACATGAAACCTGGCAAAGGCCTCTGGCTTTCAGGAGCCTGTGTGGGTGCAAGAGTTTACAGGGGGAGCCGTGACATCCTTCTTCCATGAGCTAGCTATTTACTGGAATATCATGTTTGCATATGTGTGCCCATGTGTGTGTGTGCATGCACATCCGTGTATTCAAGTGTGTACTTGGTCGTGTGTGTGCATGTGTGTGGTAAGTGTGTGCACATGTGTACACGGGTGTTATGTGCACAGGAGTGTGCGTCTGTGCACGTAGGCATATGTACATGTACCTCTGCGTGGGGCGATGGCGGGAGTTTCAAGAGCTCCTGCATGGGGATGCAACTTGAGCATGTAGTTTTAAAATTACACGTGAGTAATCAGTGAGCCTGACTTTCTAGCCACAATATCAAGACTGTAAACTACCTGAGTTTTCATGTATGTGTGCAAGGGCTTGCATGTGTGTGTGTGAACATGCTTGTCTGAATGAGCGTGCACACACATGCAACAGAGAGAACCCCCAAAACCATGACGCCTGCATTTGTGGTATAGTTTCCATGGTCCCCACGCTGTGACCCAGGCAGCTCGTTTTTCTGCTGTGATTCACATCACCCAGCCCTTTATGAAAAATGTGGATGCAATCTAACCTCCTGTTGTTACGAACATTAGCGAGGTCTTGTATTATTTTACTCACTCACTAACACTCGCTGAGTACCCACTGTGTGCTGGGTTTCGTGCTTGGTCTTATAGCCACAAAGGCTAAAGAGATACACCTGCCTTGTGTTCCTGGCACTGAGGGCAGCAGCTGCAGGTGTTCCCAGTGAGCAGGAGTTTGAGAAATCAATCCAGAGCGGGGGCAGCCCGGAGGCGAGCCTTCAGAAAGCCTTGGCCAACTTGTGCCTCTCACATCATGAGCGTAGAGCGAATGGAACCCACAGCCCAGTGAGTGGACGAGGCTCAGTGCTGTTGGTTCCCCACCCCATGGGAAGTTCTCCTGGGAGCATTGTTCCCTTCGCCCCTTAGAAAGCTGTGCGCGTACTCCAATTTGCTGTGACTGCTAAAAATATCTCAGAGACCTGCTCCTGGGAATGGCTTTCAGAACCGGGATGCATTGTTAGATTCTTCCATGGACACCCTGAAGGTGAATGTCGTCTGGTTAGACATAGCTCAAAGTCACCTTGAGCCCATTCATGTGGACACAGTGGGCAAAGAGTTTTCATTTCTGGTTCTTGGTTGTCACCCTTGGGCTTTGTCTTCTTGATCAATGGTGTGGATTGGGTCCCTGGGTGGACAGCCCCCAGACTGGGAGCGCTGGGGTACAGGGGTCACCTTGAGGAGTTTGCAGTCTGTTGGGAGCGGGGGTTCAGAGGGACACAGAGCCCTGGTGCTGAGTGTGCAGTAGCCCTGTGCTAGACCCCCCTCCACGTGGTCATGGTTGGCTGATGTATGGCACGTGGCCCCCGACACTCAACTTCAGGTGGATGTTTCTGATTGCCCGGTGGGAGAGGGTGGTTTGACCAAGGGCAATGCACTCGGCCTGCAGAAGGTTTTTCTACCTGGCTCAGCTCTCCTAGGGGCTGAAAGGAACCTCCTGCTTCTCAGACCTTTTTATGAAAGTCTCCTCCTGACTTTCTTTATGGTTTTTTGTGACCAGCCTCCATCTCAGGTTTGGCAGTGGGCTTCCTGGAGGCAGGGTCCGTGGTGTGGAAATCTGCTGGTACTTGCCAGCTGCAAAGCCCTTATATCACTTATCGGGATGAGTGGGATCTAAGACCTGTGTCCTTGCCCCTGCTTCTCAGCCCAGAGATGTCTTTGCTCTGACTCCTGCTGTCCCTCAGTTTCTGCCTGGCCCCCTAATCACTGCAGTGTAAGGTGGTCGCCTGCTGCCCTCCCTGCCTCCCCCTGGGTTGACTGCTCCTGGGTGGGAGGGCTCGGTCTGCTCGCTGCTGCACCCGGCAACCCCCCACGAGCTCCTCCCACTCTGCGGCTACTGCATACACTGAAGATGGTCACCATTACTGAGTTACCTGTTCCCCTTGTCCACAGGCTGGTGGAGCTCATGCCCTTTGTCACTGTGGATGCTCACTGGGGTGTCCTGAGCAAGTGCCTGACCTACAGCAAGGCGGCCACCGACCCGTTCGTGTACTCCCTGCTCCGCCAACAGTTCCGCCAAGTCCTGGCCGGCATGGCAGACCGACTGCTGAATAGACGTCCCAGCCCAGCGTCAGCTCATGGTGGCTCTCTGGACATGGAGAGTGGCAGCTGCCTGCAGCAGACACACTGAGCGCCTGGCTGGGCCCCGTCACCCCCACCTCCGAGGAACCCAGCAGACGAGGCACGGCCCTGCCACAGAAATGCCACTTGGGACACCCCCAAATTACAAATTGGCTTTGGACAGAGGTTGGGGTGCAGGGAGGAGGGAGGAGGAGAATAGAGGAGAATAGTGGAGGTCTATGAGTAGCAGGGGTGGCAAAAAGGCACAGGTAATCTCGCTGCCTGGTGGCCCTAGGACAGGGCCACCATGTCCCTCTCTGAGCCTCAGCTTCCTCACCTCATTTCTGGAGTCACTGTGATGCTTCAAGGTGGTGAGTAGGAAAGCCTCCACCCTCCACGGTGCCCGGTGCCCAGTGGGAGTCTTGTGAGTGATGACTGTCATTATGGGTGCGATGGCCATGCTTGCTAGGAGCTGTCAGGGTGGCCCAGGTTAACACCTGCTGTCCCAGCCTAGTGAAAGCGTACATTCCTCCATCCCTACTTGTGGTATGTTTAGGTTTGGAAGGCAAATTCCATGGAGAAACTGGTTGGGGCTTCTCGACCTTGTGTCTGTGGTCAGGGGCAGGCAGAAGCGGGGCTCCTCTGGGACATACCAGTCTAAGGAGCCTTGAGGTCTCGTGCCACCACTCCACCTGTGTCCACTGTGCTGGGCATTACAGGGGAGCCTGTGTCCTGTCCCCCTTTCAATGGCTCACTAGGAGGCCGAGGAGGATGTGAAGACTCTGCACACAGAGGGAGATGTTGTAGGAACAAGCAGAGCCGGTTCCCTTCCCCTAAAGCTATGGCTAGGCCTCTGGAAACCTGATCCTGAGATGGTCGAGAGGCAGATAGCAGGGAGCAGAGCTCGGGTGACCAGGGAGAGGGCAGGCCTGGCTCCCCACCTCCCCAAATCAAGAGGGGGGTCTTCCCTGAGTAGCAGTGAGCATCACCCAGTATAGTGGGGCACCATTTCTTGGGTGGGGGACACCCAGTGTTAATGTCATTGAAAGCCTCCAGGAGTAAGCACCCAGGAATTTCAGACACCTCTGCCATACTTCATGGTTCAAGAGGAGGATGGTGCCTGGCACGCTAGGGCTTCGGCAGAGCTGCATTGGGTGGATGAGCGAGCCAGCCAACAAGGGGCACAATTCTCTCTTTGATCCCTGTCATAACTGGCTTCGCTTGTTGGGTCCTAGGGTCATCTCCTACAGAAGTGGGGGCTGCACGGCCCCCACCTCGTGGTAGGATGGACTCTCCGATGGGGCATTACCCATGGCATCTTGCAGGCAGGAGAATCTGTAGCTTGCCCCTCTCCTGAGGTCAACAAGTCAGGGAGAGCGTGGCGGGGGGCTCTTTCCTACCCAGAGGCTGGCTCCCCCAGAGGCCCTGCACACACAGCAGCCGGTCTCTTCTGGCCTATCAGTGCACTCACGATGGCTTCCAGCCTGAGAGAGCCAGCTTGACAAATGCCCTGAACACTGGGTATTGTTCGGACAGCTCTCCAACCTCTCCCCTGAAAAAGATATAGTCAAAAGTGTTTGTACATCATAACATGCAGTTCAAAATAAATAGTTCATAGGAATAAAACAATAGTAGGTATGTGGAAGGTCAGGAAGTAGCTTAAAAAATAGAAACAAGGGAACCAGCAGTTAGCGTAATGGCTATGTCGCTGGACTCCCACGTAGTCGACCGCAGTTCACGTCCCAGACCCGGTGGCTTAAAACTCACACTGGGCGTGTGTGCGTGCATGCCCAAGATCCCGAGAGGAGAATGGAGGAGAAGGGATTGCGGCGTGAATATCTCCCCGGGGGGTGATTTCTTGCTTTCTGTCTCTCTGTCTCTCTCTGTCTGTCTGGCGAGCGCACGCGCCCTATAGCAAAAACCTCTCCACACACACACACACACACACAAAATAGAAACAAGGAAATCTAGTCAGTTCTGTCCAGGCTGTCAGTCCAGCCATTGCTCCAGCTGTGGGGTCCGGTGTGACAGGGTCGGTGGGCTCCTTCCCTGGTGCACTGAGAGCACGTGGACCTGGAGCTCTGCTGCTCCCAAGCTGACCCCGTTTGCAAAGGAGAGCCGTGTGTGCAGGCGGGGAGCAACCGGCCTCCTGTGCTCATCACTCCAGAGCCCACCTGTGAGCTTGGAGGTGAAGCCTCTCTCCTTGGCGGGAGCTCCTCTCGGGGCAGAGAGGAAGCCTGCAGCCAGCTGGGCCTGGACTCTCCCACCACACCCCCGCTATGCTAAAATCCACTGTTATGACCACAGGTCCACTCGAAATATGTGTATCCTGTCCTGTCGGAAACCACCACGGTTTTTATTAGAGAGGTGATTGCCTCCTCTCCCGTGTTGCCTTCCCCTGAAGCCCTGTGGAACTTTCTAGAAGACTACTTAGTCACAGGTGTCTCCCAGGGGAGTGCCCTGACCACCTGTGCTGGCATTTTGGAACATTCTCTGCCCTTCTCTGCCAGCAGACGTAGTTCACCCACTGTGTTGTCTTTCCCTTAGGCTTGTAGTCTTTTTGTTTTGTTTTCATTTGAAAAATACTTTCCATGTGTGCTTGAGCCTATTGCAAAATGGTATCCCAAGAACTTTGTGAACTAATAAACATTTTATTCAAAGGGCCTCTCATTTCTCAGCCCGAAGCCAACTGTTAAATTCCCAGGAAGGCAGAGCTCTCCGGTTTCTGGGCTGGCGTCAATGCCCTGCCGGGCTTCCGCGACGTCCCGACTAGGCCCTGCATCCACGTGTGGGAGAGGACCTGCTCACTGTCCAGCAGAGAGCTGCAGGGTTTGGATGCTTTCCTGTGCGTGGGCAGGAGGCAGACAGCCGCGGGGGGCCACGAGGCTTGCAGGAAGCTGTAGGACATAACTGCTCATTTTGGGGTGGGGGGGGCAGGAGTTTTCACAGATCCCATCTGTCAGGACAGCAGCGTTCAGTGAGGGCTGCAGCAGATGGAGACCTCGTGGAGCCCAGAGGTACGGCGTTCTTTGCAGGGCTCAGTCTGGGCCACCCATCTAGACAGAAGCAGTCCTCCTTCCTCGGGCTTTTACCGCCCCCACTGCCTGTCCCGAGGGTCTGACCGCACGGCGTGATCATGTGTGCTCCCATGTGCCCATGCTCGAGCTGGGAGTGGCATCTGACAGTTTTGCCCCAGGCCTAGCCCGACACCAGCCACACAGCAAGTGCTCACATCACCTCTGGCTGGGGAGCAGGTGCCCAACTCCCCCGGGCTCCTACCATGGCCATGTAGCCCACCCCATCGTCGGGAGCCCTGACAGGGACATCAAGTTTGCTTCTGCAGCTGACTGAGGCTAGGCCGCTCGCTCAGGGCCATTTGGCTAGTAGAGGGGCTGACGAGGGGTGGCAGCATCTGCTTTCCGTCACCATCTCACCCGGAAGCTCCCCTAAGGAGCCACCTGCAGCCCACCTTCCTGGCCCCAGGCACTGTGTTCTGTGGGTTCCGACCCAGCTGCTGGTTCACCTGGCCCAGTGCAGGTGGACAGTGCAGTTTGACTGCCTCCCAGCCCCATGGCCTACTAGCAGGTTGGCTGGCCAGACAGGGTCCAGGGTTTAGTGGGATGGGGAGGAGAGAGCGAGCTCTTCCTCCTTGAGACCCGATCATGACAAGTCATTCGGCAGGTGGGGCTCCCTCAGCTAAGGAATCTCAGAGTAGAGGTTGTTCCTTCCAGCTTAATAGTGGAGGGAAGAGCTGGGTCCTGGGGGGGTTACCAGATTCTCCTCACTGGGTCTTAAAAAGTGCTAATAGCGAACACTGACCTTATTCTATCAAGCCTAAAATGCCACTGACTTTAAGCTGTATCATTATTTTATGGAGCGCTGAGAAGGAGAAGCAACCCCCAGCTGGGGCTGTCCTAGGAGGTGCCCGAGGGCAGCAGGACTCCTAAACACTGCATGCTCAGTGTCCCGGAGGACCAGTCCTGCTGCAAGGGGACAGCAAGGTGGCACCCATGTCCTCACCCGGAAGTCAAAGGACAGTGGCCCAGGAGGAGGAGGCTGGCTGGAGCAAGCACAGGTGTGTCCAAGAGAATGAGGCTGCGTCCAGGCAGACAGGGTGGCCCCGAGTGTCAGACACCCCAGACTCCAGAGGTGACAGCCTGGAGGAAGCAGCGCCTGCTTTTAGCCAGGGTGAATTTGTTCTTTAGCAAGCACTGTCCCCTTTGTCCCGGCCTCAGGGCTGAGCAGCCTCTGCCTCCAGTGTCCCTGCACTGCCTTCTGCACTCTGGCCTCTCAGCTGCCCAGGGCCACTGGTGCGGGATGCCCGTGAAGACACAAGCCTCCTATTGGCCATTTGGGCCACTTGCTCCAGCAGGGAGCTCAAGTGGATTGTGGACCCCCCGTGTCCAGCTTGTACTGTCCCCAGAGCTCAGGGCATAGGTGGACACAGTGGCTGGGCAGCCGTGGTGCTGTGAGAAGTGGCTGTCCGGCAGATGTGTGCACATCTGGATGTCAGTCAGAGCCTGCTCAGCCCCGCGAGGTAGTCCTGGCCTGGAGGAGGGCGAGAGGGGCTCTGGGTGTTTCCTCTTTGGAGCTGAGGCTCCTGGACCTCTCCGCTTGCAGGCCCTTAGGGATCTCCTGCCCCGAAGGCTCCTGATGGCACAGACGTGGGTGTGGGAGAGAGGAGGCAGTGGAAAGGGACCCCACCTCAAGTGCAGATAAGGAGCTGGAACCTCCCAGGTCACCAGAGGGCCCCTCTATGCCCGTGCCTTTGATCCTGGGGCTGGAGCAGGGGAGAGGGGAAGGACCTTTGTGCCACCACCTGGACCACGTGTCTTCTCCTTAAATGAACCAATTCAAACTTCTGACATTTCAGGAGGACCCTGGGTGCCAGTTTCCTGCTTGACCCTGCTGGTGAGCAAAACCAGGAGGAACCCTCCCCAGGATGCAACGAAAGACAGGCGGAGAGGTAGGGAGTGGCCCAGGGCCATGTAGAAGCCACCTGTCCTTTCTGAGGACTTGTGTTTCCTCCTGGGCATCCACAACCTGGACAAGGGGTTGGGGGTGGAGAATCTTCATTCCCCCCCGCCCCAAGAGGCCCAGAGACAGTGATTTGGCCGGCTCACATCCAGCCGGGGTCAGCCTGGGGCCAGCCTGGGGCCAGTACCAGCCCCTCCACCTCCACAGACCTCCTGTTTGTGGAATCACGGATTTTAGGCAAGAAGGGCAGGAAATTTGAAGATCAGCTCCCCAGTCCCCTCCGGAGGGAGACGGGAATCAGCCCCAGGGAGGGGCAGGACGCTCCGCGGAGCAGGCTGTCAATTTATCTGCCTCTCCTCCGCCTCCAGCGGCATCCTTTCTTTTTCGGCGCTGCCCACTGTAACCCGACTCCGGCGCCTTAGCGTTCAGGGCGCCCCCCCTGCGCGGGGGCGGGAGCCCGGCTAGAGCAGCGCCCCGGCCCGGCGGCCTGAGTGCCACATCACTGCGCCCGCCGCTCGCCGCCCGCCGCTGAGCCCCGCCGCTTCCCGACCATGCGGTCCCCGCCGCTGCTGCTCTTTGCCTTCCTGGCCGCTGCCGCTGCCCGGCCCGGGTGCGAGCTTGCTCTGGACCCCGCCGGTAAGGCCGGTCCTCCCCGCGCCGCCCCACGGTAGAACGCCCTGGCCCCGGGACCCGGGAACTTTCTCTCCGCCGGTCACGCGCCCTTGGCTCTGGAGGGGACGTCCCCAGAGTGGGTGCCCATAAGACCTGTGTCTCCAGTGACCCCTGCCAGGTAGGAAGGGCTCTTAGCACCCAGCTCTCTGAGCACTCCAGGACGAGACCCCCAGGGCTGAGCGTGGGGACAGATGAGGGACGCCGTGCTTGGACCAGTAGGCAGGTCCTTCGCTGGCCAGGGCACTGGCGGTGCCCGCAGGACTTCCCAGGGCAAGAGGCCGTCCAAAATTCCTGGGCCTTCCAGGAACCGGTGGCCTCTGGGCTGTGGCAAATCCTTGACCCCTCCCTCCCAACCCTGGGCTGTGGTGTGGACAGCAGGCTCCGGAAGTGGAAGTGGCTGGAAGGCTGGGAGACAGCTGAAGTGGGGAGGGGACGGAGCCCACCGCCCCCTGCGGAGGTGTCAGCTCGCCTCCCCTGAGGGAGTCCTCACAGCGAGGGAGGATGTGTGGGGAGGGGCTGGGGTCCTGGAGTCCTGGGTGGGGTCCTGCCACACCTCCCTCCAGGAGTGGGGCCTCTGCTCCCCTGAGAATTTAAGGTGGGGTGCTTCTAGCCTACCCCCTCAGGGTCCTCGCAGCAGACGGCAGTGCTCCCCTCTGGCTCGGATTCCCGAGCTTCAGCGTCTGGGTCTGTGGATACCTGAGACCTCCCTGGCTGGCCCAGAGCTGTGGGGAACAACCGTTCCTTTCAAGTCTGCCGATGTCCATCCCCTTCCCCTTCCCTCTAGCCTGGACTGGCCTCCAGCACCGGCTCTCTCCGTCTCACCTCTTTCTTCTTTCCTCCCCCGCTTTCTGCAGAAACTCCAGGCCAGGCAGGGCGTGTGCACACGTGTGTCAGTGTGTGTGAGAACACAGGTGCACACGGGGTTGCTGCTGGAACTTTCGCCGTCATGGACGGACCCTTGACGCCCCAGAAAACGTCTGTAATCATAGGCTTGTCCAGGCACACAGCCCCCTCCTGCAGGAAGCTCTCCCTGACTTTCCTTTCCCAGGGAGCAGTGTAGCCCCTGCCCTAGACTCGGGCAGCGCTGGCCGCCCCTCCCTCACCTAGGAGGACTAGAAGCACAGGCAGGCTGATCTCCCCTCCCGGCATCGTGAGTGTTTCCAGAATAAATCCTTTCTTGGGACCAGCAGATGGCGTAATGATTACTTGGCTGGACTCCCACATAGTCAACTGCAGTTCGAGTCCCAGATCCGGCGACTTAAAACCCACTGGGCGCGTGTGCGTGTGTGCCTAAGATCCCAAGAGGAGAATGGAGGAGAAGGGATTGCGGCGTGTCCATCCCCCCTAGGGGTGACTTCTCACTTTCTATCTCTCTTTAGCAAGCACATGCACCCTATAGCAAAAAGTTCTCTCTCCAAAAAAAAAAAAAAAAAAAAGAATAAATCCTTTCTCTCGCCCAGTCTCACTTGCCTGACAGAGGAGCGTGAAAGTCGAGAACCCATTCCAGCCTGAAGGCTGAGGTGGGCAGGGCTGGGCAGTGAGTCCAGGCCCTGTATCCAGGTGCTGCCGGGTCCCTGTCTCGTACATCAGAGGGCTCACAGCAAGCCAGGACCCTTTCCTCCCCTTTGCCGCCTCCTGTCCCTGGCAGAAGACTCCGGGTTTTCACTGGAGCCTGGGGCCTGGCATGCTTTTTGTATTCCTAGGGTTTAGGTTCTGGGTTCAAAGTAGATTCTCTACTCTGCTGACTTTGGGCAGATGGCCTGACCTCACTGACCGCATTCCTGTTTCTCATCTATTAGAGGCTCTGATGGGTCATTGTATTGTCAGAGAGCAGGAACGTCCATCTCAACCTCGCGGCTGGAGAAATGCTGCCACCTGGTGGTCAGGACGCATCACAGCTATGTGTAGATGGCCCACAGAGATGCCCGGCCACACACACCCCACATTTTCTAGTACCCAGCCTAGTACATACCCAGCCAATATCTGCTTTCACTTTTCTAGTAGCCCTTACTGAAGAGGTAATAAAACAAAGTGAGATTAACTCTAAGAAAAATTTTATCTAACACATTATATCAAAATATTCCAATATTTTGTCATTAATATTCCAATTGTTCCTGTAACATGTTGCATTCTTTTTTGAGCTAAGTCTGAAACTGGGTGCGTATGTGACGCTTAGAGCACGTGTTGGTTTGGGCTCGCCTCATGCCAAGCACTCAAAGGCCATGTGTGGCCCATGGCTGCCATACCGTATAGTGTGGTTTCAGATCCTAGAACCTTGCAGTCTTTCACTTGCTCTGTGTTTCAGAGGCCTAGGGTAATCGAGGTGTTGGGGTGTGTCTGGATGTGTCATGCAGGTGGGTGACAGCAATGGCCAATAAACAAGCCATCCCTGGCGTCCCTGGCATCAGCATTCTGGGGCCCCAAGGGCAGGTGCTGAGAGGAGAGCGTGGCCCCTGAGTCCGCTGGCCCTTTGCTGTGTGGATGAAAATCAGGGGCCTGGAGAAGCCAGGCTGGGTGAACAAGGCCCAACTTCATTATGTGACAGGCTGTGTGGCCTTGGGGCAGGTTGCATAACTGCTCTGGGCCCCTCCTTTATCTTGTCCTGGCTCGCTGTGGCCAGCATGGCACACACTGGGGTTTGTTCATTGCTGTGGGCTGAATCGTGTCCCCCACAAATCTTAGCTCCCTGCAATTTATTTTTCTCGCCTTTTAGCACTAAAGTATTGGCTCTAGGGCCTTACATGGAAATGGGGTCTTTGTAGGTAGACTCGGATAAAGACGCGGTCTTGCTGGATTAGGGGAGCCCTAAGGCCAAGGCCTAATGTCCTGAGAAGTGGGAATTTGGAATAGGCAGACACACCGGGAAGAAGGCCCCAGAACACTTGGAACACTGGGAATTGGACGAAGCAAGACGTCTCCTCCCTTGGTGCCTTCAGGAGGAGCACTTCAGGTCCTCCACGGGGACCTCGACTTCAGACTTCAGCCTCCAGGGCTGTGAGAGGGCTGCTCCTGCTGTTTCCAGCCCCACCCAGCTCCGTGCCCCTCCCTCGCCCCCGGTTTGTGGTCTTTGTTAGGGCATCGCTGTCTGACACGTGGCGGCCACGCTGGAAGCAGTGGGTGACCAAGTCAGCAGACCTGGCTCTTTGCCACCTTCTCGTAAGCCTCTGAGCAGTGTGACCGGTGGGAGGGTCCAGGGGCAGCCTCTCTTCCCACCCATCTATGCCCGAGCTAGGCTGCTGAGCACTCGGGGACTCTCGCACCACCTCACGGGACTACACCAGCCTTCGAGGTGGCGCTGTTCCTCTCCCAGTTTACAGACGAGGAAGCTGAAGCACACAGATGTGCTTAATACCTGCACCTCCGCTTTCTCATCTGCACACCGGGGAGACTTGAAGCCATGGGAGCCAGAAGGAATCTCGTCGGTTCCCTGCACTCCCTGGTGCCTTGGAAGGAGCAGGTATGGGGTGGATACCTGCTTTCCCCGGGAGAGGCCCAGGGTCCGGTCAGCTAATTCTTCCACTTACTGGAGGCCTGCTGAGTGTCCGATTGCGTCTCTAGGTGCCCCCTTGCTCAGGCAGGCCATGCACCCAGCAGGTGCACCGTCACAGCCTGCGGGACAAACAGGGAGTGGGGCAAGGGGTGCCTGGCTGCAGTCCCCCCTCTGCTGTGCCTCAGCTTCTGGGCACAGGGGGCATCCATAGGTGTAGGCGGGTGGGCACTCGATGCCTCTTTGGTGGCTCAGGGCTAGCTGGCCCACTGCCCAGTATTCTCCTTTCCACTGCTTTCCCCAAGCGGTGTGTGAGAAAAGCAGGGACCCCTCCACTCCTTGTCTTAGGGTGTCGTAGAGGGTAATGGGAATGACACGTGCTGTTATTTATGGGCATCTTCCCCGTGTCATGTCCTGAGCTGGGCACTGAACGTGGCCTCTCGTGGAACCTTCACCATGTCTCTGCAACGTGATTAACATACGTGGGGGAGTGGGGACGAGGCGGTGGTACAGCAGTCATGCAACTGGACTCGTGTGGAAGAGGTTCTGAGTTCGGATCCCAGGACCTCCCTGAGCAGGTGCCCCTTATCTGAGCCAGCTGAGACCCGGGCGGACCCTGGCATGGAGCCCCTGTTGGGGGGTCGGGTGCAGTCTCTTTGTCTCTTTCTCTCATGAGAGAAATAGATGAATAAACGTTAAAAGTTGGGAAAAGAAAGGCACAGAACAGTGGCCTGTCAAAGGGCATCTTCCTTGTGCTGGGCACCCTCCTGCCCATGACTGGCCTTTTGCCTGCCACGGCCAATGTCTTCCTTCCCTGTCGTTTGGACAGGAGGAAGCATGAGCCCCAAGGCCATAGGCATCTCCCCACGGCCACCGCACACACCGTGTCCCACACTGTAAAAGCACCGTGCGCATCTTCTGTGGTTGTTAGGAGGGTGGAAAGACGAATGCGTTGTGAGCACCTGGAGGAGAGGTGGTGGCCCGAGTGTCACCATCCCATGACAGCGGTGTATGTAGGTGGCACAGGGATCAGGACCACAGCTGCCCGCAGGGGGAACTGAGTGCCAAGAAGCTCCTGGAAGAAGCAATACCTGGCCAGCTGCCCGGGAACATAGGCACCCTCCCGCGTCCATCCCCTCTTGGGGAGTTGTTGGGTGATTAGTCACAGATGTTTAGCCATGTTGTCGTGACCCCCAAAGTTTAAGGTGAACTCCTCAAAGCACCTCATGCCTTCCCAGCCTTGCAGCCCAGGCTCGTGGCCTGGGTGAGTGATGGGATTAGAACACGAGCCTTCGCCTCTGGTCCCATCCTTCTTCTCGCCTCTCACTGGGCTCCTCCTCTGCTCTCCGCTTACTCCCTGTGTCCACACTTCCACACCTGCTCCTCTGCCGGTCCTTGATTTCTGCTGTGGCTACTGCCCAGCCTGCCCTCCCTTCCTGGGCCAGATGGACTCCTGGCAGGCCTGGTCAAGGCCAGCTGGGCTTTACACACACTCGTGGTGTCCACTCTTCCCTCGAGTGTTCACAGGCACCAAGGACCTGCTTCTGGTAGGTGAAGCTTGGTTTATTTGGCCTTACTGTTGCATCCACGTGTCTGGACTTTCGAGAAACGGCACAATTGCAACGATATTTTTGTGTGTTGATCCTTTTCTTTCCGGGAAGAGGTTCTTCAACTCAAGAGATGGTGGGACACCACAGCTTACAGAGTGTTCTGTGCTCTCCTGGCTCGTGGAGAAGCTTTGGATAGGAGGGTCAGTCAGTGGCCTGGAGGAGCCCACCAGCACAGGCTCCTCAGGGCTGCTGCTTAGATACGCAGGAATCTCAGGAGAGCCAGGTGGTAAGCAACCTGAAGCTTGAAACTGTCCATGGTAGAAGTATTTACACCACAGCAATTGGCAATCGCTGCCAGGCAGGGCTTTTTGTCCTGGAGAGAGAGCGAGTGGTTTAGCAGCACGCTGCCGGTCGGTCCCCGGCTGCAGAGCCAGGCGGAGGCCGTTATCCCGCACGGCCGAGGGCTGTCTTGTCTTAGGGAAGTCGTCTGACCTCTTTGAGACCTAGACTCCTCCCATGAGAAATGGGGCTCTGCACCGCTGCGTCAGGGCCTGCTGTGAAGACTCGGTGCAACAGGGCGGGCAGAGGGCAGCACAGGGCTGGGTCCCCAGCGAGCGCTCGGTGAAGGGTGGGCCCCCTTCCGAACGCGCCATGGGCCTTCAGCACACATTTCAAGAGACAGTGAACGACAGCGGCAGGCCCCTGACACCGCTGCCCTCTTTCTTTCTAGGCGAATGCCGCCGGCCGTCGACTGCAGACCACGGTACAGTACTGGCCCTCCCTCGGGTTTGCTTTCGGGGTGCTGCAGCCCTTCCAGCTTACACAGCGCTTTAGGGAGCTGCATCCTGGTTTCCAGCATGGGTAACCACTAGCTCGGCCCGCTAGTCAAACCCAAGCCTTCATACGCAGCTCGTGAGGAATGTGACAAAACTAGGATGGGCCTTCGCTCTGTGGGGCTGGGCTGCCCAGTCTGCTCCCGCCCGCCTGAGCCTCTGAGAGATGTCTCCCTGCCCCTCCTTCCACCTCTCTGCTCCGGTCCGCACCCCTGCAGCTCAGTTCCCAATGGGCTGTGGTCAGGACTCGGAGAGCGAGTGTCAGCTTGCCTCTCACGTTGAGCCTCTCTTGCCTACCGCTCAGTGCCAGGCGCCCACCGAGTCTGTGGACACACATCCCTTCCGTCACAGGCCCCCTTCTCCTTTGTACCACGTGTGTGAGATGCGGCGCTCTCACCTAGGATGTGGCATATCCGAGGTGCTCGGGACAGGGCTAGGACGAGGCTGGCTCCCTGAACAGGCATGCATCTCCCCAAGTCCCCCCCCTACTGGATTCGGCATCTAGTACATCCTAGGTGGAGGGACTAGACTTCGAAAATATCCAGAAAAACTTCGCCCCATACCAAAGTCGATGACGTACAAAATGCTTTCTGGACTTTGACATGGAAAAGTGGCAAAATCTTGATTGTGTTTATCTGGAAAGTCAGGGGCTGAAGACAAGAGGACAAGCCACTTGGGGTGAGGGTGGAGGGTGTGGACCCACAGCAGCGGGGACACGGGGCTGCACCGGCGGGTCTGGAGGCAGATGGGACCTTCAGGGATGGGACCTTCAGGGATGGGACCGGGCACTGGAAAAGAGCCGTACAGACCAAGCGCAGAAATGTCGAGCAATGGGAAGACCTGCTTCCTTCTGCCTGTGTTTAAAACATCCTACAAAACGCAGGATAGGCCAGGCCAAGCCTCAGCTGTCTTTGTCCAGCTCAAACTAACCGGGGTGCATCTTTGGGGACTTCTAGCTTTGAGGCTGTCTTCAGTTGCGGGGGGGGGGGGGGTCACACTTGCTTCTGGCTGTCGCGGAACCCTCTGGCCCTGTTTGCCACCCTGTTGTGGCAAGCCCTCCCTCGCTCAGCAGGGCAGGCGTTGCTATCCCCGTTTTGCAGCTGTGGGGCCGAGGAAAGCCGTCTGCCCCAGCTCACCCCACAGTGGGTAGTCAGCCCAGCCCGCTTTGCTCTGCCGTGGGCCCTGGCTTCCTCCAAAGTAGCCCTTGTCCTAGTCCTCTCCTCTGCCAGATTGTGAGGGGCCCCTGCAGGCCCTGGCCGGGGGTGGGTCCGCGTGGGCAGGAGGCCCCTGGTGAGCACCTGACAGTGTGGGCCCTCGTGAGGGATGACCCGCTGACCCTGTGTTCCCAGCCACCTGTGTAGACCTGCAGCTCAGGACCTGCAGCGACGCGGCCTACAACCAGACCAGCTTCCCCACGCTGCTGGAGCACTGGTCGCGGGAGGCCGTGGAGTCCAGCTCTGAGTACGTCCTGCTGAGCGTCCTGCACCACCTCCTGGAGGGCCAGTGCAACCCCGACCTGCGGCTGCTGGGCTGCGCCGTGGTGGCCCCCCGGTGCGAGGGCGGCCAGGCGCGCAGACCCTGCCGACATGTCTGCGAGGGTCTGCGGGAGGCCTGCCAGCCTGCCTTCGACGCCATCGACATGGCCTGGCCCTACTTCCTCGACTGCCACCGCTACTTCGCGCGGGAGGAAGAAGGCTGCTACGACCCCCTGGAGAAGCTTCGGGGTAAGGGAAAGCCTGCGGGGGGCTCTGGGACTCCCGCTAACCTCTGGGGGCAGGGTGAGAGTGGGCCAGGTGTCCCGGCGCCCGGCTAAAGTGAACGGCTATGGCGCAGGTAAGAGGTGAAGGAGGGGCCGGCTCCCCAGAGTCACGCTCCCCCGGAGAAGGGCACCCAGTGGGGTTTGCCGACTCGGCGCAGCTGTGGGGCATGGAGGTGTCGGTCATCTCACCACCGAGGGTCCCTAGCAAATGGCTGGTGCCTCTTTGGGAACTGAGGGCTGACAGGACGGCTTGCTTGGGCTCAGAATGTGATATGGGTGTAGCCTGGCTGGCCCGGGGGGCTGAGTCCTCAGGAGGCCCCCACTAGGACCGCCAGCACCGTGCGCCTCACCTGGGGCAGATGGGCCGCTTATCCCCGAAGCCTGCCAGGGAAGCCTCGTTGTTCTCCATGGCTGGGCTTGAAAGCTCGCACACAGGGTTCTGGCCAGAAAGGACTCCTCACAGTGGGTCTGTGGGGCTGGGAATTCACGGGAGTGGGAAGAGGGGCTTCAGAGAGACAGGCTGTTTCTCAGAGAGACAAGCCGTGGGGTGGAACGGGAGCGGGGTGGTGTGAGCTCGCCCCTGGGGTGCGCCGAGCCGTCCCACAGGGCTGCTTGGCAGCAGTACGGGCGGAGGGGCACTGCACGAAATGCCTCTTGGTGCCTTTTCACTTCCCAAGTCTGTTGTCCACTCCGGCTGGTAAGGAGAGGGTCACCAGAGACCCAGCATGCTCCGCGGCAGCCCGGCTTGTAGCTAGAACTTTCTGTGACTGGTTGTGTTCCATTCTGAGCGGTCTGAGACAGCAGCCCTGTCAGAAAAGTCCCCGTCTGCTGAGCACTGGGGATGGGGCTGGAGTGACTGACGACCTGGCATTTATTTTAATGCATTTAAACTTAACAACAGCCTGTTGTTAAGGGGGGGGGCTGTCGGGCTCACGGCGTGGTGCCGCCGGGCATACCTGAGCCGTCTCTCGCCAGCCTCACAGCAACCTGACTCTTAGCTCCGACCCTGGTTTCACAGACCAGGAGATGGAGGCTCCCGGAGCGCAGAAACAGCACAGCCTTCAGCTGCAGTGGCCAGGCCTGTCACTCGTGGCTGGGTTGACTCGTCCCTTTAGCAAACAGCTGTTGGCCGCCTGCTGTGCACGTGACTCTGGCTGCACATTAAGCGTGGGAAGGGAGGGGACCAGACATGCATCTAGGAGCCTGTCTGGACCGGACTCTAGCAAGCCTGGGCTCCAGGCCTGGTCCTGGGGCTTCTGGCAGGCTCAAGCACCTTGTCTGAGAAGGACTGACTGTTCTGCCCCACGCTCTGTGCAGACGTGGTGGGGCGGCGGGGCTGGGGAGCTGCCTACGTGATGTGGAGGCTCTCCGTGCCGCCGAGGCAGGGCCTGGTGGTGGGGATGAGGCTTCAGTGAAGGGAGTCAGAGCCACGGGCCAGCCCTGCTACCCTGGGAAAGCCCCAGGAGCCGGTTCAAGGGAGATTATTTTGGGCACCTCTGCTCTCAAATTGCAGGTTCCATCTGCTTTCTTTCCCCTGAAAACCATTTTGAGCAGAAACAAAACCACAGGGCAAGTGAGATGCAGAGACGTGTGTTAACCCTTTGTGGTCCCGGGGCCAGCCTGCGGGCACCTATGTCCTGCCTGTGGGCAGGGCTGCGAGACTCCTGGTGGTGGGCGGTGGGGACTGAGACCCACAGGGCGCTTTCTGGGGGGAAAGGCAGATGGCTCACAGGCTGAGCTGGGGAGCATCAGTTCCCAGATCAGAACCCCCCACCCCCGTGCCCTTCCTCCGTTTTCCTCTCGGGTACGGGCTGCCGCTGCTGTATTAGGCTAATAGCAGACATTTGGAAGTAATTACGATAGACTGTGAGGAGCCTTTAGAAACGGTTTTGGCCGGATTCGTGCCGGGTTGACACTGTTTACTCATGACGCCGAATAAACAAGGGCCAGGACAAACGCCCGTCGCGCAGTTACGGGAGGACACACCCTGCAGACAGGAGCGTCAGACACCGCTCTCCTCTGGGTGGAGCGTCCTGTAGGCATACAGTCATCCTCGGTAGCCCGGGGGCTGGTTCCAGGACTCCCCCAGGACACCAAATACCCAAATCTGTAGCTGCTCAAGTCTTACATAAAAAGGCATAACTTTTGCATATAAATGACAAAATTTCCCAGTCCACTTTAAACGTTCTCTAGCTTACTTATAACACCTAATACAGTGTGGACGCTGTGTGAATAGTTGCTCTGGGGCCAGCAGGTGGTGTGTGGACTCCCACATGGCCAGTCATGGCTCCAGTCCTGGACCTGGTGGCTGGGCGCGTGTACGTTTGTGCCCAACATCCTGAGAGGAGACTGGAGGAGAAGGGATTGCGGCGTGGCCATCCTCTCTAGGGAGAGATTTCTTGGTTTCCCTCTCACAATCTCTTTTCTGGCAAGTGCACGGGCCCTAGGAAAAAAAGAAAAAGCTTTGCGCTGTAATGCTTAAGGACTTGTGACGAGAAAAAAACGAAGCATGAGCATGTTTAGTACAGGGACAGCCGGAGCTGCTCAGGACACTGCAGCAGCGAGGGGGGCTTCTTTTTTTGGGGGGGAGTGGTGGGACGTTTTTGCTAAAGGGCACGTGTGCTCGCCAGAAAGACAGAGAAAAACAGAGACAAACAGCGAGAAATCACCCCCAGGGGGGATGGCCACGTCGCCATCCCTTCTCCTCCATTCTCCTCTCGGGACCTTGGGCATGCACGCACATGTGCTTGGTGCGAGTTTAAGCCACTGAATCCAGAACTTGAACCCCGGTCAACTACACGGGAGTCCAGCGACATAGCCACTACGCCATCTGCTGGTCCCAACAGCAAGGGAGGCTTCTGACCCTCAGCTAAAATCGAAGGTGGGGAGCTCGCAGGTACAGAGTGGGCTGTGTGTCTCCTCTTTTCCTTCGTATCCTGCTGCTCTGTCCTTGAGAAAGCTTCCGGAGCGACTGCACAGCCCTCCCACTCACAGCGCACCGGGAACCCCGCGTCGTACCGCGCACACCTCCTGGCTACTGTTATGCCGTAGACACGGTTATAAGGTTGATAAAGGGAAGTTAATTTAAAGTGGAAACACAGATAGGCGGAGAGTCACCCAACAGAGACCTGTGAATCTCACCCCCAAGTCACCGCCGTGCGGGTGGCAAGCTGGGGTGGACTGGGGAAGTGAGTGGAGGACGTGAGGGTGGTGGGAGTGGCCAGCGTCCCCAGGCCATGGTTGGGAAGGGAGGTGGGGGCAGACAGTAGGTGGTGGGCGCTGACCAAGCACACCCTGGCACCAGGCCGATTCCCGGCTCCAAACTTCCCCAGGAGGCCTGGAGGCCGAGGAGGCCCTGCCATCAGGGCTGCCGCCGACCTTCATCCAATTCGTCCACCACTCCTACGCCCAAATGGTGCGTGTGCTGAAGCGGACGGCGGCCCGCTGCGCCCACATCGCCAAGACCTACAGCATCGGACGCAGCTTCGACGGCAAGGAGCTGCTGGTCATCGAGTTTTCCAGCCGCCCTGGGCAGCACGAGCTGAGTAAGCGCCATGCGAGGGGTCTGGGCCTGGCTCAGCTTCCGGGAGGGCTGGGCTGTGTGGCCTGGGGGTGCGTGAGCTGGCCGGGGTGGGGGGCTCCGCTTGCTGCATGGCCACATCCCACAAAGCCGTGTAGACTGTATTGGCAAGGAAGATTCCCCCCATTATTCATGGTGTTGGAGACACCGACCCAGTGGGGACTGAGGAGATGCAAAACCAAGGTGGAATTTAAAGTACGTGCCGAGATCTGGGCTCACGGGGGGAGGTGACACTGTCTAGGACTCGTGGGGAGGCTGGAGGGAGGTGGTGAGGGCCCAGTCCTGGCCCACTTCCGCTCACAGTCCATCCGCCCACCCATCCTCTCACTTACTCACCTGATGGCCAGCGCCGTCCGGGCTGAGCCCCCGCACGCACCTCGGTTTAACACGAGCATGAAGGTGGCCGTTGGTGCGGTTCACGTGGGCCGGCCCCGCAGGGTGTTATGAAAAGCTTCCCGTGAGGGGCTAGAGTTACGGCTGAATGTAGACAGACACTGCAGTGTAAAGAAAAGCAGTCGTGGTGCCTTCGCACCCAGAGGTAAGGATCAGCCTCAGCCTATGTGGGGCCCCCTCAACGGGGGACCCTCGACCCTCCGGGGCCCCCGTGTTCTGCGAGCTCGCCCCAGACTGCCTTGTCTCCCTGCAGTGGAGCCCGAGGTGAAGCTCATCGGCAACATCCACGGCAACGAGGTGGCGGGGCGGGAGATGCTCATCTACCTGGCCCAGTACCTGTGCTCCGAGTACCTGCTGGGCAGCCCCCGCGTCCAGCGCCTGCTCAACACCACCCGTGTCCACCTGCTGCCCTCCATGAACCCGGACGGCTACGAGGTGGCGGCCGCTGAGGTGAGGCCCCGGCGGGGCTGCGCAGCCCCTGCCTTCAGTGCTGCTCCCTCGTGGGTTTGCTCTGGTTTTGCTGGTGACGCGCCTGCCCGTCGTGCTGGGGAACAAGGGCTCAGCAGGCGACTGCATTGGCGAGGTCCTGCTTCAGGGGCTGGGAGAAGGGCAGGCACCTCTGACTGAAAGTGTGGTTCATGGGGGCCAGCAGGCGGCATGGTCGGTAAGGCACTGGACTTCCGCATGATGGACAGTGGCTCAAGTCCCAGTTCTGTGTGTGTGTGTGTGTGTATGTGTGTGTGTGTGCCCAAAATCCCCAGGGAGAAGAGAAGAGAGGAGAAGGAATCGCTGCTGGCCATGCCCCCAGGGGATGATTTCTCTCTGTCTGTCTGTCTCTCTCTCTCTCTCTAGTGAGTGCACATTCCCTATAGCAAAAAGCTACAGAGAAGAAGAAAAAAGTGTGATTCATGCTATGGAGAATTAGTGTTTTTTTTTCACTTTTTTTTTTTTTTTTTTTGGTAAGAGAGATTTTATTATAGGGTGTGCACGCTCTCCAGAGAGACAGAAAGGGAGAACTCATCCCCCGGGGGGAAGGCCACACCATAATCCCTTCTCTAATCTTCTCTCAGGATTTTGGGCATGCATGCACATGTGCCCGGTGTGAGTTCCAAGCCGCCGGGTCCAGGACTTGAACTGTGTCTGGCCATGTGGGAGTCCAGTGATGTAACTATGCTGCCATCTATTGGCCCAGTACATTTGTTTATTTTTAGAAGGGAGTTAACCACGTGAGCGTGCACTAGCTGGGGAAAGGAGAGGCCTTGGAGGAGGCGTTGTGAGAGAGAGCTGGTAGTGGTGGGGACAGGCAGCGCAGGTCACATGGAGGGCACTCCGTCCAGGCCCTGAGGTTGGTGGGAGGGGCTGTCAGGAGGTGAGAGGGGAGGTAAGGCAGCTCTGGAGCTCATCTCACAGGCAGAGAGGAGCTGAGCCCCCTGCCCCCCGCCTCCTTGTGAGAGGAACGGAGTGGGCCGGGCGCCCTGAGCTGAGGCTTGGCCTGCGT
Organism: Tupaia tana; assembly: GCA_026018925.1. Classification (NCBI taxonomy): domain Eukaryota; kingdom Metazoa; phylum Chordata; class Mammalia; order Scandentia; family Tupaiidae; genus Tupaia; species Tupaia tana. The sequence continues at coordinate 12,710,339 of JAKSZU010000005.1, forward strand.
TCCCAGGGTGCCGGCTACAACGGGTGGACGAGCGGGAGGCAGAATGCACAGAACCTGGACTTGAACCGCAACTTCCCCGACCTGACGTCCGAGTACTACCGCCTGGCTGCCACCCGCGGGGTGCGCAGTGACCACATCCCCATTCCGCAGCACTACTGGTGGGGTAAGGTAGGAACCGCCGCCCCACCCGCCTGGGCCCAGCCCCGCAGCGGGGGACTTGAGGGGCCCCTGGTTAGTCTGCACTCTCAGGTGGTGGCCTCCCCCAGGGCAGGGCCTTCCCCAGGGCAGGGCCTCAGCTCCCCAAGCCTGTTTCCTGTCTGTGCGCCACGCTGCTGGGCTTCGGGAACAATGTTCTGAACACACCCAGCCCTGCGGTGCTCCATGGTGAGCACTGGGTCCTGGCGGACGGTGGTCCTGGGTCAAGACCTTTCACAGTCTGTTCACCCTGGCAAGCACGTGCTGGTCACCAGAGCCAGGAGGCTGTGGAAGCCCACAGGCATAGTCAGGCTGGCTGCAAGGCCATGCCCATCCCTTAGGCGACCTCCTCTGCCCTGGGCAGGTGGCCCCCGAGACGAAGGCCATCATGAAGTGGATGCGGACCATCCCCTTCGTGCTGTCAGCCAGCCTCCACGGGGGCGACCTGGTGGTGTCCTACCCCTTCGACTTCTCCAAGCACCCACAGGAGGAGAAGATGTTTTCTCCCACACCTGATGAGAAGGTGAGAGGTGGATGGCGAGGCAGGAGACGTGCTGGGATGGGAGCAGGGAGGGAGGTGGGCCGTGGTGCCCTCCATCAGGGTTCTGAGCTCAGTGCAGACCTGCCTCTGCTCCACGGGGTCAACACCAGCCTCTCCAGGGCCAGCTTGGAAGGGAAGCCCCTATGCCCAGAAAGTCTCCAGCCGGCTGGAAGCAGCTGAGCTCCCTGATGCTAACTGTCCCCGCCCTTCACCGGTGTCCCCTTCAGGGAGCTCCTTGAGGTGGGTTCTGGACAGGCTGCTCATCTTCTGGAGAAAGGCCTCTTGCCTGGCCGGTCCAGTGTCTCTCGTCCTCACCAGCAGAGGCTGTGGTTCCGGACGCCGCCGGCAGAGGGCAGTGCTGCAGCGCGCATTGTGCTCGGCTGGGTCTGGGCTGCCTGCCGCTTCCCCTGGGCGCCAGGTGTGTTTATTGAGCGCCAGGCTCCTTGGGAGTCCGCAGGTGCAGTGAGATGGGGTGGGAATCCTGGCCCCAGCACCCACAGGGACCCTTCCTCACTGCAGGCCTGTCTCCCTTACTGTGTATAGGCCAGCAGGTGATGAGGCGGCATGACAGTGGGCTCTTCCACCCCCTCTTCCCTTAAACCAACTGGCTGCCTGCAGGGCGCCTCAGTCCACCCTGCCTGATACTGCTCCTGCAGGCTGGTCCTCTGGGAAGGGCATGGCAGTTCCCGCTTTACAGACATGAAAATGGAGGCCAAGGGGAGGGAGCTGATCCGAGACGGGCCGCGGCCCACACGGAGCGCCCTGGACCTTCTGGCGACCTCCTCAGCACCCCGGAGGCCCATCCTGCTTCCCGTCCCCTCCTGGGTGACTGGAAGCGGGGCACTCTCGCCTTGACCTGCCTGAGTGACTGCGGAAGCTCTGAGCTCTTGGCTTGGTCAACCGGCCGCTTCCTGGTATGTCAGACCAGGGTGGAGAGCCAGGCCTGCCCGCTGGCCTCCCGGCAGGAACTCAGAAGAAGGGGCAGGGAAGGGGCCACCAGTCCTGGGTGGGCGAGGGTCAGGCATCGGGCTCCCCGCTGGTGGCACTCACATGTGGCTGATCTCCACCTGCTCGGAAGCATAGCTGGGCAGCCTGGCGGGCTGTTCAGTCACTGACCCTGCCTCACCCCGCCCAGGCCTGGGCCCCAAGGCTCAGTGTATGCCACTGGGCCAGGCGGGAGTCCTCTGCGAGCAGGAGCCGCTGGGCTCTGGCGCAGCATCTCAGCCTGAGCCGGGTGCGTGAAGGAGTCCCGCCAGGGTCAGAAGTTTGAGACTGTCCTCCATAGCCATCAATCATCAATCCATCGTGCACCCCCGCAGGCCAACCCTGGTCTCTTTGGAAACCAGAGTCCCACAGGGCGTCCCAGGGTACCTCTTCCCTAAACTTACACAATGTCTCACAGAGCAGAGCTATCCCCAGGCAGGGCTTCAGGCCCTCCAGCTGACCGTGGCTGCCTCTCACACCTCCACACCTGCCCCTCCTGGCGGACTCTGCTCCCCAGCTCAGCCCCTCCGTCCTGCCCGCCAAGCCCTTCCAGCCCTGCCACTCCCTGGGAAATTAGCGACACTTCAGTTTACTAAGAACTCATGGGGGTAGGGGCCGGGGACTGGGTTCTCTCTGGTCCTTGGGCCTGTGTTTCCGGGGCCCTGTCAATCCCAGGAGCTTGCTGCACCCTACCTTGTTTTATTTATGGTCCCTTATCCGCGCCTTACCCGGCCACCCACACTGGCCTGTGCCCTCTCCTCCAGACGTCCTCAGCCTGCATCTGCACTGCCCGGTCAGGTCTACTCTGAGCGGGGCCTGTGGCCCACGTGCCCTGACAGTCAGCCGCCACCTCCCATGCCTGGACCCCCGTGACGGTGATGGGAGAGCGCTTCGGGCAAGGAGAGAGGGGGTTTGGAGGGAACAGGGTGACAGGAGCTGATCAGGAGTAGACCTGGGAGAGAGCCTGGTCCAGCTACCCCCAGCCCTGCCCCATGCCCGTTCTGCAGCTGTGCAGAAGAGGTCAGCGAGGGGGGACGTGGCAGCTGCAGGCAAGAGGGCTCCTTGCTGTGGTGCGACTCGCCCTTGATGGAGAAGGCCCGCGAGACTCCAGGTGTGGGTGGTGCTGCTGCCCCTGGCGGTGCTGCCCTGGCCTGCGGGCGCTGGCCCCTGGCTAGATGGCAAGCCCTGGTCTGCCCAAGTTGGTGACCAAGAAGCACGTGTGGGCCGTGTTTGGGAGGCTTGTCTTGGTCTGTGGGCCTGAGTCGAAACCATCTAGCCTCACCTCTGGGGAATGGGGCTGTCCTCTAAGCCCCAGGTCCTGTGCTCTGAGTGTGACCCCTGCTGGGGAGAGACCCTGGCATGGCCCAGAGCAGCCCACTGTTACCGAACTCGCCTGCCCACCCTCCTCCTTTCTGACCGAAGAGTCCCCTCCCCAGGACAGACTTGTCCCAGGCAGAGGGGCCTATCCTTCTAGCACGGGGAGCCTCTCCCTATGTTGGACCCTTCGTCTAGCCTGAGACTTAGAGAAGACCAAGACCTCTCCTCAGGGAGAGGAAGGGGGGCGCTCTGGGCTGGGGGAGACCAGGGAGCAGGGGGCCTTAGCACCTAGGGGTCCTGGCCACATACCTAGGCGTGCTGGGGGATGGGGGAATCCTATACCCCGCTGTGTGTATTGGGAGCCACACATGGTTTTGGCAACCAGTCAGGTAGGGGCGGGGGGCTCTGCAGGCCGAGTCTCAGCAGCTAGTGGTGCTGGGAGCCCCTGCGTGGGAGAGATGGTTGTCACCACTTCACAGGCCGAGTTCGCCTGGAACATGAGGTCTGTGAGCGCGTGGCCCACCCGGGCCTCTGGCCTCCAGCTGTGCCCGGCCTCCAGCTCTCCCTGCGGAGAGCGCTTTGTCCACTTCCAGCTGACCTGCACGGGCTCTGCCAGTGTCACTGCAGGATGCCCCTCCCTCAGGACAGGGCCCATGCTCCCCAGCCAGGTGCAGGGCCCACGACGGCCCCACGGCCCCGCCACACCTGCCGTGGGCGCCGCCTGTGCCGAGTCCTGAGAGCCGCCTCCGGGCCTGCGCAGGCCCTGCCCTCTTCCTGGACACCGCTCCACGCCACCTGTACCGCTGGTGTTGGCTCCGGCCACCCCACCCCAGAGGCCTCTCCTCATCCCGTTACCCCCAGCTCTGAGCGCCCCCTTTCCCGGTCTCCTCTCAGATGTTCAAGCTGCTGGCCAGAGCCTACGCTGATGTCCACCCCATGATGATGGACAGGTCGGAGAACAGGTGTGGGGGCAACTTCCTGAAGAGGGGGAGCATCATCAACGGGGCCGACTGGTACAGCTTCACCGGAGGTGCGGCCTGAGTGTGGGGCGGGGCGGGCCGGGGCAGCTGGGGCAGGAGCGGGGCCGCCTTGGGAAAGACGGGTAGGCGGGCTCACGCAGTTCCCGTCTGGATCAAAGTGTGACACGTGACCATCCCGAAAGCCGGGTCTGTCACTTTCTGCGGTTGCCATTTCTGAAGTGTATTCTTTCTGATGTTCACATTGCACGATGCCATCTGTGGCCAGTCTTCTCTGCTTTGTAGGGATTAGACTGGAATTTCAGAGACGGCGAAGGTACTTTCAGCACGTGTATGTCCCAGTGCGGGGATAGACGTACCTGTAAGAATACGTGTGCGGTGTGCGGTGTGCTTACGTCCAGGCACGGGGACAGTCAGCTCTACTTTCCCTCTAAAGCAGCCACCTGGGCTGTGTATGCCCCGAGTGGCCTCAGGGCCACCCCCGGGCTGGGCGCGCTTGTCTCTGTGCCCGCCTGTCACCTCCAGGGGGCAGCACCACAGTTATTACCCGCCCTCTTCTGCAGGTGAGGGTATTGGGCTCCTGCAGAAAAGGACTTGCTCAGGGTCCACAGCCATGGGGACAGAGCCACCTCCCCCTCCCGGGCGGGCCCCTTCCGTGTGCCCTGAAGCTGCACCCGTGCTCGCTCAGTGGACTTCCCCTCTGCCCTCTGAGCCGCACACGCTGTCTCTTCCTTGGGACAGGCCACCCTCCCAGAACTCACGTGCACAGGTTCCCCAACTCCCGGGCTAGGGCCCTGAGTCTCGACCAGGCCACGTTAAGGGGCCTGCAGATCACAGAGTGCTGGCTGAGAGGCTGGCCCGTTCTCCCCCTGGAGCTGGCACTGCCCAGGGCCGTAAGGGTGGGGAGTGGGGAGCTGCCACAGGGACCGAACAGCGGCTGTCAGCATAGCAGCCACCTGGCCCCGGGCTCAGAGGAGGCCCTGAACATACACTTAGGCCTGCCTGGGAGGACGGCCCTGGCTCATGCTGCACAGGAAAGTCAAGGAGCAGATGGGCCAGGGTGAGGCCGCAGTCCGCCAGCTTGCTCTGAAGCCTCCTCTGCCTCGGGCTTGGCTGGGGCCCCCTACCCAGGCTCCGAGTGCCCCCTGGAGGATGGAGATGGTTAGCCTTTCCTCCCCAGGCCGTGGTCGGGACACTGTCCGGGTAAGTAGACAGGATCATGGGACTCGGACGCCGGGGCTGTGAGCTGCAGGCTTCTGGACTGGAAACCTGTTCATTGTTTCACGAGAGGCAGCCGAGGGTGGCCGGTAAGTCTGGGGGCTTTGCCACCAGACCACCTGGGCTCAAGGTCTGGCTCTGCCCTCCCACTGAGGGACCTGGACTGAGGCCCGGGGGATATAATAACTCCCACCTCACAGCCACTCTGTCCCCAACACACACCAAGTGGCGCGTGTCGGCGGTGTCCCGCCTGCTCGCTCTGCCTGTCCGTCCTCTGGATGCTCAGGCCGGGCGGAGCCCCTGATGGCATGCCTGCCCCTGGCCTGCAGGCATGTCGGACTTCAACTACCTGCACACCAACTGCTTCGAGGTCACGGTGGAGCTGGGCTGCGTGAAGTTCCCCCCCGAGGAGGCCCTCTACACACTCTGGCACCACAACAAGGAGTCGCTCCTAAACTTCATGGAGACGGTGAGCTCTCGCCTGGCTGGGGCCGGGGTAGGGACACACTCGGGACCCCAAGGCAGCCCCTCGGCTCTGTGCCCGGGCTCTGGGGGTGACCCCCCTGCCTGGCACGTGCACACGCCCGCTCAGTCAGCCTTCAGTTATGAGTCAGCTGGCCCCTTGCTCATAACTCAAGACTCAGCAGCCACTCCTCGCCCCACAGGCCCTTGTGGGCTCTGGGGAGCACCAGTGGACACACGTCAGCCCACCTGACCAAAGAGCTCATGGCCTAAAGAGATGCAATTACACAGGGGGACACGGGCCAGCACAGCTCAGGGAGGCACCCGACCTGAGAAACAATGGGGGCTTCCTGGAGGAGGTGGCTACTGGGCTTCAAAGGAACAGGAGAAATCAGGCAACAGGCTAGGGAGCCCCGAGCAGAGGGGTGGCTGCGCGGAGCGAGACACATGGCCATGGGACCGAGGCAGACACTATCGGGCAGGCTCAGGGTGACAGAGTGGGCAGCAGGGTGTCCTTGGTCCTTAGATGGGAGAGCACAGGCGGGAACAGGCAGTCAGAGGCTGGGGAGGGACCAGGGGCAGTACCCCGACTCTCAGGGCCGGAGTCACCCTGAAACAGGCAGGCCGGCTGTGAAGGAGGGTGTCTGAGAATGTGTCTAGAACAAGCCCCTCCTGGGTTCTGAGGGCCCAGGTCTCCCTGAAACGTCATGTCAGAGTGGGAACCAGAGGCCACGTGTTGGCTCTTCTCCGGGCATGGCTCACAGAAGGGGTGCTGGGGGGTGCTGGGGGCACGTCGGAGGCCAGGAACCCTGGTTTTATAGGAATGACTGCATCTTCAAGAATCACTGACATTGCACGTTGGCAGTCTCGGGAGAAGCAGCCCTCAGAAGGAGACGGTGTTGCCGAGGCCAGAACGTGGCTGTCAGCATGTGGCACTTCACAGTGGCACCCGCCCGCCGCAGTGGCCGGCGCTGCCCCACTGTGCGGCAGGGATGGGAGCAGGGATGGCGCTGGCCTGATGTCCGGGCCACACGGGCTTGTGTTCCTGGCCCACGGTGGCTCTGAAACAGACAGAGGAGGAGACAGAGGGTCAGAGAGTGACATGGTTTGTCCAATGTCATCCGACAGCTGCCCAGAGTGGGAGCCCAAATCTGCCTATCCCCGCACCACACTTCTGTCCATGAGGCCCCTCTGTTCTAGAAAGATCAGAAAGCTCCTACTTGGCAGGAACCAGGCAGAGCCCCTGGTGCAGCAGCACTCCACCCCAGGCCAGTGACCGCTCTGGGTGGGTCTCCGCGCTCGCCAACAGCTCTAGGCCCGACCTCGGCGCACGTCCCTTTACGCCGTCCAGTGAAACTGGGCTCCAGGGGCCTCACGTGGGGCTGGTGTTCCGTGGCTATTGCACGTGAGGTCTCAGGACATGGAGATTTAACGGTGAGCCCGAGACCGCGGAAGGCTGGGCTGCACGCTTGGCCCGCTCCCGAGACGCGCGCCCAGGAAAGCGGGCGCTGCCTTCTGATAAGGATCGCGCCTGTCGTGGCCAATTGAGGCTTTTCTCATAGTGATCTTGACCAGGCCCTGGGAGGACGCTACATCTCCTGTGGGGCGAGGGGAGGAGGGCAGCACAGCCAGCTCCCTCCCCGCTGGGTGGCTCTCCCACCAGAGAGCAGGCATAGAACACAACCTCCCCGCTGGTCAGCGCCATGTCCCAGGGCTGCCAGAAGGTGGCTCTCCCACCAGAGAGCAGGCATAGAACACAACCTCCCCGTGCCAGCACTGAGAGGGTCTCCTGTGTGCCAGGTCCCCGCTCAGTAGGTCAGGGGTGATGTCACAGTTAGTCAGGGGTGGGACAGAGCAAGCCAAGGCTCTGGGACTTGGAAGAGGCCTTTGATGTGGCCGGTCATCAAGGAGGGCTTCCTGGAAGAAGACTGTGAGCTGTCTTGGAGGGAGAGAAAGCATTAGCAGACGAGGAAGCTGATGCGGGCGTTTAGAGCAGAGGAGGCTCGGGGGCCACTGTGGGTGAAGATAAGGCGTGGGGGAGCTGAGTGGTACAGTGGTCGTCAAATCCAGTACACCCATCCCTTCCCATTCAGGAAAATCTTCTTTTTCTTGAGAGAGATTTTTTTGCTATAGGGCGTGTGTGCTCACTGGAGAGAGAGAGAGACAGAGAGACAGAAAGTGAGAAATCACCCGCCAGGTGTGATGGCCATGCCACAATCCCTCCTCCACCATCCTCCGCTCAGGATTTTGGGCACGCACGCACACACGCCCAGCATGAGTTTCAAGCAGCCGGGTCCAGGACTCAAACCTGCCCCATGGTCGAACATGTGGGAGTTGGGTGGCTCAATCACCACACCACCTGCTGGCCCTCGAAGGACTTATTTCTTAAGCTCCGAACCCCTCCTCTCAGGGGCTCAGCTCCACTAAGCAGTAAGATGTGGACAGGAATGTCCAGGTGCTGGCCACAGGCCCGAGAGCAGCCTCGAGGGCCAGGCACGCCCTCCAGAATGCCCAGAGGGCTGGGCCCCGATGCGCTCACCGCAGACTGTGTGCTCTGCTCTCCCGGATCCCCAACGTCCCGGGCTCAGCCACGGCGGAGAGAGACGTGACCACGCCTGGTGTGTCGAGCGGCGTGGGTGGGCAGCGGACTCCTGGCGATGCCACTGAGCGCTCCCAGTGAGGCTGAGAGGTGGCCGGAGCTGCCAGAGCAGAGTCCAGCCCTGAGCCGCGCTCGCTGTGTATCCCCGCAGCGTTAGGTAGCCTTGGTTTCTCACTCGTGAAGGCGGGATGGCACGGTGGCTGGGGCGGGTTCGTACACCTAACGTCCTAGACGAGCCAGCGATGCCCGGGGAGTCCTGCAGACCTGTTCTCCGCTTCCTTCTTTTACCCATTTTATAACTGAGGAAACTGAGGCACAAAGGAGCAGGCTTCTCTGAGGCCAGCGGTCCTGGCGGCAGGGTTGATTCTCTTGTCTGGAGAAAAACAAAGCCCTCGAGCGCTCAGCGGGGTAAAGGACGCCCTCCTCGCCAGGGCCGCACGCGGACCGCCTGGGCCCCAGGATCTGCCGTGGCTCCTTCCTCCACACGGGGCACTAGAGATGATGGTCTCGCGAAGACGAGTGTGTGCGGCAACATGCTCTTCCACCGGAAAGCTCATCTGTGTCTTCTGGTTTTTAAAGGAGAGACAGCATTGCCATGGTCCTTAGAAGCAGCGTGGCCTGGCGTGGGGCCTGTGCTGCCTGTTTCCACGTGACCTTTGCACCTCAGGTTGTTTTCTGCGGGACAGAGGGAGAGGTGGCTGGCTTGTTTATTGTCAGCTTTCTTAGTAGAAGACGTGGGGACAGGACCAGGCGGTTCTGGGAGGTGCTTTCCTTGTGGGGTGCATAGATGCTGGGCGTGAGCTTGAGCTGCAGGGGGACGTGCTGGGACCAGCTCCTGGCCAGGCCGTGAGGCCCCACGTCCAGCTCAGTAGCTGCTGCTATGTGTGTGGGTTCTTTCCGGGCAGGTGTCACCGTGCACAGAGAGGAAGCTGGTGCTGAGATGTGAAGCGGTTTGCACAGCGGCTGGGAGCAAGTCGATGTCTTGGCCCGGGCCACCGCAGGGCCCAAGCCATTAGTGTGCGCGCTGGCCGGTGCCCACACGGCCTCCAGGAGCTTCGGCTCAGAGGGAACCAGGGCCCCTCACTGTAGCTGGGACTCGGCTACGTCAGATGAATAAGAGGGGGTTTTCTACTCAGGGCCCACGGCCAGGAGATGGTCAGTCACGCCCACGGGTGGAAGTGCAGGGCCATCTGCCACCACGGGATGCACAGGGTTGGTGGCTGGAGACCCCAGAGTGGGGCTCACCTGTCATCCGTGTTCACAGGCCCAAAGAGGGGAGGGACTTAGCTCAAAATCGAAAAGCCGGAGGTGGCAGAGCTGTGCTCAGCGGGGTGGTCCTGAGAGTCCCCGGTGGGAGCTGGCTGGCTCTCTGGAGAGCACGCGGCATCTCCACACCCTCCCCGCCTCTCCAGGTGCACCGGGGCATCAAGGGCGTGGTGATGGACAAGTACGGCAAGCCCGTCAGGAACGCCAGGATCTCAGTGAAAGGCATCCGCCACGACATCACCACAGGTGAGCCACCTGGCTGTCGCCTGCAGCCGCTCCCTCCAGTGCCCACAGCGCCTTGGCCTTCGCAGCACAGGCACCCTCAGCTGGTGGGGAGGGTGGGTCCCGGGCTGCCCCGTGCTGGGTCTCAGCAGCACTCGCCCCGGGAAGAGCTTACCTGGGTGCTGGCTGCCGAATGACAGCTGATGGGTGTTCTGTATCCCTAGGGAAATGCCACCTTCTCAATGGTGGCAGGAGAGCCACCTGCATGCATGAGCCCGCCTACTTGGGCCCCAGAGTTCACGTCCCACTGATGAGCTGGTGTCCGGTCTACCATGCGCTCTGGCTGCCCTCAGGGCTGTCACAGCCGGTTGAAAATTGCGGTGCACAGGCCCAGCAGATGGCACGGCAGTGAAGGCTGCTGGAGCCCACAGGGCTGACTGCAGTTCGGGTCCCAGACCTGGTGGCTTGAAAATCACACCGAGCGTGTTTGTGTGTGTGCTCAAAATCTGGACAGGAGCCTGGAGGAGGGGATGGTGGTGTGGCCGTCTCCCAGAGGGCGGCCTCTCACTTCCCCTCTCTTTTGCTCTGTCTCTCTCCAGCGAGCACACACCCATAGTAAACACACAGACAACTGCAGTCCACCGTGGTGTGGCTTATCTGCAGCTTTGGCCCAGAGCGGGAGGGACCTCTAACCGTGTGGTGGGTGTGGACAGTCAGTGAAGGCTTCAGAGAAGGCTTGGAGGGATAAGGAGGGCGTGATGGGGAGAGGAGGTGAGAAGGATGACACTGGCCACACGCATCTGTGTGCCCTCCATGCTCAGTGCCCACTGACACCCAACGCCTGTCACTCTGCACGGGTCTGCAGCCCCAGTGGGGGTCACTTCTGTCCCATTTGTCCCTAGCCCCAGATGGTGACTACTGGAGGTTGCTGCCCCCGGGCTCCCACATTGTCATTGCCCAAGCCCCTGGCTACTCCAAGGTCATCAAGAAAGTCACCATTCCTGCCCGGATGAAGAGGGCTGGCCGTGTGGACTTCATTCTGCAGCCTCTCGCGTTGGGACCCAAGAAGTCCTTTCAAGGTCTGCGGAGAACCGGGCCTGGACCCAGAGACCCACTGGGAGGCGCTGACCTGCTCGGGGAGCCCACAGAGCAGGGCTTGGAGCCCCTTGGGGCGCGCAGGCAGCCCTCAGCCAGCGGGAGCAAGCCCTGGTGGTGGTCCTACTTCACGTCACTGAGCCCGCACAGGCCCCGCTGGCTGCTCAAGTACTAGGGCACCCGCACGCTGCTCCCTGCCCCGGATGGGAGGACCCAGGCCCGCCTCCGCCTCCCGGGCTCCCGGCTCTTGATTCGGTCTGCACAGGCATCTCACAAAGCTACTGCAGTATTAAAGAGTTCTATTCCCCTACTGTGACGAGAGGCTCTGTGCGGGAGGTGCCTGCCGGGGAGGGGATGGAGGTGGCTCCTTGTGGAGTGACAGCAGCTCTGGCCTGGTTCCCCACACGATGACTGTGGGGCAGGTGTTTCTGCCGCCCCCCACGTCCATGGCCAGAAGCAGGGCTGGGCCTCAAGACCACCTGTGCTGGGCCTGCTGGGCCATTGGACCTTCCCCGACTTTACAAACACACGGGAAAAGCGAGGTTCGGCAGTGGAGCGGGTGGTGCGAGGCTGTGGCAGGAGCTACACTCTGGATCCTGCCACTGAAGGTGACATCTGGGGAGCCAAGGAGAGAGGTGGGGCTCTTGGATGCGAGGGGAGGGTCAGCCCTGGGAGAAGCCAGGAGGTGGAGCTATGGGGAAGGCTGTGTAGAGGGTCCCAGCAGGCATGGGGAGGAGGGGGGATGACAGGTGTGGACCCTGTCCAGCCGCCCCGGCTGAGTCCCCCTGCATCTGGTAGTGGGAGCTCACAGGGGCTCCTACATCCTTCTGATGGAGCCCAAGTAGGCCTCGGCGACACCCTTGCTATCTGGCGGGCCCTGTGCCTGCTCATCTCCTCTCTCTAGTCTCCCGGTGTCTGTTATAGGAACCATATACGGAAAGCGGCTGATGAGCTGGGGCTCCTTGCTGCTCCAGGGCACACACACTTCCAGGTTCTGCCCACGGACAGAGCTGAAAAGATGTTCCTTTGGGACCAGTTCATCCATGGCTTGATGATTAAAATGGCTGGAGCCCACATGGCCGACTGTACGGTTTGAGTCCTGGACCTGATGGCTTGATCAGCACCCCAGGCATGTGTGCAGGGTGCCCCCAAATCCCAAAGGGAGGGCGAAATGGAGGAGGAGGGATGTGGCGTGACCATGGCCCACGGTGGGTGGGCGCTTTCTTGCTTTCTCTTTTTCCCTCTGGCACGCACACATGCCCTCCTGGCAAATTTTAAAAAAAGAAGGAAAGAAAGCAAGACATTTCTTTGTAAAGGAAGAATGCAAAGTAGTTCCTGCTGATACTTCCAGTTCCCACCCACAGTTGCCCTTTCTCTTGTGCGGGGCGTTCCATGCCGGCAGGAGCCGTGGAACGGGAAGGCCCTGCAGCTGTGGCTGCTCGGCTGCTTTCCCTACCGCCCACACGCACCGGTCTGAGAACAGCAAGGCCACAGCACCACTGACAGCAGGACTGCTCAAGTTTTCGTTTCTTGAAGCTCCTTTAATTCTGGGATATAATAGGTCATCGGGAAAATCTGACACACGTGTCCATGTTTTTCTATGCAAAAATGCGTCGTGACGTTTCGGATGACCTGATAAGAACGCAGTAGTGTAGGAGGTCAGATTACCAGCTTCTTCTAACCCTGGCAGCTGAGAAGGCCGAGCTGCAGGGGGCAGAAGAAAGCCATAGTGCCCCAGCAGCAGGTCCTGCACCAGCAAGAGTGAAACAGGGGAGACACCCAGCGGTCTGGCTCCCCAAGAACCCTGCTACCATTTAAAATGCAATGGAGGGACCAGCAGTTAGCGTAATGGCTATGTCGCTGGACTCCCACGTAGTCGACCGCGGTTCGAGTCCCGGACCCGGTGGCTTAAACTCACGCCGGGCGCGTGTGCGTGCGTGCCCGCGTGCCCAAGATCCCGAGAGGAGAATGGAGGAGAAGGGATTGCGGCGTGGCCATCCCCCCTGGGGGGTGATTTCCTGCTTTCTATCTCTCTGTCTCTCTCTGTCTGTCTGGCGAGCGCACGCGCCCTATAGCAAAAAAACCTCTCCAAAAAAAGAAAAAAAAAAAAAATGCAATGGAAAGCCCAAGAGAGGCATGCGAGAGACGCACGAGCAATTTCTGGGCTAAAAATCACGATTTGTGCTGGGACCAGCAGTTAGCGTAATGGCTACATCACTGGACTGCCATGTAGTTGACCGCGGTTTGAGTCCCGGACCCAGTGGCTTAAACTCACGCCGGGTGCGTGTGCGTGCGTGCCCAAGATCCAGAGGGGAGAATGGAGGAGAAGGGATTGTGGCATGGCCATCCCCCCTGGGGGGTGATTTCCTGCTTTCTGTCTCTCTCTGTCTGTCTGGGATAAATAAATAAAAATCACAATTCGTAAACCAAGGTCCGTTTATTGGCGGAGCCGAAGGAGAGCCTAATGACTCTGAGTTCTGAATTCGTGTTGGGGAAGGCCCAAGTGGAACGATAGCTTGAAATGCAGAACAAAAATACCTCCTTGAGGAAATGGGGAAGGAAAAAGGGATTTTGAGGATAGATTCAGCCTGCTCCATCTACAAATTAAAAGAAAAAGAAAAAGCTAAAAGCATCCATGCCTGCAGGTTATAAGAGATCACAGAGTTCCAGACAGGGCCGCTCAGGAAAACGCAGTCAGGTACAGTCTATGAAATTCCTGACCTCAAACAGAAAAGCAAAAATCTTACAACCTTCCATAAAGGAAAAAAAAGCAAAGCGCATCGGATGAGCAAGGATGTCGCACTCATAGCGGAAAGCTGAAGGACTGATATCTACGAAGTGCTTGGAGGATCCGACACACGTACACACCCAATATTCGGAATATTCGGAACAAATGCTGCAACAGCCACGCCCGTGGATTGCTTTCCCCCCAGCACGGCTTACTGTACTGTGTGGGCTGAGTTTGGCACCTTTCTCTAACAAGAGGAGTCAGAGTTATTTCCGTCTTCCAGGCACAGAGGGCTTAAGTAACTTGCCCAGAGTGGCACAGCTGGCATTGTAGACTGGGAAATCGAGAGGGATTTGTGTTCTTAATCCACTCTCCTAACCACCTCTTCAGAGAATTCTGGGGTTACAGAGAAAGACGTTTGCAGATTGGCGAGGACAAAGGGGACACACCAGAAGCTCATCTGTGCAAACAGAGACGGAGAACAGAGCCAGACATGGAGGAAGACCAAGGCAGGGACCTGCCTGCTGTGATTCTGGTCCTTGTGAGACTGGAGCTGTTAGCGGGTGGGAAAGTGTGACTTAAGTGCGAAATAAGGAGGTAGAAGACGTCCCCAGGGCTGACTTCACAGCCACTGTCTGTGAGAGCTGCTTTCGCCCTCCTTTCAGTGAGGAGGGGCATGGTGGGCAGGAGGGGTTTTCTAGGGAGCTAGCCTGGGCTGGAAGCAGAGCTCACAGCAGGACGAAGGCATTGGTGGTGGGGCTTTGATTTCTCTCCATAATAGAGAAGCAGGAGTTTGATCTTTAGGAAAGGTGACCCCTAGTGGACGGAGAAAGCCTAGGCCTGCTCAGAGATGCTGACAAGGAGGAAGGAGCGGGCCTACACAGCAAGGTGAACACGCAGCAAAGGTGAGGAAAAGGCGGAAGAGCACACAGCGAGAAAAGCAAATGAGCTTCAGATGAAAGGAAGGACTCCAACGCAGCCTGCCCAGAATGTGTATGGCTTGAATTCTCCTGTTAAAAGACCTCTATAGAGAGTGAAAAAGGAAACTGTGGGTCAGCAGGTGGCATGGAGATTAAGATGGTTGGATCCCATATGACTGACTTTGAGGTTCAAGTCCCAGACCCAATGGCTTGAAAATTACTCTAGAAGTGTGTGTATGCATGCCTAAAATCCTGAGAGGAGAATGGAGAAGGGATTGCAGTGTAGCTATGCCCCCTGCAGGATGCCTTCTTTTTCCTTCTCTCTCTTTCTCTCTCTGTCCCTCTCTCTGGTGAGTGCATGCTTGCAGGAACAAGAGACAGACAGAGAAGGGAAGTGAGAAATCACTGCCTGGGGGGCGGGGGGGGGGGATGGCCTTGCTGCAATCCCATCTCTTCAATTCTCCTCTTGGGACTTTGGGCATGCAAGCACATGTGCCCAGTATAATTTTCAAGCTACTGGATCCAGGACTTAAAAACTGTGGTCAGCCATGTGGGAGTCCTGCACCTTGACCACTATGCTACCTGCTGGTCCAGAAAGCTGTGTGTGTTTTAAAGAAACATGCTGAAAAGTGCTTGACAAACAATGCTTGAAAATAAAGAGATGTCACAGAGAAGCTAGACAAACAGGACAGAGAAGATGGGACTTAAGATCAAAAGCATTGGGATCAGCAATTAGTGTAATGGCTATGTTGCTGAACTCCCATGTAGTCGACCATGGTTTGAGTCCCGGACCCGGTGGCTTAAACTCACGCCGGGCACGTGTGTGTGTGCCCAAGATCCCGAGAGGAGAATGAAAGAGAAGGGACTGTGGCATGGCCATCCCCCCTGGGGGGTGATTTCTCGCTTTCTATCTCTCTGTCCTCTCTTTCTGGTGAGCGCACGCGCCCTATAGCAAAAACTTCTCAAAAAAAAAAAAAATCGAAAGCATTAAATAGGGAAGAAAGGCATTTAGAACAATTAAAAACAATTTAAAAATACAATAAAATAATAAATCAATGTAACAGCCAGCCAGTTATTTAAAAATATAAATAGAACCCAATAAAAGCAGGATTCCAGAAGGAATTGCAAGGTGTCATTTTCAGAATCAGACCAATTTAGTAGATGATAAATAAATTAATGGGGTTTTAAAGAAATTGAACCACCTAATCAGCAAATGCAGTTTAATAGATGTATAAAATGACTCATACTTTAAATACAGTTTATACACTTCTTTCAAAGACCCATTGAGCATTTATGAAAATTGATAATGCACTTGCTTACAAAATCTTAGAAAGCCTTAAGAAAACTGGAAAAGACAGAGATTTTCTCTCGCCATATTCTAGAACAATTTAAAGTACTGTTTTTTAAAGAGGTGAGCAAGGAGAAGGAATACATTTTTGCTCCTCTCCTACATCACCCTGACCCCAAGCACTTTGCTGCCAAATGTACCAAAATGATAGTTTTTGCCTTAGGGAATAAGCCGAGTTGCAGGGCTGAAGGCCCAGAAGAGAGGTTTGTAGCGATGGCGCTCGTTTCTAATGCGGAAGTCCAGGGCGGTGTGGTAGTCACAGCGGGATGCTCTGAGTGTGCCTCCCAGGGACTCTCCCCAGTCATGTGATCTCACCACCCTGTGTCCCCACAGAAGGGGAAGGGCAGGCGGGTCCTGGGGTTGCTTCCATCCTTTCTACTCACAGCCTGTTGGCCAGAACGTAGTCCCCCGGCCATGCCTCAGTTAAGGAATGCTGGGAGATGCAGTTTTATCCTGGGTGGGAATATGCCCCTGGAAAAGCTGAGGGCTCTTTTACTACAGAGAGCAGCGTGGATTTGGAAGATAATTAGACTCTGTTCTACTCTGAGTAGAAAGGAAACGAAAATGAAATTAGAAAGTAATCTGAAGGTAGGGAAAAGGAAATAATGAAATGAAAAGGAGATAATGAAAGGCTTACATATGTCCTTTATTGAAGGAAGACTAGATGGAAATGAATGAATTCATCGCCTTAAAAATTTAATCCTTAATTTGATTATGATACACTGTCTACATGCTTTTAAAAACCAGATGTAGCTCACGAAGATATACATTGATGATCTGTAAACTAGAAATCATAATTAATAATAATAAAGTAGATAAACTCAAAAAGCAAAGTATTAAAGACATGAAAATGACAAAGATGAAAGATGAAATGAAATGAAAGCAAACAAATCAAAACAGCAGAAAGTATCAATAACCCCCAGAGCTGGTTCTTTAAAAAGCTCAGCAAAATAGATACATTGCTCACCAACTTATTTAAGCAAAAAAGAAAGTGAAAGAGACACAATGGAGAATGAGAAAAAAGGTAGAACCAAAGCATTACAAGAGATTTAAAATCTTTAAAAAACGACGTCATATTAATTTTCAAAAAATACTAAAGCCCTAGAGAAAAAGAAACGCTTTCCTAGAAAAATACAAATTAAGTATATAAGACATATTAACATGTAAATATAAATGGGCAAAATTAACCTAAGAAGCGGGCAGTGGATTGATGCCATACCACGGAAGAGGTGGGCAGGAGGTCTGAGGGCTGGGGAGGAGGGGGAGTGGGGTGCTGTAACGGGCACAAGGTTTCTTTTGGGGATGATAAAAATATTTTAGAACTAGAAAGTGATGACTGTACAACTCTGTGAATGCATTTAAACCCAATGAAGTGTACTTTATTTATTTTTATTTTTGTATTTTTTTTTTTTTTTTGGAGAGGTTTTTGCTATAGGGCGCGTGCGCTTGCCAGACAGACAGAGAGAGACAGAGAGCCAGAAAGCGAGAAATCACCATCCAGGGGGGATGGCCATGCCGCAGTCCCTTCTCCTCCATTCTCCTCTCAGGATCTTGGGCACACATGCACACGCGCCTGCAATGAGTTCAAGCCACCGGGTCCAAGACTCGAATCGTGGTCGACTACATGGGAGTCTAGTGACATAGCCATTATGCCAACTGCTGGTCCCAAAGTGTACTTTAAAATGGTAACTTTTCTTTCTTTTTTTTTTAGGTTTTTGCCAAAGGGCACATGCACTTGCCACAGAGAAACACTGAAAGAGACAGTGAGAGAGAATGTGAGAAATCGCCCACCAGGGGGATGACCACACCGCAAGCCCTCTCCTCCATTCTCCTCCTGGGACTTTGGGCATGCATGCACACACACCCAGCAAGATTTTCAAACCGCTGGGTCCAGGACTTGAACCACAGTCAGCCATGCAGAAGTCCTGTCCTGTAACTACTGTGCCACTGGTAGTCCCAATCTTATCTCATTTTTTTTTTTTGGAGAGGTTTTTCGCTATAGGGCACGTGCGCTTGCCAGACAGACAGAGAGAGACATAGAGACAGAAAGCGAGAAATCACCCCCCAGGGGGGATGGTCACGCCGCAATCCCTTCTCCTCTATTCTCCTCTCGGGATCTTGGGCACGCACGCACACGCGCCCGGCGTGAGTTGTAAGCCACCGGGTCCGAGACGTGAACCGCGGTCGACTACGTGGAAGTCCAGCAACATAGCCATTACGCTAACTGCTGGTTCCCTATCTTATCTCATTTTTTGGAAAAGAAGAGTCGGAGAGAGAGCTCTCCTAAAGAAACTAGGAAGGGGTCTCCAGAGACAAGGAAGTAAGCCAGACGAAGCATTGATGGGAAGTCAGGGACTGAGGGAATTTACAAAAAATGCGGGAGTAGGATGTGGGGCCCCGGGGCTCCCCGCTGCTCTCACTGTAGACTGAGTATACATCCATTGCTCGTGGTCCCTACTGACTTGTGAACTGGGAGGAGGAGGGGCTGGTGACAGTCTGGGCTGCTCTGCATCCCTGGTCTACAGAGAGCATGACCATCCGGGAGCTCATTGCACAGTGAATGAAGGGTGGGGGTGGGTAAATGAATGAAGCAGAAATAGGTCAACAACGGGATGGGCTTTGGTTTGGTAGTGTGCATTCACCAGGATGTCTCCAGAGAGTGGCTGAGGTGACAGGAGGCTGGCCTCACCTTTCTGACCTGTCTGGGCAGGCTGTGACAGCTGGCTAACTAGACTGTGGAGTAGGCTTCAGGGAGGATTCTAAACCAAGTGTTTACCGAGTCCCCAATCCGTGTTGGGAAGGAGCGGGTGTGCAGTCACAGGGGAGTGAGGAGACCGTGGTCCAGGGACTGGGGCAGGAGGAGCCTTTCACCTGCAGGACACCAGGGGACATGGATGTGGCTTTGGGGTCTAGGGTGGGCAGCAGGAGGTGGGGATGTTGGCCAGCTCTGCCTTCTCTGTTCCCAGTAAAGTGGGAGATGGACTACTTTCTGGGAGTGAGGAGAGAGGGGAGGGTGATTCGTGGGGTGAAGGACTTCAACCGTGACCATGGTGCTCAGCCCCATTTTCAAACCCCTCCTGCCCACCTCCAGCACAGGTTTTGGTACTTTGAAGAAATCCTAGACTTGTGATTTCAAAATGACCTAGAAGGCTGTCCAGAGACACCTGTGACCCCCCAGAATCTCCTTTCCGGCGTCCCTGAAGGCCGGCCTCACAGGCTTTGCATGCCGCCCTCAGGGATGGGGTGATTCCCCCTTGCAAAAAAGCCGAGGTTGGATGCCTCATCCTGTGAGAAGCAGTTCATCCAGAGGGACCCATGGATTCTTCAAACTGTCCACTGGGTGTTGCCTTCTGAGACTGTACTGGCCACCTCATCTCTTTTCCTATGACAACTTTCTGACCATCAGAGCAGATCCTAGGGCCTTACCACCTTTCCTCTCTGCTAAATGTCTGCTTCCTTTCTCCCTGGGTAGACAGTACACAGGGAGAGGGGCCAGTCCCCACGTTCACCAGGCATTAACCATAAACCACTCTCGGATGAGTTTATGAGAGTCATGTTTTTCCTTCCATTTTCGTATACAAATCTAATCTTTCGAGAACCCACCCTTTCTAACTCACATATTATGGGCTTTCATCAATAATATTATACGATCAATTACTCAAATGTAATTGATTAGTCCAGAGAACCATATTTCCCCCTCTTAGTTTGCGTCTGATTGGACATAAAGCACAGCAATTGCGTGTGATGGGTGGCCTTGCCCTTTGGCTGTCGACTATCTTTACCTTTTAGCTGAGATTCAATTTATATACAATTTACTAATGTTAGCTTAAGAAAAATCCGAAAGGGCACTTTATATCACAACCGTACAGATGACACCAGCCCAGGGCGCGATAAGCAGCTCTTGAGGTGGATTAGTGACCAAAATTGCCTTTTGAGTTGGTTCTGAGCTTCGTTCATCTTTATTTGGCCACACAGATAATATTTTTGTCATCAGAAAGTTGAGTTCCATAAATCCAATATCATCCAATTCAATAAAGAGAATCAGAGCCTGTTTTGGCCAGTCTGTGTCTCTCTCAGCTGAAACAGACCAGGATATGTTTCCTAAAATGGCGGCGATGTCTAGAGGACTGCCATGAAGCGAGGCTGGGCACTGCAGCCCTGCCCCGGGACGCCCGTGGCCTCCCGCTTCACGGGGCAGCAGGGAGACCAGCATGTAGGCTTAGCCCCCTCTGCCCTCCGGGGCAGGTTACTGAGAAACACCCCTGCGGGCAGTATGCCTGGCTCACAGTGAGCAGGGTCATGAAGGTGGGGCTCTGGAGGCCGGCACTCAGCCTGCAAGACTGAGGTCTACAGTGACTTCCTTTTCTCTCCCTGGAGCAGAGCATTGTGGGAGAAGGTGTATCGGAGGCCACCGGCTGGGCCTCAGACAGAGATGCTTGCTCTAGGCCAGGACTGGTGAAAGCAATAGAATTGCGATAGGGAGTCTTTCGAAACCTGACCCATTCTTCAAGGCCCAGGGCAGATTCTATTCCCCCACGCAGTCTTTGCTGTCACTTCCTTCAGATTTAACTTCTCCTTGCCCCACCCCCACAGAATGTAGCTGGCACCTCTCTCTCTCTCTTTTTTTAAGAGAGAGATTTTTGCTATAGGGCATGTGCACTCGCTAGAGAGACAGAAAGCAAGAAATCACCCCCAGGGGGGATGGCCATGCCGCAATCCCTTCTCCTCCATTCTCCTCTTGGAATCTTGGGCATGCACGCATGTGTGCCTGGCATGAGTTTTAAGTCGCCGGGTTAAAGACTCAAACCAAGGTTGACTCTGTGGGAGTCCAGCGACGTAACCATTACACCATCTGCTGGTCCCCATCTGGCACCTCTCTTTAAACCACATGGGAGAGAAGAAGAAGAGGAAAAAGAGGAAGGGGGACAGAAAGGTGTCACTTTCTTTGGTTTCAGTGATCACAGTCAACTGTGGTCTGGAAATGGATAGAACAGTGAGGAAGAGAGAGCGGGAGGGGAGAGGCTGCATGCACATGACTCTTGGTCTGGTATATTGTCATAACTGTTCTGTTACATATTGTTAACCTCTTCCTGTCCCTAATGCATAAATCAAACTTTATCAGAGGTATGCAAGTATTGGGAAAATACGGCACGTAGAAGATCTGGTTCTATTGTAGTCTCAGGCATTCACTGGGGCTCCTGGAATGTGTGCCCCATCTTCCCTGGGTCATGGAAGCACCATATTGCAAACTGGAAGATTTAAACAACACATTTGTTCTCTCATGGTCTGGAGGCCAGAAGTCCAGCCTCACGGTGTGGGCAGGGCCACCTTCCCTTTGGGGGGGAGTGTCCTTCCTGCCTCTCCCAGCTTCTGGTGGCTGCCATGACCTTTGGCATCTGTCTGTCTGTGTGTCCTCCCATCTCCCTACACAGACACCAGTCATGTGGATTAAGGGCTCACTCTCTTCCAGCGTGACCTCATCTTAACTAGTTACATCTGCAATGACCCTACTTCCGAGTGAAGGCCACTTTCACAGGTGCTGGGGGTTAGGACTTCAACACCTTTCGGGGATGGGAGAGTGTCCAGCCACCCTCCTAGCAAGAGCTTCTCTCTGTGGCAACAGAAACGGGCCCCTGCCGGATGCTCTGTGCATCGTTCTGACCTCTGTCCCCGGCTGTTACTTGGGGTTTCCTCCCTCTTGTTAGAACTTGGCTAGAAAACACATCCCAGCAGGGGGTGGGAATAGGCATCGACTTCTCTTCTTGTGCATGGGCTTCCGCACCAAGGAGAAGTGGACACTCCTTGTCAGCCTGCCTTGCCCTCAGGAAGGAGGCGGGGTCTCTGAGGACCCTGGGGCATGGCTGGGAGAGGGGGTCCAGGTGAAGCAGTGTTGCAGACTAGGCTGTGAGGCTGTGTGGTGGTGTGGCTGGCTGGGATTACCACATTTGAATAAGAGATGCAGTGACCAGTGAAGAGGCCTCTGGGCTTGTGTCTGAGCCACTGATGTTCAACTCAGATCTGAATCCAGCACCATCACCTCCTCCCCAGAGCCTTGGGGCAAGTGATTCAAACTCACCTCCTCTGTTTACTCATTAGAAAATGGAGATGATGCTAAAACCATTCTTATGTGCTGTGACAGGGACTTAAGTAAGACTCATTGAGCCCTCTCTGTCTTTAACAATGAATGAGACAAAAGCCAAGGGATGCTATCCTCTCTGCACGGGGCATAAGGAACACATTCCCATGGGGGACTGGGGTTGGTTGGTCATTGTCCAGCTTGAATCATCAGTGGGTCACCTCTGGATGTCCCAGTGTGGCTGGAAGAGTCAAGATCCTTGTTGGTGTTGGGCAGAGAGGCTCCCAAGGTAGATGTAGCCAGAAGACTTGAGAATCCCTGGTCCCTCCTGTCCTTCATAGGAGGGGAAACTGATGCTTAGGTATGCGGTCTGGGGAACTCTCCAGTTGCACGGGCCATTGGCAGTGGGTGCTGTGACCAAGTGCCTTCTGAGGTTACCATGGCGCTGGAGGCAGCCCCTCAGCATCCTGCCAAGCTGTGGTGGCGGTGTTGTGGTGGCGTGCACGGTGTGGGCTACAGCTCAGCTGAGCCACTCCTGACCATGAACCCTGGACAGCTGCTGGGCCTTGGTGTCCCCCTCTTTGAGCTGGTGATGGCTACCACCTAAGAGGGCAGCAGGGAGCACTGAGTGGGAAGGTTTGGCACAGGAAATAGCTGAGGGCACAGATGTTGGGTCGAAGGTCTCGGTGTGAATCCTGACCACCTGGCCTGGGTGTGTGGTCCTGTGGCTCCGTGCATGCTGTGTCACTTCATCTGTAGTAGAAAGACCTAATCTCATGTCTTCCCTTGGGAGGAGGGAGGTTGAATGAAACGTGCCTGTGAGTCCTCTCTGAGCCTCAACAAACAGGGGCCCAACTGTTGATGACGATGGTTGGATCCTGTTGTGGGTTGAATTGTGCCCCCAGAAAGATATATCAGAGTCTCAGCTCTAGGTGCCTGTGAGTATGACCTTATTTGGAAGAAGGGTCTTTGCAGATATCATTGGGTTAAGAAGAGGTCATTAGGGTAGGCCCTAATTCAGTGATCAGTGTCCTTATAAGAAGAGAAAAATAGACACAGAGGGACAATGTGACAATGGAGGTGGAGATGGTCACAAGCCAAGAAATGCCAAGGATTGCTGACAGCTACCAGATTTGGGAAGCAAGAAAGGACTGTATTCTAGAGACTTCAGAAAGAGGGTGGCCCTGCCAACACCTTAATTTTAGACTCTGTCCTCCAGAACCATGAAGAAATGAATTTTTATTGGTTTAAAGTATTTTGTTTGAGGGACTTCAGACAGCCATGGGAAACTAATACAGACCCTATCACATAATGGCCAGTCCTCTATGTCACTTTGGCTCAGGGGGAGGGCTGAAGGGAAAATAAATTTGGGAGTTATTCCTCAGGAGCTAAAGAGCATTTTGTTTCTCCCCCCTGGGGGTGGTCATTTTATGAAAGAAGTGGAGGAAAAAAAATCCCTTCCGACGCTCTAAGCCCGGGCCCCGGAGTGCCTGGAGTTCAATGGGGCAGGCATAATTTGTTTGCTTTGCAATTCTCTCCCCTCAGTGGAGACAAATTGATTTATACATGGAAATGGGCTGTCTCTGGGAGGCGGCTGGCTTGTTAGAGGACTCGACTAGCCGGGTTTGGAAGGGCAGCTTTCAGCAGAGCCAGTGATGGCCCACCCACTGCTGGCCAGAATATGCCCAGGTAAACGTTTCACACGCCCCGAGACCCAAAGCCGCACATAGGCTTAGCTCTGGAGCTGTGCTCTGCAAAACCTCTGCCCCTGTGCATCACCACGCACGCATTTGCTGAGCATCTTCTATGTGAGGGACCCTGTGATGCCGCAGGAGTGAGAATGACACACATGCTGCCCTCCCCTGGGCCGTCTCCTCCCGAGAAATCAGACACTAAGGGACACATTAAAAGGGAGTACAAAGCCACTGCAGAAGAGGAAGGGTAGGGCATTGCTTAACAAATAACAAAAAAGGATTAGGAAAAAAAAATATCCCTCAACGTTTAATAATAGGGGACAATGACAAAACAACAACGAATACAAAAAGTTAACGTTACCCCCCTCTCGATCCTGGACTCCTTGTGGTTCTGGTGGGTGCTTCCCTGC
Source organism: Tupaia tana (assembly GCA_026018925.1). Classification (NCBI taxonomy): domain Eukaryota; kingdom Metazoa; phylum Chordata; class Mammalia; order Scandentia; family Tupaiidae; genus Tupaia; species Tupaia tana. The sequence goes on from JAKSZU010000005.1 coordinate 12,734,391, forward strand.
ACCAACCCTCAGCAATGGTTCCTGGTGGCTCCCAGCAAACGGAGTCTCTAGGATGCTCAGAGATGCAACCTTCCGAGGGCCACGTGTGAAGTGTGATGCAGCGGGAAACGCCTTTTTACAGGACTGTGGCAACATGACAGTGCGCTTGAGCCACTAAATCCCACAGACAGATGAGAAGATCCGCACCCAAACAGGGCTGGCCCTGGCCTCTGGTTGTCACCACAGCTGCAATATGGATTTGGTTTCTCTGTATTTGGGTATTTTAGATTTTTTCTATGGTGAACTGTTATGATAGTTCCAATCAGGGAAAAGATGACTGATGGATTTGAGTCAACTCAGTAACTTGGAAAATGTCAGGTTATTTGGGAGTAGGGGCCAAGCTAGACACTGCCGGGGAGACCCACAGGGACTGCTTCCTTTTTGCGGGCTTGGGGTCCCACACGGAAAACCCAGAGCTGGGCTGGATGCTCCGCAGACCAGTCGATAGTGAATTAAAACCCGGGACAGTGTTCTGTCCCCTGCGGTCCTGGGCTGTGAGCCTGGTTTCCTGGTATCTCAGGGAGGCAATATGACATGGGACAAGAGTTCAGGCTTGGGCAAAATGGATTCAAATCCCCTTTCCTCACTGCTTCTTCTCTTGCCCAGGGAAGGTGCTTGATTCCTCTGCATCTCCGTCTTTCCTCTAACAAATCGACGTTGTGTCTAGTTAATCTGATGGAGTGACCTAATGGCCACTAGGAGGTCCTTAGGTCACTAGTGGGTCCTCAAGCTGCTAGACTCCCGCAGTACGAGCACCACCCAACGTCGGCTCTGCCACAAGCAGAAGTCTCCGGGGCACAGTTCGACGCGTCCTAGAGTTGGGGAGAAAAGCAATGTGACCCCTTTGGTGGCTCTCGGTTACCTTTATTTTTATTGCTATTTACCTCGAGTCTGTCACTGAGCTCCAGCTGCCCACTGAGAATCTATCCACGGGCTTTTCACACGAGCGGACCCCATACCCCAGGGTTCTGATGTGGCTGATAGGGATCATGAGAAAATAAGGGAATTTGGAAAAAGGAACAACTAGGATGGCGTCAGAGAAAAGGGAAACACGAACGATGCAAGCCAGAGCCCATGCAGGCAGGTGAGGCACCTTAGAAATGTGAGCCTGGACTTCAAAGTGAAGATGGAAACAGACCATGGTTGGAGCTGCTATTTCGGCGAGGTCTGAAATGCCGGTTACACCGAGCAGAGATGGGGCACGCTCACTGCGGGGTCTGCGAGGAGTGGCTAGGAGGACGCGGGTGCTTGCTGACCGCGCTGAGCCGGTGTGGACTGAGGACCTATTGCACGCCCGCTCGGGCAGGCAGTGCTGAGCAACTAGGTGTGGCCTGTGGACGGGAGGCCCTGTGTTTGCTGAGTGGTTCACACAACCTCTGTGGACCGAGACCTGACAGCAGTCCACATGGCAGGAATCGCCCTCTCCCCGTACAGAAAAGACATCTGAGCCTCTCGATTCCAGAATTACAGGTGAACGGAGGAGCAGGTAGGTTTCAGAGCTTTCTCTGGGTACAAAACTTCGTACAGCCACGGTCTTGGCACAGGGCCTGGCCCAGAACGAAAGTCCACAGTACAAGATGAACACGTGGGGGAGGTAGGAAGGAATGGGATTGCAGGTGATGGCCATCCGGCTTGCCGGTGAGGCTGTCCTGGCTGAACAGAGAGAGTGGTGGCTCCTGTCGCCCCAGAATCAGGGGTCAGGCGGTCTCCAGGCCAAGCCCAAACCCATGTTGCCAGAATTAATATGTAAGATAAACAGACCCCTGGAGGGCTGATCAAATTCTCCAAGCCCGGGTCAGAGGTCTGCTCTTTAGGTGTGAGAAAAGGTTTAGGGAGGACCAGGGTCAAATATTTGCAGCCCAGACAGGCTGACAATGGCTGGTGACGGGCCCCTCCCAGCCAAGCGGGGCTTCCTGGCTGGTTTGGGGGATGGGTGCGGGCGGAGTGGACTCATTATTGGAAAGGCCGAGAAAGTTGTCTGCAGCTGCTCTCGGCTGCCCGAGCACATCAGCGTCAGCCCCTTGCCCGGGGCCCCTGGGGCCCCACCGCCCCTCACAGATTGGCTCCAGCCTCCCCACCTGCCCCAGTTCCAGGAAGGGGGAGGGTGGACCGCTAGCGAGTGGAGGAGTGGGACAGTGGGGCATGAGGGCTGCAGTCCACGGTGCCTTGTCCCAGACAGGTGGCCTTCTGCCCTGTGACGGGGAGCTCACCACTTCACAGAGCGCTTTGGGGACCCTGACCACTTGTGACAGCACGGGGCTTTACTGGCTTCGCTCCACTCCGAGGGCTCTGCTGTGGCTGGGGAGGAGGCCTGGTGAGGGTGTCTATCCCTGTTTTATGGTTGAAGGCTTTGGTCAAGCCACTTAGCCTTGGGCCATGTCCCCCCTCCACCAAGCCAGCGGGGAACAGCACCAGCAGTTTCCCCAGCTCATGCTTCTCCAGAGGTGGTGGCATGGACTGGTTTCACCAAGGCCTCTTCGGGAACAGCTTAAAGGCATCAGGCACATCGTCTTATACTTTGGACTTAGGTTTAGTAACAGCTGTTGATGATACTACAAGGGGTCTTCAGCAAGTTTATAGAAAATGGGGTATTATCAAAAAACTGCATGGATTTCAAGATTATTGCACCAACATAAACTCAGACTTTAATTTCATTTTGCACAAACTTTTGGAAGACCCTCGTGTTTGCATCTGCTGTTTTCACACAAATTGGTCTTTAAACATTTCAGCATTTCATTATCTTTGCTAAATGAGCGAGACAGACGCTGTCACCCAAGTCCATGCCCCCCATGAAGCTGAGATGAATCTAAAATAGAAACGAGCAAAACAAAGCATTTTTCATCCCAAATTTATCCTACTATTTTTACAAAGAAATGTACAACCAGATCTCATGCCAAAGGAAAACTCTGAGAGTTCAAGTAGGTCTGGACGTGGTCATTCACTGGACGCCTCAGACCAGGCCTCCTTCCTGGCTTCTGCCTCCCTCTGAATGTCCATCTGTCCTTCCATTTGTGTGCCCATTCGTCAAACATGCTGAGCCCTTGTGGGGGTCCCAGTCACCATGGTAGTGGCTAAGGACACAGTGACAACTAAGTTGGGGCACAGAGCATTCACCAGGCAGGACAGGGTAACAGCACTGTGACCAAGTTTAATGCTGAAGATCACTGAGCAAAAGAGAGAGTAAGCTCCTTGGCCTTGAGTGGGTGTGGGCATTCAAGGAGGGCCTCTCAGAGGAGGAGGCACAGAATGGATCTTAAAGGCACAATAGGAGCTCCCCAGGGTCTTGGTGGGTGAGGCTGTACATGGAGAAGGTGCTCCGAGGTGTGTGTGAAATGTGAGGTCTTCCCTGGGTCTGTAGAGAGCCCAAGGTAGACAAAGGCAGAAAAAGAGTATCTTCCAGATAACAATGGGCCTGGCTCAGCTGGCCTGCGGGCTCTGAACTTGATCCTTTCATTCTGGAAGAACTTCTCTGTTCTCAGAAGCAGACCTTTGAGGCCTGTGAACAAAAGGCCCCTTGGCCAAGCAAGTCTGAGGGATTATCTTGGAGCCTGGCTGTGCGTTACCAAGTTAAAAGCTCTGAGAAGCCCTGCAATAAGGAAAACAACTCGCTCAGCCTTTACCTGGCCAAGGGCTACCTTCTGTTTCCCACCTCCGGAAGCCCCAGGAGGTTGACATAGCAGGGCGCCTGAATGCTGGTGACCAGCCTTGGTGACACTGTCAGCGCGTGGTGGTCACACACATGGTGCCCATGGCCAACCAACACCCGCAACCCTGCTTCTCTACAGAGGAGGCTGCTGGTGTGAGCAGAGATGACCCCTTAACCCTGGCGTGCCCAGGTGAGGGTGCTAGTGCTGGCCTGGAAACCCACCAGCTGCCACCCGGGCACTGACACCTCTCAGTTCCTCTCTCAGGGGAGCAGGGTGGTGATGGGGGATGTGAAGAGCTTAGAACTGGGTGCCCAGGATGTCACCAAGCCCTGTCATCTGGGAGAAGCTCGTGATCTGGCCCTGGGAGAGAGGCTGATGAGGGTCAGGGTGGCCATGCTGGGAGCTATGACTTGCTGTCCCCACTCTGACGTGACCACCTTATCACCCACCGAGGTACGTCTAAGCCAGCTGTGTGTCTGGCCATGCAAATACCTTCTGACCACTGACCAGAATGGCCCTCTGCCTCTGACCCTGCTCTGCTGCCCCTGAAATAAGAAGCAGATCTCGTCTGCATTCCCAGATTAAGTGATTCAGACCCATGAGGGCAGCTCTTGGGGAAAAGAGATGTAAATAAAACCCAGCTCCCCAAAAGATGGGGGCAGAGGAGGCCTAATTCTTTCCAGAGCAGCCAGCAGGAAGGACAACTGGTCCGGGGCAGAGGCCCAGGAGAGGAGGCTACAGTCCCCCTGTGGGTCACAGACCGAACCCAGGAGTCCCAGCTCTGCCCAGAGCCTGAGTGCAGGGAGCCGTGGGGGTGTCCCCACTGTGAGGGGGGTAGCAGAGCTAACTGAGCACCTACTCGGGGGGCTCGGCTGTGTGCTGAGCCTTAGAAGGGTAAGGTAGTGGTCTCCATGGCCTCAAACATCGCAGGCCCTGCAAGGAGACATTGACTGTGATTGAGAGCACCCTCTAGCCCTGCCCCGCCCCAGCCAAAGTCAGACTGCCTGGGCTCAGCCCCCGCCTCCCCTGCTGGCTGGCTGTGGCTCGGTTTTCTCACCTGTACTGGCAGCTAGGCATGACCACACCGCCTATGAGGCCAGCTGTCAGGATGAGCGGCTCATCGAGTTCCCTGCCGCTCTCAGCGCATCCTGTCTCCCCGGGAGAGCAGGGCTCAGCCACTGCAGGAAGGCCCCAGTGCGGAGGGAAGGGCTGGACTTCATCTCAGGACCCAGAACTCTCTGAAGGCAGACTGGGGAGCCTGATCCCAACCCAGAAGAGCTTGAAGCACCTACCTCATCCAAACCCAAGTGGACTACACCCACTCCCTTCTTCCTTCCTTCCTCCCACCCTTCCTCCATCCGCGTCTGCAAGCAGCTGCTGAGCGCTCGCAGGTGCCGTCGCCATTCCAGAAGCCAGCACACGGCAGGGAGCACCTGATGCGGAAACAAAGCTATGCTGTACAAGGTGAGGAGAGGCCAGGAGGGAGCCCCGCCTCCCCCCAGGCCTGGGCAGGAGCAGGGAAGCATGCCTTGCAGTGCCCAGGAACCAAATACCCATGCCCTTCTTAGACTGCACGGGGGCCTGACTGCAGGGCCGTAGCAGCTAAGAGGGCGTTCTGCCTTGTGTCCAGGTGGTGGCCCCTGGCTGATGTGGCAGGGTGCGGCTCCTGCTCCCCTCTCCACCCTGGCCTGAGTGTTGGGCTTTGGGTCCATGCCCAGACACAGTGGTCCAGGCAGTGGGGTGCTGGAGACTGGGGAGAGCTGTGTTGGTTTCCTAAGGGTCCCCATAACCAAGTGTGGAGGACGGGGCGGCTCGGATCACAGACATGTCATCTCCCAGTGCTGGAGGCTGACGTCCAGGGTGGAGGTGTCAGCGGGGCTGGTTTCTTCTGGGTCTCCAGGCAGAATCTGTCCCAGACCCCCTCTCTAGCTTCTGAGGTTTTGGCTATTTTATTTATTTTGGCGATCTTTGCTGTTCCTGGTCCCGTGGAAGCATCATCCTAACCCTGCTTCCACCTCCCGCGGCACGCTCCCTGCGTATATGCCGGTCTGTGTGCCCAGGCTGCCCCTTCATAACGGTGCCGGTCACAGGGGATGAGGGCTCCCAGGGAACCCTGTTTCGATTATCTGTAAAAAGGCCACTTCCAATAAGATCGCCCACAAATGCCCTGAGGGTTCAGAATTTGGGGAGACACAGTGCAGTCTGTAGCCAGGGGAGAGAGAAAGGCCTGGGGCCGGCCAGGTCCTCTCCATTTTCAGAAAAGCTGAGTTTCCGGAAGCTCTGCAGTCGGAGTCACCCACATGGCCTAGCTACAACGGAGTCTGGGAAGATGTGGATTTCAGTTTTTCTTAGCTGGGAGTATTTTTATATTCCGCGAAATTAGGCTCCCATCACATTAAAGGAAAAAAGAATGATGGGAATTGGGTGACCCAGATTGGAGGATCCTAGTTCTCTAAGCCTGACCTCCTGGGCAGGGGGTGGGGAAGGTAGAGAAAAGGCCTGGGGCAGCACCCCCCGAGACCCCGAGGGGAGACTTGCCAGGCTCCACCTCCATGCCCTCCATACCGCCTGGCTGAATGGTGAAGTTTTTGAGCCATTTTTTAAGTTCTAAGATCTTCCAGACACTTCTCCGTCCAGACAGTGGTGCCTGGGGCAGCGTCGGGTCTGGGAGGGGACAGGCACTCAGTTGAACAGAATGCCCGTGCCAGTGCCCCAGGACGGGTGAGTTTTGGGGACCAGTGAGGCATCTGCGAAGGAGTGAGGGCCCTTCGGAGAGCACGGGCGGCTGGTAGTGAGCGCGGCGGGAGGGGGAGGTGGCCCTGTGGAGAGGGCGGCACAGGCGAAGGTCGCTGGCTGGAGCAAGTGAACGGCTCTCAGGTCTGCCCCTGGTCTGCACCGTCACTGCCACCCCTGAGGACCAGCTCTGACCCCTGGCCTTAGACCTCATTTTGACTCTAATCTCTCATTTCCGGCGCAGCTCATGTCCAGCAGACAGGTTGGCGATGCATTGAGAGTCACTTCCTAAAGGCTCCCTGACATCACCACTGGGCCCCAGCCTGGGCAGCTGTCATCACAAAACGCATCCCAGACCCTGCGGCATGGCGTCCGAGCTGTGCCGACCTCCTTCTCCTAGCCCACTCCTTCACCCACCCTTTCCTTGAGTGGGCGGCGGGCTGCACAACGGCCATGGAAGGTATCCAGGTCCCAACACCTGCAGCACGGGAGTACGACCTTGTCTGGAGAAAGGCACTTACAGATGCGATGGAGGGTCTCGAGATGGGAGAGTGTCCTAGACGAGCCAGGTATGTCCTGAATGGAATCACGGGTGTCCTTCTAAGGGCAGGCAGGGGGGACGGACTATGGAGGCAGGCGATGTGATGGCAGAGGCAGAAACTGGAGTGATGCAACCACCAAGGAGCCTCAGGAAGGTGGAAGAGGCGAAGAGATTCTCCAGAAGGAACTAGCCCTTTTGATACCTTGCTTTTAGTCCTGTGAGAGTCATTTCAGATCTCTGATCTCCAGCTGTAAGAGACTGCGTGTGTGCTGTTTAGACCGCTAGACCTGGGGTCATTTGTCACAGCAGTCACAGGGCGCTAATACAAAGCAGTGCGTTTTCCTGCCTTTTCTCATACTGTTTTGCTTCTACGTCAGTTATCTAGTGAACTCCTGTACATCCTTCAAAGCCCCACTGCAGCACCACCTCTGGCGAGGCTTCAACAGCTTTCTGGGTGGGGTTGCTGGCTTTTTCCTCATTGTGCACACCTCAAACGCAGTGCTATGGCCATTTTTGTAAGCATGTAGCTCCTTCTCCCTCCCACACATATACACACATGGGAATAGAAGGAAGAGAAAGCCTTATTCTTCTCATGCCCTTGGAATAAGCCTACCACTTAGGAAGTGTTAAATGAACCTTGACTGAAGTGATTGACCGAGGAACATGTCCGTCCAAGTGGAGACTTCCAGAGTGGTCCTCTCTGGTAACAAGCATTGATAGAGGAGATTAATGGGGCCTGGGAAAGATTTATTGATGAGCTGATGGTCAGCACGGACTCGAGTCCCCCTGGTAAACACAGCTCTGGGAAATGCAACCAACACCAGAGCCAGCGGGGCTCTGTATTCAGGGGTGGTGGGGGAACGGTGAGTCTCTGAGCAGGCCAAGTGAGGCCTGCGATGTGTGGGGTGGTGTGAGCCCACAGGCCTGGCAGAGCTCCTGGCCTCCTCACTGGTGTGAGGCAGACTGGACGTGTATGTGGGGCCCATTTCTCTCTCCGTGACGAGGTTGGTCTAGGGGCCCAGCGGTCCTGGAAGGCCGTGATTCTGATGTGATGACAGGTCCCCTCGAAGAAGGCCAGGGTACTCCATGGAGACCTCTGCATTGCCGGGGACCAGCCTCGGCGGGGGTGGGTTATTTCGACGGAGGCGGCGCAGGTGAACAGAAGACAGAGGCCTCGGTGCCTTTTCACGCACGTCCTCTGCCGGACACCCCCCAGAGTTCGCTCTCTGGGGAGTGACAACTGCCAGGAATCATCGTGCCTTTTTATTGAAAATGTGTTACATGCAAGTAAAGGGAGAGGGGCTACGTGTTTCAATTATTAGCTCATAAAGTTTTTAACAATAGGGAACATAGATTCTATTTAGGGTTGGATTAAGGGTGGGTCTCGTGCAGTTCAGGGTTGGATTAAGGGTGGGTCTCGTGCAGTTCCGCATTTGTAGGTGGGTCTCCATAGAATGCAGTTTTGGGAAGGCGGTTTAGGTAAGCAGAAATGATTATCAGCTGATGCGGCGCAGCAGCCATTTTGTGATTACCAGGAATGGCTCTGAGAAAAGAAAATCTTAAGAATAGATATTAGTTCCTCTGGATCTTAATAAAGAATAATACTTACATGGTTTTATAGGGATCTAAAACTTGATTTGAGGAGTCTTAAAATATTTATCTATTTTGCTTGGTGAGGGTGGAGGTGTCTTGGGCCAGTTTTGGCCTAATCCTATTTTAAGTAAAGAAAGGATTAAGTTTACCTTAAATGTATTTTGAAGGGCCTTCCAAAGGTCAAGATTATTTTTGCCTAGATAGAACTTCAGCCCACCCTCTACTGTGACCATGGAGATAAAGCATTGTAATTAATAGTAGGTGATTATAGCAAAGGGGAGTGGTCGGGGGAGTTCCTGGAAAATTTTATCATATACTCAGGATGTATAAGAGAGCTATGCAATTCTTTTATAGTAGTAAATTGGGGAGTCAGAGGGGGGTCGCTTCCCAGCAAGGCTACCAGTTTTCTGGAGCAAATAGCAAGCAGCCTTGCTGACATGCCAATTGACCCAAGCTTTGTTCCAAGGTCAGGGGGTGCACAACAGTGGCCTTGCCAGCATATTGATCTGACCGGAAGCGGAGCTCAAAGGTCGGGGGGCTCAGACAGATCCTGGGGCCTTGCCGGGTCGGACTCCTCCACTGCATGTGCAGGAGGGGAGCGGCTCTCAGTCACTACCGCTGCAATGGTGCTGCATGTGCAGGAGGAGAGCGGCTCTCGGGCACTGCCGCCGTGACAGTGCCGCGTGTGCAGGAGGGGAGCAGCTCTCACGCATTACTGCTGCGACAGTGCCGCGTGTGCAGGAGGGGAGCGGCTATTGGGCACTACCGCTGCGACAGTGCCATCTTTACCTAGGCTTCCAGTGGAAGTGTTCCCGGTTCCAATCTATACACAGCAGAGCTCCCTACACACAGGGAAATCAAGCAGGAATTTTGGGGCCTGCAGAGAAAGCCCACGAACGCTCGCCAGTGGAAAGCCCAACCCCACCAGGCCTTGCCATGCCCAGACTCCAGAGGCGGCTTGGTCAGCCAGAAGGAACCCTCGGCAGGAGTGGGGCTGGGGAGCCCGAGGTGAGGAACGGAGGCACAGAGAGCCGGCGAGCCTGCCCATGGTCCTCTGATGGCAGAACGCGGTGCTGGAACCCACGTGACACCGCACTGCGGGGCCTGCAGGGTGCTCTCCTGTACCGGCCAAAAATAACTTGCATCAGGCTTGTGTGGAAAGAGCTCTCCCGGTCTCAGGAGGTTAAACGTTTCCCCGTCACCACTTCAGCAGGCCTTCCTGAGCACGCTGAGCCTCCCACCACAGAGGAAACCAGAGACCATAACAGACATTTACACTGTGGTTTCTTAAACAAGGAGGCCTGGCCCGGGGGTCCCCTGTGGGAGGGAGGAGGGAGGAGCTGTGGGCCTATGGCTCCTCTGGCCTTGCTACGAGCCAAGGCGTGGGCATCTTCTCAGTGTGAGGTCTCCTACAAATTTTGCTCCTGAGGCCGGATTAGCCATTGTGATTCCTGAGGGCATGTGTTCTGGTGGCTTCTCTGCCTAGGGATTTGGGGTTGCATATGAAGGGGAAAGGGTCAGTAGGCCCAGCACCCCCAGCTTTGTCACCCGTAGTGTGGGCTGGAGAGAACCTGGGAGCTCTCAGGCCCTCTCCCACCTGGGTCAGCCCATGTTCCTGAGGGTTATCCTGAAGCCATGCAGCAGTGTTAACCTTTCCCATCTCCAGTGTGCCCCTTGCTCCCAGCCTGAAGCCTCACCCCCTCCTGGAGCATTGGCAGGTGGTATAGGTGGCCACTCACTCCACCCTCACCTCCCTGGGCCTTTCCCCGGGTGCTAGCTTTGGCCTGCGCTGTCATCCCTGAGGGGCTAGCTCTCCTACCCCTTGCCGGCTGAGATGGTGCCAGGGCAACCTCCCTTCCTCTCCCTACCTCCTCCAGCTCCCCACTCTGGCCTCTTCCTCCTCCCAGGTGGGGCTAGAGGGGTGGGCTTGAGGGCAGAATGGTTGGAACTCAGACTCCACCTTCTCCATTTAGCCCCATAGCTGGGCGACCAGGGCAGACACACAGCTCTGGCCTTGCTCATTCATTCATGCATGTATGCATTTGTGCAACACATAGGCATCAAGTGTCTATACGTGTCAGATACATGCCCTGTCCCGAGCTTAGTGAACGAGTCCGCCATGGGCCTGCCCTCACGGGCTGGCTTTGGTCTATTTGCCTAATGCTGCATCAATAGGGCCCTTTCCTGAAGCACGCAGATAGAACTTACATGCTAACAATTCATCCATTTGAAGTGCAATTCATTGGCTTTTAGTATGCTCACAGAGTAATCCCAGCATTGCCACAATCAATTTTAGAACTTTTTTTTTTTTTAGATTTGTGCTATAGGGCACATGTACTCATTGGATAGAGAGACAGAGGGACAGAGAGAGGGGAAGTGATAAATCACCCCCTGGGGGATGGGGATGGCCATGCCATAATCCCCCTCCTCTATTCTCTTCCTGGGATTTTGGGCAGGCATGCACACTTGCCTGGCATGATTTTCAGGTTGCCAAGTCTAAGATTGAATCATGCTTGGCCACATGGAAGTCTTACACCTTAACCACCATGCCATCTGCTGGCCCCAATTTTAGCACATGTTAGTTGTCCTAAAAAAAGAAATGCCATACCCTTTAGCAGGTACTGCCCATTTCTGCTATCCTCCCACACCCCCAACTTATGGCAACCCAAAATCTACTTTCTGTCTTTATACATTTGCCTATTTTGGACATTTCATGTGTATGAAATCATATAATACATGGTATTTTATGTCTGACTTCATTCACTTAGCATAATGCTTTCACGGTTCATCCATGTTGTGGCATGTACTGGTACATCATTCCTTTTTATGGTCAAAGAATATTCCATTGTATGGATAGACCAGTTTTGTTTCTCCGTTCATCAATTGACGAACTTATGCGTTATATCTACTGTTTTACTACTGTAAATAGAGCTGCTGTGAACATTTGTGTACAAGTTTTTGTATGGATACATATGGACAAATCTCTAAGACGTATACTTAAAAATGTTATTGCTGGGAGCAGAGTCTGAACTGCTGTAACTATGAAACGTTCTGGTATCTTGTAGGGCAAGTCTAAACTTAGTGTTCTTAGGAGTGTCTGGGGTATTCTTAACTCAGCTTTTCCATTAGAATCAGCTAATTAAGTTACACACACACACACACAGAGCACAGCACACACGTACCCAGTACACATAATACAAATAATTCCAACCACACACACACACACACATACACACACACCACACAGTGTTTGTATTGTTTGTATTGTGTCTGTAGATTGATTTGGCAAGAATTAACAGCTTTATTTCTTGAGTCTTTGTCTTCATGAATATGGTATATCTCTTAATTTATTTAGACCTTCTATTTAATAAAAATGTCAATAGTGCTTAATAACTTTTTTTTTTTTTTTTTTTTGTGGAGAGGTTTTTGCTATAGGGCGCGTGCACTCGCCAGACAGACAGGGAGAAACATAGAGACAGAAAGCAAGAAATCACCCCCCGGGGGGGATGGTCACACCACAATCCCTTCTCCTCCATTCTCCTCTCGGGATCTTGGGCACTCACACACACGCGCCCGGCGTGAGTTTTAAGCCACCAGGTCCGGGACACGAACCGCGGTCGACTACATGGGAGTCCAGTGACATAGCCATTACGCTAACTGCTGGTTCCCTATAACTTTTCCCAGAGAAACTTTTCTATCCCTTTTAGGAGTTACTGCTAGGTGTCTTATATTTATTGTTGCTATTAAAAAAAAATACATTTTCTAACTGTTTGTTGCTGGCTTAGAGTAATGAATTTAAAAAACAGATATTGATATAGTATTAAGAAACCCTGTTAATATCTTATTAATTCTGATAATTTATCTATAGAGTACTTTAGGTTTTGTATAGAGAGAAATCATGTCATACAAAAACAATGAAAAGTTGGATTCTTTTCTCCTAATCATTAACTCTTAAATCTCTTTTTCTTGCTTTATCAAGCTGGCTAGAACTTTGTATTCATGTTGACGTGATGTAGCCACTTTTGCCTTGTTCCTCATTTTAAAGAGTAATTTTCTTGAAGATCAGGTTATGGTATAGAAGTAATGCAACTAGGTCTACATGAGAAAGGCCCTGGCTTTGTGTCCTGGGACCTCCCTGAACATGCTGGGTGTACAGGTGTGTGCCCACTGTCTAGGCAGGCTGAAACTGGGGTTAAATCACAACATGAAGATCCTGTTGGCTATCTCTCTCTCTCTCTCTGAAGAAACAAATAAATACATGTTTTAAGAAAGAATGTTCTTGGGACCAGCAGATGGCATAATGGTTATGTTGTTGAACTCCCATGTAGTCAACTGTGGTTTTAATCCTGTACTTGGCAGCTTAAAACTCACACTGGGTGTGTGTATGTGCGTGCCCAAAATCCTGAGAGGAGAATGGAGGAGAAGGGATTGCAGCATGGCCATCCCCATGGGGGATAATTTCTCACTTTCTATCTCTCTTTCTTTCTCTGTCTCTCCAGCGAGCTCACACACCCCATGGCAAAAAATCTCTCTAAAAAGGAAAAAAAAAAAAGAAAAAGAAAGAATGTTCTTGATAGTTTACCTTCAAGCACATTGTTTGCATAGATTTGGTAGATATTCAATATTGGTTAAGAAAATTCTCTTTTAGTCCTAATTTGCCATGATTTTTAAATATTAGAAGTATATTCACAGGGGCTGGCAGGTGGCGTGGTGGTTAAGATGGCTGGACTCCCACATGGCTGACCGCTGTTTGAGTCCAGGACCTGGCAGCTTGCTTTCTCACTTTCCTTCTCTGTCTTTTGCTGTCAACTTCAAAATAATAAAACAATAACAATGAATAAAATTAAATTAAATAATTCTTTTAAAAATAATATTTACAATTTTTTTTTTTTGGAGAGGTTTTTGCTATAGGGCAGGTGCGCTCACCGGAAAGACAGAGAGAGACAGAGAGACAGAAAGCCTGAAATCACTCCCCAGGGGGTTGGCCACGCTGCAATCCTTTCTCCTCCAATCTCCTCTCGGGATCTTGGGCACGCACGCACACACACCCCAGCCACCAGGACTCGAATCGCAATCGACTACATGGGAGTCCAGTGACACAGCCATTACGCCAAATGCTGGTCCCCAAAATATTTACAACTCTTAAGGCACATTAGTTATTCTTTCATAACACTTCATGAAGTGAGCACTAGTATCTTCACTTTATAAAAGAGGCACAGAGAGGTCAAGTTGTTTGCCTGAAAATGGCAAAGCTTAGGTTATTAACTACTATTCTGCTTACTGATGGCAAGAATAAAACAACTATAAAACAAAAGTAGCAGAAATAGCAACAAAATCACAACTCAGTTCTTTGAAAATATCAATTAAACAAACTTTATCAAGTCTGCTCGAGTGAAAAAGAGGGCACAAGGGAGTGAGACGGGGAAGGAGGAGAGGACACGGCTAAACATGCCGTCAGCATTGCACAAGGGTAAGACACGATTACAGGGAACTTTATATACTACTGTGCTTGAAAGCTTAAAGAAAAAGATTACTTTTTAGAAAACATAGGTAATCAAAATTTTATTTAAGGAGAAGTAGAAAACTTACAGCCATAAAAAAAAGTCCCAGGCATTTTTAAAGGTACATTTTAACACATCTTCAAAAAGCAAAAAATCTTTATCTCACTCAAGCTTTCAGAGAACAGAAAATAAAAGCTGCTGCCCATTTGGTGAAGCTGATGCACCCTGACATTAAACTTGGCAATGGTTTGTGCAAAAACAGACAAATCAGGGCCAAATTTACACGCACACATATAAAATCTTAAGTGAAGAATTGGACAATTAAATCCAGTAGATTACGTTTTTAAATGTGAAAAATCAAAATTTATTCTAGAAGTGCGAAGTTGCTTCAGCAAAAATTCGATTCATGCTTTACATGAAACTTCAAAAATCTTGAAAATCTTAATGTGAAAAAGAGAACTATGAGAAGAAAACATATGAGGCTGGTTTCATAATCTCTGGGTAGGAAAACCTTGAGTCAAGATACACATAGAATAACTCACAAAGGGAAAGTGACAGATTTGATTATATCAATTAAAATTACATAGGACAACAAGACGCACAAATGAAGATAAAAATCAAGCAACAGACAGAAGAAGACATCTGTAGCATATATAACAGACAGAAGATTAATATCCATCATACGTAAATTACGGCTGTAACTCAATTAGGAAGAAGGCAAACGACCACCAGGAAATGCACAAGCAATACAAAGAGAGGAGAAAACCCGAACAGCCCCTGCCCATGGAAACACACAGGAAAACGTGCAAGCACCTGCTCAACTAGCTCGGCCCCTCCGGAGAGCCACCTGGCCATATCCCGGGGCAGGACATACGCGTGCAGTGTCCCCACACTTCTCTCCTGGGGACTCACATGGAGAGACTGACACACACACCAGGAGGCGTGAAAGCTTTGCTGGTCATGGCACAGCAATTGGGTACAGCCTACATGGCATGGATAAATGAAACAGAAGTACACTTATAAAAGGGAATGCTACAGCATGGTTCAAAAACAATGCTCATTTTACACGAAGTTTAAAAACATAATGCAATACTAAACATTATTTATAAATGCCTACACATGCAGAATAGAAAAGCAAGCCATGATTTAGGATAGTGGTGGCCATGGTGGGTAGATGGAAGAGAATGGGCAGGAGAGGGACCAGCAGCTAGAGTAATGGCTATGTCGCTGGACTCCCATGTAGTCAACCGTGGTTCGAGTCCCGGACCCGGTGGCTTAAACTCACACTGGGCACATGTGCGTGCGTGCCCAAGATCCCGAGAGGAGAATGGAGTAGAAGGAATTGTGGCGTGGCCATCCTCCCTGGGGGGTGATTTCTCACTTTCTGTCTCTCTGTCTCTCTCTGTCTTTCTGGCAAGTGCATGCACCCTATAGCAAAAACCTCTCCAAAAGAAAAAAGAATGCGCAGGAGACATTTCAACTTTTTTTTTTTTTGGAGAAGTTTTTGCTATAGGGCGCATGCGCTCATCAGACAGAGAGACAGAGAGATAGAAAGCGAGAAATCACCCCCCAGGGGGGATGGCCACGCCACAATCCCTTCTCCTCCATTCTCCTCTCGGGATCTTGGGCACGCACGCACACGCGCCCAGCGTGAGTTTAAGCCACTGGGTCCGGGACTCGAACCGCGGTCGGCTACATGGGAGTCCAGTGACATAGCCATTATGCTAACTGCTGGTCCCGAGACATTTCAACTTTATCTGTGACTTTTACTTCCTTCACTTCAGAGCATCTCAACAGAAATGATAAAAGGTAAACATTAGTTAATTCTGAGAGTTAGGAACATAGGTGGAATTTTTCCTCTGTATTTTTTTTCTTTTTCTTTCTTTTTTTTTTTTTTTTTGAGGAAAAAGAGCAGCAGTGGGAAGACAGGAAGAGGGAGAGAGGGCGGCCTGCGGAGGCGCCTGGGCTTCCCTGGCCCTGCTGGAGCCATGACTCACCAGGCCGCTTGGCTGGTGGCTCCGCGCGGTTCTCTGGTATTGATTGGAGAGTTCATTCTCTAGCCACAAGCTCCCCTGGTGGTGTCTACAGCAATAGCTTGAATCATGGACATGGCCACAGCCTAGTGTAAGCCAAGCAGCGTGTCCAGAGAGCTTGGAGAAAAGGACTTGGGTCAGGACACCCGGACCCTGCTCCCAGGCCCAGCTGCACCTCAGACTTGGGTAGCCTTGGGCAGGTCACATGCCCTTTCTCACCCGTGTCCTGGCAAGGAGGGTCTGGCTGACTCTTTGGACAATTCTGAGGTCCCCAGTTATCTTTATAACTACCGCATCACTGGGATGCTGACGAAGACCTCCTGAGAAGGGGGCAGCTGCTTAGGGTCTTGAGGGATGAGTAGGAGTTTGTAAGATGAAAGAAGCAAAGGCACTCCAATCAGGACGAACAGCACAGAGGTATAGAGACATGAAAGGGCCAGGCAAACTCAGGAGGCTGCAGACATGCCTCGCTGGCTTACCTCCTGTCAAGGGCTCCTTACATCCCACCAGCAATAACGGCCTTGCTACCCTCCAGGAAGAGAAGGCTCAGCAACCGCCAGGAAACCTAACTCAGGGCGGCCCCTACGGCCCCTACTTGTAAGCATCTCCTCCTTCCTAAAGACGTGGGCGCTGTTCGGAAGGGTGGCATCTCTTCTGAACCCTGTGTGGGTTTCACTTTGGTTCCAGTATGGGGAAATAAAAAAGCAATCCACTTCACAGAGATATACGGCTGCTGCCAATGACAGCTAGACAAACGCGGCCTCTCTCCTCCATTATCATTCTGGGCCAAATCAATATCAAAACAACCCAAGTCTAGACGCATAAATGTCAAACTATTTAACAAGAAGCAGTTAGTGCAGAAAAAACACTTAAATGGCAATTGAGGGGGTCTGATGAGCCTTAAAGTAGCTTACGAGGATTTATGGAAGATAAAAACAGTTTAACTAAGCCTGGAGCCGAGCCCCTGGCGGCCCAGCACGGGGGCCATTGGGGCTTTATCTTCCCTGTCGGGCTGCTGAGCAGGGCTCTCGGTCAAAGGAAAGGGAGGCCCTGAGTCTTCTGGCTATTTCCGCCCCGGTCCGGGCTGCAGGTCGTGTTCTTATTAATAATAATAGAAAGTGATGTACCTTAGCACAGTGCCAGGTGCAGGAGCACACCCACGGCAGGGCTGTGCAGTTAGCAGGCACCTTCCTGCCGGCTGTCTGTTAAATATAACAATAGCCACAATGTATCGAGTGGCCACCAGGTTCCAGGCACATGCATTACCTCACATGATCTTCCCAACCAGCGGGGGGGGGGGGGGGGGGCCTCCGGCTCTGCCGAAGGAGAGGAAGAGGAGACTCTGAGCTGTTGCCCAAGGTCATCGCTGAGTTTGCCCCCAAGTCCCTCTGACCCAGAGCCTGTGCCTCACCCACATGGTTACATTGCTATGCCCAAAGGAGGCGCTGGTTTGCCTGCCCGGCTTCCCTGGTACAGGTGATCCAAGGGGGTGGATGCCCAACTGTCCCCAGAGAGTAACAGGGGTGGTGTCCCATGAGGAACTATCTCAAGTGCCTTCAAATACCCACTTGCTGTTTAGGGGAATCAATGTTGGCTTCTTAATTGCTGGTAATGACTTCAGGCTCATCCAATTATAGCCGCACTTAACGAGGGTCCGTAAATCACCTTAAGAATTTGAAAGTGACTCAGGTTTCTATGGATTGTACCACCACCCCTCCCCCCTCCTGCTTCAATGACAGATCAATGCTTTCCTACAGGGAGACCTTGGAGTAAGCAAAGCAGATAATCTCCAAGAAGGATCAGTAAGTTCCATGGTTATGGCCCAGAGTCTTCTGGAGATGAGCTACAACAAAGGTTGGCCATTCTTAGCACAGGTCAGCGAAGACCTGCTACTGCAACCAGCTTGCTGCTTCCGGAAGTGGGGCATAGCCGTGGTTCACTTCGCACTGCCTCCATAGCCTCGCACTAGAACCCAAATTGCAGCTCCAGTGGCACATGGCCACCTGCTACAGTTTTCATGTTTCCCAAAATTCATGTGTTGAGATTTAGTTGTGACAGGTTTAAGAGGACAAAAACAATGCAATTATGGTGTTGAAAAGTGGGGCCTTTGGGAGCACATGAGGACACAGGTCATTAGGGTGGGGCCTTTATGACTGACTCCTGGTGAGTTTATAAGAAGAAGGCGTGAAGCAGAGACACATGAATCCCAGATGCACACTCCTGCCCTCTGCCATGTTGTAATACTTCAAGAAGACCCTCACTAGACGTGGCCTCTGGACCTTGGACTGCCAAACCGAGCTGAATAAACCTCTATGTTTATAAATTACCCAGACTCAGGTCATTTCTGTTAGCAACAGAATGGGCTAGAACATCGCCTAGTGAGATCGGCCTGGCTACGCCTAGCCCTCTGCTGGGGAGCGCTCTGGCCTAGGTGCAATGCCTGGTGCAGTGCCCAGTGTACTGTGGGTGCTCAGCACACGCTGTCTGTTCCATGAACAAGGGGATTTTTCTTCCTTTGGTATTAAAGGACCCCACTTCAGGTAATGTCTGAATAAAACAACTCATTTGGAAATAACCTAAAATGTTGGAAAAAATAAGTGCATTACATACATATTTTATAAACTTTATGCAAAATCTTTTAAGATGCATATTTAGCAGAAGAAAGAGAAATCCTCCACAGCCAGGAATGATGAGTAACTAAATCTTGGCAAGTGAGCGAGCACAGAGGTGGGTTTGCCAGGGAGACCTCTACTGATCTCCAGAGCACTAGACAAGCTGCTTTTTTTTTTTTTTTTTTTTTTTGGAGAGGTTTTTGCTATTGGGCATGTGCACTTGCCAGAAAGACAGAGAGACAGAAGTGAGAAATCAGCCCCCAGGGGGGATGGCCACACTGCAATCCCTTCTCCGTTCTTCTCTCAGGATCTTGGGCACTCACGCACACATGCCTGGCATGAGTTTAAGCCACTGGGTCCAGGACTCCAACTGCGGTCGACTACATGGGAGTCCAGCGACATAGCCATTACACTAACTGCTGGTCACTATATTTAAAAAATTAAAAGATGATACTAAAAGTTTGGCCAAGGAGAAGGAATTATTGAAGTTGATCAGTTTGATTTGAAGGAACTGAAATAAAATTCCAGATGTAAAACATGTAAAATTTTAATTTGGAAAGACAGTTACCAGGGGACCAGCAATTAGCATAATGGCTATGTCACTGGACTCCCATGTAGTCGACCGTGGATCAAGTCCTGGACCCAGTGGCCTAAACTCACACCAGGTGCATGTGTGTGGATGCCCAAAATCCTGAGAGGAGAATGGAGGAGAAGGGATTGCGGTGTGGCCGTTCCCCCCTGGGGGGTTTGATTTCTCGCTTTCTGTCTCTGTCTCTCTCTATCTTTCTGGCAAAAAAAAAAAAAAAAAAAAAAAAAAAAAAAGAAGAAAGAAAGAAAGAAAGAAAGAAAGAAGGACAGTTGCCAGTAGAGTTGATATAGCTAAAGAGAAAATTAGTGAAAGGTAAACATGACATGAAGCATTCACCCAAAATTTAACACAAGAGAGAATGACAGAAATTATGGAAGAGAAATCAAGAAACATGAAAAGTATGAGAGCTCTAACAGACATCGTATTGAAGCTCTGAAAGAAAAATATGAGGAAGAGCAGATTATTGAAATAATTAGGTCAGGGCAAAATGTTAAAATAAAAGATAAAGATAAGATGAGATTGAAAATATTTGTGGGGACCAGCAGATGGCATAGTGACTACATTACTGGACTCCCATGTAGTCCTGGACCCGGAGGCTTAAACTCACGCTGGGCGTGTGTGCGTGCGTGCACAAAATGTTGAGAGGAGAATGGAGGAGAAAGGATTGCTGCATGGCCATCCCCCCTAAGGGGTGATTTTTCGCTTTCTGTCTCTGGTGAGCACATGTGTCCTATAGCAAAAATCTCTCTCAAAAAAAGAAAAATCTGTCTGCTGTTAATGAAAGATGTAGAGAGGACTGTAAAGAAAATAATGAAAAAAAGAAAAACCAGAAAGCTATTAGTGAAAAAAGCCGGTATAACTATAGCAATACCAACTAAATAGACAAAGTAAAAGCAGCACTGTGAATAAAGAGTTGCTGAATTTAAATGAAAGTTTCAAGTTGACTATAATTCTAAACTTGCCCATGTCTAAAGACACCTTCAAAACATATAAAGAAGGGGGCCAGCTTTAGGTTAAGGTGCTAGGATCCCACATGGCCAACTGCAGTTTCGTCAGACCTGGTGACTTGCTTTCTCACTCCCAGCCTGGTGAGTGCACAAGCCCTATAGCAAGCACATTTAAAAATAATAAGTAAAATTAAATAAATAATAATTATTATTTTTTAAAAGTATGAAGCAGATTTGGGGGCCAGCAGTTAGCGTAATGGCTATGTCACTGGACTCCCATGTAGTTGACCGCAGCTCAAGTCCCAGACCCAGTGGCTTAAACTCACGCCGGGCGCGTGTGCGTACGTGCCCAAGATCCTGAGAGGAGAATGGAGGAGAAGGGATTGCGGCGTGGCCATCCCCCCTGGGTGGTGATTTCTCGCTTTCTATCTCTCTGTCTCTCTCTGTCTGTCTGGCGAGCGCACGTGCCCTGTAGCAAAAACCTCTCCCCCCCAAAAAAAAGTATAAAGCAGATTTGTCAGAGTAGAAGAGCTATGAAGAAAATTGAATCCTATCACAGAGGAATATTTTAAAACATATCTTATAGTGACTGATGGAGTAAGGGGACAAAAATTATCATAATGATATAGAGTCTGTTTATAATACAATTGACGAGCTTAATCTTTTTAAATGCCAGAGGCTATGTGCTCTTGCCAGAGAGAAACAGAGAGGGAGAGATAGCAAGAGAGTGAGGGAGAGAAAGCAGCCTTCAATGGAGTGTGGTCACGCTACAATCCCTTCTTCTCCATTTCTCCATCCTATAGGGATTTTTCAAGCTTCCAGAGCTGGGATTTGACAGTCAGCCATGTAGAATCCAGCTTCCTTAACCACTAGGCTAAGGAGCCAGTCCCAAGCTTAATCTAAGAAACACATACATATAGTTTCACCCAAGAACTAGAGAATGCACACACTTCCAAATGCCCATGCAACATGGATTAAAAAAATACTAGATCATAAATAAAGCAAGCCTCAACGAATTTCACAGAACTGCTATCAAAGAGACCACACTCTGTGACCACAATGCAACTGAGTTAACACCAATAAAACATCCTACATGGGGAAACCTTAAAATGCACTTATATTGGCCATGTGGGAGCCCAGCACTTCAACAATCAGTAATTTTACATCTTCCCAGAAAGAAAACACAAGACCCAGTATTTTATAGGTAAGTGCAACCAAACATTCAAAGAACAAATAATGCCAATGTTTCACAAAACTTTGAGAGAACAAAAAAGTGGGAAACAATAAATGAGTATTACAGTCTTTTTAAAAATTTCTTTAAGAATTAGGTCAATGAGGGTGCCTTCACTCATGAACATAGATGCAAAGATCCACTAAAAATACAAGTGAAGCAGATTTCACAATGCACGAAAGGTAACGAGTCATGATGAATTGGGATTCATTCTAAGAATGCAGTATTGTTACCACATTAGAAATGCTGATAACATAATTCACTACATAGACACACAAAAGATAAAAGAAGGAAAATATGATCATCTTAAAAACATTGTAAAAGCATTATAAAAATTCATGGTGAAAATCCATTTAAAAAAAAAACTCTTTGCATTAGTGACTAGAGGTAATGTACTATTTCTGTAACCTGATAGAGTATCTATAAACTTAAAAAAAAAAACAAATTCTACGGCAAAGATCACCTTAATGATGGAACAATTTTTAAAAATCCCTTTAAAATCAGACACAAAATGGGTTTCCAATTATCACAACTTCTATTAACCAGGTACTGAAGATACTAGCTAATTCAGTAAGACAAATTAAAAGATAAGTAAGCAGGGGCCAGCAGGTGGCGGCATGGTTAAGGCTCTGGACTCCCACATGGCTGATGGCAGTTCTAGTTCACGCCAGGCATAAGAGCATGGGTGCCCAAAATCCCGAGAGGAGAATGGTGGAGAAGGGATTGCAGCATGGCCATCCCCCCCCCCAAGGGTGATTTCTCACTTTCTCTCTCTCGCTCTTAGTCTCTCCAGCAAGTACATGTGCCCTATAGCAAAAATCTCTTTAAATAAATAAATAAACATAACAAAATAAATAATAGCATAACAAATAAACATTAACGATGGCAAAAGGAGAAATAGAAATGCTGTTTCAGTCCCATAAAATGATTTTTCACATAACAAATAAAAACAATCTAAGATAATTTATTAGAATTGATAATCAAATCTATTTCTAGATATAATATCATTAAACCAAAGTCAGTTACATTTATATTCCAACAATGGGTAGAAAATGCAATTAGATATTATTTATGGTAGTGACAAAAGTGAAGCATCCAGGAATACATCTAACAAAAGGTATATAGGGGCCAGCATGTGGTTTGGGGGTTAAGGCAGTTAAATCCCACATGGAAAATTTCATAGTCCAAGTCCTGGATGCAGTGGCTTGAAAGTCACATCAGGCACATGTGAATGTGTGCCCAAAAGTTCTGAGAGGAGAATGGAGGAGAAGGGATTGTAGTGTGACTCTCTCCCTGGACGATGATTTCTCACTCTCTAAGCCCCTCCAGCAAGTGCACACACCCTATAGTAAAACTGAAAAATATATATAGGATCATAAAATGCAAAATTATAGAAATAACTATTATTGGAAGATAATAGTTAAGATCTAATTGAGATACTTATCATGTTTATGGATAAGAAGCCACAGGACCAAAAAACAAATAATGATAAGTGCTGGAGGGGATGTGGTGAAAGGGGAACACTCCTACACTGTTGGTGGGAATGTAAATTGGTCCAGCACTGTGGAGAATGACATAGAGCTTCCTCAAAGACCTTCAAATAGAACCACCATATGATCCAGCAATTCCATTCCTGAGTATCTACCCAAAGGACAGGAGAGCACTCAGTCAGAAAAGTGCTTGTACAACTATTTTCATTGTAGCATTATTCACAATTGCTATGACATGGAACCAACCCAAATGTCCACAACAGATGAATGGACTAAAAAATTGTGGCAATATACTCCATGGAATACTATTTAGCCATAAAAAAACAACAAGGCCCTGGAATTTGATAAAAAAATGGACAAATATGAAAGATTTGTTGCTGAGTGAAGCAAGTCAGACTATGAAAGAGAGATATTGTATATCTCCGCTTAACATATATCAACTGCACTCTATGGTAGAGACTGAAAGACTGGAGAACATAAAAGAATTAAAAATTGTAATGGACACTAGAGACAAAGAGGAAAGAGAGTGTGGGAGGGGAAGAGCATAGGAAAGGAAATTTGGGAAAAAAATAGAGAGGTAAGACACTTGTGAGACACAGATTTGGTTTATTATCTGTTGACAAGGATGCACATAGCATTCTCAACTGGGCTGGACTGAAGTGTATATCATGCTTGATAAAGTCTCTTTACAATATAAAGGATGTATAGCTATTGAATGTATGAATAATAATAATAAATTAATAAATAAAAGAAGCCACAGGACCAGCAGATGGCATACTGGTTATGTCGCTGAACTCCCATGTAGTTGACCATGGTTTGAGTCCCAGACCCGACAGTTTAAAACTCATGCTGGGCACATGTGTATGTGTGCCCAAAATCCCAAGAGAAGAATGAAGGAGAAGGAATTACCATGGCCATCCCTCCTGGGGGGTGATTTCTTGCTTTCTGTCTCTCTGTTTCTGTCTCTCTGGCAAGTGCATGCTCCCTATGGCAAAAAATCTCCCAACAAACAAACAAACAAAAACTTGGCAAGTTAATTCTAAAATTTAAATGGAACAACAAAAAGCCAGTGATTCTCTGCCACCCTCCCCCTCCCAGGGCAGCGCCTCCTCTGTCCTCTTCCTTGCTGGTGGCCAGAGCCTTTCTCAATGCCTGACCCATCCCCACTCACCCTTCATTGAATAAAAGAATAGAGGAATGAGTGAATTGATATTATGCCAGTTTCCCCAGAAACAGAGCTTGAGGCAGGGACTGTGTGTGAGTGGTTTATCCAGGGCACACTCAGAAGACAGAGAGGATGATGCTGCAATTCTGTGCTCCTTGAAGTGAAGATCTGAGTGTGGTCTCAGACCAGCCGTTGAGGAAAGGTGAGCCCAGTCTTGGCATCGCCAGGCCAGGTGGCACAGGTAGGTAAGGGCGAGAGTCCCTGTAGCCCAGCGGAAGTTATTTCTCCCCTCTGAGCCTCAGCTGGCTTATCTCTAAAATGGCAGCAATAGCATCTACTTTCAAGGTTTGTATTGGGTTAAAAACAGTGCAAATGACCAGACATGTGATGTGCACCCCGCAAACAATCACCATCCCTCACATTCCTTGATGGATCCCAGCAAAGGAGGGGGAGTCTGGGATCCAGGAGGCTGGAGCAGGAGAGGCTGTCTGACGTTGCACAGCCCACGCCCGGATGGCAGAGGGGGCCACAGGAGACCCAGCACCTTCCCACCAAGTCCCTGAGAGGAAGGGAGAGGCTGCACTGTGCGCGGGGGCCGAGACAGACCCTGAGCTTGTCTGAAGGAAATTTTGTCTGCCCGTTCCAGGAACAACTGTCAGTAATTGATCTTGAGGGCGGTGCTGAAGAATGAGCTGTTACCCATTTTGCTCGGTTCCCACCTGGGCCAGCATCCGGCCCCTGCTCTGAGCCCTTCTAGTTACTGGCATCACCTTTCTCATCAGAGAAAAGACATTTGCCTAAATTTAGAAGCTCTTCTGGGAAGAGAGGGTACAGAGTGACAGGAGATGATTCAGGGAACATACCCCAGGCCCACCCCCTCCTCGTCACACCAGGCACTCAGACCCGATGTCCTGCGGCTGACCTGGAGGGCAAGCTCGCTCTGGGAGACAGAGGAGAGGGCAATGTTGCTGTCTTCTCTGCCAGGCTCTTCTGGGAGAGAGGAGAGTGAGCTCAGCCTGCAGGACACCAGCCTGGGTCCCCATCATGATGACCAGGTGCTGGGAGTATGCTTATGAATCCCAGCTCAGAGAGGGGAAGGGGGTGCCTGGAGACACACGGCTGGTGAAAGGAGCCTGGGTCCCTTGAGCCTCAGCGTATGGCCCCTTTTTGCTCTGTAAACAGAAAGGTTACTTTTGCTGTTGTCCATCTGGGGTCCATGGCCAAGACCCCTGGCCTACACTCAACTTCAGGGCCTGGGTCATCCTTGAGGAAGGTCAGAGGAAGGGTCAGAAGACTCCCCCCAGGTCATCTGCAGAGAACCATGGCCTTCCGGGTTCTCCAGCAGAGCTTAGACTCCTACAAACAGGACACAACTTACTTTTTTTTTTTTTTTTTTTTTTTTTTTAAAAAAAAGAGATTTTTGCTATAGAACACGTGCACTTGCTGGAGAGACAGACAGAAAGTGAGAAATCACTCCCCGAGGGTATGGCCACACCACAGTCCCTTCTCCTCCATTCTCCTCTTGGGATTTTGAGCAAGCACGCATGCCTGCCTGGTGTGAGTTTTAAGCCACCGGGTCCAGGACTTCAACTGTGGTTAACTATGTGGAAGTCCAGCAATGTAACCATTATACCAGGCTCAGGTCCCCATGACACAACTTTCTTAAAGTCTACTCTAAAATCAAGCCTTCAGACCCTGGATCAACATTTTTGTCATGGTAGGGTCAGTATGGTCCTGCTGTCCGTGTCCAAGGTTAACACACACACACACACACACACAGATACACACACAGATACACACACAGATACACACACACACAGATGCACACATACAGATACACTGTACACACAGATACACACGCACACACACACACAGACGCACACACACAGATACACATGCACATGTACACACACAGATACACACGTGCACACACAGAGATGCACACACACAGATACACATACACACACACATACAGTGTGCTCATGCGTGCACACACGAGGTCTTCAAAAAGACTGTGAAAAACGATATAATAAATCTATGCATGAATTTCAATATTTTTTGCACCAAAAAACCCTCATGGGGCTGGATGGTGGCACAGCAATAAAATAGGACACTCTGCAAGGCAGTCCCACGTAGGAAGATTTCCAGTTCAAGTCTGAAGATTCCCAATTTATGTCTCACCCTCCCTCTCCACTTCCGTTCTTGGATTCCTTAAAATGTCACCATTCCATGACTCCTCCCCACCAGGCAGGGGCGGGGAGGGTCAGAACGTCGCAGCTGACGACCACATTCTAGAGAAAGGGAGAGCCACCATCCAACACACCTCAGGACCTAGCAGACGGTGACGCAGGACCATGGCACAGAGAGCCAGCAAAGGTCGCCTCTGTCTTAGCTCAGGGCCCAGGGTTCTTGGTGGAGGGAGGCTGTGGGCAGACACCGCTGGGAGCTGTCCCCGGTGCTGACCCCAGCCGCTCCTCACCTCCCAGGGCCTTCTCTCCCAGGGTGACCCCTTCTCTGTCTAGGCTGGTCCTTTTGGTCCCATCAAGCCTCTCACCAGACCCCACCCACATTTACACCTCTGACTCCACTTGCCAGGCTCACTCACTGCCAAACACGAGAGTAGAGGACACAGGATGAAGAAGAAACCAGACTGGGCCCCACCTCAGTGAACTCACAGTCCCTTGGCAGGAAGACGAACAGGGAGGCATGAAGCTGTCACAGAAGGCAGGGGCTCAGAGCTTGAGGGAGGGCAGGAGCGGGCATCCTCCCACTTGACAGCAGGTGAAAGGAGCCTGGGCCATGCAAGCCTCAGCGTGTGCCCCCCCCCCCCCCCCCCGTGGCTTTCCTAATAGTTGCCAAGCACCCAGCATGCTCCAGGATGGTGCTACCCACAGAACCACTGAGGGGTTGTCAGTGGGCTGAACTAGTTGCCTCTTGTATAGCTAAAAATGGCTAATTTCGCCATCCACTCCCCCAAGGTCCATTTCCACCACCAGCTGTGTAGCTGATTTTTGTTTTTAAATTGCCAAGGGTGTGCGCACTCACCAGAGAGAGACAGGGAGACAGAGTGAGGGAGAATGCACCCCCAGTAGAGTGTGGTCATGTTAATCCCTTCTGCATTTCCCCATCCTGTCAGTATTCGGGGCCTTCTCCCACATGTACCCAGCATGTTTTTCAGTGCAGACTCCAGCAAGATAGAGTGCTAATTGCTCCATATACTAGTTTTGCTTTGTTTTTACTTTTCATCATTCTTGTGAGAGTGTAAATGTGTCTCACTGTTTTCTCTTTGTTTGTTTTTGTTTTTATAAAGAGAAATGTTTTGCTGTAAGGTGCATGTGCTCGCCAGAGAGACAGAGACAAAGACAGAAGGCGGGAAATCACCTCGCGGGGGGTATGGTTGCACCACCATCCCTTCTCCTCCGTTCTCCTCTCAGGAAGTGCACACACATGTGCCCAGCCTGAGTTTCAATTCACTAGGTTCAAGACTCGAACCATGGTCGGCCATGTGGGAGTCCAGCGATGTAACCATTACTCCATCTGCTGGCCCAGCTTATTGTGGTTTTAAGCTAGACTTTCCTGGGGACTAATGATGTTGAGTTTCTTTTCATGTGCTTGTTGGCCATAAATATATGAGAAGATGTCAAAAAGTTTGTGGAGGGATGAAATTAAAGTACAAATTAATTTTGATGCAAAAATATTTTAAAAACGATGTATAATTTTTTCAGAGTACCCATTTTCCAAGAATTTTTGAAGACCTCTTAATCTTCTTTAATTCTTTGCTCAAATCTCTTGCTTATATTTTTCAAAAATATTTTGTTTAACTTTATTTATTATTATTATTATTTTAGTATTTCCAGAGAAAAGCACACATGTTGGAGGGTAAGACAGCAAGCCTCCAGGTCTGGGACTTGAACCACAGTTGGCCATGTGGGAGTTCGGTGCCTTTAACCACCACACCACCTGTCGGCCTCATTTATTTTTAAATTCTGTTATCTTATTATTGATCTGTTAGAATTTCAAAAATATATTTTCTGGCCCAGCATATCAAAGGGGTGACATTTCATTTGTCAAGAAACGAAATAAGTGGCTACACATGCACGTGCACATACACATGAGGAGATCTTCAAATAGGTCATGGAAAATGATATTATGAAAAGTCTATGCATGGAGTTCCTTCTGCGTGGTCGCTGGGGAGAGCCTGCTGCTGTGCTGACAGCACTCTGCCAGACACGGTGTCCATGACGCTTTAATTTTAGAAACCACTGTATTTGTCCAAGATTAGGAAAATGAATCCATTTCTGGCTTTCAATTTGATGATATGATCCAGCTCTGACAGCCCTTCTTCAAGAGACAGACAGACAGCTCCATGGCTCCTGCGATCTAGCCATTTTGGGAGAAAGGAAGATGTCCCACTGATCACTGGGCCTTCAGCATACAAAACCCGCGTGTTTGAACTTCCAAGTTTGGGAAGAAACCGACCATCCACCAGATGACTAGAAATCGCTGCAGGACCACAAGAAATATGGGGAATCAGGAAAATACCTCTCCCACAAGGGAAACGGATAGCTCCTCTTCATCCACACGCAGTTCAATGGAAATCATGGAAATGTCTGATAAAGAATTCAAAACATTCATAATGGCAAAGCTAACAGAGATGGAAGAGAAGAGAGACAAGGAACTGCTGAAGAGGAAGGAGAAAGGAGTTGAAGGGTTCCAGGAGGTGAGGAAATTCATGCAAGATCTAAAAGAGGAATTTCACACTTTACAAAAGAATCAGATGGAACTGTTAGAGATGAAGGCTATAATACAAGAAGTCAAAATCTCCCTTGAAAGTATTAAAAGCGGACTAGATCATACAGAAAATAGAATCTCAAATGTAGAAGAGAAAATGGCTGGCCTAGAAGACTGAGAAAATGGCCCAAAAATTTGAGAATAATATGCGAGAAGTACTAGATACAATTAAACGTCCAAACACCCGGATAATAGGCATCCCAGAGGGTGAAGAGACTCATAAGGGCATTGATAATCTATTCCATGAAATCCTGCAAGAAAACTTTCCAAATCTGGAAAGGCACTCAAAGATTCAGTCCCAAGAAATACAGAGGACCCCAAATAGAATCAACCCAAGAAGATCTTCTCCAAGACACATTATAGCCAGACTGACCAAAACCACAGACAAAGACAAGATACTAAGACTGGCAAGAGAAAAAAGGCAAGTTACCTACAAAAGGTATCCCATCAGACTAACGGCAGACCTCTCATCGAGAGCAAGGAGAGAATGGGAAAATATATTCAAAGTATTAAGGGAAAAGCAATTTCAACCGAGAATTCTGTACCCAGCAAGGTTATCGTTCATTTGGGAAGAAAAGACACGAACTTTCCCAGATAAACAAAACCTGAAAGAATTTACCAGCACCAGACCAGATCTCCAAGAAGTTCTTAAGGGAGTACTATGTCAGTAAAATTAAATGCAGACACACAGAAATAAGAGTTCAAAAACGAAGAAAATGGGCAACTTAATTGTAGGGACAATGTTTGGAGATGAATATTATATCCCAGAATTAAATCTGGAAGATCGAACCTTAACAGAAGAAAGATTAAGTACATGAGACTGAACCGATGAAACAACTTTCTGTGACTTGACTGAATTATTGCTGCTTTTCTCCTAAGCTTTGTTTTCCGATTTTAAAGGATTTTTGTCCTGTCTTGAGCTGTTGATAGGTGCATGTACCTACTATTTGAACAGAATACTCATCTGTTTCTAGGCTTTAAGTTTCAAGGAAATATCATTACCAGTTCAAAACTACTCTTCTTGAAATTACTTGCTGAAAGTAGTTAGATTACTTATGATATTGTGTGGTCAACAAAATGTTGGGGAAAAGGAATTGAAGACAACTGTATATAGCAGAGATAGTGTAATAAGAGAGTGGGAAAGGGCAGAGGGTTAAACATGGGGTAAAAAACATATATATATACGTATACATATGTATGAAAGTAGAAATGGAATATTATTGATAATAACATGCATGATTAAGCCACTATGCAGTTTATTCTAGATGGGAAACCACATTTAGTACATTGTGATGATGCTCAGGGAATGAATGTTAAGTAATTTAAAAAAAAAAGTTGCAGGAGGAAAAAAAAACGGTAAAACTGTTCGTATTGAAATTTAAAAAAAATGCATATTTGATGACTGCAGTAAGCTATATAGCCCCAGCTGGGTACTACTTTATAATATGTTCATTCTACTCACTGGGGTCTATGCCTAAAGTCAGACTTGGGTTCATGTATAGGTATATATCAGCTGTGCTAGCTACTGGATATATTTAGACTAATTAAGTTCATTAGCAAATCAATTATATGGGGGGGGGGAGGCAGAGAAAGCAATCATGGATACCAGAGACAATGTGGGAGGAGGGTGGGACATGGCAGAGGGTGAGGGATAGGGAATCAAGGATGGCAAAACAAAAAACAAAATATACAAGACATAAGAATTGGAAAATTATTTGCTGAAAACATGTATGTTGATGTGCTTGATTGAGCCAATACATAATTTATTTTGGATGGAAAATTCATTTGTATGCTGTAATGATGTATAGTGAATTAATGTAAAAAATAAATAAATTTAAAGAGAAAAAAAAAGTCTATGCATGGATTTCAATTTTTTTTTTTTTTGCACCAAAATAAACTCATGGAGCCAAATGGTGGCATGACAATAAAATGTGACACTCTGCAAGACAATCTCTCATAGAAAGGTTCCCGGTTCAAGTCTGGAGACCTCCCTGAATCCAGTGGGCACACTCTTGCCCATGACTGAGAGGGCTGGCTGTTGGCTGGGTCCTGGTGTCAGGGCCCTGTTGAGGATTCTCTTTCTCTCTCTCTGTTTCTCTTATTCATGGAAGAAAAAAACAAACTAAAAATAATAAACTCATACATTAATTCCATATTTTCAAGAACTTTTTGAAGTCTCTCATATATATTCTAGATACAAGTTCTTTTTTCTTCCTTTTTTTTTAATAGAGGTTTTTTTCCTATAGGGCGCATGCACTCGCCAGACAGAGAGAGACAGAGAGACAGAAAGCGAGAAATCACCCCCCAGGGGGGATGGCCATGCCACAATCCCTTCACCTCCATTCTCCTCTCAGGATCTTGGGCATGCACGCACATATGCCCGGCATGAGTTTAAGCCACCGGGTCCAGGACTCAAACCACGATCAACTAGAAGTCCAGTGACATAGCCATTACGCCAACTGCTGGTCCCTAGATACAAGTTCTTTACCAGATGTGTTTGTAAGTATTTTCTCCCAGTTTGTGACTTGTCTTTTCATTTTCTTTAAAAGCTTCCTTTGGGCCAGGTGGCAGTGTGGTGGTAACACAGTGTCCTGCAATGCTGAACTCATGTGCAAAGTCCCAGGTTTGCATCCCAGGGGCTCCCTGAACATGTGAGTGATGTGCATGTATGTCTGTGACCGGGCTGCCTGAGGCTGGGAGGACTACCATGTGAAGACCTACTGGGGTTTTCTCTCCCTCTCTCTTTCTCTATCTGGGGGAAAAATAAATAAATAAACTTGTTTTTTAAGCTTCTTTTTAAAAACAGAATTTAAAATTTATTTTTTGAGATTTTTTACTATAGGGTGTGTGTGTTTGTTGGAGAGACAGAAAGACAGAAAGTGAGAAGTCGCCCCCTGGGAGGATGGCCACACTGCAATTCCTTCTCCTCCATTTGCCTCTCAAGATCGTGGGTACGCACATATACAAGACTAGCGTGAGTTTTAAGCCACCGGGTCCGTGACTCAAACCGTGGTCAACCATGTAAGGAGTCCAGTGACGTAACCATTATGCCATCTGCTGGTCTCAACGCAATTTTAAATTTTAATGAAATCTAATTTGCCATTTTTTTCTTTTACAGTGTGCACTTGTGCCTTTGTATCCTATTCAAAACTGACCAGTCGGCTGTTGTGGCTCAGTGGCTCTGCTGAAGCCCTTCCGGACTCTCCCTGTACACCCGTCCTCGTGATTCATGCTGATAGGCTGAGAACGCATTGCCATGGAGGGGCTCTGGCGGAGGTGCTCTCTCTCTTTTGGAAGAAATATGAGAACACTTCATGAAGTTTGTAGGAAAATGAAATCAAGTACAAGTTTATTTTGGTGCAAAGAGTTTTCTTGAAATCCAGGAGTAGTTTGTCATAATATGCATTTCAGTGAATTTTTGGAAGAACTCATCTAAATAAATAAGCTTAAAAAATTGTCTACCCCAAGTTTGTTTACATATTCTATACTTTTTCCTGTAGTTCTATCATTTTGCTCTTACATTTAGTTCTATAGTCTACAATGAGTGAGCGGCATTGAAGGAACATTGAGGTTGGGGTAATCGATGGGTATCAGCCTGAGAAGGGGTCTATGCGATTCCTGTGAACACCTAATGGCACTTGGGAAGGTTAGGAAGAGCCAGAATGACAGGTTGGCTCCAGCAAACACAAATAATGATGTCAATAACTCTTCTGCATGGGGGACCAGCAGTTAGCATAACGGCTATGTCGCTGGACTCCCACGTAGTCGACTGTGGTTCGAGTCCTGGACCTGGTGGCTTAAACTCACGCTGGGTGCGTGTGCGTGCGTGCCCGAGATCCCGAGAGGAGAATGGAGGAGAAGGGATTGCGGCGTGGCCATCACCCCTGGGGGGTGATTTCTCGGTTTCTGTCTCTCTGTCTCTCTCTGTCTGTCTGGCGAGTGCACGTGCCCTATAGCGAAAACCTCTCAAAAAAACCCAAAAAACAAAAAACAAAAAAACTCTTCTGCATGGGATTTGGCCATCTACACATCATTTTCTCATCTGATCTGCACAAAGCGTCCTGGTAGAGAAAGCTCGAACGTTATGACTCGGTTCTGTTGTGCCGGTGAAGAGGTGGAAGCACAAAGTTCGGACACCAACCGAAGGTCACGCAGCTGCAGGGGAAGGGCTAGAATCCCCTCCTCGGTTTCTGCTTTCCTGGCCTCGGTCAGGCTCCACTCCCACCGTGATTTTCTCACCTGCTCAGGCCTTACCCTGCTATACTGGTCAAGGCTTTATTCTCGGCCTGTGGGCCTTAACCTAGCAACACTTGGAAACTGTCCCACTTGTCCATTTCTTTATTTATTCTCTTGACAAACACGGAGGCCAATCAACTGATTGTTCTGGAGATGAGTGCAGAGTGCATGGTTGACCTGGTTCACAGCAGGCCCTCACCGAGGGCTGCTGAGTCGGTGTCTAGCAGGAGTACTCCATCCCTGGCAGAGCAGCAAGCCGAGCCGGGACCCTGCGCTGACCACTCCGGGGCTCTCTGCTCAGCTCTCTAGCATGGCATGATAGAGGACATCTGTGTCACCAGAGACCAAAGGATCAGATGTTGCACTCCAAACAGAGTGGCTAGAGGGCGTAGTTAGAGAGGTGTGGGAGTAGAGGGAGGCGTTAGTGCCAGGTTGGCAGCAGCTGAGTGCTTACCACCTCAAGTCCTGGTACGATGAGGGAAGGTAGCAGTTACGGCAAAGAGAAAGAGAACCCTTAGTTAGGAGACACCTCCTAACTAAGGCGCTCAGCCCAACCTTACGGGGAAGATGGGCATGGAGGGCCCTGAACTCATTCTCCTCCCTCCCTCTGATCTCCACCGGGGGTCCCTGTTGGCTAACCCCACTGGAGTGCAGGTCATAGAAGTCCAGTGACCATGCAGGTCGGCTGCTGGGGCACAGAGCAGAGTCAGGGTGGGAGAGGGCGTGTGGAGGCACCATAGTGAAAGTGCAAGTCAGGAAGCTCTCTGCTACTCTTGGACTCCATGAGTTCTAGACATACAAACAGAACAGCCTGCCTTTGTGCATGGGGGAAGAGGGAAGGGGTGGACAGAGCATTCCTGTGAGTGGGAAGCAGTCTGCCCCAGAGGTGTGCAAACAGAAATTAAATGGATCATTTGGGGTTGAAAAAGGCTGGAAACAGAGCTGGGGCCTTAAGAGAGCCCGGTGGAAAGGGACAGTGGAAAGTGCCCAGCTGTGGAGCAGGGAGACCCGAGTTGAAGCAGTCTCCCCTAGCTGTGGGAGATGGGGCCCAAGACAGCCCTGCATAAAGCCTCCCTGGCCGCCTCTAAAATAAATGTGAAGTCGCCTGTCTTCATGGACAATTGGGGGGATTAAACTAAGTTAAATGAATGGAGTGTCTGATGGCTGCTAATCAATGCTGTCAACCTTGCGATCCCCAAAATGAATGAAAAAACATGCAGCTCTATGAAAGGCATGTGGCCAAAGCAGCCTCAGGCTCTAGCCTCAGTGGGGAGGTGTCCTCTCGCAAACACATCTGAGAGTTTGGGGGGCCAAACACTCGAAAAACATTGCAAAACATCTAAAGAGCTGCGAAGACACGTGGCTTCGCTTAGACTCTGGCCAGAGCGGTCTTTCTTGTGGGATTCAGTCCTGTTCTCTCTTGGAGCCCATGGAGTCCAAAGGGGAAAATGAAAAACAAAGTTTTAAAGAATTCTCGCAGCTCCTTTCCTTCCTTGCCGCCTCGCCTTCCCTTTCAAGTTGACAGAAGAGAGCTTTGCTCCCTCCCAGCTTTTGTGCAAATGTGAAATGGAGCATTCTCACCGTCTCGGGCACCACATTTGATTCCGATTTGCGCCTGGAGTGTGATGACAAGCGCCTTTGGCTGATAATGGACGAGGACGAGCGCCAGGAGGGGTGAGGCCCAAGGCCCCACCATCAGTCTTGCTGCCGTAGCTATCACGGAGCTGGTCAGCGGGTATTTACCGAGCCCAGCCCGGCGGGGGCGGGAAAGCCGTGAGCCTCAGTGGCAAACTGTGCTGCTCTGCAGGGATGCTGGGGCCCTGGGAAGAATGGCTACACCACACCACCACACCACCACACCGGAGGGCCAGGGGTCACTGTGTAGAGAGCAAATGACCGCCTGGGACCCCCATGTGCGTAAAAGCAGTGGGATTTAGAGAATCTGACAAGAGGGAAGGAAGGAAGGGAGCGTCTGGAGCCATGGCAGGTTGGGCAATGGTGGGGTGATGCAGGTAGATTGGGAGTATCCTGTGTGTGTGTGTGTGTGTGTGTGTGTGTGTGGTGGGGGGAACAAGGCAGCTCTAGTCGATCACAGAGCACGGATCTAATGCCCGTCAATCTCTTTATGCCTTGCCGCGTAATGGGACAGTGCTTTTCCACTCTGGCTCTGAGCATCCCTGTGACGTCCTTGCACCAGCAGCATGAGGCAGAAGTGACACAGCACAAGAGCCGAGTCTCAGCCTTCAGAAGCCTTGTGGTTTTCTACATGCCCTCTGGCTCTTCTGCCTTCACATGCGCATGCACCTGAGCCAGCTCCCTGGAGGAGGAAGGCCACAGGCACAGAGCCAAGTACCCCGCTGTCCCAGCTAAGGCCAGCCAAGGTAAGCAGAGCCTGTGGGCACTCACCAGGTGACCACAAGCACATGAGCAGTAAGCAGTTACGATTGTTTGTCACTGAATTCGGGGTGACTTTGTTATGCAGCTAAAGAAAATTGATACAGAGACCCGTGGTGGGCATGTACACTTGAGAGTCTGCCTCTTCCTTGGTTCCTTTTTGCTTTTTCCTTCAACTAAAGACAGTTTGATTTCCTCCAGAGGTCCTTCTACCCTGGGGATGCCCAAATTCTGCCAGCATCTGACTCTATCCCACCCTGACCATGGGAAGGCATGAAGTCACAGTGAGGTGAAGCATCAGGTACTCAGACACAGGCCGACTCTGAAGGTTGGTGCCCAGCTTTGCCACACCACAGCCCCAGGAACTTAGGCTCCCGCTGGGTGAAGTGGCTGTTAGCTAGCACCTGCCTGTCAAAGCTGCAATGCAGACGATGCTTGCTGGGCATAAGGGGCCAGGCATATAGCTGGCCTGTAAAGAACCAGGGCCCCTTGCAGTAGCAGTTAGCAGTGCCTGCGCAGAGGCAGGGAAGGTAGTGATCAGGTCCAGCCCTTCCCTGAGGGGCGTGTTACCTGGGCTGGACTGGATCCTTCTTCCCTCCAGGAGAGTGAGCAGGAGAGACACTGCCAAGTGCAAATTTGATAACCAGACGCCGTGCTGCGGCTCGTGGACAGCCCAGCCTGCCTTTGATCCCAGGCTGTCTGGGCCGGCCGCTCCCTAGCCACCCAGGGTCTGTTTTCCATTTTGAGTTCGGTCGGGCCCTTCTTTGTGGAAGATCAGTTTTCAGGCCCCAGCAGACAGAGCCATGGGCAGGAAGGAAAGACACACCCTCCTTCCTTTTCTATGATGGTTTCCCTGGCTTCCCCTGGCCCTAGGAGGAGACAAAGTCCTGGGAATTCCCTAAATGCTGGAAAACTTGCCATGGGGTGGAGACAAAGGTGCTCCAGCATGGAGAAAATTCCCAGGTGGCTCTGTTGGGCCTCAGCATGCTTACTATGGTCACTTACAGCTCAATGGTGTGTAGAGGTGCCTAGTGTCTCTGTTAGGCCTCTAGAGGTTTGACTGAGTGACAAATAAAGATTCTGAGAGTGGACGTTAGCTTGGTGAAGAAGGGGATGGTCTTGATTTTGATGGCTGTTCAGGGCATCTTTGTTAAATAAATCCATGGAGGACCAGCAGTTGGCATGGTGGTGAAGGCACTGGACTCTCACATGGCAGACCACAGTTCAAGTCTTGGACCTGGCAGCTTACTTTCTCATTTTCCATCTTTTTCTCTGTCTCTCTGTCATCAAATAAAAAATAATAATAATAATAATAAAATTAATACAAGTCATTCTTAAAAAATTAAAAAATAAATAAATCTATGGAGAGGTGATAGTAGATGGGTGGGTGAGTGGGTGGATGGGCAGGTAGATGAGTAGATGAATGGAGGGTGGGTGGATGGGCAGGTAAGCAGATGAGTGAGTGAGTGACTAGATGGATGCATGGATAAGTGAGTAGATGGGTGGATGGTGGGTGAGTGGGTGGATGATGGATGAATGAATGAAATCCACTTTGCTATGGCTCTAGAAAAATGGGGCCGAGATGTCCTCGTTTATATATGGGGAATAACAAGCCTTGGTCTGCCCCTTTCTAGGCTCGAACAAGGTAATAATGTAAGAATCATGTGGGATGACAACATGGTGTCATGAGAAGAAATAAAAACTTGGAGTTAGATTTAGAATCTTGGTCAAATTGCTTTCTCCCTTTGTGAACTTATGCATTTTTCTGGAATGTCAGCTGCATGGATGAGGGTCTTGTCTCCTTTGCTACCTCTGTATGCTCCGCATTACTACTATGAACTGAATTGTTCACAGTAGTAATGTCCCCACCCCCAAATTCATGTACTGAAGCCCTAACTCCCACATATTTGGGAGATAATTAGGTTTACATGAGGTCCTGAGGGTGTGGGCCTCACGATGAAATGTGTGCCCTTCTAAGAAAAGGAAGAGATATCAGAGCTCTCTCTCTGCCATGTGAAGACACAGGGAGAAGGCTGCTGCCTGCAAGCTAGAAGGAGGGACTTCCCCAGGAACCAAAAGCTGACACTTTGATATTGGACTTCCAGCCTCCAGAACTGTGAGAAATAAATATCTGTTTGAACTGCTTAGTCTGTGGTATTTTGCTATGGCAGCTTAAGCTGACTCAAACAACCACCATCTTTTGGCACACAGTAGTGCTCGAAAAACAAAACAAAACTTTCATTGGCAGGCAGACATAAGTACTCTGAGGCTCAGTTTGTTCCATTGTAAAATGGGGATAATGGAAGCCACCCCTCTCCTGGAGGGTTGTTGTGAAGTCAGCCACAGGAGTGATTGCTCACGATGACATTCTCATAGCATTATTCCCATCATCATGTTAAATTCATCCATATGATGATAAGTGCATCCATTATGTCTCC
Organism: Tupaia tana; assembly: GCA_026018925.1. Taxonomy (NCBI): domain Eukaryota; kingdom Metazoa; phylum Chordata; class Mammalia; order Scandentia; family Tupaiidae; genus Tupaia; species Tupaia tana. The sequence continues at coordinate 12,772,371 of JAKSZU010000005.1, forward strand.
CCTCATGGGCCCCAAATGGTTGCCCCTACTCCACCAATTTCCTTATCATACTGTAACAACTAAGCAGAAAACAAGGGTGATGGTTGCTGTGGCCAAGGACTTTCCCTTTCACTGATCAGGAGAGAAACATTTCCACATATCCCCATACCTTGATGTCCTAAACTGGGTCACGAGCTCTTCCCAGTGGGATTGAGTTCCCATGACCTCACTTCAGGAGTGGACAGACTTTTTCTGTGAAGGCACTGATAGTCATTTTGTCTGTAGGGAGCCATATAGTCTGCCTCGACAGTGCAGTTGTAGCATGAACACAGCCACCAATGGCGCAATTGAGTGTGCTGTATTCCAAGAGAACTTTAGTTTACAAATACAGCTGACAGGCAGGATTCAGCCCACAGGCTGCAGCTGGCTGACCCCCACCTTAGATCAAGCGTTACCTACCCATTGGGGATGGCCAAATTGCAGCCAGCAAACTACAGTCTCTTCAGAGAGAAGTGGTGGTTGGCCCAAGGTCACACATCAGTGCCTCCTGATCCTTTGCTGGAGGACTTCCCACATCTGCTTTCTGGAGAGCAGTGAGTGACCTTCAACTGGGTGTGGCCTGGAGGTCACAGTGTTGTGGAAGGCACTAAAGATGAGTCTGTCACACATATCAGGAACAGCTGAAGGAATATGCAGGACAAAGCAAAGGGGGCACAGAGCAGAACTGCATCCCCAATACTTCCCACTGGAGTAACAATCAGACTCACCAGGATTCTTACTAGTGACTCAGCATTTCTACCCCTTCTCCAGGAAGCTTATTCTGGGTTCCTGTGGTATCCAGAGGGCCATATTTTTACATAATTTCTCAGTGGTTGGCTTTCAAGCAAGTCTGGAAACCTTGCTATGATCTCCTTCGCTCTCTAAGATCTTCAGGAGAATCCACACCACAGCTGTCCACAAAATTTGGCCACTGTGGTGTCGATGAGGGTGCAGAGGAGCTGACTACCCAGAGAGTAGACTATAACCGTTCTCAAATGTGAGGTGGTCATGAGTTTCCAGACATAGCTCAAAGTTCTGGCTCTTGGATCTAGCAATGGTCTTCCAAGGAATTGTTCAGGGAATGGAGATGTAGACCGAGAAACAGCTACATGTGTACCATGTATTTATCATGATGTGCATTCTAGCTTCTGTATTTTGTGATCATCATGGACACACATGCAGTGGTAAGAAATGATTCTGGAGATCCTGTATCCTCTTCATCTAGTTCCCCCAGTGGCAACATCTTGCAAAACTAGATCAACCAGGCAATTAACATTAGGATGCAACCCGTCTTCTCTAAGCTGATTTCTCCAATTTTGCATGGCATTGTGCAGATGTAGGTTCAAATGGCACCAAGGCAGTCAAGAAACTGGGCATTGTTTTACAAATAACTATTAGCAATAACCTAAGTATTCATTGCAAGGCAAATTTATTGAGAAGATTCTGGTATATCTTCATGACTAAAATATACTGCAGTCAATAAAATAACCCTTCTAGTTGTTTTTCCAGAGCACTCCTTAAGTTCCCATACTCTGCTGGGCACTACCAGCTTGCCACTTCAGCTGCTCCTCATGAAAACATTGTGAGATGGAGAGTGTTGTGCCCATTTTACGGAGGAGGAAACTGAGGCTCAGAGAGGTGATGCAGGGAGTCCAGGACCGTACGTATTCCTGTGGTGGATTCTCTCGAAGTTGAATGGGACAGAGTAAATGGCAGAGCCCATTCTCTTCTCACTACACACATCTTTCCCAATGGCCCTCCAGTAGGGTAGGAAAAGTGAAGGCAATAACAGTAACAGTACCCGTAACTCTTCTCCATGCCCTCTTCCCCTCCCACCTGCTAGTGCTCTCTGTCCCTCTATTCTTTGATGTGCCTGCAGGTGTGTCTCTGTACAACACACACACACACACACACACACACACGAAGAGAACAATTCCAAGAGAGAATTAAAGAGGAAAAAAACACGGAATTAGTGGGAGATTTTTTTACTTTACATGTTTCTTTATCTTTAAAGTCCTTACATTTTGTCCTTTCCCTTCCCTTCCTCAGGCTCAGCTAAGCCCCTGGCTTGCATTCCTCCACATGACCACCATGTGGCACACTCTCCCTCGAGCGGAGCCAGGCCAGATTTCCTGTTTTTCCCTCTGCTTTGTGTGTGTGTGGGGGGGTACTGTCAAGAAATATTATCAACAGGACAGTTACTTTTTCTTTTTCAGTCTATCTTCCCAGCCTTACTTTCAACACATTCTAGGATTTCTCTCTTTAGAAAACATTAACAATAGGAGATCCCCTTAATTAAGAGATATGTTCATTTTCCTACTCTAGTAGTTTCTGGGTCTTGGCTGCTGGCCTTGGGAGAAGGTGCTGCGTTAGCAGGGTGCCAGGCTGGACGATGTTTGGTGTCCACTCCTGCTGTGTTTCTGACCAGCTGGTAAGTCCCTCTTGTGGTCCAGGCACTTTGAGTGCATAGTCAGAGGGCAGGGGGCTCTTCCCTGAGGTCACAGCTCTGTGCTCTGACTCTGTCTGGAATGACTCTCCCAAAAGCACAAAGGGAATGTTCTTGGCAATAGCCTATCATTTGAAAGAGCAGGCACCTAGCACATCCCCAGAACAATAAAACCAAACCTGACCGGGTTCACTGAGAGAAAAAATATACATGCCTTGTAAAAGGAAATGACTGCAGTTGAATGCTGAGTTTAGTGTGTGTGTGGGTAAAAGAGCAGGTGACCAGATGCATTTAGCACATGCGTAGCTGAAAAACTTAATTTTGAAGGATTTATTCGTTAGGTCTGTCCCCATAGCCCAGTTCAAATCCTAGACTCAGTGGCTTGAAAAATCCCAACAAGGTGGAGCAATAGAGGAACAGGAATTGGGATATGAAATTGCCCCATTGGAGGGTTCTCTCTTTCTCACTCTCTGCTCTGGCAAGTACATGTGTTCTCTGGCAATTAAAAAAAAAAAAAGACTTGCTCATGTCAATTACATTTGCTGAAGACTTACTTGCTATGGGGGTCAGGGGCTGATGCTGCGGCAGGGATGACTGAACCAGGCCCTGCCCCAAAGAGCTCCCAGCCAAGTTCAGGGGACACAAAGACAGACAAATTCCAGCTTACACCTCTGCTGTGGCCCTGGGTAGCGTGAAGCGCAGTGGGGCAAGAGAGGCTCCCCATCTTTGGGGGTCAGGGAGCCTTCCTGGACTTGTGATCCAAATTGTAGAGGATAGAGAACCAAGCCGTCAGGGAAGGAAGGCAGAGCATGGTGAAGGCTGGGTGCTCAATACAGCCTTGCCGAGAGCTGGGTACAACTGAGTGCATTCATACTCCAAGGGTGAGCCAGGCTGCAGATGGAGGGACTGACTGTGGGATGCCCTGTGCACCCTCAGCTCATGGGTTTCAGTTCTATCCTGACCAACATAGATGTGATACTTAATCTCCCTGAAACTCAGGCTCCTCACCTGTAAATGGGAATGATAATCTCTCTCTCTATTGCCCCATTTACAATAGCCATAAAATGAATAAGATACCTAGGAATAAATTTAACCAAAGAGGTAAAAGACTTCTAAAAGAAAAACAGGATAAAGAAATTGAATATGATTTTAAAAAGGGACGACATCCCATTTTCCTGGATTGAAAGAATTCAGTATAATCAAAATGTTATTTCTGCACAAATTATTTTACATATTCAATGCAGTTCTGAGCCATGCCAGTGACATTTCTCACAGAAATAGAAAAGGCAATTATAAAATTTGTCTGGAATTATAAAAGGCCATGGCAATATTATGTAAAAAGAGTAAAATAGGAGGCATCACACTATCCAACTTCAAAATATATTACAAGGTGGTGATAATAAAAACAACATAGTACTAGCACAAAAATAGACACACAGACCAATAAACAGAATAGAGAATCCAGAAGCAGACCCAAAACATACAGCAACTGATATTTGACAAAGGGTGCAAGAAATGCAGTGGAGAAGAGAAAGTCTTTACAGCAAACGGTGCTGAAAGAAATGTATATCCATTTGCTGAAAAATGAAACTGGACCTCTATCTCTCACCACTAACAAAAGTTAACTCAAAATGGATCAAAGACTTAAGTGTAAAACCTCAAACTATGAAACTACTTAGTAGAAAACGTAGGGGAAACTCTTAAAGACATTGGAGTAGGCAAAGATTTCTTAAATTAGATCCTTAAAGCATAGGCAATGGTCCTCAAAATAGACACTTGGATTACAACAGGCTATAAAGGTTCCTAACAGCCAAGGGAACTATTATTAGGGTGAAAAGACAACCCTCAGAAAGGAAGAAAATATTTGTAAATTATTCCTCAGGCAAGGAATTGATACTTGGAATATATAGGGAACTCAAGCAGCTCACTCATGAAAAAATGAATAATCCAATGTAAAAATGGGCAAATGAATTGAATAGACAACTCTTCAAGGAAGACTTATAAATGACCAGAAAGCAAATAAAAATATGTTCAAAATATCTTGTCATAAGGAAATTGCAAATGAAAACCATAATGAGATATCATTTAACCCCATTTAGAATGACTATGATCAAATAAATAAAGAACAAGTGCTGGCAAGACTATGGTGGGAAAAGGAATGCTCTTACATTGTTGGTGGGAATGTACATTAGTGGAAATATACTCTGTGGAAAGCAATATGAAGGTTTCTTAAAAACTTGCAGATAGAACTACCATATGACCCAGTAATCCCAGTCCTTGCTATTTACCCAAAGGATAGGAAAACAGTCAGGAAGACACTTGCACATCTAAGTTTTTTTGCAGCGTTATTCACAATGGCTAAAACATAAGAACAACCCAAGTGTCCCAAAACTGATGACTGGGTTGAAAAGCTGTGACGTATACATACTATGGAATATTACTCAGTCATAAGAAACACTGAGGTCCTATTGTTTGATTCAGAGTGAATAAATACAGACTTAATGTTGAGCAAAGTGAGTCAGACAGATATACACACTGTATATCCCCACTCAATTTGTACTGAATATCTATACGCTGTGGCAGAGGTTGAAAGATCTGAAGATATGATTGTAGAAAGGATAAGTGTAGATACCAGAGATTGTGGATGGCAAAGAGTGGGTGGTAGAGGGTGTGTGTGAGGTGCAAAGGGAAGAAACATTTAACAGACAAAAAGTATAAGGTTCTCTGTTGAATAAAGTATATAGATAGATAGATATAGACAGTATACATCATGATGTAAAATGTGAAATTAATCTGAAAAAAAAAGATGTAGCTTATAAAAAAATAACGATATTCAGTAAAAAATACAATACACAGGGCCGGCTTCATGGTGCAGAGGTAATGCAGTGCTCAAGAACAATCAGATTCCAGGGACCAGCAGTTAGCGTAATGGCTATGTCGCTGGACTCCCACGTAGTCGACCGCGGTTCGAGTCCCGGACCCGGCGGCTTAAACTCACGCCGGGCGCGTGTGCGTGCGTGCCCAAGATCCCGAGAGGAGAATGGAGGAGAAGGGATTGTGGTGTGGCCATCCCCCCTGGGGGGTGATTTCCTGCTTTCTATCTCTCTGTCTCTCTCTGTCTGTCTGGCGAGCGCACGCGCCCTATAGCAAAAACCTCTCCAAAAAAAGAAAAAAAAAAAAAAAAAAGAACAATCAGATTCCACATAATGACTGAGATTTGAATCCCCAACCAGATCAACCTGAAACACACCGGGCATGTGTAAGTATTCAAGATCCAGTGGGCTGAAGGACTGGAGGAAGGGGATTTCAGCATGACCCTGTGGAGGGTATTCACTTATCTCTCCCTCCTTCTGACTCATTCTCTCTTACATATGCACACACCTGCTCTATGATGAATAAAGGAAAAAACATTTTTTTTTATCTTTTATTTTTCTTTCTCAGATCAATTAAATTCACATTTTACATAAAGTCCCCATTATGATGTATACAATATACATATATATATATAGTTTTCAACAGAGAACTCTACATTTTTTTTGGTGTTAAATGTTTCTTCCCTTTGCCCCTCACGCCCACTCTCCACCACCCACTCCCCTCCCCTGCAGCCTCTGGCATCCACATTCATCCTTTCCACTATCATATCTTCAGATCTTTCTCCCTTTGCCAGAGTGCTGACTTCTTTTTTATATCATTGCACATCTTTACAGTGTACAACATGGTTTTTCCCAGCATGAGTAGTGCACATCAGTCAAGACAATATTACCATATACATTATCAACAGACAACTTTTCATTTTTGTGTCTATTAAGTGTGTTGTTTGCTCCCTGAATCCCTCCCCTCCGCCCTCCATCACTCACCCCCATCACCTCTCCCACACTGTCTCCAGCATCTGCAGCTGCCATCCCTGCCACCATACCCTCCAGTTCCCTCAGTTTTTTCTTTTTTCTTTTTCTTTTTTTTTTCAATTATCAGCTCATACAGTCTTCAACAACAGGGAACACAGATTCTACTCAGGGTTGGATTAAGGGTGGGTCCCATGCAGTTCCGCACCTGCAGGTGGGTCTCCACGGAACACAGTTTCAGGAAAGCGGCTCTGTTAAGCAGAGATGGTTATCAGTTGATGCGGCACAGCATCCAACCTGTGACCACCGGGAATGGTGCTGTGGGGATCTGCAATGCGAGTCATCCTCGGGCATCTGGCCTCCCCAAGAATGGCAGAATAGTTCCTGTTCTTCCCTGAGGTAATGCAGGGCTGGCAACCATCATCCTCTCACTGTCCATAGGCAGAGACAATCCTCCCATACAATATATTTCTCAATTGGTTTAAGACAGCTTAAGTTTCTTTCTGTTGCTTATAGTTGCAAGTTCTTAATCCTTGTTTTTGGCTTCAGCTTGCTGCCCGTGGCCGGCGGCCACTCGCAGGCGCAGGCCCGGTTGCCATGCACAGGTCTGGGGGCCACGCGCAGGCTCAGGCCCGGCAGCCATGCTCAGGCCCGGCGGCCATGCGCGGGCCCGGCAGCCACGCTCAGGCCCAGCGGCCACCCGCAGGCCCGGGGGCCACACACAGGCCCGGTGGCCACACATAGACCCGGCGGCCACGCGCAAGCACAGGCCCGGCAGCCATGCTCAAGCACAGGCCTGGCAGCCATGCACAGGCCCGGCAGCCATGCTCAGGCCCGGCGGCCACTCACAGGCGTAGGCCCGGCTGCCATGCGCAGGTCTGGGGGCCACACGCAGGCCCAGCGGCCACGCACAGGGGCAGGTCCAGCGGCCACGCGCAGGCCCGGCGGCCATGCACAGGCACAGGCCCAGCGGCCATGTGCAGGCCCGGTGGCCACATGCAGGCCCGGTGGCCACGCACACGCCTGGGGGCCACTCTCAGGCCCAGCGGCCACTCGCAGGCCCGGGGGCCATGCGCCGGCGCAGGCCCAGCGGTCACACACAGGCCCAGGGACCATGCTCAGGCGCAGGCCCGGCGGCCACGCATAGGCGCAAGCCCAGTGGCCACGCGCAGGCCCAGCGGCCACTCGCAGGCGTAGGCCCGGCTGCCATGTGCAGGTCCGGGGGCCACACGCAGGCCCGGCGGCCATGCACAGGCGCAGGCCGTGCGGCCACGCGCAGGCCCGGTGGCCATGCACCGGCACAGGCGCAGGCCCAGCGGCCACGTGCAGGCCCAGCGGCCACTCGCAGGCCTGGGGGCCGCGCACAGGCCCGGCGGCCACACACAAGCGCAGGCCCGGCGGCCACGCGCACAGGCCCGGCGGCCACGCGCACAGGCCCGGCGGCCAAGCACAGGCGCAGGCCCGGCGGCCACGCTCAGGCCTGGTGGCCACGCGCAGTCCCGGGGCCACGCGCGGCCCGGGGGCCACACGCCGGCCCGGCGACCACGCTCAGGCCCGGCGGCCGCACACAGGGGCAGGCACGGCTGCCACGCGCAGGCGCCGGCCCGGCGGCCACGCGCCGGCCTGGCAGCCACACGCCAGCCTCCAGCACAAAAATGCGCGCGGATCCCCACGCGCGGGTCCCCGCACCACCTCCCGCCCACCCGCCTGGCCAAAGAAAGGAAGGACGGCGATCTCGGCCGATCTGCGCCGCTGGCCCGCGTCGGCACCGAGCGCGGGACACACCCAGCGCCAGAGAGGCAGCAGGGGCCAGGCGGTCCGGGCCGCGGCACGCGGAGCAGAGCCCCGGCCGGGCCGGCACGCAAAGCAGAGCCCTGGCAGCCACACGCCAGCCCCCAGCGCGCAAATGCGCGCGGGTCCCCGCGCCACCTCCCGCCCACCCGCCTGGCCAAAGAAAGGAAGGGTGGCGACCTCGGCCAATCCGCGCCGCCGGCCCGCGTTGGCGCCGAGCATGGGACATACCCAGCACCGGACAGGCAGCAGGGGCCAGGCGGTCCGGGCCGCGGCACGCGGAGCAGAGCCCCGGCCAGGCCGGCAGCAAAGCAGAGCCCCGGCCGCACAGGCCAGGCCACGCAAGCCCGGCCAGCACGCGAAGCAGAGTCCCGCGCCCTGGGCGGCCACCCGCATCCAACCGTTCAAGCCCCTTCTCTGGCTGAGGCTGGGGAACTGGTCCAGGAAAAAACATTTTTAAAAATACGTGCATGATGGGCCAGCCAGGTAGTGAGATGGGTAAGGGAACTGGATCGCACTTAGCCAACTACATGATTCAAGTCCTGAACCTGGCAGTATGAAAACATGGCAGCTGTGTGTGTGTGTGTGTGTGTGCCCAAAATCTTGAGAGGGGAATGGAGGAGAAGGAATCTTGGCATGGTCATCATCCATCCCCCAAGAAAGTGCTTTCTCACTTTCCCTCTCTTCTTTTTTCTGTCTCTCTTTGACAAATGCATGTGATTATATATATATATATATATATATATATATATATATATTTGTAAACACTAAAAATGTTCCAAAAACTTGAAGAATGGAATAATAAATAGAGTGGTAAAAAACATGGGAAAAAGAAAAAAATGTACAATCCCACTTTTAGGTATTTATCCTAGAGAAAATAAAAATTATATTCACATAAATACCTTTTTAAAATATTTATTACTGTTCTATTCATAACTGCCAAAAGCTGGAAACAATTCAAATATCCTTCAATGGGTGAATGGATGCCACAAATGGTGGTATAACCAGAAAATAAAATACATAATACTACAAAACACCCCTCCCAAAAAAAAAAAAAACAAAAACAAAACACCTCTCTATTGGGCTAGCTTCTGAGGGAATATAAACAACAGAGTGCTGGTCCTGGTGTCAGAGGAGGCCCCAATAGAGATGAACTATCTTTTACTCTTCCCCTGCCCAAAAAGGACCCGATCTCTTCCAAAGAGGAAGCAAGATCATCAAAACCTTCACCTGGCATTGCCCCCTTTTTCTTTACTCAGATCTTGTTTTATGAATGAGTCGTCTTCATGGCCACTGGAGGGAGTAGTTGCTCTCCTCCCCTCTTCCCTGCCCACCTATGGTCTCCCTGAGTTACATAGCCAGGCAGATCCTGGGATCCATTGTAAATCTGGGACAACAGAGCACCCACACCCTGACCTATCCCTCTGTGCTGAGAGCTCCAGGGTTCTGAGTCCACTGGCTGTGCAGGCAGGGTGGTATGGATGAGTCAGGACACCCAGACACTAGGCAATGGATCCTCTTAGATTGGGCCATAGGTGTTCACATGTCAAATAAAGATGTTAGAGGAGGCCGTCTCAGCAACCTCAGATTGTTCTAGGTGTAATGTTTGTAGCTAGGGTTGAGAGAAAGAGAGCAGGAGAGAATGATTCTAAAAGTCAATGTCCTTATGCCTGTGATTGAAAAAGAAATAGTGAATAAGAAGCAGGAAGACTTCTGGATCAATACTGGCTGTGAGGGTGATAATTACCAGCCACACACATCTTTAGTTTTATAGTTCCCAGTGCTCTTTATGGCCTCCTCCTCAATGTATTTAATAAGTTATCATACCCCTGCTAGATGCTAAGCTCATCCCATGCATGAGGAAGATTTAGAGCATGGGTCCCCGAACCCCAGCCACAGACCTGTGCAGATCTGTGGCCTATTGGGAGCCAAGCAGTGGGATGGAATAGATCCATGGCCTGTTGCCTTACCACCCCATCCAGCATGGGGTGGGGAGGGTGGTAGGCTAGTGTGTGAGGCTTCACCTGTGTTTGCAGCCACTCCCCATCACTAGCATTACTGCCTAGGTTCCACCTCCTGTCAGATCAGTGGTGGTATTAGATTCTCATGGGAACATGAAACTTACTGTTGTGGGATTGTGTTATTGAACATTGCAATTCCACGTTCCAGTGGTGGAAATGAGGTGCAAGGTGGATGTGGTGCACTTAGGTAATCCCAGGACCATCCCTTCCCCACAGCCATCCATGGAGGGATTGTTTACCACAAGGCTGGTCTTTGGTGCTGAGAATTTTGGGGACCACTGCTCGAGAGAACAGGAAATGAATCCTGCCTGCATGGAGCATGCATTCTAACAAAAGCAGAAGATTAAGAAGAAACTGCCACAGAGTGATAGAGAGAGCAGGATGATGGATGAAGAACAGCAGAGATCAGGAGCTTACAGGGCAGAAATGGGTGGTCGGGGTGGATATATTGTAGGGTCACATGAAACAGACTTCAAGTCTCCAAGGGAGACAAAGAGGAAAATGCTTCAGGCAGTAGCAGCTGCCAGGGCCAAGGCCCTGGGGCAGGATGGCATTGCATGTTCCTAGGACATGCTGAGGCCATTGTGATTGTGGTGGGGACACAAAGGACTGAGCGGTAAAACAGGATAACAAGAAACCAAACTGAATGATGCAGGGTTTCAGGGTCAACCTATGGCTTTCATCTCGTCCTCCAAGTGAAGAAGAGACATGGCCGAACTTTGAACAGTGGTGCTGTAGTCACCTGTCATTTAATGACCATGTGGGCAGACACTGAGAAGTAGCTGGGGGTGGGGTTCAGGGAATAGAATGAGGACTGGGGCTAGATCATGACAGGGTCTTCTCGGAACTCATGCTTTTGCTAAAGGGGACATGCTGGAGGGCTTTAAGCAGAAGAGGGCTAGATGGCTAAAATATGGAACCAACCTAAATGTTTATGAACAGATGAATGAATTGAAAAAGTATGGCACATATACTCTATGGAATACTATTTAGCCATAAAAAGCAACAGGACCCTGGCATTTGATAGGGTCATATTTCTATGAAAGAAATATATTGTATGTCTCCACTTAATGTATACTGACTGTCCGCACTCTATGGTAGAAATTAAAAGGTCGGAGAACATAAAAGCAATGAAAATAGTTATGGAAACTAGAGACAGTGTGGAAGGAGTGAGGGAGAAGGAAAGAGTACAGGGAAGGAAATCAGGGAGAAAAATAGAGAGGCAAGACATTTGTGGGTCATAGAAATGGTTTATTACCTATTGATGATAACATGTATAGTATTCTCAACTGGACTGGTCTGAGATGTATTTCATGTTGGATAAATTCTCTTTACAAATTATATAGTAATTGAATGTTTTAAAAATTAATAAGAAAAATAAAATTAAAAAAATAAAATAAAAGGAGAGGACTGGGTGGGATTGAATTTTACAACAATTCTGTTGGCAGGGAGGAAGGGTTGCCAAGTTCAGGTTTCATGTACATGTGAGAAGAGCAGGGACTCTTATCTTTGTGGGTGCAGTGTTGTGCATGTCATTCTAGACAAGTTTGTTAAGTTGCCATTCAGCCCCACATGTGCTGGCCAGCATGCTATCTGCTTATTAAATTGGGCTTTGACACAGCTGTATCTGAGATAATTTCTATATAAATAATATATATATATACATATACACACACACACACACACACACACACATACACATACATACATATATATTATTGCCAGAGAGAAAGTGCTCTTGCCAGAAAGAGAGGAAAAAGGACCTTCTTATAGGGTATTTTCATACCATACTCCATTTTTCCTCCATTTCTCCATCCCCATCAGGATTTGGGGAACACACATATATCTGGTATGTTTTCCAAGCTGACAGGGCTGGCATTCATACTGTGGTTGCCCATATGGGATCTGGCTTCCTATACACAGGCTTACCCACTGTCCTATGGGCCAGCCCTGCTCTTCATATTTTGAAGCTATATTATTATGTATGAGAATTATTCTATATTCCTGGTGCAGTGATCTTTTAGTAATTAAGCATCTATCTTTAGTAACATATCCTGTCTTAAAGAGTTCTGTCTGATATGGGTATAGCTACAGTTTGAGGGGCAAGGGCTAGTGTTTCTATAGTATATAATTTCCTGCACTTCAAGCCATTCTCTATCTTTAAATTCAAGATGTGTCCCTTATAAATGATCAGCTAATCCTTGTCATTAGGGTTTAAGTCAATTTATGTTTAATGTAATTATTGAGATATTTATATGAGTGTACTTGAAAAGTATGTGGAAAATAGAATTAAAGTGTGAATTTATTTTAGTGCAAATTTTTTTCTACATCCATGCACCTGTCCCTATTTACAGATGATATGATTATAGACATAGGAAATCCAAAGGAATTCATGAAAAACTCCTAGAAGTTATAAATGAATTCAGTAGACTTGCAGGAAACAAAATCAATATATAAAAAATTATAGCGTTTTTATACACCAACAACGAACAGACTGAGATAGAATTGAAAAAAGCAATCCCATTTACAATAGCCACAAGATAAATAAAATATCTAGGAATAAACATAACTGAAGAGGTGATAGATCTCTACCAGGAAAACTGAAAAATGTAAAAGATATTGAGTATGAGATTTAAAAAGAAAAACTAGAAAGACATCCTGTGCTCTTGGATTGGAAGAATCAGTATAATCAGTGTATCAATCCTGCTCAAATTAATTTGCATATCCATTGTGATTTTCTTTTTCTTTTTTCCTTTTTTTGGAGAGGTTTTTGCTATAGGGCTCATGTGCTTGCCAGAAAGACAGAGACAGAAAGCAAGAAATCACCCCCCAGGGGAGATGGCCACACCGCAATCCCTTCTCTTCTATTCTTCTCTTGGGATCTTGGGTATTCACGCACACATGCCCGGCATGAGTTTAAGTCACCGGGTCTGGGACTTGAACTGCAGTCAACTACATGGGAGTCCAGTGACATAGCCATTATGCCAACTGCTGGTCCCTCCATTGTGATTTTTATCCAATTACATGAGACATTCTTTTCAGAAATATTAAAAAAAATCACGAAATTTGTCTTGAATCAATAAAGACCTCATATTGACAAGGCAATACTGTACCAAAAAATAAATAAATAAATAAAATGAAATAGGAGGCATCTCATTACCTGACTTGAAGGTATATTAAAAAGCAAAGATAATCAAAACAGCATGGTACTGGCACAAAATTAGACACAGAGACCAATGGAATAGAATAGAGAATCCAGAAATAAACCCCAAATCATATAGTCAACTGATCTTTGATAAAGGGTATAAGACAATGCAGTGGAGAAAAGAAAGTCTTTTTAGCAAATGGTGTTAGAAGAATTGGATATCTAACTGCAGAAAAATGAAACTGGGCCCCTATTTCTCACCATTAACTAGAATTAATTCAAAATGGATCAAAGATATAAAGATAAAGCCTCTAACTGCAAAACTATTAGTAGAAAACATAGGAGAAACTTGGAGACACTGGAGTAGGAAAGATTTCTTAAATAAGACTCTGAAAGCACAGGCAATAGCCCCTAAAATAGACAAGTGGGATTACATCAAGCTAAAAAGCTTCCTCACAGCAAAGGAAACTATAACTAGAGTAAAAAGACAACCCTCTGAATGGGAGACAATATTTGCAAATTATTCCTCAGACAAGGAATTGTTATCTAGAATATATAGGGAGTGCAAACAGCTCACCCACTAAAAAAATGAATAATCCAAGAGTCGGTCATCCTATGATGGGGAAGTAACCATGACCCTATAGCCCAGGAAGTGGGAACGACAGGAATGGCCAAAGGACACAGTTTCTGGCCCTGCATTCTGGGGACCAAATGTTTCACAGGAATGGAAACTTCAAGTAATCAAGAAAAGACAGTTGAAGAGGAAAGAACTGAAAAGAAAAAAAAAAGAAGTAGAAAAAAAGAAATAGTCTCGAGTTAAATGGGTGCTTGCAGATATTGCTAAGCAAATGGACTTCTGGTTTGGGGATGCAAATCTCCACAAGGATAGATTTTTTGAGAGCAGGCAGAAAAATCCAGAGATGGATATGTCGATACATCACTTCTTGAGTCTTTCAACAAGAGGAAAAAATGGACTACTGATGGGAAGTTAATAGCCAGACCATTGAAAAGTTCAGCTGTTGTGGAGTTGGATTTAGAAGGGACCAGGATCAGGAGAAAGAAGCCTCTGGCTGAAAGACCAAAGGATGAAGATAAATGGACAGTGTCCATGGAATTGCTTCCCAAAAATGTTAACCACAGCTGAATTGAAAGAGTATTTGGGAAATGTGGCAATGTAGTTTATGTAAGTATACTACATTACAAGTCCACTGTAGATCCAGAAGCATTTGCATTTGTAGAATTTGAAACAAAAGAACAAATAGCAAAAGCTATTGAGTTTCTTAATAACCCCTTAGAAGAAGCGCCAAGAAAAAATGAAGTTAATGGTGAGAGATGGGCATATTTCCTAAAACAGTGAAAAATGAGCCCATACCAGCCTTAAGAGTAGCTGAGGAAAAGAAAAAGAAAAAAGAAAAAAAAAACAAAAACAAGAAAGACCGAATGAAAAAGGAAGACAGTGCTTAGGCTAAGGAGTTAAACATGGACATAAGCAATGCAAGCATCTGTAAAATGAAAAGACCAAGAACCACATTTGAAGGCTCTGAATTGGAAATTTTTTTTTTTTTTTTTGGAGAGGTTTCTGCTATAGGGCGCATGCGCTCGCCAGACAGAGAGAGACAGAGAGATAGAAAGCGAGAAATCACCCCCCAGGAGGGATGGTCACGCCACAATCCCTTCTCCTCCATTCTCCTATTGGGATCTTGGGCACGCACGCACACGCGCCTGGCGTGAGTTTTAAGCAACCGGGTCTGGGACGCGAACCGCGGTCGACTACGTGGGAGTCCAGCGACATAGCCATTACGCTAACTGCTGGTTCCCTGAATTGGAAATTACTGAACCACAAAAGCAATGCTCAAAAAGAAAAAATGGGGGAGACTTGAAGTATATAGCTTACCTGAGATCAGAACAGGGAAGAGAAAGAGAAGCCGTTCATGGACACAGGAGGCCTGGCTCAGAACACTAAAAAGAAGCTTCTGTCATCTCCAAAGAAAACAGAGATTTAGAAATCTTTACCGAAGAGGAGATACTGGAGATATCAAAGATGGTTCTCCTTTAAAAAACAAGAAGCAGCATAAGAAAAAGCATAAAGAGAGACCCAAAATGGGGAAGAGGTCATACCATTACTTGTAATGTCCAAGTGTGACACATGGGTGAATCTGAAAAGAGTAGTTAGCACTGCAAAAAGCCAGCATAGCTTCTTTAAGAAAAAGAACAGCCCAAATAAAATTGGAATCAGAAATGGGAACAGATACATCTGGAATGAAAAAAATTTAAAAATCAACAGTGCAGAGTGATGCCCTAGGAGAAAGCCTATGTGACAGGGCCTCAGTTTATGAACAGAATGACCATGAAGATCCTCAGCACGGAGCCTCTGCCTGGATGCTTTGACAGCGACCTCAGAGGTTGTTTACTACACTGACTTGCCAGAAGGAGACAATGAAAGCCATACTAGATTTAAAACACCCAAGAATGCAGGGCCAGGAGATGGGATGGTGGTTATGTTGCTGGACTCTTACATGGCTGACTGCAGTTGGAGTGAAACTGGGCAATGACTTTTGTCCCCAAGATCCCAGAAGGAGAATGAAGGAGAAGGGATTGGAGTGTGGCCATCCCCCAACCCATGATTTCTCACTTTCGCTTTCACTCTCACTCTCCCTGTCTCTGTCTTTGGCAAGCACATGCATTCTAAGGCAAAAAAGAAAAAAAAAAAAACTCTAAATACACTGTGGTCTTACTCAGTAGTAAATGCATACATAGAAATGGAAAAGATACCTGACTGGATACTCAAGGTCCTTTCTGGTGATCACAAGCAGAGGTATTGGCAGAAAATTTGGTTGATAGGCAGGTCAAAATTAATCAACCAAGAAGCTAATCACCAAAGTTGAAAAGATTAGACTGGAAGAGTCAATAGCAAGTAAACACGTTAGATTTTCTGGATATGACTGAAAAAAATTGCAATTCACCTCTTAATACTTCACTAAATACTTAAGCTGCTCTTAGAAAATCCACTTTTCTCCCAATCTGGTCACCCATGGTCTTGAATATATTAATCACAATTATTTTAAGTGTGGGTCTACAACTGCTATATATGGGTCATCTGTGAGTCTGTTTCTATTGTCTATTTTCTCTCTTGATCCTACTTCTTTGTTTAGTAATTTTTAGTTGAATGTAAGGCATTGTGAGTAACAAATTTTAAAAGTTTTCTATGGTCTTAGATTCTTCCAGAGTTTACTTCATTTTCTTGTTGGTGCATACGAGACAGGACAGGACTGGGGACAGAGACATTCCAAATACCTAAAACTTGACAGATAAGAAGTGGCTGAGAGACTGAGTCTGAACCAGTTTGAATCAAGATGGCACTTGGAACAATTGATGCTTAACCTTCAGATTCATTAATCTCAATACTGCAGTATTAGCATGCTGCATGACACTTTCACCAGTACCATAATAGTTTGGAATAACCATGGCAACTGCCCTCAGAAGGCCAAAAAATAAAAGGGAGAGTTCTGAGAAAACCACTGCCCCTTTCCTGGAAAAGTCATGAATAAACTCCCCTTACTTAGACTGGCATTAAGCCAAGCCATGTAAGCAGAAACCCGTTGAAGTGTGGGGCTGCCCTGCCTGAGGGATAGCCATTCTATCTTTCTTTTAGGTAATGGTTCTCCCCTTCCTCTTGGAGGAAGGAATGAAACTATTCACCCATCTCCTGTTATGGGGCTGTTCCCCCTATGGACTAGTTTATTCTGTACACTTTACTTAATAAATTTGTTTTCAGTCTCCCTCAAAATTTCATTCTTGAATTTTTTCCAGTGTGAAGCCAAGGACCTTCACACCCCAAGTAGAGTCCTACGGTTGATTCTCCCCAGCAACAACTTCTGGCAACCAAAAAGCAAACCACAGGAGAACCTCCAACTGAACCTCAAATTGAATCTGCATAGTACCAGTTGGGTACATTGGACAAGTGAGTCTCCCAGAGGAAATTTTCCCTTCTGCCTCTTTTTCTGCTATCTGACCTTTCCTGTTCTCTCCACTCTGAGAAGGGAAGTGGCTCAGCCAGCTCAGAGACTGACACCAGGTGGGGCTCACTGCCCCAACATACCACATCCAGGGTGCTGGATTGGGAGCACATTGCATCAGGGACACTAGCTGGGAGTGTGGGTTAAGGGACATCTCCCTACTTAACTTAGCCACAGAGCCAAGACTTGATTCACACTGACTCTGACTGCATCAGATACTTAATGCCAAGTAATTTTGCAGACCACCTATTTGGTTTTGTGTTCAGTCTCATGGTTTGAGTGTTTATTTCTCATGTCTCATGGAAAAGTCCTTTGACTCTCTGCCTCTGAACTAGTCTGCTAACTCTCTAAGTGTCACTGTAGGGATGGAGAGGATCAAGCTGCTTGTGTCACTCCTCCACGTGAGGCTTTTGGGTAGGGAAACTTTACTCTTAAAGTCTATCTCTTCTTCCCTCTCTCCTTGTCTGTTTGCTGAACCACTGTGTTTGTTGCTGTAAAGTTAGAGAAGAATTTAGACTCTCAATGCATAATTGTTCCTGGAGAAAATGGGAGATCTCTGTAATTCTGTGGAATTTGGGCACCTAAACAAGCACCATCACCAAATACTTTCATTTATTTCTATGGTGGCTCTTGAAATTATAGAGAAACTGAAAGCCCAGGCAGAGTAAGTGAAGAAAAGTACAACTCCCACAACTAGGTCTGGAGCCATGGAGTCACTGATCAATAGGGTCCCTGCTCATTGCTCACAAACTTTATCATGGGAGCCACCAGCAGCATTCCAAAAGACTTCCCTTTGAGCTGCCTTCTAACTAATTGGTATCTCTTAAATGGATAGTTTAATGAAAGAGAAACTCAGTTTTCTGTAACACTGCATGGCCACAATAGCTGGGGGACAAAGACCAGTGGCCAAAAAATAGGTCTCTAGGGAACCAGCAGTTAGTGTAATGGCTATGTCACTGGACTCCCACGTAGTCGACCGTGGTTCGCATCCTGGACCCGGTGGCTTAAAACTCACTCCGGGCGCATGTGCGTGCGTGCCCAAGATCCCGAGAGGAGAATGGAGGAGAAGGGATTGTGGTGTGGCCATCCTCCCTGGGGGGTGATTTCTCACTTTCTGTCTCTCCGTCTCTCTCTGTCTGTCTGGCGAGCGCATGCGCCCTATAGCAAAAAACCTCTCCAAAAAACAAAAAACGAAACAAAACAAAAAATAGGTCTCTAAACTATAATATGTTTTACAGCTTGATCTATGTTCAAAAGAGAAGGCAAGTGGGGGAAATCCCATATGTACAGGCCTTCATGGCTTTATCCCAGACTCACGAGATGAAAAATCAATGTAGAGTGTGTCTAGCTCACATGAGCCCTGTGAGGCTAGAACCAGACATCCCCAGTGAGCCACTTGTGGGATGTGCCCTGAGGACACTGTTGCTGAGAATCTAGTTTATAGGAGGGAGATGAGGACCCCACTGGCAAAATCTCAGATGAGGGACAATCTTTCTCATCTGTAGGACCTAGTTTCTCAGCTCCCCCTCTGATCCCACCTCCTTATTTGGGTGGGGCAACTAGCCTGAGCCTAGATAAGGCCAGCCCAGAAGAAGAAACCATTCAAAGTGAGGTCTCCTACAACCCACCGGGGCCTAAAACACTATGTCCACTCCACTAAGTCCCAGAAGGAGATGAAGGAGTGACTTGAGTCCAGGTTCCTTTCTCCATATCAGACTTGGTGATTTTTAGACAGAAGTTGAGAAGGTTCTTAGAAGACCTAGAGAAATTTGTGGATGGGTTTGTCCACCTAACCTTGTCTTTTGACATGTCCTGGTAGACAGCCAGGTCATCCTTTCTGTCTGTGGAACTGCAGAATAAGAAGAGGGTAATTCTGGCAGCCAGAACGTTTACTAATACAAGCAAAATTTATGCTGGGACTATCAAGACCCAAGGCACATGACTCAGAAAAACCACATGTATGCTTGCTAGTGGAAATGATGAAAAAATATGCAGTCAAGCCAGTAAACTATGATAGAGTCTGAGGAATCACTCAGGGCAAAACAAAGAACCCTGCCATGTTTCAAGGCAGACTAGTAGATGCCCTTGGGAAGCCCACCAACATAGATCCGAGTAGCACAGAGGGCCAGATTTTTCGGGGCATGTATTTCATCAGTCAGTCAGCCCCAGATATTAGGAGAAAACTCCAGAAAATTGCCAAGGGCTCACAGACACCTATTCCTTAGCTCCTGGAGGTAGCCTTCAAATGTCTGTCACAACCATGACAGTGTCAAAGAGGCTATAAGGGGCTAGATAGACAAACAAAAGGCCCTAACACAGGCTGTGGCCATAGCTACCCAAGTCACTCAGGGTTAGCCTGCATGCTGGGGACCTATGTCTCATGCGAGGGCAGGATCTAGGAAACCCAGATCAGAATCTCTGTCAGAGGAGACTAGCTGTTTCTGGTGCTGGATGTCTGTGCACTGGGAAGAGCAATGCTCACAACTGGCAAAACCTCATCCCTCACCAGGAACTTGTTCCCAATGTGGAAGAGCTGACCACTGGAAATAGGAATGCCCAGAACTATGAAGGAAGGTTGGGATTCCCGAGTCTTTGATGGTCTTTAGAAGGAGGATTGATGGGGCCAAGACACCTAATGGTTTCCCTTGGACGTTTGTAAATATCGTTGGAAAAGCCTCAGATACTCCTTGAAGTGGCAGGTAAGAGTGTTGATTTCCTGCTAGGTAAGGGAGCCACTAATTCTGTCTTAATTGGTCAGTCTAGTCCTTTGTCTCCCTAAATATGTTCTGTGGTGGGTATGAATGGCTAGTCCCAAACTAAAGATGCCTCTTATCTGCTTCACTGAGGTTTGTCTTTCACTCACCAGTTCATTATAATGCCTGAGTGCCCAGTCCCTCTGCTAAGGAAGTTCTTGATGACCTGGCTGGGCACTAGAATTTACTTTAAGGGCCAACAACCCACAGGGAGAGATGGCCACCTCTTGCTCATGGCCTGTGCAACCCCCGGATGTAGAGGAGACCGATGCCGTTCTTCACCATATAACAGCTCAGGTAAGCCCAGAGGTGTGGAATATCGAAGCCTCTGGGAAAGCAGTAAATACCTCCCCAGTAAAATTAAGGCTCAAAACTCCAACCATCTTTCTCCATAGGCAGCAATACCTAACGAGGCAAGAAGCTTAACAGAGCCCGCAGCCCACAGCGGTTTCATACTTGATTTCTTGAACATGAAATCCTGAGACCATGCAAGACCCCGTGTAATACTCTAGTCTTGTCTGTGAAGAAACCTAATGGGGAGTACTATCTAGGGCAGGATTTGAGGGGTACAAACATTTATAGGAAAGCTTTCTGGAAAATTTGGGATCTTACAGTTGTGTTAAAGTAATAAGCATTTTTTTTTCTTTTTTTGGAGAGGTTTTTGCTATAGGGCGCGTGCGCTCGCCAGACAGACAGAGAGAGACAGAGAGATAGAAAGCAGGAAATCACCCCCCAGGGGGGATGGTCACGCCGCAATCCCTTCTCCTCCATTCTCCTCTTGGGATCTTGGGCACGCACGCACACGCGCCCGGCGTGAGTTTAAGCCGCCAGGTCCGGGACTCGAACCGCGGTCGACTACGTGGGAGTCCAGCGACATAGCCATTACGCTAACTGCTGGTCCCATAAGCATTTTTTTTTTTTTTTGGAGAGGTTTATTCGCTATAGGGCACGTGCGCTCGCCAGACAGACAGACAGAGACATAGAGACAGAAAGCGAGAAATCACCCCCCAGGGGGATGGTCATGCCGCAATCCCTTCTCCTCCATTCTCCTCTCGGGATCTCGGGCACGCATGCACAGGCACCCGGCGTGAGTTTTAAGCCACCTGGGTCTGGGACGCGAACCGCGGTTGACTACGTGGGAGTCCAGCGACATAGCCATTACATTAACTGCTGGTTCCCATAAGCATTTGTAAAGTGTCTGAATCATCTCTAAGTAAGTACAATGCTTTGATTAACATGAAGTTTAAATTGTAATACTTTTGGCTCTTAAAAGAGCCAAAGATACTGGGTCTATTAATAAGATAATTTCGTTCTACATTTTAAAAATTTGTTAAAAAGTATGTACTTTTTCAAAATTATAAGATGCATACTCATAAGCTCTTGTTATATTACTAACAACTCAAAATTGCTTGCTTCTGGGAATTAAAGGTTACTAAGAGTTATACATTCTAATATATGTAATTCTATGTGAAAACTTACAAATTGAGGTGTATTTTTAAAAGAATTATTTATTTAGGGGCTGTCAGGTGGCATGGTGGTTGAGGTGCTAGACTCCTGCTTGGCCAATTGTGGTTCGTGTCTCTGACCTGGTGGCATGCTTTATCACTTCACTCTCTCTCTCTCTCTCTGTCTCTCTCTGGTCAAATTAAAAAAAAAAGATAAATAAGATAAAACAATAGTAATTATTTCTTAAAAAAGGAAAAACAAATTATTTATTTTATTTTATTTATTATTATTATTATTTTAATTTGCTATAGGACACGTGCACTCACCAGAGAGAGAGAGAAAGTGAAAAAGCAAGCCCCCAGATCTGGGACTCAAACCATGGTCAGCCATGTGGGAGCACCTTAACCACCATGCCACCTGCTGGCCCTTAAGGTGCATTTTTGATGAGATTAAGAATATATTATTTAAAAAAATAATAACTTTAGTCTAAATAAGAAGTTAAGGTTATTTCATGGGACCAGCAGTTGGCGCAATGGCTATGTCGCTGGACTCCCATGTAGTCGACCGCGGTTCAAATCCTAGACCTGGTGGCTTAAACTCACACCGGGAGCGTGTGCATGCATGCCCAAGATCCCAAGAGGAGAATGGAGGAGAAGGAATTGCAGTGTGGCCATCCCCCCTGGGGAGTGATTTCTTGCTTTCTGTCTCTCTGTCTCTCTCTGTCTTTCTGGTGAATGCACATGTGCTATAGCAAAAACCTCTCAAAAAAAAAAAAAGAAGTTAAGGTATTTCGAAAAGTAAACTTATAAATAAAAAATGATACAAGATGGAAAAGAAAGCAGTAAGAAAAAGAGTTACAAGAGTGAAGACAAATTTTTTTTTGGTAAGGAAAGCTAAAGGAAAATATATTTTTGTATAGAAAATAATTTTATGCAGTAAAATTTTTGACCTAAAGTAAAGCGGCTGGATAATTTCAGAGTGGAAAGATGGGAAAAGGGACAAATACTGGAAGGGTGTCACTGAAGGCTCAAATTATGTTAAAAGAGCCTAAGAAAGGGTTAATAAGAGGACTAAAATTAAGATTTTTGTTGACATAAGTGTGCTAAAGACCAAGACTTAGAGAGTTCAGATAGTACTTATTGAAGCTGTCAGTCACAATTCTGGTTGGTATCTTCAGGTGCTGTATGCAACAAAAGAAACAAATTTTTTTGCCTATTACATATTATTATAGTGACCCTTTATCAAGTTATTAATTGTGGCTATTTAAATTTTTTGTCATCTGCAGTTCCAAAATTGCATTCCAAGGAAAAAACTCTTCAGAGGTACTCTTAGGCAGGGTCGTTTTTTATTTTAATTAATTATCATCATAATCTTGTTTATATTACATTGAATCACATGTAACTTTACAGTGCATTACATTTCTTTTTCCAGAAGGAATACCATGCATATCAGTCAATACAGAGACATTAAGATCCCCATATCATCATCCAATAGCTTTTCATTATTTTTCCCGATCATCATTATCATTATTATTATTCCAATTATTTTTTTAAACTGTCAATCACTAGTTTTCATTTTGCTTGCAAGGAGACTTTACCCAACATGAAATACTTCTCAGACCAATCCAGT
This sequence comes from Tupaia tana, assembly GCA_026018925.1. Taxonomy (NCBI): domain Eukaryota; kingdom Metazoa; phylum Chordata; class Mammalia; order Scandentia; family Tupaiidae; genus Tupaia; species Tupaia tana. Next base: position 12,795,478 of record JAKSZU010000005.1, read on the forward strand.
GAGAATGTCAATGGATTAAATTCTCTTCTGAGGTAGGATCTCGACAGCTTTGAGATCCATGGACTTCAGGTAAACTTGGTCTGAGAGCTTCTCCCTCCAAGTCCCCCTTGGTCAGATGTACCCAAAACAGGGTTTCTGATGTCACTTGGTTTCCTAGTCACCAATCAATTTCCTCTGACATGGGCCAACCTGACCAACAACCAGGAACAGTCCATCTTGGCATTGAGGGACAATTAAGCCTGATCACGAGATACTGGTTAATGATGTGGTCAGAAAAATCTCTTGATCTAGAGGGGAAATGTGGAAGTTTTTCCAAATCTAAGTGAAGTCACTTGTGTTTGTCCTAACGTGAACCAGCAAGGCCATGGAGGAAGTGTTTTCTCATGCCAGCAAGCCTGATTACAAGGATGATTGTCTAAAAAGTTCTGGCCTTTTGTGGTTTTTGGCTTTAAAACCTGTCAGTGACATAAAAAACCTCTGAGAATGTCTGAAAGCTATGCTGATCTGAGCTGTACCCTCATGCAGTCCTCAACTTGATGTTAAAGTCCTTTACACACTTTACCTTCTCTTACTTTTGTTTTAGATTAGCAGTAAATGCCAACACTCAGCATAGACTTTAGCGTGATACCCTTCCCACCCAATGTTCTCTCCGGACTTGGGGTTTGGTAAAAACATGGGCCCTTTGAGTTCCTCCAGCTTCTGAGAATTACTCAGCGTTAAAGGCACTGGGTAAAATCGATGTTGGGGAATCAAATAATTACACTTTTAGTTGATAAGGAAGCCTCAGTACCAAAGTAGCCATGAGACCCCACAGGTAATTACCTCACAAGAGTCACCAGTAAAATACAACAGTGGCACTCCTCTAATGTCTAGAATGTCCATTTAGGTGCCTGGATGTGTCCAAGGCCTCGTACTTTGTGGGGACCTGATTTTGTTTGTAGACTGGATGTCCATATTCATGGAGGAGAAGGGACTGCGATGTGGCCATTCCCCCCTGGGCCGTGATTTCTTGCTTTCTGTCTCTCTGTCTCTCTCTGTCTTTCTGGTGCTGTAGCAAAAACCTCTCAAAAAAAAAAAAGAAGAAGAAGTTAAGGTTAACGAATGAATGCCGTATCTCAAGACCCCTTTAGTAAATGGTTAAATTCTCTTTCCTCAGTCTGGAAATGTATGGTCCTTAAACTTATTCTACTAGTTGAAGCTGCCTTGATTGTTACAGTAGACTTTTTTCTTGTGTGTTTCATCGACTGGTCAAGCTTGTGTCCTTCAGGCTACACCAAGCCGATGGTACTTCAAGATTTCCAACCAATCACAACTTCAGACCCATCCTCCAATGAGAACCCAAACCTCTCCTTGTCACTTGGGCCCCTGGATTGGGCTGCCAGAGATGTTCGCTCCCTTGATAGGCCGGCCAACATCCACAATTCTGCATGAAGCAGCTTCAGAAGACAGAGCTCTCTCCTTCCACAGCCATTTACGATTAAGGGGTGTTAGGAGCCAGTAGGTTTCCCGGTAGTTAAGATGCTGGACTACCATGTAGTTGATCATGGTTCAAGTCCCAGATCTGGCAGCTTAAAACTCATGCTGGGCACATGTGTGTGCATGTCTGAAATCTTGAGAGGAGAATGGGGGGAGAAGGGATTGCGATGTGGCCATCCTCCTGGGGAACAATTCTCACTTTCTGTCTCTCTGGCAAGCACATATACCCTATAGCAAAAATCTCCCCCCTCCACAAAACAGATTAAAGGGAGTAAAATATCGGGACCAGCAGTTAGCATAATGACTATGTCACTGGACTCCCATGTAGTCAACCACGGTTCTTACCCCGGACCCAGTAGCTTAAACTCACACCGGGCATGGGACCAGCAGTTAGCGTAATGGCTATGTCGCTGGACTCCCACGTAGTCGACCCCGGTTCACGTCCCAGACCCGGTGGCTTAAAACCCATGCCAGGCGTGTGCGCGTGCGTGCCCAAGATCCCGAGAGAAGAATGCAGGAGAAGGGATTGTGGTGTGGCCATCCCCTCTGGGGGGTGATTTCTCGCTTTCTATCTCTCTGTCTCTCTCTTTCTGTCTGGCGAGCGCACGCGCCCTATAGCAAAAACCTCTAAAAAAAAAAAAAAAAGAAGTTAAACTCACACCGGGCACGTGTGCGTGTGTGCCCAAGATCCTGAGAGGAGAATGGAGGAGAAGGGATTGCAGCATGACCATCCCCCCTGGGGGGGGGTGATTTCTCGCTTTCTGTCTCTCTGTCTCTCTCTGTCTGTCTGGCGAGTGCATGCACCCTATAGCAAAAAAAAAAAAAAAAGTAAAAGTAAAAAAAAAGGAGTAAAATATCTGCTTGGAGGATGAGATAGGACAGGACCAAGGCCAGGAACATTCTAAACCTAAAACTTGACAGATGGAGCCAATAAATGGTATGGTCATTAAGGCACTGGAATCCCACGTGGCCAACCATGGTTCAAGTCCCAGACCTAGAAGCTTGAAAATCACACCAGGTGAATGTGTTTGTGTGCATGCCCGAAATCCTAGAAGAATGGAGGAGAAGGGACTGTGGCATGAGCATTCCCCCTCGGGGGTGATTTCTCACTTTCCCTCTCATTGTCTCTCTCTGTCTCTCTCTCCAGCAAGTGCATGTGCCCTGTGGAAAACATCTAAATAAATAAATAAAATAAAACTTGGCAGACTAGTGGCCAAGAGACTGGGACTAACCTTCTAACTCGTACCCTCGTTGTACTGTATCGGCACGCTAGATGACGCTCCCACCTGTGCCAGGCGAGTTTGGAATGGCCATGGCAACTACCAGAACTACCCTAGTAAGGCCAGAAAATGGGATGGACAGTTCCAGGAAAACCACTGTCCCCTTTCCCAGAAACGTCATGAATAAACTGCCCCTGACTTAGCCTGGCATTAAGCCAAGCCATATAAGCCAGACACCCACTGAAGTTCGGGGCTACCCTGCCTATGGGGTAGTCATTCTATCTTTCTTTTCAGGTAACGGTTCTCCGCACCCTCTCGGGGAAGGAAAGAGGCTGTCTGTCCATCTCCTCTCACGGTCCGCCCCAGCTATGGTGGAGTCTATTCTGGGTACTTTCCTTAGAAAACTTGCATTCATTCTCCCTCAAAGGCTTGCCCTGAAATTCTTGCCTGTGTGAAGCCAAGGACCCTCGTACTTCAGGCAGAGCCTCCCCCCCGCCCCCACTCGTTAAGTCTTCCTAGCAACACATAGACGGGGTCTAGGACCTTTAATCCAGCCTGGGGGTGAGTTAACTTGAGGCAGGTTACAGTCTTTGCAAAACTTACTTTAGCTTCAGGTTCAACCCCATCGTATGCCTTCAGGAATTCCAGCTGAGAACTTGCGGTGTTTTTTTAGGGCTCCTATTCTTTGGTGGACCTTAAATGTTAATCTTTTGGTTTTTTTGAAGAGGTTTTTTGCAATAGGGCACATGTGCTCGCCAGAAAGACAGAGAGAGACAGAGGGATAGAAAGCGAGAAATTGCCCCCCAAGAGGGAATGGTCACGCCGCAATCCCTTCTCCTCCATTCTCCTCTCGGGATCTTGGGCACGCACGCACACGCGCCCGGTGTGAGTTTAAGCCACTGGGTCCGAGACTCAAACCACAGTCAACTACATGAGAGTCCAGCGATATAGCCATTACGCCATCTGCTGGTCCCTGAATGTCAAATTTTATCTTTTCAGGACTGAGACTAAAACTCTACTCTGATTTTCCACCACTACCTTCTTGAGTTAAAAATGAAAATTTATGGATTTTAAATGTAAAAAACAAACAAAAATACAACGGCTGAATGTTAGGCTTGCCTCTCTGTGCCTCCCATCCATCTGAGTTCATGTCATTTCAAGCCCTAGTGGCCCTAGAGACCCTCTCGCACCTCCGACTGCATTTGAAACTGGTCTTTCTAGTTGTCAGGTAGAACACTGGACTGAGCAAGTGTCTCCACAGCCAGAAGCCAGGATGCAGGAGGCTCGCCACAGCGCCCCCGCGGGGCGGGCAGGGCGCAGAGCCGCGCCTCGGGCAGGTGGAGGCCATAGAGGGCAGGTAGGAGCCGGAGCGACTGACGGGGAAGGGAGCTGCAGGGCTCGATTACACAGGAGTGACAGGTATTCAGAGGTGGCATGAAGGGAACGAGGCGGGGCTTGGAGGGCTGGGGAGGGGAGGTGGCAAGTGCTGTTTTGGACTTGATAAATTGGAGAGGCAGAAAGGAAGTGGGTTGAAGAGGCTGGGAGAGAGCTGGAGCCCACAGAGATGCCTAGGAGGGATCTGGACTCTTGAGAGGACAAGATGGCCTCAGGAGAGTGGGAAAAGTAGAGGCCGGCAAGTGACTAGGATAGAGCCCCGGGGAACAGCAGCAAGTAGGAAACTGGAAGGAAGGGCGAGGGAGAGCAGCGGAGAGAGGAAAGTAGGACTGGGACAAAGTGGTGCTTTGGAAAGGGAGAGAGGACAGGGCTCCCCAGTGGGGAAGTGTGGACAGTGTGCAGGGCCACAGACTAGCCCAAGATGGGGGCGCCTCCTGCAAGGCCTGGTAGGGGAGGGACTGGGCCAGGTGCCAAGGTCGGGAAGCTGGTGTTGGAGGCATGTGAGAGGGAGTGGCCAGTGGATTGGGAAGGCCTGTATATGTAAACAAGAGAGCAGCCATAACTGCCTCCATTGGCCCTGGGCACAGTCCGCTCACAAGTCCCCAAGAGCAGGCAGCAGCATCCTGCAGAGCACGTGCAGCCGGGGCTCACGGGCCCAGGAATCCGCCCTCTGCATTGCAGACTGTTTCCCGAGAAACACCCAAAACACCCGGACCCTGGCAGCCAACAGTTGGGTCAAAGCTTGTCAGATTTCAAGGGCCAACTTCAAAGGGACTGCGGGAGCTTGGAGGAGCAGCAGCCCAGGAATGCTGCAGGGCTGGGGCAGGGATGGGGTTGAGAAGCCCCCTCCCCTGAGAGCAGCTTTGGCCTGTAGTGGTGAAGTGGTCCAGGGCCAGTGGAAAGTTTACCCTCAATTGAGGACGGGGGCAGCCAGGCATCTGCGATCTGACAGCTCCGGCCCACCCCTCACCTGCTGCAGCGGACACCGGGAAGGGGACTTGCCCTTGCTGGGCCCTGGTTTTCTTCTCCCTAAAACTGGTGTGAGGAAGTAGCACCCACCTAGCCCGGCAGGGAGGGCAGTCATGAGGCTCTCGTGCACTGCCAGATGTGGTGCTTTCTCTGCCGTGCACACGTGTGAAACGCTGGTGCCCCAGCACACAACAGCATCGGGGGGTCTGAGGGAGATCCAGGAGAGGGAAGGAGGAGCGGAGGGCTCAGTGTCTTCAGGAGCCTCCTCTTTGTCCTAACCACACACACTCACATGTGCGTGCAGCTACAAGGCATAGTGCACACCCAGGTGTACACATGTATATGTGCACACAGTCACACAACATATATGCACACGTATGCATTCACAGATGCACACATGTGCACACCCACAAGCGCACAGGCCTTTCAGTGCGTGCAGGCAAAAGGCATCTTCCTTCTTCGCAGACACAGTGGCCCTGCTGCAGGTCCACGACGCCGAAACCTCCTCTGCAGCCCTCCAGTCTGTTAATGCCAACACGTCAGTGAAAGAAGGAAAACGTTTTTCTAAACTATTTAAAATCCCATTTAAAAAATCAACGGCTACCTTAACCAGCTACAACCCCGGGGCAGGGCACAGTGGAGGAGCCCTGGCCGACCTCTGTGTCCCAGACTTGTGCCACTTCTTCCCCAGGCAGACCCCACTCTTGGGAATTCACCTGGACTAGGCACTCCAAGGGAGGCAGGAAGTGGCCACCTGGAGAGGCTGGGGGTAGATGGCTCCTCCAGAGTTACGTGGCTTCTCCCTGCTCCCTCTTATCAGGGCAGGTGACTCAGAGGTCCCAGCACCTGCTCCCCCAGGAAGCCCAGGCCAAGCACTCCTCCACCTGGAAGCCCTCTCCACTGCTTCAGGCCAAATTGCTTCACCTGCATCCCTGACCCTGTGCTGCTCTCATTCCCAGTTGGCTCAGCACAGTCCTGGTGGCCCTGGTGGCCCCAGCCTAAGAATTAATAGCACCCTTCATCGTTAGTGGCATCCCAGCAGTGCTCGGACGATGAGCCAGGCCTGCTGTCCTGAGCTGGACAGCCATGGATGGCTCCACTAGACCCCTCGGCCTCTACTCCGAGGACGGAGATCCCATCACCTCCCCTGCTGGTCAACCGCAGTTCTACTTCCAGGGGACGACTCTGAACACAAACTCACGTGTCACACAGACCTGCCAGTTCTCAGACTCAAAAAAAACCCCACACTAGGCTAAACAACCACACTAGGGGTCTGGCCAAAGTCACTCCCCTCCATTCTCCCCAGTTGCCATGAAGCTGGAGCAGGCCCCACATCTCCAGCCTGGCCTGTCAGACATTTGTACATGATTTCACACGTGTATGCACATATGTGTGTACACACACACCCCGGTGCAGTGAGCAGGATAAGCTGGGAGGGTAGGTGAGACTCACACACACCTGTTGTAGGGCTGATCTGAGCTCACCCTGGGGTCCTCACACAAACTTTCACCCCCTGCGTGGAACACACTGCCCTCGCTGCTGCTCTGCCCTCCCTCCAGCTCCCCTCACCCCACAAGCCTTCATAATCCCCACATCTAGACCAAGAGGCTCCAACACAAATGACCCAGAAAGTCCGGTCCAGAGTGGGCCCTTCCTGCTGTGCCCCACTGTCTCTATTACTAGGCTCGTGGGGCCAGGGGCCGGGTTTGTCCTGTTGCCCTGGTTTCCCTGGTGCTTGACCCTGTGTCCAATGCAACGCATCCAGCACAGAGTGGGTGCTCAGAACAGGGCTGCCGGATGAGTGAACACTAAGAAGAAGGGGAAGAAAATGGTGTAGGTACAATCGGCTTGCCAAGGGGAGGTAGGTCTTCAGCCTGCTGTGTGTGGCCCCCAGGTGCACAGCCTGTCCTGAGAGCCCCAGCCCAGCAAGGGGGTCCAGGATTCTAACTCAGCCCAAGACCAGCGGACTGAGCCTTGGAGAACCAGTAGACATTTCTCAGGCAGGGAGGGTCCAGAGAGGGTGCTCCAGGCCGGGAGAACTGCACAGACTAACGGCCTGAGGCGACAGTGTGAGGGAGCCAGCTCAGACCGCCTAGCAAGAGCCAGCATCCTTTCCAGTGACGTCAGTGTGTGACATCACGTCGGCAGGTGGAAACCAGCCGTGTGGGGATTATTTACACCACAGACATCGGCAGACATCGGCAGATACTACAAGTTGAGGTTTGTTTGTTTGTTTGTTTTTACCTTCTTTTTTGTTGTTGTTTATTGGCCAACAGCTGCCTGGAAACAGAAGGAAGACAAGAACTCCAGGGAAGGATGTCTGGAAATGGTACAGTTGGAGGGATTTATGAACCTGCCCTACAGTTTTTTGTGCCGGGTGCGTGCTCTTTTATCAGAAGGGATGGAAATGGTTTATGGTTTTCATCAGATTCTCAAAGGCAGCCTGACCCAGAGAAGGTCCAGCCCGTTGCCTGCTGCCAGCCAGCACCTGGGTGAGCAGTGCTGACCTGCAGAGCCACACCAGAACCCCTTCTCCCGCTGGGCCAGAAGGCACGGTCACCCCATCACTGTTTTATACTTTGTTTCTTGAGCTGCCCTCTGGCCCTTTCCAAAAGTTCAGTGTCTGGTTGGCACTCACAGCCTTCCAGCCCTGAGAACTTTCCCAGCTCAACTCAAAGTCACTTCAAGGTAGTTTTGATTAAAAAAAAAAAAAGAAAATGGAGAAAGAAAGAAAAGAAGAACCAAAGGAAAGATTTGGGGGGGGGGGGGGTTTGGTGAACCTGAGCAGACATTTTACAATTATCCTTTGAAATTAGAATATTCAAGCAGATGTTTCTATTTCGTCCTGTCCTGCTCTCTTTCCAATCCAGTGAAATTAGTTCCAAAGTCATTATTCACCTAATCACTCTAATAGTCTAACATCCGATCTGCCCTCTGTGCAGACGGGGAGGGTGGGGAGCCGAGAGCTCTGTTTTCGCACTTCCTCCCCCCTGATCCCTTAATTAAGTGGCATCTGTTCTAATACAAGTTAAATATTGCAGTTGACTTTATTTTCTTTCCCCTGGTCCTCCGGGTCCGAGATGGGGGAGATAAAGTGAAACACATTTGTTTCCCGGGCAGGAGGAAGGGACACGGAGCTGCCTTTCTGGAAATGTGGCCCATCAATCATAAACTGATTACAAATTCGTCACCTTGAATCAATTTCTGTTCACAAGTTCAAAAGGCACTATGAGCTCGGGGCTATCTGGAACATTCTACATGTGGAGAGGATTAACATTTGATCGAATTCCTCCTTCTGAGGAGGAGACTAGACGGGTTTGGGCTTAGGCGCTTCGGCTGGGGGGAGGCGAGTTCACGGCTCAGATCACACTAACCTTACAAAGCCGGCGCTCCCTGCCCACAATTCAGACCTGAGGTCCCCGACGGGCAGGGCGTCAGCTCGGACCTTGGCCAGGCCACCAGGCGTCAGCAGCCGCTGGGAGGGAGGGGTCCCAGCACTTAGCTGTGGACTCAGCTTGGGGATGGAGAGGAAGGAAAAGACCCAATTATCTTGTCCAATGGCGACAACCACATTGCAGCATCATTTCTAGTGTACAGACTCTTCTTAGAATGGTTGCTGGGAAGAGGCAGCTTGTGTGTTTACGTGTAGAATATATGAGAGAGCCAGAGAGACAGACAGACAGAAGGGAGAGAGATACACAGAGACAGGGAGAGAGCGAGAAGAGAGATGAAGTGGGGGAGAAAGACTGGAAGGAGGGAGAGAAAGGGGGAAACTGTTACCAGATGGGATGGCGAGGAAAGGGATTTCCCACAGACCCCTGAGTTGGCCCCCAGGTCCTGAAAAAGTGCCCTTCAGCTTCCTTACCTGGTTCCAGAAGCTCAAGAGGATTTTTCATTGTCATTGTTTTGTTTTTGTTTTGTTTGTTTGCTCGTTTATGTCAGGGATGCCCTGAGGTTTGGCTGGGATATGAGGTTCTAAGCCAGCCTCTGAACGGCTTCCCTCCAAATGGAGGAATGAAGTGGGGCGGTGAAGAAGGTGAAACCCCACTTGGGTGGCCTTCAGGACTCTGGTCAGACACAGCTTTTAAAAGATACCCCAACTGGGGCCAGCAGGTGGCATGGTTAAAGTGCTGGACTCCCACATGGCCGATTGCAGTTCAAGTCCCAGACCTGACAACTTGCTTTCTCACTTTCCCTCTCTCTCTCTCTGTTTCTCTATCGCCATCTCTCTCTTTGTCTCTCTCTGGTGGGCACAAGTACCCTACAGCAAATTTAATAATATAGATAAACAAAATGAAATAAATGATTAAAAAAAAAAAAACGCTTCAACATTCTCCTTCTAACAAAAAGAAAGGTACTGATGCTGTCACCATTAGGGCTCTGTGCCCAATCCTGGCTCCACACACTGCCACCCAGCAGCTGCTCCTCTGAGCATGACCCACCCCTGGTCTTCAGTGCAGCCAAACCTTTCTCAGAAGCCCGAGTGCCTAGAGACACCTGCGAAGGGCCCAAGGCTCACTGGTCGCTGCCCAGCACCAGAAGTCACTGAGGCCAGACTCAGGCAGTTCTTGGACACTGCCCAGCAGCACATTCCCTGGGACATGGGTGGGGGAGGTCAAAGTCACGGGGAACCAGCAGTTAGCGTAATGGCTATGTCGCTGGACTCCCACGTAGTCGACCGCGGTTCACGTCCCAGACCCAGTGGCTTAAAACTCACGTGCCCAAGATCCCGAGAGGAGAATGGAGGAGAAGGGATTGCGGCGTGACCATCCCCCCTGGGGGGTGATTTCTCGCTTTCTGTCTCTATGTCTCTCTCTCTTGTCTGTCTGGCAAGCGCATGTGCCCTATAGCGAAACCTCTCCAAAAAAAAAAAGTCACAGACCCTTGGAGCGAACCCACTGCTGGCCCCAGAGGAGCCAGTATCTCTGAGTTGTGTTCATTTCCACTCGCTGCTGGTTCCTTTGTTTTGTCATCTTTTGGGTGAGCTTGAAGACGAAGACTACAGAGTAAAACCTACACATAGAACGTGGAGATTCTGCACATCCTGGGATGCCCAGTGCCCTCAGGGCACATGAGCTGCCCCCACTGTAGCCCCAGGAGGATGGACCCTAAAAGTCATTCAAGGTCACACCTCAATGGAGAGGAGTTCTCCAGCTAAGTCCCCTGCTCCTCACCCCTCTGAATTCGCATTACTCCTCTTACTTCTACACATGCCCCCAAATCTCCTTTTCAGACGCAGGGATGTTCCATGGGGTTCAGAGACTGTCACAGCCAATATTCCTGTTAACTCCCAGCAGAACCAAGTAGCTCCAAGATCTACAGCCCAGAGTTCGTGTCCCAGTACCAGCTCAGCTGTCAGAGGAGAGGGTATGGTAGTGGATGAGCGGAGACCCCAGGAGGTGGGCAAGGGACACGGCAGAAGTGGAGAGAGGTTGTGGGGACAGGGAACCAGGCCTCCTCTGAGAGCAGAGGCAAGAGTGGGCAGCTCCAGAAGGGTGTCCGGACAGGGAGCACTGCCTGGATAGCCTTCCCTGCCCACGCTTCCCCACGAGACTGCACCTGCCTTCACGGTACCCAGTGTGACCAGGTGCTCAGGAGGGTTTACGGGACCCAAGGTTGAGATGTCCCGTGGACTAGCCACATCAAGAGTTCACTGTCTTCCGTAGGCAGGTGGCAGGTGTCTAGACCCCTTGGTCTAGACATGATCCCCAAGTTGAGATGCAATGGGCAAGCAGATACCTCTAGGAGAAAGGTGGGGACTGGGGAAAGCAGAGGGAATGGCCCAGGCAAAGGGGTCAGAGAAGAGTTTGGTGTCTTCCAGGAACTGAAAGTTCACTGGCAGGTAGAGCTCGCAGGAGTAGGTGCACCATCGGGCCGGATCTTGGGGCTGAACCTTCGCACCACCATCAAGGCTGTGGTGGCCTGTATGTTCGAATCATCAGTATGTGAGAAAGGCCGAGCACTCAGTGGGCCTTCACAAATACCAGTCCTTTCTTTCTCCTAGGAACAGAGCCACGCAGGAGACGCTCTGCCGGCCCTCAGCATAGCATGGTAGGGGGTGGGACAGGGGTCAGACTTAAGCACAGGTGTGACCAGCTAGGGCTAAAGGTAAATGCAGAGGACCATCATGGAGGAGTTGAGTCCCAGGGCTCTGTGTCCTCAGAGAAGGGGAGGAAGACCAGGGAGCTTCCCCGAGGAAGAGGCATTCAGAATGTGTAGCAGAAAAGCTTAGGCCCTGTGCACGGAAGGCCACTGTCACTCTTGGTAAGTCTGAGTTTTACTGACACTCTGGGTGTCTAACAGCTTCTTGGGGCTGTAGGACTATATATCATGGAGGCTCCTGAGAGGACACAACACAAAGCTTCCTTGGGCATCTGCCAGTACTAGTAACCAGGGCAGGTGGGGGACACTGAGTACCCACTGGGCTCTGGGGATGTCCATCATCTCAGCTCTGCTAATTAGCAGAGAGCTGGGAAGGAGTGAGTGGTCTTGCTGTCAGGGAGGCCTAGGAGTGGCTGAGACTACAGGAAGATGCTCCCAGCTCCCACTGGCACTGCTGCAAGCCGAGGGCTCGGTAGGCAAAAGCAAGGCCCCCACTGGGGCTGGCTGTGAGGAGCTGCCCAGACCAGCCCATTGAAGGGAGATGCAGTTAGAGAGTTCAAACTCCCTCTGTCTCTTTCTGTCTTAGCATTTGGTTTTTGGGGTAATGGTTTGTTTTGTTTTCTCCATAATGTTCTAACTAATTTCTTTACAAGATGCCAGTCACAAAATAGCCTACATACTCTCTAGAAGTGGCCAAACAGGGATATAAACATTGGCTCTTTTGCTTACGAGCTGCAGGAGCCCTGGCTCCATGGTTGCAAAGCCTCAGTCTTCTCATCTGCGTACTGGAAATGCAACTGTGCCCCAAGATTGGTGAGAACTATGTGGGGTAAATTTAAATGCCGCTGGGCCTGTCTCAAGTATACTCAAGAGTCCCAGACTCCTGTTCTCAACAGGCGAGCTGAGAGGACGGGGATCCCTGGGTACATCTGTGGGAACGCCCGATGAGCTCAGGTGGGGACCTGGTGGAGGAGAGGACCCCTGGCCTCTGTCCCTCCCTGCAGCCCAGGAGGTGTGGCCACGTGGTGTAGGTGCTTCCCCCGTGCTTTCTCATGCCCCACGGGCACACTCGGCTCACCAGGCAACACTCTGGCCGAGCAAAGGAAGGACTCATGCTGGCTCCTCCTAGCTCTCTGCAGAGCGGAGACGGTGAACATTCTCTCCGTCCAGCGACTACTCAGACAGTCCCTGTCCTGATGGTCACCATGCTGGGTCTTCTACACGGGTTGTGGTTTTTCTTGTGGACTTATTATTTTGGCTTCTGGAAGCCTCAAGTCTACACTGTCAGCCCTGCTCAGGCAGGTGCCCAGGACCCCACAGAGATTAACTGGGGCGGAAAGGGGGAGTGGTTTCTCCTTGTCCATCATCCTGTTGTCTCTACCCCAGCACTATTCATTTATCTTATTTTTCAATGTTGTATGACTTTCTTGGCTTATTTACTTGTTCTTTCTATAATGAGACACAAGACAGTTGCTTGTGGACGGGTGGACACAGAGGTAGAGAAGGCCAGCCAGCCAGAGGTACCAGCGGTCGGCTCAGCACGCAGGAGTGCATGGCCATGAGCTCATTTCTTCCCACAGTGACATCAGGCCCAGCTGAGGTGGTGCAGGCAGCAGCAGGCCACACGGAAGCTGGAGCCGCATGGATGGTCAGGGTTTGGATTCCAGGTCAATTTGCAGCGTGCCAGGCTTGGGCACCTGGGATCCTGGCTAGCGGGAGGCCAGAGCAGGGAGGCGAGGAGCACGTCACGCTGAGATCCTATTGATGGTGCCTGTCTCCAGAACGAAATAAATAGACTTTTAAAAATGGCCACAACCGGACCAGCAGTTAGCATAATGGCTATGTTGCTGGACTCCCACGTAGTCGACCGCGGTTCGCGTCCTGGACCCGGCGGCTTAAATTCACGCCGGGCGCGTGTGCGTGCGTGCCCAAGATCCCGAGAGGAGAATGGAGGAGAAGGGATTGCGGCGTGGCCATCCCCCCAGGGGGGTGATTTCCTGCTTTCTATCTCTCTGTCTCTCTCTGTCTGTCTGGCAAGCGCACGCGCCCTATAGCAAAAACCTCTCCATAAAAAGAAACAAAAAACAAAAATGGCCACAACCTTCCTCTCATGCCTTGCAGAGGGAGGGGCTTGGACCTCGCAGAGGGAGGGGCTTGGACCTCGCAGAGGGAGGGGCTTGGACCCCGAATCCATTCAGGGCTCTGCCCAGGCCCAGGCAGTGGGAACCACAGTGGAGACCAAGATGAGGCCCCTCCAGGGGTCGGGCTAGAGGGAGGCTCAGGCTGAGCTCGGCTGTGGGACAGGGCTGTGAGGCATGAGGGTGGCAGCCGGACCTTGTGGCACTTGCTGACAGCCTGGCCAAGACAGAGCCTGGGGGCAGAGGGTGGGGCTGTGTGGAGAAAGTTGAAGGAGGCCAGGGGGCTGCACCTAGAAAGCTGAGCCCCGAGGCTTGGCCCATGGCACCCATGGGGGCTGAGGAGGCAGTGATGTGTGGCTCTGACCAGTGGGAAGTCTCATGCCTTAGTTTTTCTGTCTGTTCCGTGCTGGGGAGGCATGGTCTGGATGGCCTAGCCGGTTATTTCTTGGCAGGTACCATCTCTGCCCCATGATGCCTGCTGATCCCACCAGCCACCTTCCCTGGAGGACCCTTCTCTCCAGAATCCTCCCCAGATGCCCAGTCAGATTACATCAGGCTTTGTCCACCCATCTCCCAAGCACAAAGTGAAGCTGGTTCTAATCCAATCCTATTTGTCATTTCATACGGTGCAGACCCTGCCAGCGTCTGGCCCCCAGGGCATGGCGCTGATGTGTGTGCCCAGGAGGGACCAGGAGCCAGCATGAGCTCACACACGTGAGTCCAGACACCATGTAAAACAAGGCGGGCCTGGGCCCAGATCCCATCCCAGAGTGCCCTGGGAGCAGAGCTGCGCAGGCAGAAGAGGTTGCCCAGGATCCCTGGCAGTAAGAGCTGGAAGGGACCCACAAGCCACTCTGTCTAACAACCTCATCCAGGGCACCTACTGAGTGTGTCCAGTGAGGGACCTCGCTACCCAAGGACCCCCCCCCCCCCAAACACTCTGCTTGTTAAAATGACCGCATCTCTGAGCTGAAAGCTGCCTCCTGTGACTTTCCTGCAATAGGCCACGTGGGTGTTTCTGAGCCCCCTATAAGTCCCACTTTTTCAGCCCAACCTCCGTTTCGGCCTCCCCAGTGTGTGGGGAGAGTGGGAGGGTGGCTCTCGTCCTGCCCAGCACAGGGCTGGGGCTGCATAACCAGAGGTGCTGACCCCATAAGACCCACTTATACAGAACCTTGGCCTGACACAGAGGCTTCTAGCAATTTCTGAAACATGCCAACAGTTTCTTGGGATCGTCCAGCTTCTGCTGAATCTGCTTGTGGGAAGAGGCCTGGATTTGAGGTTAACTGACCCCTGTTCCTGTCTGGCCTGCTAGCAAGGACTCTGTGCAGGGTGGCCACTTAACCTCTAGCCTGTGTTGCTACAGTTCAAAGGGTCCAAGGCCACCCACCTTGCCACAGTGCATGGAGCAGACTTGGGAGAGGGCATCCCAGAGGGCTGTGTCACATGTCACCCAAGCTTGAAATTGTGGCTTCGCCTTTTCCACCTCAGCCCTCAGGCCCAGATGTGAGAAAGGAATGAAGCCCCCGGAGGTTGCTCATCCTTTCAGTCACCTCCTGCAGCCCCTTCTGGAGAGGAGAGAAGGTCCAGAATGTGGAGTTAACGTCCCAGTGAATTGGAGCGGATGATGTGTCTGGGTAATCACCCCAAAACCTATGAACAGGAGCTTATTTGGAAACAGAATCTTTGCAGATGTCATTATGTCTTGGGGTGGGCCCTAGATCCAATGACTGGTGTCCTTATAAGAGGACCCAGAGACACAGGGAGAAGGCCATGTCATGACAGAGACTGGACTGTCACAGCTGCAAGCCAAAGAAGGCCAAGGATGGGTGAGGCTCCCAGAGATAGCGTGCACAGCCCTGCTGACACCTTGATCTTGGACAGCCAGGCTCGAGAACTGTGAGAAATAAATATTTATTTATAAAACACCCAGCCTGTGGTGCCTTGTTATAGCAGTTCATTAATATGAGAGGATCCATTTCTGTTTTTGTGTTTTTTTTAGAGAGAGATTTTTACTATAGGGTGCGTGTACTCACTAAAGAGACAGAGAGACAGGAAGTGAGAAATCAGCCCCCAAGGGAGATGGCTATACCACAGTCCCTTCTCCTCCATGCTCCTCTTGGGATTTTGGGCATGCACACACACACACACACACACACACACACATCCAGTGTGAGCTTTAAGCCACCAGGTCTGGGACTCGAACTGCATGGGAGTCCAGCAACGTAACCATTACACTAACCACTGGTCCCCACATTTCTGTTGTTTTAAGCCACCTAGTTGGATCCCAGCTCCTGGCGGCCCCCAGAAAAATACAATCTGGTTTCAAATTCAAGGTCCGCCATGGAACCAGCTATGTGGCCTTGCTTAACCTCTGTGAATGGACTTCAGGCTCCTGGTCCAAAACACGGAGATGCACCATGTGCCTCAGGGTGACGCACAATGCTGGACCCGGAAGCAGTGAGTGAGGGGAATGCTGGGCTTGTCAGGGAGCCTCTCTCCCTCCTGAGCAGTCCAAGGGGTGCTACCCTGGCGGTGGGGGGGGACACAGAGGGAAATGGGGTATTAAGGGCTTCCTAGGGCTCCCTTTGATGTACACAATTGCACCCGAGGGGAGGGCGAGAAACACTTTGAGCAGAGGTGTCAGCAGGAGAGCTCTGCCCCTGCCCCGCAATTAACTGGGGATCGGGTTTCTGCTTGGGTCCCACGAGCCCCTGCCAAGAGAGGGGCTGCAGGTCCTTGGCCAGCAAGCCCCCCTAGCCTCTCATGCCCACCCCTCTCTGTGAGACTCTGCTTAGTAAATATTAATTTACCCGCAATTACTGATGACAGGTCGAGGAAGGCCTTGCCCGAGCCGCGGGACAGGGCTGTGTCCTTCAAAGCCGGCACCAAGCAATTAGGCCTAATGGTGCCTGCAGGCGGGAGGCTGATGTTGCCAGCGGAGAGGCCTGTCTCCTGGTGGCTGTGGTGGTGGTGGCCCTGGGAGCCACCACTCCTCTCAGGGAGGACAGGCAAGCAATGTTGCCAAGTGTCCAGGGGGGTTGGGGCCTGGAGGGTTTGGGGGCCTTTCCCACTGGCTACCAACAAATGTGAGTGGGCCCTGCAAAGGGGTTCCTGGTATTTCTGAGGGGTCAGGACCCGCGATAAGGCAGAGGGCGTAGGAAGTGTCGCTGCTGGTGGGGGCAAGCGGCAGGAACAAATGCTCCAGAGAGGGCTTCTGACTGTACCATGGTGCAGGGTAGGGGCAGCGAATCCCATTAACCCCTTTAGGCCTCAGTTTTCTCAGCCGTCAAGTGGGGATAATAACCCTTCCCTTGCTGTGTGCTCATGAGGACTGGATGTGACCAGGGCCTAAAGGCCCCACCAACATGAAAACTGCTATGACTCACCCTCAGTGTCGCCAGGTGTGAGCAGGCAGCTGGGGATCCAAGGGGGCCTGTTCCCACCCCTGGATACACTGAGGTCAGTGGGGAACCTGAGGAAGTCCCCAGGAAACGAGTCCTCAACAGGTGGGTGGAGGAAGTAAAGGGTGTGGGCTCTGAATACCCAGTACCCCACACAACATGAAGTTCTGTCATTGGGTTTCTGCTGACCTCTGTCCCTGTTCCTGCAAAGGTGTCAGCTCAGGCTACTGTCACAAAGCACCATGGTCTGGGCGGCTCCTAACTGGCAGACGTACTTCTCACAGTTGCCAAGGCGAAGGGTGACGTCAGGGTGCCTGCACGTCGGGTTCTGGTGAGGGCCTCTTCCCAGTTGTAGACAGCCAACTGCTCGCTGTGTCCTCCTGTGATAGGAAAGAGTCCATTGGAGTCTCTTTCATAGGGCACTAATCATACTCACGAGCCCCCACCCCCACGACCTAATCCTCTCCTACAGGCCCCACTTCCCAATGCCATACACTGGGATTAGGGCTCCCACATAAAAACAGGGGTGTAGGACACACGTTCAGTCCCCAGCGAAAGGGCTACCTTGGACCTGCAATTCCCCTCTGCAGATGGAGAACTGAGCCCTGGTGTCTTGGAGCTGCTGCCAACACGCTTCTGCAGGTAAGCACTCATGTCCAGGTGCCCAGTCCCGCTGCTCCCATTCATGCCCTACCAAATTCTGCATCCTGGGACCTTGGCCCTCTTCTTTCTTCTCCTTACCTCGGGAGTGCCAGAGCTCCCCGGGTGAACTGGGGACGGCAGAATCCTGCAGTTTCTACCTGGCCCTGGGGGACCAACAGGGGCAGGGTCATCCCATTACTTACACACTTCCACCAGCCACTCTGTCTCTGGACACTCAGTGACTGGGCTGACGGGAGTGTTCCACATCCCAAGGGGTGGCCGGATGGCAGGGCTGGGCCCCCTGAAGGGCATGGTGTCTGGCAGACAGGATGAGGATGCCCAGGCTCGTACCAGGCCCTCAGCCTGTCAGAATGGGAAGGAGGAAGGAGGAAACACTAATAAGGCCTGTGTGAGTGTTAGGAGACGCTATACGTCAAGTAGCCCCCCCCCCCCCCCAAAGCCCACGTCCACCATGAACCTGAGGATACAAACTTTGAAAATAGATTATTTGCAGATAAAATGAAGATATGCATGGAGATCAGATCCTACTGGATGAGGGTGGCTCCTAAATCCAATGACTGGTGTCCTTTTAAGAAGGGGACACAGACAGACACAGAAGAAAAGGCCATGTGGGATGGGGCCAAGGTTTGCCTGGAGCAACAGAAGCTAGGAGAGGCACGGGATCCTCGGAGGGAGCCTGTATATGTGGACGCCTTATTTTGGACTTCTAGCCTCCGGAACTGTGTGACAATATATGTCTGCTGCTTGCAGAACCCAGCATGGGGTTATTTACAGGGACAGCTCCAGGAAACGAGTCCAGAAAACAGAGACTGGCATGGAACCTGGTCCCCATAGCGAAGAATCCCTTAAGACACTCCTCCCCAAGGTCAACCACCAAGCCAGAGCCATGTCCAGCTGTCAGCCTCCTAGCCTCCTGTCCCTGGACTGAAGGCCTCGAGCCCCAGCCTAACACACTCCTTACACAAGTCAGCCACTGACATCTCTTTGAAGCAAAGCTGAGCGAAAAGTAGTAAGGACAGTCAGCTCTCTGTATTCACAGGTTTCCCCAGCCACAGCTGCAGCCAGGCCACACCAATGCTATGCAATAGGAGAAGAGGGGACTCCCTAAAAGAGGGATACTGGGCCAGCCAGAGGCATGGTGGTTGGGATGACTGGTTCCCACACTAGCTGACTGTGCAGTTTGAGTCCCAGACCCAATGGTTTGAAGAACATGCCAGGCCCATGTGTGTTCATGTCCAAAATCCCAAGTGGAAGATGGAGGAGAAGCGATTGCAGCATGGCCATCTCCCTGGTAGATTTCTCACTCTCTCTCTTTTTCTCTTTATCTGTCTGTCTCTCTGGCAAGTGCATGCATCCTAAGACCAAACTTAAGAAAAGAAAAAAAAAAGAGAAAGATGAGGGGGCTGGCTCCATGGAGAAGCAATTCTTGTGCTGCTCAGGGGAAGCCTGATCCCACGTGGCGACCAGGGTTCAAATTCCCGTCCTGGTCAGCCTGAAACACGCAAGGTATGTGCAAGAGTGCCCAGGACCTGACAGGCTGGAGGGCTGAAGAAGGGATTGTGGCCCGTGACCAGTTCCTGTCTCTCTCTCTCTGTCTTTCACGTGGGCATGCACACACTCTTCACAATGAAGAAAAACATTTTTAAATAAAAAGAGAGATGCTGAAGAAGTTTACCTATATATTTTTCTTTTCACATCTCTGATGCTGAGATTACTCTAAGTAATATAGAGATGATTTATGGGTCGTTGGGAAAGTCATGACAAAATTTTTCTGTTTTTTCTATGCAAAAATGAGTCATGACTTTTCCGACAAGCCAATAAATTATTTGGGAAAATGTACATAGGTTGTGTGCAAATATGACACCATTTTATAGATGAGACTTGAGCATCAACATATTTTGATACCTGCAGGAGGGTCCCGGAACGAATCCCCTCAGAATACTGAGGGACTGCTATAGTCAGCAAAACGCCTTGACTTCACAGCCGGGTGACGCGGGAGAGGGCCCGTTGCCGAGTGAGCGTGTGGCTGATGCTCACTGACGAGGGCTCAGGATGACCTAAGCCCGTTAGGAGTGAGTCCCTCCAACTCTCACAACCACTCAGACATTTACACTTTATGATGAAGTCTACTTATAGATGAAAACCTGAAGCACAAGGAGGTTACGCAGTCTGCCCGGGGCCACGTAGCGTGGAGTGGGCACAGACAGCGCTGCAGATCCCACCCCGTCTGCCACTTTCCTAATGTTCCTTTCTGCTGAGAAACTCAATTTAGCTATCACTTTGCCCTCTGAGTTAACGCTAATTAGAATTTCTACTGATTGATTAATTAGCAGACATTTGCTGAGCTTCTCCTACCCTTGACCTCCCGGCCAGGGCGCTGGGGTTAGAGCAATGAGTCACGCAGCTGTTCTTCAGGCCAGGCCCGTCCCACCCACTGGGGAGGAAATTCCTAACAAGTGGAAGCCCTTTGTTCACAAGAAAAGGCAGCAGAAAAAATCCAGTGTTAGCTTTGAAGCTCTCCCAGGTTAAATTTCTCTGACTCATCATGGCCAGGGCAAGAACACAAAGTCGGCCACAGGCTCACAGGAAGTATAGGTCATGCCAGGCCAGAATGGCCGGCCTGGATGGAGTGGGGGTGTTGGCTGCCAGAGCAGGCAAAGGGAGCAGGTCCGCCTCCCCTCCCCAGGGCCTGGCTTGCAGCCTCCCCTCCAGTTCCTCACTACGCTGCATCAGCATTTTCCAGTACGGTCCTTTATCCCCAAGCTCATCAGAACTGGTATCTGCTGCTTGCAGCCGAAGAACTTGTCTGCTACAGAAAAGCTTCCTGCAGGATGTGGAACGTGAGCGGATCATTCCCTGATGGACCGAATTTGAACAGGGCAGAGGAACGGGGAGATTCTCTCCAGGCAAGGAGAATGGCCCAAGTCATGGTGTGGGACACAGTGCACGTGCTGTGTCCACAGAGAGCAAGGACACTATCTGGGACAGCCTTTGACACAGGAAGTAAGGCTGTGGGGGTGTGAAAGACACATCAGCCTTTCCCCTTGCCCCTCCACCTCCTCCTGACCTCAGCAAACACTCAAGAGTCATCGCCTCAATGTGGACTGTGTATGTGAGGACAGGAGCCTGGTCCCTCATGTCTCTGCACCTTCCACACCTAAGCCCCACCCAGCACAGGAGAATTTTAGTGTTGTAGTACAGGAATTATGACGCTGAGGTATCACTCCACAACAACTATCCTAGCATAATTTACAGGGAGAGTATATGGCTTATGCAAATGAATTATGGGATGAAAAATCAGTCCTCTTGACCCATAAGAAGTCATGCACCCCTTGTCCAGCCCATGGGAGTTCAATTCCCTTGGATGGAGAGTGGAGAGAAAACAGATGGCCTGAGACCAGGGTCAGGGCAAGGCTTGGCAACCTTTAAGAGGTCTACTTAGAAACTCAGACATTGGTGTTTCTGGGAAGTGCCTGGCCCCCAGGGCTGCTTCTGTACCCTCAGAGATGGGAGTTAAATGAAGTCAAGCTGCAAAGAATGTCCCACACTAAGTGGTGACAAGGCCTGGTCTGGAGTCTGTAAAAAAACAGACTCTGAGACCTGCCCTACTCTAGGGTCTGGCAGCACTGCGGGAGAAGCAGGACACGAATCAACTGTCCTAGTCTGCTCTGTTGCTAATGACAGAAATACCTGGGTAATTTATAAAAAATAGAGGCTTATTCGGCTCACAGTTTGGACGTCTAAGATCAGGGGACCCCATCTAGTGAGGGTCTTCTGGCTGCAGCACAACCTGCTGAGGTTCGGAGCTTGAGCAGAGTAGGGCATCTCTGTCTCTTTCCCTCTCCTATAAACCCACTAGAAATCTATCACAGGGGCCCACCCTGATGCCTAACCATTTCCCAAAGTTCCCACCTTTCAACACCATAATCAGATTAAGTCTCCACCCTCTCAACACAATACCTTAACAAATTTTAGCATGTGAATTTTGGGGGGATACATTCAAACCACAGTGCACCTGAAGAGTTAAATAAAATAACATATCCAAGAGACGACTCCATGTATACAAGGAGCTGTTTCCAGGACAGTGTGTGCTGGATTTCCACATCAGTATCTCACACCATGCAGGGATCTCCTCATCGTCTCCCAGGTTGCCCATCACTCTGTCTAGTCCCCTCAGCTCCACCTCCACAGCCCCCTCTCCTCGAATCAGAAGCATCCCATCTTTGCCACTGACTGCCTGCGATCCATTGTCCACGCCACTACTGTAATGATGGTTTTCAAATGCTGTAGAGACATCCGCGTAAAGGCGGTGGAGAGGGAGAGCTTGGGCACCTCCTGCCCAACCAATGAGCATAGCAAACGGCAACAGCAAAAGAACTGGTGAATATTTGCCCACAGCAGCCAGATGGTGCCTTTACAAGGCACAACTGCTCGCCATATGTGTTTATGGAAGTCAGCGAGGGAAACAGATCCCGAGTCATGACATGGGTCCTGAATACACGTTGCATGGAAGAAACCGTATCGTGGGAAGAAGTGGGCAGATAAAATCCTGAGTACATTCTCTTAGGGGAAGATGATGAGGGGATGGGCATACATGCTGGGGCAGACCTCTTCTGACCAAGTGATGCAGGGTCTCCGAAAACACAGAGGGTTTACTAGGGCTTCCCTATTTAAATGACTCATGTTGACTTGGGAAAGCTAAAACTAAGGAATAGAAAACAAGTGAATTAAAGAAGAAAAAAATGTTGAAATATAAAGACTATATTAAAACAATCAGAGAGAATAATGGAACAATGAACTAAACAGAAATGGAATAATGGAACAAACAAAAATGAATTCACAGAGGTAGTCTCTCACTGAAGAGGAGAACCCAGCAATGGAGCAGACATTACATTGTAAACTATAATACAGGAGAAAATTTCCCTGATATGAAGGAAAGTCTAATTTGCAAACTGAGCAGCAGATAATTTTCCAGAGTGAGGTGATAGTAAATGAGCCATATTGACACAGATCTTGGGCAAATTTTTTAACGTTTAAGATACAGTGGTGTCTTCCAGTGCTCAGGCAGCAAAAACAAGTTAGGTGGTAACCAGATGACTCTACAGCATCATTCAATACCACAAAACAAATATCTAGAGTAAAGAGCTGGTGGGTGAAAAAATATGATTAAAAAAAAAAAAAGGCAGGCAAGTTGTTCAAGGATAAAGGAAATAGGCTAATATTCTCAAACATAATAGACATAATTCTAGGTATATGGTAGCCATAAGTTGATCTTGGGGGAAAAAATACTTCATCATAAAGTCCAGCTGAGCAAAGATGAAAAGAGAAGGTGTGGTAAAAACCAGCACTTGACGCCAGATGAGATTAGACTAATGGCTACAAAGAGCAAAGGGAAAAAAGGTATGTAGCGTAGGAATTCTATACCTAGCCAAGATGGTCTTTGAGTATAAAGACAAAGCAAAGGCAACCTCAAGTATACAAATATCTGAGAATTTAGGATATGTAGCCTTTCTCACGTTTTCGTGAGAAAAGTATCTTTTTTAAAAATCTAGAGAAAGAAATGATTAAAGTTTTTAAAACCTCAGGATTAGAGAAATTACGCAAAAGGCTCAGAGTAACCTTCAAATCAAGATTTTCATACTTAAAAACTATGTATTAAATTACAGAAGAGCTCAAAAAGGTTAAAAACTTTTACTAAGTAAAACCAATAATGCTGGCCCAGTTGTGGTGGAACACAGGTAGCACCACAACTGAGAAGACTGGAAGTCACAGGAGAGGCACGGATTTGATTCTCAGGCCAATCTAAACATTCTGGGTACAGTTGGCACACACTGAAATCCTAGCAAATTTGGAGGCTGGGGCAGGAGGTATGTTACACAGTGAGATCCTGTCAAAAATCTCTACCTCTTTCCTTTTATCACTCTCTCCTCCCTCTCTTATAAAGATAAAAAGAAAGAAACCAATAATACAGGAACCAGCAGTTAGCGTAATGGCTATGTCGCTGGACTCCCACGTAGTCGACCACGGTTCGCGTCTCGGACCCGGTGGCTTACAACTCACGCCGGGCGCGTGTGCGTGCGTGCCCAAGATCCCGAGAGGAGAATGGAGGAGAAGGGATTGCGGCGTGACCATCCCCCCGGGGGGTGATTTCTCGCTTTCTGTCTCTCTGTCTCTCTCTGTCTGGCGAGCGCACGCGCCCTATAGCGAAAAACCTCTCAAAAAAAAAAAAAAAAAAAAGAAACCAATAATACAATAAACAAAAAACGGGACTACATTAAATGTACAAATCAAGAGTAGGTAAACTTTTTCTTTCTTTCTTTTTTTTTTTTTTTTAGTTTTTGTTATAGTGCACGTGCCAGAGAAAGACAGAAATAGAGAAAGGGAAAATGAAAAATCATCCCCCACCCTGGTGAGGAGGGCAGGGATAGCCATGTTGCAATCCCTTCTCTTTCATTCTCCTTTCACAATTTTGGGCACACATGTACATGTACCCAGAGTAATTTTCAAGTGTCTAGGTCCAGGACTCAAACCATGCAGCTGGTTGTGCGGGATCCAGTGCCTTAAGCTCCACACCACCTGCTAGCCCTAGGTAAACTTTTTCTTTTCTTTTCTTTTTTTTTTCTTTCTTTTTTTTTTTTCTTTTTTTTTTTTTTTTTTTTTGCTATAGGGTGCGTGCGCTCACCAGACAGATGGAGAGAGACAGAGAGAAAGAAAGCTAGAAATCAACCCCTCAGGGGAGATGGTCACGCCGCAATCCCTTCTCCTCCGTTCTCCTCTCAGGATCTTGGGCATGAACGCACACGCGCTAGGTGTGAGTTTAAGCCACCGGGTCTGGGACTTGAACCACGGTCGACTATGTGAGAGTCCAGCGACATGGCCATTACGCTAACTGCTGGTCCTGGTAAACTTCTTAAAGCACCAGAAAGTACATATGTTAAGCTTTGGGGACTACATGGTTTCTATCCATCAGTAGTTAATTTTACCATTGAAGTACAATACATAAATGAATGGACAGGGCTGTGTTCTGATAAAACTTTATTTATAAAAATAGGCAGCTGGCCTAATGAATATAGTATGCCAACTCTTGCTATAGATCAATTGGAGGAAAAAGAGATCTCAACAATGTTGAATCTTCCAATCTCAATGAATATGGTGTAGATCTTCCACTCAGCAATGTTTTGAGTGTTTATGTAATGGTATTTCATAACCTTCATTAAATTTGTATCTGATGTTTTTCTGTTACTCCAAATGGTATTTAAAGTTGTTTTATTTTAATTTCCAATGATTTTTTTTAGAGAGAGATTTTTGCTATAGGGTGTGTGCACTCACCAGAGAGACAGAGAGAGACAGAAAGTGAGAAATCATCCCCTAGGGGAATGGCCACACCACAATCCCTTCTCTTCCATTCTCCTTGAGGGATTTTAGGTAAGCATGTACAGACACCTGGCATTGAGTTTTAAGCCGTCTGGTACGGGACTCAAACCGCAACCGACTATGTGGGAATCCAGTAATGTAACCATTATACCATCTACTGGTCCCAATTTCCAATATTTTTAAAAACCTGGCCTCCAGGGCTAGTCAGTGGCATAGTGATTGGGGTGGCTGGATCTCATATGGTCAACTATGTGTTTCAAATTCCACACTGGCTGCTTGAAATTCACATTGTGCATGTGTATGTGCATGCTCAAAATCCTGAGAGGAGAATGAAGAAGAAGAGATTGCAGTGTAGCCATACGCTCCCTGCCCCCCGGGGTACTTTCTCTCTTCTCTTTTTTTCTCTCTCTCTATCTCTGGAAAGCTCATGAGTCCTCTAACAAAACAAAACAAAACAAAACAAAACAAAACAAAACAAAAAATTTAAGTCAACTTTCAATACAGAGAAATACTATTGAGTTTTATATACTGACCTTGTATCTTCCAACCTTTTGTAACTCACTCATTAAATCCAGCAGATTTTTGAAGATGCCTTACGGTTTTCTAGGTAGACAATCAGGCTACTGCAAATAAAAACAATATTCTTTTTCTTTCCAACATGTATACCTTCTTAAAAAAATTGTCTTATTAGGTTGGCTAGTAACTCTTGTAGAATAATAAGTACACATAGTAAGATCAGACCTCTCGCTTTGTTCTCAGTCAGGAGGGATGCGTTCAATCACCATTTAGTATGGTGTTGTCTGCAAGTGTTCCATAGACGGACTTTGTCAAGTTGAGGAATATCCTATTATTAGTTTGCTGAGAGTTCTTATCATAAATGAGTTTTGAAGAACAGATATCAGGAAATTATCTTTCTGCCTCCGTTAAAATTATTGTATAACTATGCAATCCTTATCTCCTTATTTGGCTAATGCAGCAAATTATGACTAAGCTTTAAATCTTGAACTGACTTCATATTCCTGGGAAAACCCCCACTAGTCATGACACACATAACACACCAAAATGCTCCAAAATTTGAAACTTTCTGAGTGTCAACATGATGCCACAAGTAGAAAATTCTATACCTTGGGACCAGCACATGGTCTCTGGACTCCTACGTAGTCAACCATGGTTCAGGTTCTGGACCTGGCGGCTTAAAACTCACACTGGGATGCATGTAGTGTGTGCCTAAAATCCCAAGAAGAGAATGGAGAAGAGATTGCAGCATGGCCATCCCCCTGGAGGCATGGTGATTTCTTGCTTTCTGTCTCTCTCTTTCTCTCCAGCAAGTGCACGTACCCTATAGCAAAAATCTCTCTAAAAAAAAAGAAAAAAAGAAAAGAAGGAAAATTCTATACCTCACCTTATGTAACTGGTAGTAGTCAAAACATTGGAATCTAAACAGTATTATAATGAAATTATCTACAGTTGTGTGTGTGAGGTCTATGTAAAATATAGAGAAATCGCCCATTTTATCTAAGTTATCAGATTTATTGGCATGAGGTTGTTCATAATGTTCCCTTATTATTTGAAGAACTGTTGAGTTTGTAGGGCTACCAGGTGGTATGGTGATTAAGGGCACTGGACTCCTACATGTCTGACTGCAGTTTGAGTCCCAGACTTGGAGGCTTGCTTTCTCATTTTCTCTCTCTCTCTGTGTTCCTCTCTAGTCAAATTTAAACAAATAAACATATAAATAAATAAATAAATAAAAAGTTAAATAAAATCATTCTTTAAAAAAAGAACTATAGGGGTTTTAGTGAAATTCTCTTTTTTTTCTTTTCTTTTTTAAGAATTATTTATATAATTTTATTTATTATTATTTTTTAAATTTTGCTATAGGGCATGTGTGCTCAATAGAGAAAGACAAAGAAAGAAAGTGAGAAAGCAAGCTGCCAGGTCTGCAACTCAAACCGCAGTTGGCCATGTGGGAGTCCAACACCTTAACCACCATGCCACCTACTGGCCGCTTCCCTTCATTTTCCATGTTGACAAATTGTGTTTTTCTCTTGATTAGTTTTTGAGGAATTTATCAAATACATTACTTAATTTTGAAAAGATAAACTTTTAGCTTTAACAATCTTTTTCTGTTTAATATGTATTTTATTTATTTTTGGTCTTATCGATCTTGCTGCCTTCTTTATAATTACTTTGAGTTTACTTGCCTCTTATCTTTCTTCTTGGTGGAAAAAAAATCACTTATTTTTAAACTTTTTTCCTTCTTTAATGTAGATAATAAATAAAATAAATTTCAATTTAGGAATTGTTTGGAACTAGCAGTTGGCATAATGGCTAAGTCGCTGGACTCCCTTGTAGTCCACTGCAGTTCGAGTCCCAGACCCAGTGACTTAAACTCACGCCTGGTGCATGTGTGCGTGCGTGCCCAAGATCCCAAGAGGAGGATGGAAGAGAAGGAATTGCAGCGTGGCCATCCCCCATGGGGGGGAGGCGATTTCTCACTTTCTGCCTCTCTATCTCTCTCTGTCTTTCTGGCAAGAACACGCGCCCTATAGAAAAAACCTCTCAAAAAAAAAAAAAAAAAAGACACTTATTAATTTAGAAATGCACATTCTAATACCTAAATAAATCACTTAAAATAATAAAAAAAGAAACTTTTTAAAAAGCCAAGAGAGGGCCAAGAGATATGTAGAAAATTCCTGGATTTTTAAAAATTTTATAATAGACTTCTAAATAACTCACAAGGAAAATAAGAGAATATTTTAATATAAATTACCACAAAAACATAACATTTCAAAATACATGGGATACTGAAAAAAATTAAAGATAGAAAGCAGGAAATCACCCCCCAGGGGGGATGGCCACGCCACAATCCCTTCTCCTCCATTCTCCTCTCGGGATCTTGGGCACGCACGCACACGCACCCGGCGTGAGTTTAAGCCGCCGGGTCCGGGACTCGAACCGCGGTCGACTACGTGGGAGTCCAGCGACATAGCCATTACGCTAACTGCTGGTCCCCTAGTATTTATTCTTTTTAAAGCACTTTTACATCCAGCATTTCATCTGAACATCATAATACTCCTCTAAGCTGGGTCAGTTCATCGTATTTCTTCCCATTCTTAGATGAGATTTAAGCAGATCAGGTGGCTTGTTCAAAGTCCCAGAGCTAGTACATTAAACTCTTCTCTCCAACCCTGGACCAGTGCTGACTCCTCTGGGACACAGTTCTATTGCAGCTACACTTCATTCTGCTTGGCCTTCTATCCTCAGTCCTCCTTGGGAAATAAAGTACCAAATATGCGGGTTCCTCCCCTGAACAGTATAGTGGATCCACAGATCAGGTTAGCTTAAATTCCCCATCAAAGCTGGCAATGCATGAACCCCAATACTTTAGAAACTATGTTATTAATCGACTTCAAAATCTACTCAAGTCAGCCTCCTAGTTAAAGCAAATCAAGAAATGAAAACTTTGAACGAATGTCTATGAATTCAGGTGAGAGTGGGAGGCTGGCAACTGATATTTCAGTTAAATAAAACAGAAAGGTTTCAACAGAAAGGCATTCCCCCCAAGCCCAAATATGTAGATTTTCAGATAACAATGCTCCCCTTTCCACTTTATGAAAAGTTATCCGGAGCTCCTTGGGTTGAACACGGTTGGAAATGCCACAGGAATGTCTCTTACCCAGTCTCTGGATCCAATTGGGCTAAGATACTATACTGTTTCAGTGTCTTCTGTTTTTATAAAAAAAAAAATTGGGAAAAAAATAAAAACACTTTAAAATACCCAAAAGTGTTCCCCTACCTTCAGAGTGTTTAAGGATAGACAGGAAATGGGCCAGATGTTCTGGAGCCTAGACTGGATATCCATGTCCTCAAAAATCAACCACTCATTTGTCTTTGTCACTGATAGATTCACGAAAAGAACCTTACCCGAGGATTCCAACTTGGAAACTCAAGCCAGGAGACTGTGTCTAGACACATACGCTGCTTAGAAAATAATATCGACGTGAAGTATCTCTGTCACTCAAGAGGTATTTTTGAATGAATGAGTAGAACCAGGTAAGAATTGGTGAGTGTATAATGAACTCAGGGATTCAAAAACGATTTAAAAATCTCATTGATACCCATCTCGGTAAAACACACAAATGAGTTTTTCTCTTACATTCTGCGGGCTTCCCCACTCTGTTGTTTATTGCCACTTCAGCGCTCTGGTGGCCCTGACGCCTGGCATACAGCAGACATGATCTGGTGCTGGCTAAAGCTCAGGGGGGACTGCGGCATTAGGATGAGGAAGTACGTAAATGAGTGGATAGAGATGGTTCAAAAATACAGATTTATTTCAGCAGCTGAGCCCAGAGACGGAGTTCAGATGCTTTCTGGGATGGACATGACACTGAGCTGACTACACCCTACAAATCCCTCCCTCGGGGACCTGCTCACAGGCTCCCTGTCGCTGAGCCCCGGACTCCATCCCTGTCCCGCTGGGGAGGGCCAGGAGACACAGGCCTGCCTCACACACGTGCCTCACCTGGGCCTCACCAGGGCCTGGCCTGGAGTGAGGTTTGAGGAAGTAGCAGTTGAATACGGTGAGTAAGACAGTTTAAGGTAGACTGCGGAGGGTGTATACACCTGAATATACAGAAGCATGTACATCTGAATATATAGAAGTATGTGCTGTTTCACAAAATCTAGAGAAATGAGGGAACAGTTAAAAAATTTTTTGACCCAAACATACCACCACATAAGACATAACACAATGATATTAATAAATATGTAAATATTTAATAGATCCTTAATAAGTTTGTTAGATATAGTAAACTATTTGTTATTTTTGAACAAATTATATATAACATGTATTATCTATTATATATACATATGTTTATTTTTATATGTATTAGGTTGTCAGAAAAGTAATGACACATTTTTGCATAGAAAAACGTAGAAAAAATATGTCATGACTTTTTTAGCAACCCAATATTTACATATTTTTCCACTGGTTTAAATACTAATATAACACAGACTTATATGTAAATTTTTGTCTTATTATATTGTATATACTCTTATATATGATAGTATAGTATACACTATCAACTTAAAGGCAAACTGAGACATGCTTTGTGAGGTAAAAAGAGTTTATTTGGGCCAAGTTTGAGGACTCCAGTTCAGTATGAAGCTTGGGTGAACATTCTCAGGTTGCCCCAAACATGTGCTTCAAACATCCTCAAGCAGGTTTTGAAGGCCAAAAAAAAAAACAAATTGAAATTTTGTAGAAGCCACAAGCAGGAGGGGAGGAAGAGAAGGATCATATCAGTTGTTTTGGAGACAATTACCCTTGGCTGTCAGTGTCAATAGCACGGGTGGAATCAGTCCAAGGGAGGACCGACAGTCTTAGGGTAGGTGTCCTTGCAGCCTGGTGTCAGGCTGCAGTGGTCTTTGCTCCAGGCTGTGGTTCTGGAGGAGTCCTTGTGACAGTTCTTGTTACCAGGCATTCTAGGGTGAGAAAATGCCTCTGCCATGGCCTTTCCTGGTTTAGTTTAATCAGAGTTTACCACACATTGACAGGAATGACTCCATTTTGATTCAGAGAGACTTCCACAATACTATGTTATATAATATGTATTTATATATTATATATACTTATATGCTATTTATATAAAGATGTATAACGTATATAAAAATATATTACATATAATGCATGTATTTTCCTACCCTCTAGGAAAAAAATCTGGTAATTTGATCCGTTTCCAGTGGTTTGACTTTACTGATCATATTATCTCCTGTATGTAACTTGAAAATGCAGAACTTAAAAACATTTAAGAGAAGATAGATAGTCTTCCTGGATATTACATGTATAGGGACAAATTCAAAACAGAAAACTAATACCAAAGGGGTATCAGAAATGGATTGTTTGATTAAATCTTGTCTGAATTATCAGTTACATAATAAGAAAAGTGTTAGCTTTGCTTGCCGAGCTGAGCTGTCACTCTGTGTGGTTAATCTTCATCTAAAAGAGACCAGATACTTCTCGGTGGCAATTGAAAACCAACATTTTTCTTATTTAAGATGATTGGAATGACGGATGCATAAATCATGGCATATGAAATCCCCCATAACTTAGACCCCTTTAATACTAAACATTTGTTCACATGTCTGACGACCACAGCATGTGTAAGAAGCTTACCAGTAACGCTCGTGATAATATGGGCATTTTAAAAAATGTTAATGTTGCATTGGCCTTCAAGACACTGCCTTGAAACTGGAAGGTCAAGAAACTTTAAATGAGAGATGATCAAAAGCATTGATTTAATAAATAATTTATGAAATGTTGCAATCACTTTTGGGCCTCTGGATTTTTGTAAAAAAAATGGTAATAGCTTGCTTAATCACCTGAGTAATTATTCTGGGGGTGGGGGGCTGCGAAGATGATCATTTTGCATTTGTTCATATATCATTTTCTTAAGGTCACAAAACTGACCTATAACTCCCCTGGAAGAATCTCTTCTTTTTTTTTTTTTTTTTGGAGAGGTTTTTGCTACAGGGCACGTGCACTCGCCAGACAGACAGAGAGAGACAGAAAGCGAGAAATCAACACCCAGGAGGGATGGCCACGCCGCAATCCCTTCTCCTATATTCTCCTCCATTACTCTAGTGTAATAGCTATGTTGTTGGACTCCCAAGCAGTCGACTGCAGTTTGCGTCCCGGACCCGGTGGCTTAAAACTCACACCGGGTGTGTGTGAGTGCGTGCCCAAGATCCCGAGGAGAGAATGGAGGAGAAGGGATTGCGGCGTGGCCATTCCCCCTGGGGGGTGATTTCTCGCTTTCTGTCTCTCTGTCTCTCTCTGTCTGTCTGGCGAGTGCACGTGCCCTGTAGCAAAAACCTCTCCAAAAAAAGAGAAAAAAAGAATATAGCTTTTTTTTTTTTTTTTTTTTTTTTAAGAGGGAGTCCAGCGACATAGCCATTACGCTAACTACTGGTCCCAGAATATAGCTTAATATACAGAAAGCAAGTCAGGACACTGGAATATTAGTCACAGTGGTGAAAACAATTGGAAATAGCTACTACATTATAGAGTACTCTTGTGAGTAAACACTCCTCGGGCATTCAAAATGATGTTTGTGAAACATTTTAGTTATAGGGAAAATGCTTGAAAAGATTATATCCTATACAGTAGGCATTATTATATAATTGTAAAAAATTATGTGTCAAAAAAAGTCTGAAAAGATACACTAACACATATTTTATAAAAACATTGAATAATGATTATTGGTCTTTCTGCTTATACTGTGTTTTGACTTAAAACAAAACTTTACTTTTTAAGTTTTTTTTTTTGTTGTTGTTGTTGTTGTTGTTGGAAAGCACGTACATGGTGAGAGAGAGAGAGAAAGTGAGAAATCACCTCCCGGGAGAGATGGCCATGCCATAATCCCTTTTCCTCCATTCTCTTCTTGGGACTCTAAGCACATGTGCACATACGCCTGGCATGTTCCTCAAGCTGCCAGGGCTAAGACCTGAACTGCACAGTTGACCATGTGGGACCCATCATCTTAACCACCACCACCAATAAGCCATTACATTCTTTTATTTTTTTTTCTTTTGAATTAAATTGAGCTTTGGAAATTGGGTGGTCAGGAATGGGCTGAGCCTGCACTCAAAGAAAACAGGGGACCTGGGTCAGCTCCTGACTCCTCTCCAAACACCTGTATGTCCCCACACCACAACGGGCCTGCCACCTTAGCTGTGCCAAGTGGACTGTCTGTTTTTCCTGGGCTGTCACCTGGGGGTGACAACTAGCCAGATTCCCAGGGGGAGGATCGGAGCAAGGGCCTGCCCGTGGAGACCTGCACAGCGTTGTGCCTGCGCTTTTGTTGTTCGCTTTGCTGTCTAGCATGGCCGGCCCCTCTGCACTGGTGCACCTCTGCTCTTTCCACAGCCTTGGCACTTCCTTGGGCTCAGCTGTGCCCACCCCCTTTCTCCTCTTGTAAGTGAGAGAGGGGGACATGCTCGTAGACCTCGAAGCTCACGCTTTTCCACCAATCGCACCCAGGTGTCTTGGAGCCAACAAAAACACGTTACAAGTTGGCACCCCATGAGCGGCCTCTTCTCTGAGGAAAAGCAGAGTCGAGAGAAGGCCACTCAACTGAGAAAAGTCTGGAGCGAGTGAGCAGGGGACAGACAGGGAGCTGAGCGGCTCCGTCTGCGTGGCCAAGCCAAGTGGGACGCTCATCTAAATGGGCCTGCCAGGCCTCTAGGCACCACTGGCCTTGCGCTGGGGCGTGTCCCAGGTCCCTTGGAGGACTGGGCCTTCAGCGGTTAAAGTACCTCTTGTGCTTTCTCGCTTCTGAAAAGTCAACCAGCTGTCATTCCAGGTGACTGACGATAGCCATTGTACAATAGAAACAGACTGGCGTGGAGGTGGGGGTGAGGAGCCTCAGGCCGGGTCCCATGGGTGTAACCTACGGAGCTCTGCCGGGTGCCATGCAATACGGGTCAGGTCTGCTGGAACCCCAGGGAGTGATCACACCTTTCGGAGTGAGTGGCTGGACAAAAACTAGGGCCACCCTCGGTTGCGGAAGAAGCCTTCATGCTATGAGACGTGGTCACCATCTATTCCCTGCACATGTCACACACCAAGAGCAAAGCAGGGCCACCCTGGAGATGCCCTTCTGTGCTCGGTTCCCCCTCTGAGGTGGCCCTCCCTGTGAATGCTGTCCCATCTGCAGAGGAGAGGAGAGCAGGGCAGGCAGGGAGCGGTTTGGCTGCCCGTGAGGACTGGTAAGTCCTTCGCTTGCGGAAGCCCGAGGGCGTCTTTCTGGGGACTGGAGCCAGTGGGGCCACTCCGAGCCTTTCTTCTTGTAGAAATCAGGCTGGAAAGAACCTTGAGGGAGGGGTGTTAGAGGGAGGGCCTGAGACCAAAGCAGATTCCAGGTGTGAGCCCTGATAGGGACACAGTGTGGGGCAAGGGAGGACTCAGGGAGGCTTCTCCTTTCACTCAGCGGGGTGTACTCACAGCACCAAATCCTGTGATGAGGAAGGCAGGGAGTGGGCTGGTGCGAAAGGGGCATAGGGGGGCTGCAAGGCTCAGGCTGAGAACCTTCAGGCAGCCCCAGGAGGCCGAGTCAGTGGCTGGGCCCGCAGGTCACGGCTTAGAGAGGGCCCAGGTGGGGCCAGAGGCGGGTGCTGTCAGCATGCAGAGGGCATGTGGAGAGACTGCAGGAAGAGGCCCCATCTGCAGGCGGGACCCAGAGCACTCACGGATGCTGTGAGTCAGAGACCAGAGGGGTCTACCAAGGGGACTGAGAAGCAGCAGGAAGAAGGAGGAAGGGAAAAAGGGAGCTGTGTGTCCCAAAGCCAAGTGACCCAGAAGACAGCCATTACACCTGGCTTCTCCTCCTGCCTTCCCACATGGGATCTACTTTGCTATCTGCCTGTTCCTCAGTGCAAACCCTCCTGCTAAGAGTCACAGAGATTTCCCTTCATGTGTAAAACTTCTCTGCAAATTTCCTCCAAAATACACAGGTTTCTCACTGAAAGCACACACGATTCGAAAGCTCAGTGAGACTAAGCCACTTGCCCGAGGTCACGCAGTAGGTCCATCCTGGTTAGAACCCAGGGCTATCCAGCTGACTCTCTTCACCTTGCAGAACACCTGCAAGAATGTGCCATGGATTGGGAAACCCAACCTCCCCACGCCCTGAAGTGCTGTGACACCGAGGAACAAGAGTGCATCTTCTGGGGACAGCTGAAGTGACATAGTGACAATGTGAGTGGCCCTTGGGTTAGTAAACCAACTCTTCTCTTTGCCCTGGGGCTCTCCTATGTCCATCCGGCGGGGGAGAAAGCACAAGAGTCCTCAAATGCACGGTTCACTGATCATTCTAAAAAGCCCACAGTGATCAGAGAGTCAGTTCACACAGCGGGCCCAGAGCTGCAGGCCTGGCTCCCAGAGCTGCAGGCCTGGCTCCCAGGTCAGTGCTCCTGCCCAGCGCACTGCCGCCTGCGCCCCTCCCTCACGGGGTACCTCGGAGCCTGGTGGGGAGACCGATGTGGGTCCATATCTGTCCCACAGCATGATCCTGGAAGCTGGGCCTGGAGGCGAGCAGTGTTCAGGACAGGGCTCACTCATCCTGCTCGCCCATGGGTGAGGGAGGGAGGGAGCCCTGCCCTGGACCAACACCCAGCACCCTGTGCTGGACAGGTGAGACCAGCAGCACTTATCAGTCGTGAAAACCCAGCCCTGGAGAGAGGACCCCGCATGCCATGCAGGGCCACACGGGGTTTTGCTCGGGAACAGAGAACAGGCCGGGCTGCAAGAGGCAAGCTTTGTAGTAACAAGAGGGTGAGGAGGCCCCTAACTTCACAGGAGTACGTGGCTGGTTGTTTGAAAAACTCCATGGCTGCAGGGAGCCGAAGCCTCTACTGGGAGTGGGGGGGGAGCCGTAGTGGCACCTGGCCATGTGACAAGGAGGGTTGTTTGGCTAGGGTGCCCTACCTGTGGGGGCAGAGTGGGGAGGCATGGAGGCCACTCAGCCCCTTTCTGTCTGCCAGGTGTCGGGGAAACGCATGAGAATGAACCTTCATTTAAGGCCTGGAGCTGTGGCAGACTTCTGAGAGTGGGGCCCGATGGCTGAGGAGACAGAGGCTGGCCAGAGGGAGGAAGGGCTCCCTGGGCAAGGGCCGCACGTTCCCAGGCCTGCAGCAGGAAGGAGCAGAGAGCAGGGAGCTGCCCTGGCCCACACAGAGGGTACCAGGGTGCAGGGAGAGGTAGCCAGGCCCTGAGAGCCTGGGTGTATGTAGGGCCGTTCTCGTCTGTCTTGTCAATAATCATAGAAAATATACCTCGAACCGAGTGATTTATAAAAATAGAGGATTATTCAAATCACCGTTTGGAGGTCTCAGGGCCAGAGCCATCTCTGGTGAGCACCTTGCAGAGTCCTGATCACATCCAAGGAGTTAGAGAGGGGCAGAGCAGGTAAGCTGTGTCCAAGCCTTCTCTGTTCCCATTGCATTCCCTTCCTCTTCCAGCCTGCCAGGACTGTCACAGGGCCCAACCTTAATGACCTCCATCCTAATCCCCCAAAGGCCCCTCTTTCCACACCATAAAGGTATTACATTTCCTCCTAATACCACAGTGATTCAATGAAGTTCCAGCACATGAAATTTGGGGGGACACCCAAACCAGAGCTGAGGCTGTTGTTGGCTGGCGTGCCCAGCACATGGCCTGCCTATCGGCCAGGTGCAATGGGCAGGCCTCCGTGCGCCAGTCATTCTCAAGGGTCTGTGAGCAAGAGCAGACCCTGCTGGAAAAAGGCTGCTGCCTAATGAGAGCCAGGTGGGGCCACACCCGCCTGTCTGGCGGCACCTCCGCCTTTGATCAGCGATAAGGGCCTAAGTGTTCCCAGGACCCTGGCCTTCCCCCACAGCCTGCTCGGGCCTAGCCACCACTTCCCCTTCAAAGTCACCTCTCATCGCGCCTGCCTCAGGGGCAGACAGAGGTGAGACCTGAGATCTTTCCCCAACTTTTCTGCAAAACACCCTGATGCCCCCAGCACGCAGGCACACCCCAGCACCACCCTTGCTGCACAGGGGACACAGAAGGAAACTGGCTAATGCCTGCTCCTCACAGACCTGGGTTCCAGTCACCAGCTGCCTCCTCTGTGATGCAGCCTCAGAAACCCCAGGGGGCGGGGCTGTGGAGGCTGAGATGACACCCAAATAGCCTAACCTAAGTTAACGTCCCCACGCAGGAAAAGGCCCTCCACATCCTCCTCATCCTAAGTAATTGCAGTTGCAAGGATTCTGTTTCCATATAAGGTCACCCTCACAAGTTCAGGGGTTAGGACTTGGGTATGCCTTTAAGGGAATATTTGACCCAATATTTGCTAGTGTTTTCTAGCACTCATGGACAGAACCACACAGACGCCGAGGAGCTCAGGGCTCCTCTCCCCAGCCTTAGCCTTTCAGGAGACAGACGCAGAGATGAGCCACTTCCTGGAAGTGATTACGATGATTACGACGTGAGGTCTTAATTCCTCCTGCTGCCCAGGGCTGCCCGGCAGATACTGGATGTGAATTTATAGACCAGGGTGTAAATAGGCCTCCTTCCTCAGCAGGGTGCAGAAAGTCAGCTGCTGGCTGAGCCTCCCTGCCTCTACTCCTAGCCCCTGGATGGTTATTTCTTCTGAAGCAAAGCCTGTGTCCAGCGGCCACACTACCATCTGTGGCCTGCAGGGTAGGGACTATGGGAGCATCGAGGGGAGGAGCACAGAGCACAGAGAAGGAACCTTAACTGGAACCAAAAAAGGGTGCTAAGCATGAAAGACTTCCTGGTGAGGGTGGTGGGTGCACCGACCCCCAAGGGAGGGGTGGGTGCTGGGGAGGAGATGAAAGGGGAGGGTCCCAGCAGAGGCCTGTAGGGCAGGAGGAGATGCGGATGGCCTGCCCGCGCCCTGAAGGAGGCTGGGTCTCTGGGGCAGACCTGGGAGACAGAGCCGCACAGCTGGGGCTCTGTGAAGAATGGGGCTGTAGGAGGCAAGGGCTGGGCTGCTCGGGGCTAAGCACTTGCAGGTCACTCCGCAGCAACCCCCGTGGGCCTGGGGCTGAGTGACCTCCCTAGGGCCTGGGGTCAGGAACGGGGCCTTTCCCCATGTCTCGGTTTCCTATGTGCTACATGCCAGTACTGGCCTACCTCAGCGGTCCTCGGGGCAGGCCATGGGGCAGGATTTCCCAGGGAGGCTGCGGGAAGTCAGATTACCAGGCTGACCCTGACAGCCCGCGGCTGCCGGCTGTTGGAAAGCGGCCTCCTTTCAGCCCATGCTCTCTGCAGGGAAGGTTGAGGGTCCAGGTCAGCCAGGAGAGAGGTGGGTGTGCCCACGACCCACTGTGGCTGTGAGGCCAGCACTGGTGAGAGATGGGCTGCAGTGAAGAGAGGAAGGATGAGGCCAAGGCTCGGGGCCACACGGTGCAAGGAAGGCCGGAGACACCTAGCCAGACGTAAGAGGGGCGGGTTTGGGGGCAGGGCGATAGTGGACACACTGAGTCTGTCTGTTGGGTCTCAGACGTTGGCGAGATGTCTAGACCGAGAGGTGAGGTAGGTGGCCACACAGAGACGTGGGACTCTGGACCTGGAGAGGGCACAGTGGCACAGGGCAGCATGCACCCTAGTGGAGTTCTGCTCATTTCAGAGGAAGGCGTGGAGCAGGAGCCAGCTCCTGAGCCAGTAAGTGACACGTGCAGGTGTGACACATCTGGCCGGTCCTGGGATGTGACAGGACTGAGGGTGCTACGGCCACGTCCGCAGCTGGGGAGAGGCTAAGAGAGCCCCTGACCTTGCACCTTCTGCACCGCTCCCCTCCCTGGGGGTTGGCCTCTGACCTGGGGAACAGGAAGAGCCGTGCTTCCTCCCCCACCGGCCTTTTGAAAGGATGGCAGAGCGTGCATCACAGCTGTGGGCCTCGTTCGTCTTCCACCTTGCTGCGTCTGCTAGGATGCTCAGGACCAACCTAGGTTTCTTTCGTGCAAGTGGCAAGATGTCAGGGGCCGTGTGGCAACTGGGTCACTCCAGGACTGCGCTGTCCTTACTCGACTTCAGCCTGACTCCCTTCCTTCATTAAAATCTCATCCTCACTGTGTGATCTTATGGTTCACCCACGTGCTTAAATCAGGCAAGTCTATAAATAACTCGATGGATGGTTATTTAACCACGGAGAGCGCCCTGCTCAGCTTTACAAAGTTTGCCTTGGCATTGTGCCCACTGTGGGTGGCCAGTTACTGGGAAGAACCCGGTCACAGTGGACGTGTTCACTTGGAGCCCAGACAGGTTCTAGAGGGACCCTTGTAGCACTTCAGCACGTGGGGCAGAAGGGAACCTGGTGACAAAATGTTGGCCATCTACCACAAACGGCACATGTATTTTCTCCCTTCATCACCAGCCAAGCCTGAGGAGTGGGCCTTGCATCTCCTTTTGCAGACGAAGATGCTGAGGCTCGGGTGCAGTAAGAGACCTGCCGGAGTCGTGCTGTTAGCCTGCGTCGCCCAAGTTGGAGCCCTTGCTCTTAGCTGGAGCACACGAATGGCTCATCTGGGGAGACAGCTCTGAGTGGGAACGCTCAGCCCGGAGGCAGCATGGCTGAGCAAGACCTGCTGAGGCTTCCAGAGGGGAAGGCGTGGGAGGCCACATAAAGACCCCTCGGAGTCATCTGTGCCCTACTCCTAATCCCCAGGATCTGGGAACTTCTTGGGCTTCATGGCTCAGAGGAATCAAGGTCCTACCACAGTCAGACAGTTGGGTTATTGAGTGGGTCCAGTGCACCCCGGACCCTTCCGTATGAAGGACAGAGGCGGAAGCAAAGGCTGGAGTGATGTGGCATGAGAAGGACTTGACCCAGCGTTGCTGGTTTGGAGGGTGAAGAAAGGGGCCATGAGCCAAGGAATGCGAATAGCTTCTAGACATGGAAGAGGCAAGGGATGCTTCTCCCTGGGAGCCTCAGGAAGGAACCAGCTCCCCCCACACCCCCCCCAATGCTGGACTTCTGACCTCGGTCAGAAAGGTCATAAACGGGGATTGTTTGAGCCGGTAAGTTACGGTAACCATGGCAGCAACAGGAAACTAACTCAAAGGCTTAGATGTGGTTCCGAAAAATGCCGGTGGGCAGTGGGCTGTGCATGGAGGATGGAGCAGCCGCTCACTCCTTTCCTCTTGGTCAACCATGGCTGGAACGGGGAACCAGGAGCCCCACCAGGAGAGTGGGTAAAACTGCAGGATCTGGGCAATGGCTGAAGAGGCTGAGGCTGCCACGTGTAGGGAGCAGGACGAGGAGACCTTGTCTCCTTCTCCATGTCGCGAGGGTTGTCACAGGGCAGCGGAGACCAGAGGAGGCTCTGACTCCACATTGGGAGGAGAAGTGGTGTCAGGGAAGTGGTGCCCAGGCAGAGAAGACTTGAATGGTAGTGAGCTTCCCGGCCCTGGACATGTACAAGCAGGAGTCAGTGCCTGTCACCGAGTCGGGCTATCTGAGTCAGAGATGCTCCCCAGCACGAATTTGTGGAAACATCTGCAGTGGAGCCTTTGGGTGATGGGGAGGTAGGGTGTGTAGGGAAGGGAGCTTGGGGTCCAAAGAAGCCTGTCGTGGTCCTTAGAGGTAGCAGGCCTGGGAAAGCAGACCTGCCCAGCTAGCTCCTTCCCAGAGTCGATCCGAGGCCTCGGTCCTCACTCTGTCCTGTCCTAGCAGGATGAACTTGGGCAAGTGTTGTTCCCTCTCTAAACCTCGTTTTCCTACTGGCACAAAGTGAGCGCTGACATAGGCTTTGCAGAGGTGTAGGGATGGCCAACAGCTGTAACCTCAGAAGCCCAAGAACGGTGGGTGCCCTCTAAGCCAGGGCCTCTTGTTCACTTCCCACCCCACCCCTATACTGAGGCCTGAAATTGCCAGGATGCCTGACTGACAGAGCAAGACTCAGTGTTGGTGAACAGCAAACTGTCCTAGGCACTCCTGCTGCTGACCGAGCAGGGACAGGTGGGTCAGATAGTCCCCCTGCAAAGAAGAAGAGGACCTTCCTTACTCTGCCTCCAGGACCTCATAGTTCCAGAACAGTGTAGTAGAAGGGTATTTAAAGACTGTGCTAGGGTCTCCATTTTGAAAATGGAGAGTTGGGACCAGCAGATGGTATAATGGCTATGTCGCTGAACTCCCAGGTAGATGACCGCGGTTTGAGTCCTGGACCCAGTGGCTTAAACTCATGCCAGGCATATTTGCATGTGTGCCCAGGATCCTGAGGGGAGAATGGAGGAGAAGGGATCGCGGCATGGTTATCCCCCCCGGGGGGTGATTTCTCGCTTTCTGTCTCTCTCTCTTGCTCTTTCTGGTGAACACACGTGCCCTATAGCAATGCCCCTCCCCCCAAAAAAAAAAGAGTTAAAAAAAAAGAAAATGGAGCATCAACAAAGGGTTTTGGGGGGGCAATCACAGTAGTTTACCCCAGGGGTCATTTTAGATAGCTTTAGACCAGTACAGGATCTTTAGGATGGATACAGGCTTCTGAGTGGATATAATTTGGGGTACTCTTTAAGAAAAAGAACATAAGGCCCAGCCCACGGTAGATGCTGCCACCTGGGAGGCTGAGGCCACGCGGGTTTGCTTCCCGGCCCACCCTAAAAGATGGACACGCTGATGCGGGTTCTATGGTCCCAGCTACGTGGGAGGCTGAGGCAAGAGGATCGTGACACGATGAAGCCTCGTCTAAATAAAAATTAAAAAGTAAAGAAGAACTACAGAATTACAGAACTGCAAAGACAAATTTAGTTATAAAAGTGAACATTTACATAGAATAAGGAAAGAAATGACAAATGACACCATTACAATAGGTGACAAATGCAAAAAACTTCAAAATTCCAGAAAAATTACATCAGTCTCCCTGAAATCCCCGCGCTGCTTGTTTTCCTCGTACGCGTGTTTTGGTTGTGTGCTCTGTGTCTTCCCACATGATGATGATTTACCAGCATCTTCCACAGAGAAAATTCGGACTTGTTTTGTCAAAGGTTGCTTTTGACCACTGACAGTTAGAAGAAGCTTCAGCTATACTATTCATTTTTTAATCACATGAATTATGGCGTGGTTGTCAAATTTGGGGCTATCTCTATCAAATCCCTTTTATGCTCAAGATGTAAGACTTCAGGGCATTCCCCATGTTCTTGGTCATAACTAATCTCAAACACTCTCTAAACTAATGATGGATTTCGACCAATTAGTCATCAATGTCCTCACTATGTGGAATATTGTGAAATTTACACACTCTTTAATGACATCAGATGTTTTGTGTCAAATTGGCAAGAAATCCCTTGGTCTCCATCCTTGTCATTCTTGGGTCACACCTCACAAATAAAATATCTATGCCTTAATTCTTGCTGCTTTTTGGAGGTCCCAGGCTAGGTCACATGGGATACCTGTAAAGGGTAATTGTTTTCTCATCTATTTCTACCCTTCACAGCCCCAGGAAGGTAAAATGACTAATGCTTGGCACGTTTGGGAAAAAAACTGGATGTCTTGGCCAAGCTCTGACTTCCTTGCAAGGGGTTGCCAGAAGAGGCCGGATGAGGAGGCCTGATCTGGTCTAGCGTTGCTTGGAGCTAGGTGGGCACATCAGCCTGGCCCACTTGCCTCTCATTCTCAGTTGCATTTTTGACCTCGACCTTCATTACTATGACAGTGATTCTAAAGGGCTCCATCTGTTGGCTTCTATTTCACTTCTAAAGTGCTGAGCCCTGAGCCAGGTCCACCTCAGTCTCTCTGGGTCCTAGGGTGGAGCCAGGGTCTAGAGCACAGGAGGAGGCCTGAGATGAGGACTATTGTTGCTGCTGTCGAAGACAAAAACGACTGTTTAGTATTGGAGTACCCTGACCTGCATTCCACCCACCCAGGGCCTAGAACCCCCACTAACAATCCTCAGGAGGTTCCAGGGAGCAAGAGACCTCAAAGAGCCAGCATTCTGTTCCATGCCCTTTGGAACTATTCTGGAACTTTCAGAGTTGCTATTAAAACCAGAGCCTACTAAGCCTGCTGAGAGAGCTCTTGAGTACAATGTAACTTGGACACTTATCAAAGGGTCCATCCCGGCAAGGTGCCAGAACAGGAGTCACCATGACCTGACTGGGCAGGGATCTGGCCTCCAC
The DNA here is from genome assembly GCA_026018925.1 of Tupaia tana. Lineage (NCBI taxonomy): Eukaryota > Metazoa > Chordata > Mammalia > Scandentia > Tupaiidae > Tupaia > Tupaia tana. Next base: position 12,837,884 of record JAKSZU010000005.1, read on the forward strand.
AGGGCCCTGCTGGAACCCCTGTTTACTCTTTCAATAACCATCATGACAGAAGACAGAACTGCTATTAAAATCGTTGATCTTTCCATAAGCTTTTCTCCCCAGCCTTTCATCTACAAAGAGCCTACTCCTGATACAGGGAACACACACACACACACACACACTTTATTTGGAGAAACTTATTAAAATCAGGTAAAACCATCAAGAGTGTCCTCATCCCAGTGAGCTCTGACTATAACCACAAATGCTACTGAACGAGGGTGCCTCACTGTCAAGGGTAGGAGAATTGGAGTAGGGATGAGGTTGTTAACTTTTATGGACCACTGTGATAGTGGGCCCCCCACTCCACAGCTCCTCTAACCTAGAGCTGGTACCGAAAGAAAGACATGGTATGAACGAGTTATTACCATTTTGGGAGACGGCCAGGAACTCATTGTTGTCATGGGGTCTGCAATGCCAGCTTTCTGCATAGGGAATTAAACCCCACAGCCAACTACCCAAGACCTAACAGAAAAGACAGAGCTCATCATCTTTTCTCCAAAGCTTTCCAGCTCTTGCCATTATCATGAGAGGTCCCATTATCTATCTAGTCATCCAAACCAGGGACCCAAGGATAACCTTGTCCCCTCCCTCCCTCCAGTCCCCACATTCAATTCATGACCAGATGTTATCCATTCTACCTCTGGGGGGAGCAGGATTGGCCTGGTTGGATCAGTTCTGGCACTTGTTCAGAACTTAATATGTTCTTGCTTGGGCAATTATAAAATTTGCCAAGTAATTGCCCCCAAGTGCAGCTTCTCCTCTTGAAATCCATCCTCTATCTACTTCCAAGATCTTTCTAAAGCATAAATCTTACCAGTGCATTCCCTTCTTTGACTCTCCATTTTCAAAATGGAATCCCCAACATAACCTATAAAGCCCCCTCTGACTTGGCCCCACATCTGGGACTGCTTTTTTCTTTTCCACCTTTCTTAGCCTGGGTGACTTCTCTAAGACTCAAATCCAACAGCACCTTCTCCAAAAAGACTTCAGTGTTGTACAGGTTCCATTTGCCCTTCCAAATCCACCCTCCACCCATATCCATCCAATAGTGTGCCTTGGCAGACTGACCTTTATGGACTTCATCAACAGGCCCCTGTATTAGTCCATTATTGTGCTGCTAAACAGAAAAACATGAGACTAGGTAATTTTTGAAGAATAAAGGTTTATTTGTTTCATGATTCTAGTGGCTAGAAAAATCCAAAAGCATGGATCTGGATGGAGTCTGGCTTCTGGCTGGGGTCTGGTGCTAAGTCATAACAGGGCCAAGTGAAGCAAGCAAACAAGCAAGTCAGCAGTCTTGGGCAGAGAGCGAGAGACAGGAAGATGAAACAGACTTCCATTTCCTCTATTTGTCCCTCCCACACTCCCAGGTGATTGGATGATGCCTTCTCATATTGAAGAAAGGCCTTCCTCTCTTAATCCACTAACTCACATGTCAATCTTATCTGGAAAAGTGCTCACCCACACGAAGATGGATCTTGCTCTTAAAGATCTTGCCACCTCCCTGGGCAAGTCTCGTAGCCTATTGGTTAAGAAAGCTGGATCACACAGGGTTGACTACAGTTTGAAACTTTGCCCCAGGATCTTGAAAACCACACCAGGGACATGTGCATGCATGCCTAAAATCCCAACACAATGGTGAAATGGAGGAGAAGGTTTTGTGGTATGACCATGTCCCAGTGTTTTCTCCCTCCCTCTCTCTGCCTCTCTGTCTCTGGTGACCCCACATATCTCTGGCAATTAGCAAACAATAAAAATTTAAAAAGATATTACTATCTCCCAATACCATTACATAAGGACCAAGTTTCAACACGTGAACCCCTGAGGGAACAAACCATTATCTAAACCATAGCAGTGCCTTCTTTCTTTTCTGTGACCAGTGGAAGGCCACCAAGAGACTGGAGGTAAAATAGATTCTGATATTGGGCTCCCTCCCTCAGAACCATCTTGGTTGGCTGAACCCTTCTGCTAAAGCCTCCCATCCCTTCAGGTGGCCTCTCAACATAGCTCTCCTGGGAGTCTAGCCACCTCTCCACTGCAGGCCTGCCAGGACAATGGCTGCCCTCAGGCGCCACAATTTCCCTAAAGTTGTTTCCTCCACTGTGTGTATAGGCCCTATTCAATCCTCGAAACACCCAGTCAGAGTGTGCCGTCTGCTTCCTGCCTGACTGTAATTGCTACCAAAGTGGCTCGGAGGCTCTGATGCTAGGATGAAGGACTGTCAGGGAAGAGGTAGACTCTTGAGATGTGAGATGGAGACACTTGGGCAGACACAGGTGAGACTAAGCAGTATGGATTTCCAAATCCTCCTGAGCCTCTCCCACTGAGAGGCCAGCCGTCCCCGCACAATACATCTCTCAGCAGCTGGAGCTGGTTGCCTCCTCACACAGGATGCTAACTATTCTCTGGATCTTCTGCCACCACCTCTTACTGACTCCAGGCTCACAACGGTCATCTGATCTTCACCTAGACCTGACAGAAAAGTCCCAGAGCTGTCCCGAGAGGAGACCGTCTATATGCTGACTTCTGGAGGACCTCACCCAGACGTGGGTCCTGAAGGCATTTCACAAGGGAGATGAAATTTGAGGCTGATCCCTCCACCTTAGTGACACGAGTGAACTCCCCAGCTCCCCAGGATCTGGGATTTAATGTGCGAGACCTGAGCCCCTAGGAGAAAAGCAATTTGCTTCTCACCTTAGAGAGAACATTCTGGAAATACCATAGCAGAGTTCTAGACACTGAGAAGTCTCATTGATTTGACAGGACCCTGAACTTTCTCAGGTTTTGTCTTCCACACGTCTTACTGAGACAGCGAGGGGGCTTGGCAAGTGCCCTCCCCAAGCCCAGTTGGCGCAGTGTCATCTGTGCAGATCAGTGAGATTCTTTTTGAAATGTTAAGATGCTCAAGATCTGTCCAGGTTATATGGTGAGCAGGAAGACTAATAGAGCCTCAGGTAAGGGAGCAAAAGTGCACATAGTGCCTGTGAGCACAGGCAAATTGCTCCTCATGATCTGACCTTTCTCCAGAGGGAGGCAAAGGAAAGCAGTTGCAAAGCTACTGACTGCACATCAGCCGTGCGTTGCTCTGCTTGAGGAAGGATGTTCCATTTAGCGTCGCAGCCACTGCTGACACACCCATCTGGGTACGTTTGTGATTACCTAGACTCACTCTAGATCCATCTGCTTCTGCCTCTACCAGACTAAGAGGGAGTGGTAGTGGAAGAGGGTGGGATAGGGCTAGAATCACCTCCCCTGCATCTTCCACATCTACATTTTTGTCTCTCACCTCTTCATTTCTCCAGGAAGGAGCGCTGCTTTTAGTTTATTATCTTGGTAGGAGAGGGAGCAGTTATTCTCCTCAGTCTTTCTGACCATAATGGCTCTCAGTTCAAAACTCAGGGGGCCAATGTGGGGATTCTGTCAGGTATATTTCATTTTTCTTACAGTTACGGTACAATACACATAATATCAAATTTACCCTTTTCACCATTTTGAAGTGTACAGTTTGATGGCCTTAACTGCTACATGCACACTGTCATGCAAACATCACCAACATGCACCTCCAGCACTTTTAATCTTCTCAAACAGAAACTCTGTCCCCGTCAGACACCACCTCCCCCAGCCCTCGGGAGCTCCCATGTACTTTCTGTCTCTATGAATTTGGCTCCTCTAGGGACCTCAAGTGAGTGGAATAATCACATCTGTTTGTCCTTTAGTGACCAACATAAGTCACGAAGCCCAATGTCCTCAGAGTCATGGGCTTTTGCCAGTTCTGTGTATGCTTCCTCCACCATGCGTCTCGGGCCATGGGGAAACAGCCACGGGATATGTCCATAGTCCTCCTGGGCTCTCTGTGAGGTGAGTGGGACCAAAATTCCATCTACCCTTGACTTCCCTAAGCCTCCACTTGACCCTACAGGCCAGGGCAGCCTGTGAGGTCCCTAAGGATTAACATTGGTTTGAAGCTGTCATCTAACATGAGACGGGGCAGTTCCTTCTCCCCAGTGCACATCCTCCTTCAGTGGTCTCAGGCGCCTCTGGGGGAGGTCTGGGGGGAGGTTTGTGGTAATGCCATGTTATTTTTTGGTTTTGGTTTTTGTTTTTTGAGAAAGAGATTTTCGCTATAGGGTGTGTGCGCTCACTGAAGACACAGAGAGAGACAGAGAAAAAGGAGATGAGAAATCACTCCCCAGGAGGGATGGCCGTACTGCAATCCCTTCTCTATTCTCCTCTTGGGATGTTGAGCACGCATGCCCGGAGTAATGCCATGTTGCAACACCTGAATCTAGGTGTCTGCTCACAGGATCTAGAACTTCTTGGCTTACCTGTGGGCAGGTCGTTTATTTGGAGATGCTCCCAAAGGCATGTTGCAGTGGTGGGGGGATGGAAGGGGAGCCAAGAAGGGCAAATGAGCTACAGAGTGAGTTCCAGCTGGACAGCTGGACAGCTGGGGCTCAACCCCGCCGAGCAGGGCATCCTTAGAGAGACTGCGCAGAACGCAGTCCAGAACTGGCCCTGCATAAGACCAATGCCCACCGAGGGCCCTCCATTATTCATTGAGGGTTGTCTGGGATATTGACTCCCTGACTATTCTGGCTTGCCCTGCAACTGCCTGGGTTTGCTCCCAAGGCCAGAGAGTGCTTCTAGGAAGAAGGTGCACATGCTTGGGCCAGAAAGGTCTAAATATGCATGGACACTGGCCATCAGAGGAAACTGAAGGCCAGCCTGGGGCAGGAGATGGGGCATGGTGGGGCACAGTAGTGAGGAGACACAGAGAGGACCGCAGAAGTTGTTGGGATTGGGAAAGCAGCAGGGTTTTCATACCAGATTTCTCACTTCAGGTTGGGGCAGGGTTTAGTTGCCCTTTCTGAAGCAAATGAGCTTATAAGGGGCACAGCCTCTTCCATTAGCTCATGCAGAATCTGCTGGTTGGTGTGGGTACACATTTTTCTGCTCTTACCCCAAGGGCAGTTCTTAAGACAGAGCAATTCCTGTGGAGGGCTTTCCTCCACTTCAAAACATCACAGCCATGCCAGGCGTACATGTGCAGCCCGAGTGGTCATCTCTGACCAGCACAACAAGGCTGCTTCTAAGAACTTAACCAACCAATTCGTCCAGGGGGAAAGAAATGGATGCTTTCCTTAATGAGTGCCTGGCTGGGAGCCGCGGCTGGCTGCTGCCTCTGTCATTAACGACAATCAGACTGTTATTAATTTATATTCTGCCTCTTAAAAGAAAATCTATATGTGCAGAGACCATGAGGAACACCTTGCTGCTCATTTGCTTTCCAAATCTACCTAAATTATTCAGGCAGCTAATGAATTTGCCTTCTCCGGCACTGTACCATATTGTCTAGACAGATTCCAGTGTTAATAGCAGAGCAAGCCCTGCAGCCTGGCCGTCAGCGGGAAATAGTTGCACATAATTATGCAGTTTCCTAAAGAGGTGATTTCCTGGCCCAGGCCTGGGTGTGGAGGCCAGCACAAGCCGATATTTGCATATTTCTCACCAGTGCTTTCCCCCCAGAGCTGAAATGCTGAGCAGGGAAACTCCCACGGAAGTCATCTCAGTGTACTTCTAGGAACATCTAGAGAATGCATCTGCCTTTAGGAGTATAGAAAAACAGATGGGCACTAACCACTGGGTATCCAGAAATGACTGCAGTGTGTCAGCTAACAGGATGCTTGCCAGCTCTGGAAGATTCTTCTTGACCCCAGCCTCCCCATCACATCAGTCCAATAGGTACTCATTCTGCCGGCACTGGGCTGAATTCTGGGGACATGGAGGGCACTACACAGCAGACTCTGACCTAGTGCTTCCTGAGTATCAGAGAGTGACCAGCATCTCCGAGGCACCCAGGAGTCTCCGAGGGCAGGTCCACATGCAGGTGCAATGGAGCAGCGCCATTCTTGACCTCAGGACTCTATACCCCTACTGTGGCCAGAATGAGACCGGGATACTCATCCAGAAGGCTTAGGGATGGGTACATGGACCAAATTGGATCCTCTGAAAATCCACATATTCAAGTCCTAACCCCCAGGACCTGAGAATATGACTGTTTGGAGAGAGGGTCTTTAATATGGGGTTGGGTAAACTGAAGATGTAGGGTGGGCCCTGATCCAATCTGACTGAGGTTCTTATAAGAAGAGGTAAATAGGGGCCAGCAGATGGTGTTAGCAGTTACGCCGCTGAACTCTCATATGGCTGACTGTGTTTCAAGTCCCAGATTCCGGTGGTTTAAAACTCATGCCGGGTGCATGTGTGTGTGTGTGTGCCCAAAATCCTGAGTGGAGAATAGAGGAGAAGGGATTTCAGTGTAGCCATTCCCCCTGGGGGTTGGTTTCTCACTTTCCCTCTCGCTGTCTCTGTCTCTCTCCAGCAAGGGCAGTCACCCTATAGCAAAATCCTCCTAGGAAGAAAAAAAGAAGATGGGAATAGGATACAGACAGGTAGAGAAGGATGACCATGTGAGGCCAACGGGGAAATTCAGTCAGCCTCAACTCACAGAGAGAGGCCTCAGGAGGAACTAAGCCTGCTGGCAGCCTGCTCTCAGGCTTCCAGGCTCCAGAACTAGGAAAAACACATCTCTGCTGTCAAGCCCGCAGTCTGGAACTTTGTTATGGCAGCCCTGGTGGGAGTAGGAAGCCCAGCTCTGTAGTCCCACAAAGCTGCCTGTGGGGGTGAGACAAGAGGTCACGTGTTTGGTAGCGCCTGGAGGCAGCTGCGCACTGTTGCCTTGGACAAGGAACGTGTGGTCCTGCTCCAGCAGGTTCCCACCATCCTCTGTGTCAGCCAGATCCCTCCAGGTCCGTTCAGACTACAGCTCAAGCCCGGTTCCCCTCCGCCTGGATTTATGCCCGCCCTGGGCCCAGATGAGTTGGGGGCTCCAGGCTGGCGAGACAGTAAGAGCGTCCGCCTCCCTCTGCACAGCGTTGTGCTTTTGCTCTGGTGGTTAAGTGGAGCGCTCAGCTCTAATTGCTGTAATGGTGCTTGGGGAGGGCAATCATAGCTTCGCTAATCAGGTGTGAGCCCAAAGAGGTGGTGGGGAGGGGCAGCAGCGGCCCTGCCCTGCCTGCCACGGAGACAATACCACCTCCCTGGGGGCTGCTGGGAGAGTGAGCAGGGCTGCCAGCAGGCAGGGGCACCTGGCTGCTCCACCCAACAGCTGGGGGCTCTTGGTGCCTCACCAGCTGGGAGCTGAGGGTCCTCATTCATTTATTCGGCCATTCAGTCGGTCAAAACAGTGGTTAGTACAAAGGGAGTTTGGGTGATGGTGATGTATCGGGAGTGGCTGCCTATGGGCCTGTTCGATTGTTTTTCTGAGGGTGATTAAATGTTCTGAAGTTGTGGCAATGGGTGTGTAACTGTGTGAGTATACTAAAACCATTCTATTGTCTACTTTAAATACATGCATTATAGAGCATATACTTGTAGATTGCATCTCAATAGAGCTGCTGCTGTCAAAGAGAAAAATAGACTGGTTGGGGTCTACTGTATTGACTCAGTCTTTGTGACAGTCCTTAGAGTAGATTAGCCTCATTTCACAGCGTATGAAAACCAGATCACAGGGAAGCCAAGTCCCTTCTCCAGAGTATCTCAGCAAGAGGAATCAGTACTTGAGTCCAAGCCATCTTGGTGGCTTCAGAAATTGTGTTCCAAACCAGACTACACTGTCCCAGGGGAGGCAGACAAGCTTGCACAGACGACCCTGCAGGGCATACTGCCAGCCAAGGCCTGTGACTGGTCAAGGCAGGAGCTCGGGAAGGTATTATTGAAAAGGAGCCATGCTCAGACATGATGTGGCTGCTGTCCACCTTCCAGCTTCTGGCCCACCTCCCTTGTAGCCTCACCGAGACCAGGGACAGCTGGTGTTCCCAGTCCCAGAACATTGCAGCTATAGAGGCCTGGGCCCTATATCAAGACACTGATGGTCCAACCTCAGGGCCTTTGTTCATGTTGCCTCTCCCAGAAGCTTGTGGGTATTCTCCTCAGAGATGCTCTCCTGCCCATCTGCCACACCACCGTCCCTTTCTGTAACCACACACACCACAAGTCACTATTCCACGTGGCTCTGTTTAGTGAGAAAGTTCCACCAGAACACAGTTACTGCCTGCTTTGTTTTCCCTCATTCCCCCAGCGCATTATAGATTGACAGGATGTGAGCTGTGGGGATGCTTATTACTGCAGCACACTCTACCTTGCAGACGGACACAGGCTAAATAGGATTGGGCTCCTAAGGGGATGTGATAAGAGGGGAAGCAATGAGGTAGAGGAGAAGTAATGGTGTGATCCGGTGATTGAAATCTTACCGTGGAAACTGGTACCCGATCCTGGAGACAACAGAAGCGAGGGGCATCTTTCAGCAGCAAACTTCCCCAAAGCTGTTGGTCTGCACATATGTGTTTTCTGATCTAGACTCAAAGATTGCTATCTTCATCCGCCTTGTTAATCTTAATTCATTTCTCAGCATTTTTGTGGTCATGTTTTATAGATTTATGTACAGAGCACATAGGGGTTTTTTTAGAATTATTTTATTTATTCATTTATTTATTTTAATTTGACTAGAGAGGGACAGAGAGAGAGAGAGAGAGAGAAAGCCACCAGGTCCGGGACTTGTGGGAGTGTCCAGTGCCTTAACCACCACGCCATCTGCTGGTCCCAGAGCACATAGGTTTTGAAATGTCTGAGATACTCAGACACAAGATGTTATGTTTCTGCACTTGCTGTTATACAGAAACAGTGAAAACGACCTTTCAGTTTGACCTTGTCTGGTGTGCTCAATTTCAGTGAATCTGCATTTGATTATTTTATTTTCTGCTACTGGATTTAGAAACTTAATTTAGGTTTTGTTTCGCAGGTTTTCAATTCCTCCTTATCTTAGTCTCAAGACTCAAAAAAAAAAAAAAAAAAAAAATTAGAACCTAACACACTAAACAGTTTGTGAAGGCTATTTTTAAGCTTCCCTAACATAAAGGGAGGAAGAAATAAAAGAGCACAGTGTGTACACGGTGTTTATAGAGAGACGTTCTGCGACAGTGCCCTGCGACAGTGCCCTGTGGCCCTACACTTCCCGGCCAAGGCCAGAGCCCAGAGAGGACCCTGAGGACAGCCTGAGGGATGGGAGCAGAAGGAAACCAGAGGCGGGACTGCACAGAGCCTCACGCACCTGACTAGTCTTTTTATTTTTATGTTTTAATTATTATCTCTTCCATGAGAGAGAGAAAGGCACCCCATAGGGTCTTCATGCTGTGACCTACCCCCAGTCCCCGCAGCCCAAATAAAATGGGCATGCATGTATCTGGAATGCTCTGCGAGGTTCCTGGATAGGACAGCACCTTTCCCACGTGGGGTCGGCTGTGTTTCTACTGCACCTCTCCCTGGCCCTCCCTCTAGTCTTTAAGGAGGGCCCCACAAGATGAGCCTTGAGCCAAACTGGAGAGGGCAGGACAGACATCTCTGGCCGAGACCTGCGTGAGCTAGGTGGGCCGGAGGAGGAGGGCAGAATGGGCCAAGGCCTTGGGCGGCAGGGCCAGGTCTGGCTGGGTTCCCAGGCCTCGGGAGCGGAGAGCACGACTCTGGCGAAAGCTGAGTTTTAGAAGAGCTGACAGCAAGCACAGGCTGAGCTGCGGAAATGGGGTGTTTGTCCCCTGCTATCACCTCTCCCCACACCCCTAAGCCTTCGTCAGCAGTGGTAGTCGGAGGGCCTTGTTTCTGCTCTGCATACAGCAGGGCGGAGGGCCGCGCGCCCACGGCTGCCTGCTCTGTGCACAGCGCGATCTCACTCACCGTGCGGCCTCCTCCCGAGAAAGGGGGAGAGGTTCAATCTAGAGCCTCTGTGTGCTCCAGGCATTGAGCCCAGACCTTGTCACTACCGGGGGCCACATGAGGAGCAGAGACAAGATTCAAATCCAGGCCCGTTGCCCCCGAGGCTGAACTCTGATTCCCAACCTCTCATACGCACCCGGAAGCCCTGAGTGAATAAACGAGTGGTGAGCAGCGCGTTGCCTGCGAGTTGCTGCAAAAAGCAGGTCTTCTTTAATTAATGACTCGCCTGTAATTGCCGTTGCAGTGCGTGCTGCGTGCCGCCGTCTGCGATGAGCTTTCTAGACAATTTTGGCGCCAGCGGCCTAATGTGGGCACGCTGTGCCTGCGCGCCTAGGGACCCGAGTGCCCCATCCATCAACCTGTCCTCCTCCGGCCCCGCTGCGGCAGATCAATACCCCCATCCACACCCAGCCCAAGCCTTCCCCAGCCCAGCCCTGGCAGCAGCGCCGGGCTCCCAGCACTCCTTCCCGGGATTCTGCCCTGGGTGCTGCATTCCTTCCATGTGGAATGAGGACCTCGGGAAGGGCTGGCCCCCTAGTCTGGTTGGGGCTGTCCCCTCCCAGCTGCGGTCTTCCCACTCCCCTGCTGAGATGCCCTGGTTCCCAGAGCTCACGGCTCTGCTCTCCGTCTGGGGGAATGTCCACCCGGGACTCAGGACTCTCCCCCTCTTGCCAGTGCTTTCATCAGTCTCCCAAGAGAGTGCCCACCTACCTCTAAGGGTGAGACCTGTCACCCCCATCAGCACTTATCAATGACCTGTTCGTGCATCTGCCTCCTCCACCAGACACCTCTGTGGCTTCATTCTCTCTGGGTCCCCAATGCCCAAGGCCGAAGTTCAGGGAGTCATAATGACCGAGACGCAAATTCCGGCTGGGTCGACACAGATCCACCCTCCTGCCGCAAACACAGCAAAGAGCTCACATCTGGCCTTGTCCTCTGTTGTGGGTTGAACTGTGTCCCCCCTGAAAGATATCTTTCAGTCCAACTCCCTGGTACCTATGCAAGTGACCTTACCTAGAAATAGGGTCTGTGCAGATGTAATCAGGTGGAGAGAAGGGCACACTGGATTACCCCAATAAGAAGGAATTTGGGGCATGGATATACGGGTGAGAAATGTCATCCGACATAGGCCTAGATCAGAATGATCCCCCTGCAAGCCGAGGGATATTCTAGAATGCAGCGACCGCCAGGAGGTGGAAGATAAGGAGGGATCCTCCTTGGAGCCTGCAGAGGGGGTGTGGCCCTGTGGACACCTCGGTTTTGGGCTTCTGATCTCCAGAAGTAGGAGAGAATACATTTCCATTGTTTTAAGCAATCCAGGTCACAGTTTTGGTGATGGGAGCCCGAGCAGACTACCACATTCACTTCTAGTGCCCAGCCCGAGCCCGGCCACTCTTGGCACCTCAGACTAGTCTGACTAGTCTCCCCCCTTCTCCGCCCTACCATCACCCTCCCTAAGGCTGCATCTGTCTCTGAGCTACTCTCCTGGACTTCACGTCACACCCTTTTTAAAACGGACAGCAGTGCCCGCCCCACCTGGGGAGTTGAGTTTGCCCGGGCTGTGACTGTCCTCTCCAGCCCCACCTCTTCTCAAAGAAACGCGGTCCTGTCCCTGTCATGTTTAGTGTCCTCCTCAAACTATGGACTCTGCCTGGAGTGCCCTTCCCACTCTTCATTTGCAAACTCCTATTCGCTCTTCAAAACTGGAATCCAACACCACGCCCTCAGTATCTCGGAACAAAGCTAGAAGGAGGAGCACTACCCTGTCAGCTGTGTAAATCCCGTCTCCTCATGTTACAGAGTATCCTCCAGCCTCACTTTCCTTTTATCAATTGTTTAATGAAAAACTGGTGTTGAGGGACCAGCAGATGAGATGGTGTGGTGGCTAAGGCACTGGACACTCCTACATGGTAGATACGGTTCAAGTCCTGGACCTGGTGGCTTGCTTTCTCTCTTTCTCTGAGTATGTGTGTGTATGTGTGTGAGTGTGTCTGGTCAAAATTTTTTTAAAAAATGAATAAATAAGGGACCAGCAGTTAGCGTAATGGCTATGTCGCTGGACTCCCACGTAGTCGACCGCGGTTCGAGTCCTGGACCCGGCGGCTTAAACTCACGCCGGGCGCATGTGCGTGCGTGCCCAGGATCCTGAGAGGAGAATGGAGGAGAAGGGATTGCGGCGTGGCCATCCCCCCTGGGGGGTGATTTCCTGCTTTCTATCTCTCTGTCTCTCTCTGTCTGTCTGGCGAGCGCACGCGCCCTATAGCAAAAACCTCTCCAAAAAAAGAAAAAAAAAATGAATAAATAAAATTAAAAATAAATAATTCTTCAAAAAAGAAAGAAAAACTGGTTTTGAACTTCCTGTTGTAAGGTTTTTGATCTTCATATAGTAACATCTTTATTTAGATCTAAATCAGAACTCTTAATTCCATTAACATTTTTTTCTTTTCTTGCTCAACTTTTGAGAGAGAAAAAAGGTTGTAAAAGAGTACGTGTTAATATCACAGGCTTAGGTTAGGAAAAAAAAAAAAAAAAAACCAGCAAGACACCTGCAGCACATCAGCACATGTCCTAGGGTCATTACATGCTTCGCAGTCCAGATTCTCTTGGGCATTGTTGGTTTTGCCCCACGCAACTTTGTCTGAGTTTTTTTTTTTTTTTTTTTTTTTTTTAAATATTTATTTATTTATTTATTTCCATTCGTTATTGTTATTTTTTTCTTTATTTGACGAGAGAGAGAGAGAGAGAAAGGGAAAGTGTGAAAGCAAGCCACCAGGCCCAGGACTTGAACCATGGTTGGCCATGTGGGAATCCAGCGCCCTTATACACCACACCACCGGCTGGCCCCTCTCTGAGTTTTTTATGTTAACATTTCATGAGCTTGAAATTGGTGTAAGTTACTTAAAGTTGGCCCTCATCTACTTATCTGTTAAACAGGATTAATAATGTTCATCTATTGAACTGATCTTTATTGAGCACCTATGGCATGCCTGGTACTGATTTTGGTCCAGTATTCAGCATTAAACAAAGCAAACGAAAATTCCTGCTTCTGGGAGGCCAACAGGTGGCATGATGGTTAAGGGCACTGGGCTTCCACATGGTGCACTGTGGTTTGAATACCAGACCTGGTGGCTTGCTTTAACCCTCTCTCTCTGATCATACTGGAAGATAATAATAATAAATAAAGTTAAATAAAATAATTCTTTTTTAAAAATCCCTGTTTCTGTGGAACCTTATTTATTTGCTGGAGGAGGAAATAATAACTTCACAAATTAATAGCTAATATACATACTGTATCAGATAGTGACAAGCCATAGAGAAGAATAAGGCAGGAAGTGTGGGGGGGGAGTGAGCGCCCTTCTAGATAGGGTCATTAGAGAGGCCTCACTAGAATGTGAATTTAGGGCAGCTTTGAAGGGGGCAGGGGCACGGCCTCCTAGGTAAGCCTTTTCCATGTTGTTGTAAAGATTAAATTGTGTCATTTTTGTGAAAGAGTGGGAAAATTATGTAAATAAACAGAATTCTCAAACAAAAAGTTGATGCAGTTCACTTGTTCAAACTTATCCCCAGTTTATACGTAGGATGGTGGAGTTAGTGGCAGACTAAGGCCTACTTCAAATACATTATCTACCTACAAACATCAGAATACTGCAGATGCAACAAGACCAGAAATACCATGATTTTAGAAATAAGAAAACTGTGTAGAGAGTGAGCTAACAACCTCGTCACTTTTTCCCGGTGGGCATTTACCGATTGTAGGAAGAGGCGAAGAACAGAATGTGGACTTGTTCTGGGAAGGAGACTTGACTCAGGTAAGGAGAGCAATAAACCACTAGAGCTTTTTTGTGCAGAGCTGGAGTGACAAAAGAGGCTTTAAGAGCTTTAAAACTGTAGATGAGAGTGACAGCCACATGGCCTGTCCAGATCCTATGGCTGAACATACTTCAAATCCTGGCCCTGACACCTTCAAAAACACACTGTGCTCAGATATGTGCATGCCCCAAATTATGACAGGACGGAGAATGGAAGAGATGGGATCGCGTGTGACCAAACCCCATTGCGTGTGTGTGTGTGGGGGGTGCTTTCTCCCTCTCCCTCTCTTTCTGTCTCTCTGTCTCTGGTGAGTCACATGCCCTCTGACAATTAAAAAAATATGTGGACAATTACCCTGTCAAGATGCTTGGTGGATTCTGAAGCTGCCTGGCGGAATGGACAAAGAGGCTAAAGAGTTAGACCAGAAAAGCAGCACAGAATTTTCCTCTAACTTAGGAATTAAAGGGACATTTGCTGGACTCGGTGAGACACACCTGTAATCCCAGCTACTCGGGAGGTAGAAATAAAAGATCACAAGTTTGAAGATAACCAGAGCAACATACCACGATTCTGTCTTTGGAGAGGAATAATAGGAAGCAAAAATCCACCAGGAGGAGTGAAGTCAATGAACACAGCAGGCCGTCAAGACCTGCAGGAATACATGAGGAGAACAGAGTAAACCAGAAGCGGGCTAAGCCTTGCCAGGTATGAAACCCAGCTGCTATGCATACCAAAGTTTCATGTTCTAGAAGCTTGGTCTCCAATGTAATGGCTTTGGGAGGTGGTGAGACCTTTGGGGGCAGATCTTTAATGTGGTTAGGTACCTTATCAGGTGACATATGAGTCAAGGGGCTGTGAGGAAGACCTGCCTTCCATGGGCAGGTACCAGCCAGTCAGGTGGGAGCAGGGGAGAGACAACAGAGGATGTGGAAAAGTCTGTTTGCTCTTACCCTCTTGCCTTTCTCTTTGCCTGCCTTTCTCTCTTCTGTAAGCTGTGTTGTGATGCCAGCCCTGAACCTTGAAACTTTTCTGGTCACCAGAATAAATCAATTTATTTATCTGAGCCAAATAAATCTCTAGTTTTTATAAATCACCCAATCTCAGGTATTTCTATTAGCAAGACTAAAACTTACCAATTTCTAAAATAACCAGATCCACATTCTCTCCAATTAACAGAGGAAATAAGGAACTCTCTTTGATAAAAATAATTAAGCCCACCTGGAGCCCCTGCAATTTTTTTTTTTTTTGAGAGTTTTTTTCTATAGGGCCCATGTGCTCACCAGAAAGACAGAGAGATAGTAAGCGAGAAATCACCCCCCGGGGGGGACGGCCATGCCGCAATCCCTTCTCCTCCATTTTCCTCTCGGGATCTTGGGCACGCACACACACATGCCCGGAATGAGTCTAAGCCACAGGGTCCAGGACTCGAACCACGGTCCACTACATGGGAGTTCAGCAACATAGCCATTATGCTAACTGCTGGTCCCTCCCTGCAATTTTTATATGCAATATCTGCCAAAAAATAAAAAATTACTAAGAAGCCAAGAGACAGAAACATATGAATGGAAGCTAATGAGGAAAACAGACAGTATCAACAGATACAATGTTTATTGAAGTACAAATAATTTTAATTAATATGTATTTTAAAAGAATAAATTATGGGGCATATTTTAAAGATTTTTGCCATAGGGCATGTGTATTCACCATAGAGATAATGAGAGGGAAAGTGAAAATAAGACCCCAGGGAGATGGTCACACTGTGATCCCTTCTCCTCCAATCTCTCCTCTCAGGATTTTGGGCATGCGCACTCATACACCCAGAATGATTTTAAGGTTGCTGGGTCTGGGACTCAAACCATAGTCATTCATGTGGAAGTCCAGCTCCTTAACCATCATGCCATCTGCTGGCCCCTTTGGGGCATATTTTTTAAAAGGAAAATTTCAACAGGTACTTGGAATCTTTAAATTAAAATAATCTAGAAATAAAAATGATATAAAATTAATAACTCAATAGAGGGCTAGCTCTATACCCTAGTGGTTAAGGGGAGTAGATTCTATATGGCCAACTGCAGTTAAAATTCCAGCCCTGGCTGCTTGAGAAAACATGCTGAGGGCGTGGTGGCGACCGCCCTATGGCAAAAAACATGCTGAGTATGTGTACATCTGTGAACAAAAATCCCTACGGGATGGAGAAATGGAGGAAAAGGAATTGTGATGTGACCATGCCCCATTAGGAGGTGCTTTCTCTCTCTCGCTCTCTCTCCCTCTCGCACATACACACTCTAGTAACAAAAAAAAACCTCCATAGATGGATTTAATGGCAGAGTAGATACAGAAGTCAAGAGTAGTGAAATTGAAGACAAGTCAATAGAGACTATCTAGATGCTAACACACAGAGGGAAATAAAAGAATAAAAAATACATAAAAGAGCATAGGGAAATAGAGCACAGAATACAAATGTCTCATATATTTATAATTGGTGTCTCAGAAGGCAAAGAGATAGAAAATAGCTGTTATGAACTGAATTATGTCTCCCTCCCCTCCCCAATTCATATGTTGAAGCCCTAACCCCCAATGTGATGGTATTTGGAAATGGGACATTTAGAAGGTAATTAAGTCACAAGAGTAAAAGAAAAACAATAATCTAAAGAAGAAAATTTAAGAAATATTGACATAGAATTGTCTAAATTTGCTGTAAGATATAAAATCACAAATTTAAAAAGATCCTGCAATTGCCAACCAGGAGAAAAATGAAAGAACTAACCAAAATAAAATCTACAACAACTGTCCACATCGTGGTGAAACTATTGAGGGGTGAGGAAAGTTAAAGATAAATTAAAATATCCAGGGGAGAAAGAAAAATTGACCTTTAGGAAAATGAGAAAATGAACTGACTTCTCAAGAAAACCATGTAAGCTGGAAGATAATGGAAAGATCTTTTAAAAGTACTGAAAAATGTTATCTGCCAACCTTAAATTCTATACCTAAACTATCCTTTATAATTAGAGTGAAATACATTTTTAATCAAACAAAAACTGTTGCTTTCTTTGTCATTGGCATACTTGCAAAATAATAATAATAATACTAAAATGGAAACCCAGCCTTGATAGCACAGGCAGTATCATACAGAGTTGCAGCACTGAAAGCCACATAGCTAACCATGGGCTCAGATCCCACATTGATCTGAAACACACTAGGCATGTGAGTGGCTGGCTGGAGGACTGGGGAAAGGAGATAAAGTTACGATGAAATACTGTTGAGGGTGCTTCTCTCGCTCTCTCTCTTTCTCAGTAACATAAATAAACTTTAAAAATACTAAAATGATTACTGTAAGCAAAAGAAAAATAATCTGACTAAAGCACAAGAATATAAGACAGGGTAAAGAGTAAAAAAAGGGTAAACATGTTTATAAATATAAATTAATACCAACTATTCAAATAATAATGACAATATTAATAATAATAATAATTACAATAATATGTGTGGAGTTTAAAACGTATAAATAAAAGAGAAAAATGATAATGCAAAATATTAGTAAATAAAAAAGTATTCTAAGGGTCTAGTAACATGAGGGAAGTGGTAAAAGAAATCATTTCATTAGAATGAATCATTAATAGATTATCTTAAGTGAATAATGTGTTAATATTAATATTAATTCATGAATCTCTGGGTTATCACTAAAATTAATAAGTTAGTGGAAGGAAATGGGTGAATACTTTTTTAAAAGGTAAATTTAAAGACAAAGCAATTTCTTTTTTTTTTTGGAGAGGTTTTTGCTATTGAGCATGTGCACTCGCCAGAAAGACAGAGAGAGACAGAGAGATAGAAAGCAAGAAATCACCCCCCCCCCCCCGGGGGGAGATGGCCACGCCGCAATCCCTTCTCCTCCATTCTCCTCTTGGGATCTTGGGCACGCACGCACATGCACCCGGCGTGAGTTTAAGCCACCGGGTCCGGGATTCAAACTGCAGTCGACTACATGGGAGTTCAGTAACATAGCCATTATGCTAACTGCTGGTCCCAGAAAAAAACAATTTCTTATAGTACTTTCAAAAAGTGTCTTTATTGTACTCTAGTTTCCATGGTTTTCTTGGAAGTCAATTAAGTTTTTTATAGTTGTTTTCCTAAAGGTAATGTGTATAATGTGTCATTTTCCTTTCTTGATTTTTTTCTTTATAAATTTTTCCTATAGTGTGCATGCACTTGACAGAGAGAGAGAGAGAAAATGAGAAATTGCCACACTGCAATCCTTTCTCCTCCATTTTCCCCACACGATTTTCAGGCCACCAGGTCTGGGGTTTGAACTGTGGAGTTAGGCATGTGGGGCCCAGCACCTTAACACTACACCACCCACTGGCCCTCTGTATATTTTTAATAGATGGTAGTGGGCTAATAATTTTTTAGAGATTAATTCAAAGAATATAAGGAAAGAGAGGAAATACAAAAAAAAAAAACATGAGAAAGAGGAAAATAGAAAATGAATATTAAAATGGTAAAATAATTCAACTATATCACTAACTACATTAAATGTAAATGGACTAAATACTCCAAGTAAAGATATAAGATTGTAAGGCTGGCTAAAAACCTCACAAACCATATATCCTATATGAGAAAAAGTTACTTTCTCAGCAGAGATCTCAAGTTCCTGCCTATTATCTTCCCTATCCATCTCTCAAGTCCTGTTTAAGACCCTACTCTCCTTGTACTTTTTGTACCCAAAATATCAAAGTTCTCATAACTATTCAAAACATCAGGCCTTTTGCCTTTTCTCATGATGTTCCCTTCCTGGGAATATCACCCTTCTTTACTTCTCATTGTGCTATATATATATATACACATACACTTACATTTTTTGCCTTGTTTATAATTTAAGGTGCAGATCAGGTGAGAACACACTGTCACAAAGCTTTCTATCATCCTTGTCTGATCCAAAGCTCCTTTGGTTTACCCTTATGGCCCTTTCACTGCCAACACTGCCTTTTTAATCTTTTTGTGAAGGAGCTCTTCAAAAGAAGGAACCACAGCTGTTGATTTATTGCAATTCAATGCCAGGACAGGCTTTATGTAAACTTGATTGATGCAATGCTTGCTAAGAATAGTAATAACGATAACTGCTGGTATTTGTGGGTCTGTAACAAGTGCCAAACTGTACTTTTAGGGCTTCACATACATTATCTTATTTAATCCTCACAAGGTCTCTATGAGGTAAGGGTCATTATTACACCATTTTTTACAGATAAGAAAATCAAGGCTTCCAGAAGTAATCTACACCCAGTGTCGCAAGTAGGAAGCACTTCGCAGTGGCTCACCATCTAGTAAGGTATACACCTTTAATGAGTGAAGGGGAAGAGGGATAAGTGAGCAGATTAGGGGATGGGGATGTCCAGAATAAGAACACCCAGACTAGTGCTGGGAGTCATGGAGGCCTTCTTCTAGGTGCAGCATTTGAGCCTTATCTGAAAGGATAGACAATAGGAGTTGGTGAGTGAGGCAGTGGGAGGGGCTTGTGTGTCAATGGAACTGATGAAGCTGCTGAAAGACTTAGGTGGTTGAGTGTAGAAGAGGAGGTGTGAGAGCAGAGACTGGAAGGTGTTATCAATGTCCTTATCACTAACCTGCCTGCACACAGTTTGGTATTGTGTACATTTTCTTTGAACTCAATTCACCTTACCAGTGAGTGACCTAGCAATTGAAAAATGAGCCTTGGTAGACTCCAAATCTTCAACCTCATTCCTGGACACTTGGAATCTTCCAGAAGAGCTAGAGAACATGAAGAGGGAGCCTGGAGGAGGCACTACGATTGCACTTGACTTTTACACTCTCTCGCAATTCTCAATCCACTCTATGAGGCAATGTCATTGCTGGTGAAGGTGCTGGGGCCCTGAGCGGTTTCCAGCTGAGGCGCAAACCCAGGCTTCCTGACCACACAGCCTGAACCCTCTTTCCAGGTCACATACTCCCAGATTCTAGCCTCTGCCCTGGCACTACTGTTCCCAGACTCTGTGGTTAGGGTTATTTCTCCTTCTGGGCCTCAGATTCCCTAATTATTAAATGAGGAGGTTGGAGTAAGATGCTCTCTCAGCACCATTCCGCTCCGACTGACAACTTCCGCTATGTGTCCTTCACAGAGAGCTTTCCCTCAGCTTGCTTCGGATTTTCTGAGCCTGCTGTCTCTCCTGAGTAAATGTCAAAAGCACAGGTGTGCTTCTCTCCCATGAGCCCTCTCTTTGCTGCCCCAACTCACAGTACCAATAGTCAAACAAAAATGGCTCCTGGCCCTCCACCCACATCACCAGGTGCACAGAAATGTAGAGTTCACTCCTGCGGCAATTAATCCCATTAACAAGCAATAATTCACAGCCTTCAACCAGGAGGCCGCCTTCATTACAGAGTGTTAACTGGGAGCAAAAGCAGCCACTTCCCTGATTCTATGCAAGAAGACACTCAGACACCTGCAACATTAAAAAAAAAAATCCCTGAATGACCCATTCCCCGCATCCTGCCACACCCATGTCCACGTGAGACCCTTCCAGGGTACTGCCGTCACCTGGCCCATCTCTATTCCCAGGGGCTGCGGGAAGGTCTCTGTGGCAGACGTGCCTTGCTAGAACATACGTGTGTCCCCTCAACATTCAGTGGATGTCAACAGCCCACTGCTGATTGGGAGTGATTGTTTTCAGCATGGAGTCAGCCAGGAATGGATTTATCAAACTGTTAACTGTGCTTATCGCAAATCACTTTAATGATGTGTTAACATTTAATTAGATCGCTACCGAATGCTTCAGATTATATGTACAGCCTGTGAACCTGACCATTAGAGCAAAAAGAAAATGGAGAACGGAACTCTCACCCCTGGCCTGGGCTGGACAGGAGGTCCTGGACGCCACAAGCATCTCATTTAACTGGCAGTGTTGGAGGGGATTTCTTGGTATTTGTTTTAAGCTTCTGGTGAGACTATCAGTCTGGGGCTGGACCTGTTGTGGAAATCTTGCACAACTCTGCTGTCACTCACCCGGCAAATCTTTATTGTGTATCTTATCCGCGAGATCCAGGTGTCAATGCTGTGGAAAGCCCCTGAGACAGAGGTCTGCAGACGTGGCAGACAGATGTGCAGAGGAGGAAGAGAAAACTATGTGTGTGTCGGCCCCGTGCTGAGCAGGGCACTGTCAATCCTTTGGCTGCGTGAGAAGGCATTTTACAAACAAGGACAACTGAGGCTACGAGGAGTGGTCATTTACTCTGTATGTGCTCGTACCTGAGGGTAGGGTGGAGAGACCACTAGACCTCCAGGGGCCAGCATGCAGAGGCCTGGGGCGCAGTGCAGGGGTTTCTACCTGTACTGCAGGGAGCCACCGAAGGGCTTTGAGGCAGCGAGTGACACAAACCCACATTCAGAAGATACTCAGGAGTAAAACATTCATTAAACCCAGTAGCTGGGAAATAGGACATTCAGGTCTTCACTGTGAACATGCTTTGTCTGGTGCCATGTGGAGCAGGTCTGGGTGTTGGCCCGAACATGGCAAATGCCTCTTCTCCACTGGTTATACACCGGGGTCCTGTCAGGTACAGATGAGGCCCACAGGAAGTTCTCTGTCTCAAATACACATGCAGACCCATGCATGCACTCAGTCATGGGCATAGGCATGTTCATGCAGACACAGGTGCACATACACTCCACACATAGGCTGACATCCCATACACACACACGAGCCTACACAGCTACACATATGCACGTGTGTGTCCCTTCCACGTGTGCACACATTCATTCACACCCACCCACACATGTCCACATGCTTATGTGTGCACATGTAGTCTTGCACACACGTGTCCACAAGTATTCATGTTTATAAATCACATGTATGCCCATGCACAGATGAACGAACACATCCATGCATATGTAGTCCCTAGCACATACATATGTGAAAGTACATCCCTGCACACATATAAATGCATATACCACATATACCGCACATACATGTGTGCGCACGCATGCATGTACTTCCACATGTGTGCACACACACTCCCTAGCAGCCACACATGCACACACATACAGACCCAGCTCTGTATCACTTACACACTCAAGCACAACCCCCAGCGAGTCCACATATTTTCATTCCTGGGAGTGGAGGAGCTGGTGAGGCCCACTGGCCTTGCTGTCTCCCTTCACCAGCATGACTTGGGCAAATACCCATTTTCAAAGGACATGCCGATGGCCCCCATTGCTCTGCCCGGATGGGGGCCGCGGCCCAGCACCTCCGCCGAGAGGCCCGGGCAGCAGCTGTGCTGTAAACGCCACCCGGCTGTGCTCAGAGTCGGCCGGCTGCCCCGAGAAACCCTCCATGACGTGACGCGACCAGACAGGCGCAAGGAACAGGCCCCGCAGTCATGTAAAATGCAGGAGAAATTCCCCGTCCTAGACGCTCGCTGACCAAACAGTGGTGCAGCGGCCAGCGCATCCGAGCCCCCATTTGGAGGCGATTTAACCCAGGTCCCTGCGTAACAAGAGCCTCATTATTTGGAGGAAGCCAAAGGCTTAGGCATGTCCTTTGAGTGGCACAAACCTTGTAGGGTTGTGGGGAATTGTGTGAGGTGATGCCACGTGGCCTCTCAGAGTCAGCCCGCCCACCACCCAGATGGAAGCTTCCAGATGAGTCAGTCCGTGGGAAGAGAACAGGAGTTTGTTCAGCAAGCTCCAAAGCCTCGGGCAGCCTGGGGGGTGATTGACCTGGAGTGAAATCGTGCATCCTTAAACTGGCGAGCCCTGGGCTGCCCGACAGATTCCGCCCACGGGTCACCTCCCCGAGACAGATGAAACACCATGGCACCTCTCTGCCTGGGCGGGGTGGGAGGGCCAGCCCTGTTCCTGGATGTGCATTTGCTTCCCACGTGGCACAGACAAAGGATAAAGTAGAAAGGCCGGGGCTTGGGGCCAGGCAGGCAGGGCTCAGACCTGGTGCACACTGGCTGAGCACCTCTTTGGGAATCCCTAAACCTCTCTGCACCTTGCTGCTTTCACCCCGAAAGTGACCACAGAAGCATCCGTCTCCTAGGACTGATTGGGAGGAGGCACTCACCAGGCAGTGCCAAGGCAGGCCTCTGGGCTTAGCGTGCTCTCTGGATATGAGCCCTGTTCCTGCAAGGAGGGCTGTGTCACCTAGAACCTCGCTTACACCTGCTCGGAGGGGACAGCCAGTGCATGTCACCTGGGACACCGGTGAGGCAAGCTCAGCAGAAAAAGAGACTCCCTGGTGAAGGCCGGTGCAGGCTGGCAGGACGGTATAAAACCTCTGGGGCCGCAGAATTTCGTGGATTCTTCATCTGTCATAGGCTCTGTCTTGCAAACACCACCAGGCACTCACAGAAGTCCGAGAGCCACAGATGTGTCTATTGCAGTGGACCAGGGGAAAGGACAAGCGGCCAAGTCCTTATCCCTATGTCCCCGCTGGGACACAACTTTAACCCGGGCAGGACTTCAATGAGAACGCATTATAGCTAAGGAACGGGAACAGGGGGAGAAGGTGCTACTCCTGGGAGAGGAACAGGCTGAGGGCTGAGCCCATGCCTACAGCTGTGGAAGAGAACTGAGAAGGCCGCGGCCCCAAGAACTAGGGATGCGTGCACATCTAAGACTGAGGTTTACTGAGGACAGCAGTGACCACGCTCTGCGCCTCCTCCCACCAAGCTAACTAGATCTGGAACGCATGGAGAGTGCTGAGAAAGGGGCAAGAGAGGAAAGAGCACAGCGCAGCTGTCTAAGGCACGGCGTGAGAGGGAAACCTAACATTTAGAATTAAACAGCCATTGCTAACCACAAGTCAACTATGTATCTTTTTCTTTCTTTCTTCTTTTTCTCTTTCTTTCTTCTTATTTATTTATTTATTTTTAGGTTTTTGCTATAGGGCACATGCACTCACCAGAGAAAGATAGACAGTGAAAGTGAAAGATCCCCCCTCTGTGGGAACGGTCATGCTGCAATCCCTTCTCCTCCAATTTCCTCTCAGGATTTTGGGCACTCACGCACATGTGCCTGGTGGGCACAGGTCACTGGGTCTGGGACTTGACCCACAGAGTCGGCCATGTGGGATCCAGCACCTTCACCACCACGCCACCCACTGGCCCTATAAAGCTGTTTAAAGCACCAAGAGTAATTACAGCAGCAACAAGTCTCAACTCAGTACAACTCCAGTTAGAGTACCTTACACTCCCACACAAAGATCCAGCCAAAGAAGCTGTGCCTATACATGAGATCTGGCTTTCTACAGCCATTCTGAGGCATACAAAAGGCAAGGAGAAAGACTACACTCATAAGAGATAAAGAATACGACACACACGTTGAAACTATCTGACAGGGAATTTAAGATCACTGCTTCATACGTTGAAGGTTTTAACGGAAAAAGGACAGCATGTGTGACCAGACGGGTATTTCGGCAGAGATGAGAAGTCCGAGAAAGAACCACACTGAAATGTCAGAAGTGAACACAGAGACAGAGAGGAAGACTGCAGATGCTATAAGGCTGAGGAAAGAATCACTGAGCTTGAAAATGAGCCACTTCCCCAAATGATCAAGTTGGGAGGAAAAAAAAGAGCAGAAAGAATTAGCATAGCTGAATAGAACATCCAAGAGTTCTGAGGTCATATCAAACAGCATAGTTAGAATTCCAGAAGTAGAAGGACAGACTGAGCAAAAGAAATATTTTTTAAATAATAGCTAAGAATTTATTGAAATGAATGACAGAAACCAAAATAGAGACCCTAGAAGTTCAAAGAACCCCACCTAACATCAACACCAAAACAAAACAAATAAACAGACAAAAAATTAAAAGGAACACCGAAACATATTATAGTCAAATTGCTGAAAATCAAAGACAAAGAGAACATATTTAAGCCAACCAGAGAGGAAAATGAAGCATTATTTACAGAAAAATAAAAGTACAATTTGCAACCGAGCTCTCATCAGAAATCATGTGAGACAGAAAACAATGGAGTACTGAAAGAGAAAACAAAACAAACAAATAAACAACAGCAACAACAAAAACAGAAAATGTCTTTCTAAAAATAGAGGAGAAATACTAACTTTCTGAAGTAAACAAAAATTAAGGAAATGGGACCAACAGGTGGTGTGTTGGTTAAGGCACTGGACACTCCCACATGACTGACCATGGTTCGAGTCCTAGACCTGACCTGATGGCTTGCTTTCTCACTTTCCCTCTCTCTCTCTCTCTCTCTCTCTCTCTCTCTCTCTCTCTCTCTCTCTCTGTGTGTGTGTGTGTGTGTGTGTGTGTACGTGTGTCTCTCTCTGTTCAAATTAAAAAATAAATGAATGAATAAATGAATGAATAAATAAAATTAAATAATTCTTTTTAAAAATTAAGGAAATGCATTTTTTTTTGAGAGGTTTTCGCTACAGGGTGCGTGCACTCGCCAGAGAGAGACAGGGAGACAGAAAGCGAGAAGTCACCCCCCCCAGGGAGGATGGCCACACCACAATCCCTTCTCCTCCATTCTCCTCTTGGGATCTTGGGCACGCATGCACATGCGCCCGGCGTGAGTTTAAGCCACCAGGTCCAGGACTCAAACCGTGGTCGACTACATGGGAGTTCAGTGACATAGCCATTAAGCTAGCTGCTGGTCCCAAGGAAATGCATTTTAAACAAATCTTTTTTTTTTTTTTTTTCTTTGCACCAAAACGAACTTATACTTTAATTCCATTTTCCCACAAACTTTTTTTTTAATATATTTTTTATTATCATCATATTCTTCTTTATATTACATTGAATTACATATAACTTTACAGTGTATTACATTGCTTTTCAAAAGGGAATGCCATGCATGTCAGTCAGTACAGAGACATTAATCTCCCCACTTTAACATTCAATATCTTTTCTATGTTTTCCCCAATCATTATTATTATTATTCTAATTATTTTTTAAAACAGTCAATTGCTATTTCTCATTTTGCTTGTACAAATACTTTGCCTATCATGAAATACTTCTCAGACAAATCCAGTTGAGAATACTATACATGTCAACATCAACAGTTAATAAGCCATATCTGTTTCTCACTAATGTCCTGCCTATCTATTGTTCACTTGTTATCTTTCTCTATTCTCTTCTCTTCACTTCCCCCATTCCACACTGTCCTATTCTCGTTAAGTACCTTCACTGCTTTTATGTCCTCCAATTTTTTGCTCTCTATTATAGAGTGCTGATAGTCGGTATATATTGAGTGGATACATACAATATCTTTCTTTCATAGCCTGGCTTACTTCACTCAGCAATAGATCCTCCGTATCTGACCACTTTCTATCAAATTCCAGGGTCTTGTTATTTTTTATGGCTGAGTAGTATTCCATAGAGTATATATACCACACTTTTCCAATCCATTCATCAGTTTGTGGACATTTAGGTTGGTTCCATGTCTTGGCAATTGTGAATAATGCTGCAATAAACATTGATGTGCAAGCACTTTTCTGACTGAGCGTTCTCCTGTCTTTCGGATAAATACCCAGAAGTGGAATTGCTGGATCAAATGGTAGTTCTATTTGTAGATCTTTGAGGAACCTCCATATTGTTCTCCACAGTGGTTGAACTAGTTTACATCCCCACCAACAGTGTAGGAGGGTTCCCTTTTCACCACATCCCCGCCAACACTTATCACTTTTTATATTCTTAATCTTTGCCATTCTGACAGGGGTTAGGTGGTATCTCATTGTAGTTTTTATCTGCATCTCCCTTATGATGAGGGATGTTGAGCATTTTCTCATATGCTTTTTGGCTGTTCGTATGTCTTCCTTAGAGAGACTTTTGTTCAGCTCATTTTCCCATCTTTTAATTGGGTTCATCATTTTTTTTCGCATAAGGCACTTGAGTTCCCTATGTATTCTGGTTATCAGTCCCTTGTCTGAGGCATATTTAACAAAAATATTTTCCCATTCTGAGGGTTGTCGGTTCACACTTGTTACTGTGTCCTTTGCTGTGCAGAAACTTCTTAGTCTAATATAGTCCCACTTGTCTATTTTAGGGATTATTGCCTGTGCTTTGGGAGTCTTATTTAAGAAGTCTTTGCCTACTCCAATGTCCCCCAGAGTTTCCCCAGCATTTTCCACCAGTAGTTTTATTGTTTGAGGTCTTAGGTTCAGATCTTTGATCCATTTTGAGTTGACTGTTGTTAATGGTGAAAGATGGGGGTTCAGTTTCATCTTTCTGCAGGTGGATACCCAGTTTTTCCAGCACCATTTACTAAAGATGTTTTCCTTTTCCCAATGGATTGACTGATATCCTTTGTCAAAGATCAGTTGGCTGTAAGCTTTGGGGGTTATTTCTGGGGTCTCTATTCTCTTCCATTGGTCCACTTGTCTGTTTTTATGCCAATACCATGCTGTTTTGATGACCACAGCTTTATAGTATATCTTGGGATCAGGGAGTGATATGCCTCCTACTCCATTCTTCTTGCACAGGATTGCTTTTGCAATACGAGGTCTTTTATGGTTCCAGACAAATTCTATGATTGCCTTTTCTAGATCTCTGAAGAATATCTCTGGTATTTTGATTGGAATTGCATTAAACATGTAGATTAATTTGGGTAGAATTGCCATTTTGATTATGTTAATTCTTCCAATCCAGGAGCATGGGATGTCCTTCCACATTTTTATGTCACTTTCAATGTCTCTTTTAAGATTTTCGTAGTTTTCTTTATAAAGGTCTTTGACTTTCTTAGTTAGGTTTATCCCTAGGTATCTTATACACCTTGTGGCTACAGTGAAAGGGATTCCTTTCTTCAGCTCTGCTTCGTTCAACTTGTTGTTCATAAATAGAAATGCTATAGATTTTTGGATATTAATTTTGTATCCTGTCACCTTACTGTATTCACTTATTACTTCAAGCAGTTTTTTCATGGATACCTTTGGGTCTTCTAAGTATACCATCATGTCATCTGCAAATAAAGATATTTTCAATTCTTCTTTGCCTATTCGAATGCCTTTAATATTATTCTCTTCTCTGATTGCAATAGCTAAGACTTCCAGTACTATATTAAAGAGCAGTGGAGAAAGTGGGCAGCCTTGCCTAGTACCTGTTTTCAGAGGAAAAGCTTTCAGCTTTTCCCCATTCAGTATAATGTTAGCTGTAGGTTTTTCATAGATTGCTTTTATTGTGTTCAGAAATGACCCTTCTATACCAATCTTACTGAGAGTCTTAATCATAAAAGGATGTTATATTTTATCAAATGCTTTCTCCGCATCAATTGAGATGATCATATGGTTTTTATCTTTCTTTCTGTTAATGTGGTGTATTACATTTATGGTCTTGCGTATATTGAACCACCCTTGCATCCCTGGTATAAAGCCTACCTGATCGTGATGAATGATCTTTGTTATATGTTGTTGGATACGATTTGCGAGTATCTTGTTGAGAATTTTCGCATCTATATTCATCAATGATATCGGTCTGTAGTTTTCCTTTTTTGTCATATCTTTATCTGTTTTGGGGATGAGGATGATGGAGGCTTCATAAAATGAATTTGGAAGGTTTCCTTCCTTTTGAATCTTTAGAAATAATTTTAGTAGGATAGGGGTTAACTCTTCCTTAAAAGTTTTGTAGAATTCACAAGTGAAGCCATCTGGGCCTAGACTTTTCTTTGTTGGGAGATTATTTATTACTGATTCAATCTCCTGGCTTGTTATGGGTCTATTCAGGTCCTCTATGTCTTCCTGATCCAATCTTGGTAGATTATATGCATCCAGGAATTTGTCCATCTCCTCCAGGTTATCTTGTTTGTTGGCATAAAGTTGCTCATAGTATCCTCTAATGATATTTTGTATTTCTGCTATGTCTGTGGTAATCTTGCCTGTTTCATCACATATTTGATTAATCTGGTTTCTTTCTTTCTTCTTCTTAATCAGTCTAGCCAATGGTGTGTCCATCTTGTTAATCTTTTCAAAGAACCAGCTTTTGCTTTCATTTATTTTCTGTATGGTTCGTTTATTTTCTATTTCATTTATTTCTGCTCGAACCTTTATTATTTCTTTTTGCCTGGCATTTTGGGGGTTTGTTTGTTGTTGTTTTTCCAATTCTCTGAGGCATGATGATAAGTTATCTACTTGCCATCTTTCTATCCTTTTCTTATGTGCACTAATTGCTATGAATTTCCCTCTTATGACTGCTTTTGCTGTGTCCCATAGATTCTGGACACTTGTGTACTCATTATCATTAGTTTCCATAATTTTTTTTATTTCAGCCTTAATTTCTTCAGTAGTGAAGAAGTCATTCAGAAGTAGGTTGTTCAGTCTCCATGTGTTCGTGTATCTTCGGGGTTGTGTCTTGAAATTAATCTTGAGTTTAATTCCATCATGGTCAGAGAAGATGCTGGGTACAGTTTCTATGCCTTTGAATCTATAAAGGCTTGATTTGTGTCCTAAAATATGATCTATCTTTGAAAAGGTCCCATGTCGGGGTGAGAAAAATGTATATGTTGTGGATGTAGGGTGGAAAGTTCTATAGATATCTGTCAAGCCCATTCCATTTATAGTATCATTTAAGTCCTGTATCTCTCTATTTATTTTCTGTCTAGAAGATCTGTCTATAGGAGATAATGGGGTGTTGAGATCTCCAACAATTATAGTATTTCTCCCTATTTCTCCTTTTAGCTCCAGCAGTCTTTCCTTCACATATTTAGGTGCACCTGAGTTGGGTGCATAGATATTTATAAGGGTTATGTCTTCTTGCTGGATTACCCCATTTACTATTATATAATCCCCTTCTTTGTCTCTTCTTACAGTCTTTGTCTTGAAATCTATTTTGTCTGAGATCAATATCGCTACTCCAGCCTTTTTAGGATTTCCATTTGCATCGAGTATCTTTTTCCAGCCCTTGACTGTTAGTCTATGTATGTCTTTATCCATAAGGTGAGTTTCTTGTAGGCAACAGATAGAGGGTTTCTGTTTTCTTATCCATTCAGCCAGTCTATGTCTCTTAATTGGAGAATTTAATCCATTGACATTCAATGTAATTATTGATATTTCCATACCTGATCCTATCATTAAGTGAGCCATTATCTTGATTGCTTTTTGTTCTCGTATAACTGTCTCTGATTTTTAGCTTTCCTGGTATAATACTCGCTTCAGAACTTCTTGAAGAGCTGGTCTGGAGTTGGTAAATTCTTTCAAATTTTGTTTATTCGAGAATGTTTTTATCTTTTTTTCCCATATGAAAGATAATTTTGCCGGGTATAGTATTCTTGGTTGAAATTGTTTTTCACTCAACACTTTTACTATGCTTCCCCATTCTTTCCTTTCCTGCATTGTTTCGGCCGAGAGATCCGATGTTAGCCTGATTGGGTGACCTTTGTAAGTAACCTGGCGTTTCCCTCTTGCCAACTTTAGTATCTTGTCTTTATCTGTTGTTTTTGCCAGTCTGGCTATAATGTGCCTTGGAGAAGATCTTCTTGGGTTGATTCTACCCGGGGTCCTATGTATTTCCTGGGTCTGGATACTTGAATGCCTTTCTAGATTTGGAAAGTTTTCTTCCAGGATTTTGTGGAATAAATTATCTAGGCCCTTATTATTTTCTTCCTCTTCTGGAATACCAATTATCCGGATGTTGGGGCGCTTAATAGTATCCAGTATTCCTCGTATATTATCCTCATTTTTCATGGTTGTTTTCTCAATCTTCTTGATACTTTTTTCTAGGTCAGATGTTTTGTCTTCTACATTGGAGATTCGATCTTCTGCCTGGTCTAACCTACTTTTAATACTTTCAAGGGAGGTTTTGATTTCCTGTATCACATTCTTCAATCCTAAAAGTTCCATCTGGTTCTTGTTTAAGGTATCCATTTCTTCTTTTTTTTTTTTTTTTTTTTTTCTTTTTTTGGAGAGGTTTTTGCTATAGGGCGCGTGCGCTCGCCAGACAGACAGAGAGAGACAGAGAGATAGAAAGCAGGAAATCACCCCCCGGGGGGATGGCCACGCCGCAATCCCTTCTCCTCCATTCTCCTCTTGGGATCCTGGGCACGCACGCACACGCGCCCGGCGTGAGTTTAAGCCGCCGGGTCCGGGACTCGAACCGCGGTCGACTACGTGGGAGTCCAGCGACATAGCCATTACGCTAACTGCTGGTCCCTCCATTTCTTCTTTCAAGTCATTGAAGGACTTCCTCATCTCCTGGAGCTCTTTGTCTCTTTTCTCTTCCATCTCAGTTAGTTTGGTCACTACAAATAATCTGAATTCCTTATCAGACATGTCCACGACGTCCATTGTATTGACTGTGGGTGGTGTAGGTTTGATGATTTCCCTTGGGGGAGAGGCCTTTTCTTGGTTGCTCATATTTCTTGAGCCTCTGCGATTGTTCCTAGTCATCAGGTAATCTATATGTTTCTTCCTAACTGATTGTTAAAAGTTGTACAGGCTTAGAAAATTGATGATTTCCCTTAT
Organism: Tupaia tana; assembly: GCA_026018925.1. NCBI lineage: Eukaryota > Metazoa > Chordata > Mammalia > Scandentia > Tupaiidae > Tupaia > Tupaia tana. The sequence continues at coordinate 12,868,983 of JAKSZU010000005.1, forward strand.
GGTTGGCCTACCTGTTGCTCACAATTACCATTAACTGTTGCCACTACCCTGGATGGCCCAAAGTCCTCACTGTCTCTAAGGAGAGGTGAGCCTTCAATTGACTGAATAAGCAACACCCCAAAAGCAAACAAAAACAGAATGAAAAAAGGAAATCGCGCGGCGCGCGTGCGCTATTCAAATCACTACAATTCAAAGAGTCCGAAGACTAGTGGGAAAGGGTCAGAAGATGAGTGACAAGACCAGGTTGGTGGGGCCTGCAGCCTGAGTCGGCCTGGAGCCCGGAACTGCTGGCCGGCTTGATCCGGGTTGCGGGTGGGGTGGGGTGGGAGTTCGCCTTAAAGTCCCAGACAACCAACCTGGGGTCCAAGGAGGAGAAACGGTGGGGATGCGTGGAGATTCAGAAGGGTTGGGCCTGCAGCCTGAGTCCGCCTGGAGCCCGGAACTGCTGGCCGGCTTGATCCTAAACAAATCTTTTTAAAAGAAAAGTCAGAGAAGTTCTTCAGGTAGAAAAACTGATATTAAACTGAAACTTAGTTCTAAACTAAGAAGTGAAGAGTACTGAGGATGAAATACATGAAAATAAAATAAAATCTATTTTTCCTCATTTCTAATTGCTCTAAAAGAAAACGAACTGCCTAAAGCAAAGCTAGCAGCATCATATCATGTGTTTATAGCATATGCAAAAGTAAAGGTGTGACAGCATCTCACAGGATGGGAAAGGGAAATGGGAAACACACTGTTTTAAGATATACTCACACTACATATAAAGTGGTGCAATAATATTTAAAGGTCTGTTTTGATTAATTAAAGATGTACTCTTAGGCCAAAGAGCAATCACTAGAAGTTTCTATTAAGAGGTATAAGTTGTAAGTTAGTAGAGGAGATAAAATTGAATTATATGAAATGCTTACTCAATAAAAGAAAAGGCAGAAAAACAGGAAAAAAAAAAAAGAAGAATAGGGTCAGCGGGTGGTGTGAAGGTTAAGGTGGTTGGATCCCACATGACCGCTACACAGTTTGAATTCAGGACCCAGCAATTTGAAAATCACACTGGGTGCATGTGCATGCATGCCCAAAGTCCTGAGAGAAGAATGGAGAAGAAGCAAAATGATAGATTTTAATCAAATCACATCAATAATCCACTGAGTGATCATTCTCAGTGTTGCCAATAGCTCTACAGATGGCTTATGATTGGCAATAGCTCTCTTCTGCTTCTGAAATTCCAATAATGCATGTTTCAAAGTGATAGTCTCATCACTCATAGATGTTCTATTCAGCTTCACGTTCATTCTTTTTGTTCTTTTTTTTCCAGTTTGAATATTGTGGGGTGGGAGTGTATATCTTCAAAGATAACCTGCTTTTCACAGAAACATGCCAAGTAAAAGGCAGAGATTGTCAAGTGTGTTTGGGGTTTTGTTTGTTCATGTGTTCGCTTGTTTGTTTTTAAATTAAGCGTCTATTATGGTTTCATGGCCTGGTAACTGAGGCAGCTGGACCCCACATGGCCAACTGCGCATTTTGAGTTTTGGACCCAGTGACTTTAGAAACACCCTGAGTACATGTATGTGCATGCCCAAAATCTCGAAAGGAGAAAAAGTGGGAGGAAAAGGGATTGTGGTGTGACCACATCCCACATCCTCTCTCTCTGTCTTGTTCTGGCAAGCACACATGTTCTCTGGCATAAATAAATAAAATAAATAAAAAAGAAAGACTCATGTTATCTATAGGAAGTCATCTGAAATCTAAAAATCCGAATAGGTTGTAAAAAGTAAGAGGATGAGGAAAGATAAACCATGCAAACACTAAGCGAAAGAGCTGGAGTACCTATGTCAATGTCAGAAAGGCAGCCTTCAGAAAAAGAAGTGTTGTCGGAGGGTGACTACATGATGATAAATCAGTCAATTCTTCGGGAATTCACAACAGTTTCAAATGTGCATACACCTAACGACAGATATTCAAAGACAGGAGCCCAAACGGATGGGCCTGGAAAGAGAAGCACGGATCCACGACTGGAGCTAGAGATGTCGACCCACCTCAGTGATGGCACAACAGTAAACTGGCCCGCAAGGATAAAGGAAACCTAAGCAGCACCGTTAGACTGAGCTGACAAACACGGAACGCCCTTCGTGTACAGTAATGGGAGCGTACACCTGGATCATAAGACAAAACACAGTAAATCTATGAGCACAGGAATCTTAAAAAAAAAAAAAAAAAAGGAATAGAAATCTTTTAACCTTGAACCATAACGATGGGAAACTAGAAATCAGTAACAGAAAGGTAGCAAGAAAAGATCATATTTTAAAAACTAAACAACACATTCATCATAGCCCATAGGTAAGAGAGTGTCAACAGAATAAGCTTAAAAATATTTTAACGTATGAAAATGAAAATAAAACATATTAATATTTGAAGGATTCTGCCAAAGCTGTGCTTAGAGGAAAAAAGACACCTCCACTCCCAGAGGGTGTCACTGGGGGATTCCATAAAATGTTTAGGGAAGAAATCATGTTAATTCAATGCACTCTCTTCTAGAAAATAGAGCAGGAAAAAAACTTCTCAATGTATGAGACCAGCAATATCCCAATGTCAAACCAATATGGCTCAGGAATATAGGTGCATAAGCCCTCAATACAACATTAGCAAATCAAACCCAGCTTTTATATATATGTAGTGTGTGTGTGTGTGTGTGTGTGTGTAAAACTCTCAACCAAGTTTTATCCCAGAAACAAAAAAAGTGGTTGAAAATATTAAACAACATAAGAAGAAAGTCATACGATTATCTCAATAAATACTGCAGAAACAGTTGACAAAATTCAAATTCTATTCATGTTGAAAAAAATAATCTCAGCAAACTTGATAGTCTGTTCTTGCAAGGAGTCCTACATTTGGGAGAAAAAGAGTAATAACCACAGAAAAATAAATAAAAACAAATATCAAAAGCATAGGTAAATTAGAAATGTAAATGGGGACTAGAAAGGAATCAAACCCTATTTCTATAACAAATCACCAAACCGCAATTATAGACAATAAAAAAGAAAAAGAGAAACAAATAATACACAAAACAACCAGAAAACACCTAATAACATTACAGGATGACGTTCTAATCTATAATAACCCTAGATATAAATGAATTAAACTTCTCACTGAAAAGATATAAACTGGTTGAACAGATAAGGAAACAAAACCCAACTACAGTCTGTCTTCAAGAAATTCACTTCAACAATAAAGACACACATAGACTAAAAGTAAAAGGGCGTAAAAAGGTATTCCAGGTAAATGGAAGCCAAAAGTGAGCAGGAGTAGCTATACTGTCAAATAAAATAAATTTTAATTCAAAAACTAAAAAGAGATAAAGAAGATCTTATATAATGATAAAGGGCCCAATTCAGCCAGAATACATATCAATTGTGAATATATATGCACCCAACAAGGGAACATCTTTTTTCTTAAATTATTTTGAAAAATTAATTTTTTGTGTTACATTTAATCACATATATCTTTACAACTAATACAGGAGCATCTAAATACATAAATTAATTATTACAAAGCTAAAGGGAGAGATACAGGAATTGTTGGAGACTTTAACACCCTGCTCTCAGTATTGGGCAGATCATCTAGACAGAAAATCTAACAAAGAAACATCAGACTTAAATTACACCGTAGTCTAACAGACAGTCACAGAACATTTCCACCAACAACCTCCGAATACACATTCTTGTCATCAGCACATGGCTCACGCCCAGGAGAGACCACATGTTAGGCCACAAAACAAATCTCAAACATTGCTTTAAAGTAAAACTCACATAGACTACCTTTTCTGAGCACAATGTACTAAAACGAGAAATGATTAACAAGAAGGACATTGGAAATCATATAAATTCATGGGAACTAAATATACTCCTGAATAACTATTGGATTAAAAGTGAAACCAAGGGGCCAACTGGTGGCATGGTGGTTAAGTCTCTGTACCTCTGGACTCCCATATGGCTGACTATGGTTTGGGTCCTGGACCTGAAGGCTTGCTTTCTCACTTTCCCTTGCACTCTCTCTCTCTCTCTCCCTCTCTCTCTCTCTCTCTCTCTCTCTCTCTCTCTCTCTCTCTCTCTCGTGAGTACACATGTCCTGTAGCATAAAATAATTATTTAAAAAAATGAAATCAGACCGGCAGGTGGCATGGTGCTTAAGGGCGCTGGAATCCCATATGGCCGACTGCAGTTCAAGTCCCAGACCTAACAGCTTACTTTCTCACTTTCTTTCGCTCTTGCTCTCTCTCGCTCTCTCTCATTCTGTCCCTCTCTGGTCAAGTTTAAGTAAATAAATAAATAAATAAATAAATTTAAATAAAATAATTCTTTTAAAAAATGAAATCAAGATGGAAATTTAAAAATCTATAGAAACAAATAAAAATTAAAGTACAACATATCAAACTTAATGAATAGAGTGAAAGCAGTTCTAAGAGGAACATTTATAGCAATAAGTGCCCTCATCAAAAAAAATTAATAAATAGAGGTCAAATAAACAATCTAACAATCCACTTCAAGGAACTAGAAAAACAAGAACTAACTAATCCCAATATCAACAGGATAATGGAAATCATAAAGATCAAAGAAGAAATAAGCAAACTTGAGACAAAAAGAAATAAAGAAAAAAATACAAAAGGTCAATCAAGCAGAAGTTCAATTAAAAAAAAAATACAGACAAAATGAACAAACCATTAGCTAGACTAAGTAAATGAGAGATGACCCAAATAAATAAAATCATAAATGAGAAAGGAGATATTATAATTGATACCATAGAAATACAAAAGATAGAGACTATTATGAACAACTAAAGGCCAATAGACTGAAAAATGTAGGTGAAATGGATAAGTCCTTGGCCACAAACAATCTACCAAGACTAAACCAATAAGAAATAAAAAATCCACGGGACCAGCAGTTGGTGTAATGGCTATGTCACTGAACTCCCATGTAGTTAACCGCTGTTCGAATCCTGGCTTAAACTCACGCCAGGCGCGTGTGCGTGCGTGCCCAAGATCCTGAGAGGAGAATGGGGGACAAGGGATTGCAGTGTGGCCATCCCCCCTGGGGGGTGATTTCTCACTTTCTGTCTCTCTGTCTCTATCTTTCTGGTGAGCACACATGCCCTATAGCAAAAATCTCTCAAAAATAAAAAAAAAGAGAAAACCCAAGTAGACCAATGACAACCTATGAGATTGCATCTGTAATGAAGTCTCCCATCAAAGAAAAGATGGTTTTACTGCTGAATTCTACAAAACTTTTTGTAAAAGAACCAATTCCAATTCTCCAATTCTTCTCAAACTATTCCAAGAAATCAAAGTGAAAGGAACTTTCCCAAACTAATTTCATCAGGCCAACTTTACCTGATACCAAAAACGTTACCCTGATACCAAAAACCAGACAAATACACAACGAAAAAGAGAAAACTACAGCCAGTGTTCCTAAAGATCTTAAGCACAAAATTTCTTGACAAAATTCTAGCAAACCAACACAAAACAACCCATAAAAAATATTACACATTTTGACCAAGTGGATTTTATCCTAAGAATGCAATGATGGTTCAGTATATGCAAATCCATAAATGTGATACACCATATCAACAAATTAAGGGAAAAAATATCATCTCAATAGATGCACAAAAGGCATTTGACAAAACCCAGCATCCCTTTGTGATTAAAAATGCTCAACTAATTAGGGATAGAAGGAATATGCCTCAACACAAAAAAGACCATCCATGACAAACCCACAGCTAATATCATTCTGAATGGGCTTTAAGCTTTTCCTCTAAGAACTAGAGACACAGGCATCAAAGACAAGGATGCCTGCTTTCACCACTCTTACTCAGCATCATACGAAAATCCTAGCCACAGCAATTACACAAAATAAATAAATAAAGGGTATCAAACTGGAAAGGAGGCAGTCAAACTGTCACTGTTTACAGATAATATAATCCTACATACAGAAAACTGTGAAGATTTCTTAGAACTGACCAAAAATTTCAATGAAATTGCAGACTATAAAATCAACATTCAAGAATAAGTAGCATTTTTGGGGGACCAGCAATTGGCTATGTCGCTGGACTTCCATGTTGACTGCAGTTCAAGTCCTGGACCCGGTGGCTTAAACTCACGCCGGGCGCATGTGTGTGCATGCCCAAGATCCTGAGAGGAGAATGGAGGAGAAGGGATTGCAGCGTGGCCATCCTCCCCGGGGGTGATTTCTCACTTTCTGTCTGTCTTTCTGGCGAGCACACATGCCCTATAGCAAAAACCTCTTTAAAAAAAAAAAGAGAATCAGTAGCATTTTTATATACAAGTAACAAAATAATTGAAATTTCTATTTGAAATTTTAAAATAAATCTTATTTACAGAAGCTACAAAGAAAACAAAATACCAGGCTAGCAGGTGGCATGGTGTTTGAGGTGCTAGATTCCCACATGGCCAGCCACAGATTGAGCCCCAGACCTGGTAGCTTGAAAACCACAACAAATAAATAGATTAATAAATAAAGAAATGCTTTTTAAAAAATCAAAGGAAAAAATGCCTAGGAATAAATTTAACCAAGGAGGTAAAGACTACACAATGAAAACTTTAAACCACTGATGAACAAAATAGAAGACACACACACACACACAAGGAAAGACATTCCATGTTCATGGACTGGAAGAATCAATATTGTTAAAATGTCTATTTTGCTGAAAGCAATCTACAGATTCAATGATACCTCTGAAAATCAATGAGATCTCTCACAGAAATAGAAAAACACAATAATAAAATTTGTATGGAATCATAGTAAACCTTGAAGCAAAATATTTAAGGGACACTTAATGTATCTCATGATGATAATGTGTATGTTAATAACTTTGATCGAGACCAGCAGGTGGTATGGTGGTTAAGGGCGCCAGACTCCCACATGGCCGACCACAGTTTGAGCCCTGAACCTGCGGCTTGCTTTCTCACTTTCTCTCTATCTCTCTCTGTCTACCTCTCTCTCTCACTCTGGTCAAATTAAAATAAATAAGTAAAGTTAAATAAAATAATTCTTTAAAACAATAACTTTGATGATTATGTGTATGGCAACAACTTTGGACTAATATACAGTGTATTAATGCTGGGAAAACTTATTTTGTATGCTATAATGATATACAGTGATAAAATGTAAAATAATAATAAAAAAAAAAGAAACAAACAAAGAACCTTGAATAGCAAAAGCAATCCTAAGGAAAAATCATGGAGCTGGAGGCATTGTACTCCCAGATTTCCAAATACACTATGAAACCATAGTAACAAAAACAGTATGTTACTGGCAGAAAAAGACAGAGACCAAGGAAAAAGAAGTACTCTAGATGCCAGTAGGTGGCATGGTGGTTGAGATGCCAGATTTCCACATAGCCAACCACAGTTTGAGTCCCATATCTGATGGCTTGCTTTCCCTCTCTCTCTGTGTCTCTTTCTGGTCAGATTAAAAAGCAATAATAATAAATAAAATTTAATAAATATCTCTAAAAATGAAAGAAGTAAATGACATATATACAGCCAGCCAGCTTTTAAAAAAGAGGCCAAGAACATCCATTGGAAAGAAAACAGTTTCCTCAATAAACATTTCTAGGAAAACTGAACATTCATATGTGAAAGAATGAAACTAGACCTGTATTTGCCATCATATACTAAGAACAACCCCAAATGGATTAAAGATTTACACATAAAACCTGAAACTATAAAGCTACTAGAAAAAAAACATAGGGAAAACACTTCAACACATTGGTATGAATAAAGAGTCCCCAAATAAAAGTACAGGCAACAAGCACAGAAATAGACAAATGAGACAATATCAAACTGGAAAACAAATTTACTCTGCGCAGCAGCAAAGGAAATGACAGAGGAAAACGACAACCCTCAGAATTGAAGAAGGCATTTGGGATCAGCAGTTAGTGTAATGGCTATGTTGTTGGACTCCCACATAGTCGACTGTGGTTCGAATCCCGGCCCCGGTGGCTTAAAACTCAAGGTGGGCACGTGTGCATGCTTGCCCAAGATCCCGAGAGGAGAATGGAGGAGAAGGGATTGCAGCGTGGCCATCCCTCCTGGGCGGTGATTTCACGCTTTCTGTCTCTCTGTCTTTCTGGCAAGCACACGAGCCCTATAGCAAAAACCTCTAAAAAAAAAAAAAAAAAAAAAAAAACAAAAAAAAAAACCAAGGGACTCAAACAACACAGCAGCAAAAGCAAAACAAAAAACAAATAGATTTTAAAATGGGTGAGACAAGCAGATGGTGTAATGATTACATCAATGGACTCTCATGTAGTTGACCATAGTTTGAGTCTCAGACCCAGCAGCTTAAAATACACCAGGTGCATGTGCATGCATGCCCAAAATCCCAAGAAGAGAATGGAGAAGAAGGGATTGCTGTGTAGCCATCCCCTTTGGGGGGGGGGTGATTTCTGGCTTTCTGTCTTTCTGTCTCTCTGGTGAGTGCACATGCCCTATAGCAAAAATCACTCTTAAAAAAATGGGCAAGTGAACAAATAGTTCTCTAAAAAAGACATACAAATGACCAAAAAACATTAAAAGATGATTTCGCATGACTAATCATTAGAGAACTGGCAGTGAAGACCATATGAGATATTATATCACTCCAATTATAATGGCTATTATAAAACAAAACCAAAAAAAAGAGTAAATGCTGGCTAGAATATGAAGAATGGGGCACTCTTTTACCTGTTGGTGGGAATGCGAATTAGTACAGCCAATATGGAAAACAATAAGGAGATTCTTCAAGGAACTAAAAATAGATTGCTGTATGATCCAGCAATCCTGCTATTAGGCATAGAGCCAAAAGTAAGGGACTTAATATATTGTAAAGATGTCTGCATCTCAATGTTTACTACACCACTATTTGCAATAGCCAAGATACGGAAGCAACCCAAGTATCCATCAACAGATGAATGGTAAAGAAAATATGTATTTCTTTTTCTTATAATGGAGTGCTATACATCTATTAAATTGATAAAATCCAGTTATCTGAAATCAGTGGGTGAGTCTAGACATTATGTTACATAGAATAAGCCAAGTAAAGAAAGAGAAATACCATGTGTTCTCCCTCATACATGGAAATTGTAAAAATGACCTCCTATAAATAGAGAGATGTAGAATGACTGCTTGATACTGGGAAGGATGTGGGTGGGGGATTAACAGAAACAAAATTGCAGATAGGTAGAAAGAAAAGTCTAGTGTGACATATAGTGGGGAGAATGTGGGTAACAGCCTACTGTATGTACTGTTACTAATGGTTGAGATGATGGGTATACTAACTACCTTCATTTACTCATTACACATTGTATTATGTAAAAAATTACCTTGCAACAATTATGTTAATAAAAAGTATTAATAAAAGTGCTTTAAAAGATAAAAATATTTAAATTAATCAATGTAATGTGTCATATTAATAGACTAAAGAAGAAAAGCCACATGATTATCTCTATAAATGAAGCAAAATCATTAGGCAATTTTCAAAATCTGTGTTGGAAAAAAAAATGTAGATTCCTGGCTATACCAGGAGAACTAATACAGACACACAGAAATAAGAATTCAAAAACAAATAAGAAAATGGCCAACTTAATGGTAGGAACAAGTCTGGAGTTGATTATTTTTTTTCCTCTAAATTTATTTATTTTTTACATTAATTCACTATACATCACTACAGCATACAAATGAATTTTCCATCCAAAATACACTGTGTATTGGCTCAATCAAGCACATCAACATACATGTATTCAGCAAATAATTTTCCAATTCTTATGTCTTGTATACTTTGTTTTTTGTTTTGCCATCCTTGATTCCCTACCCCTCACCCTCTGCCATGTCCCACCCTCCTCCCACATTGTCTCTGGTATCCATGGTTGCTTTCTCTGCCTCCCCCCCCATTTAATTGATTTCCTAATGAACTTAATTAGTCTAAATATATCCAATAGCTAGCACAGCTGATATATACCTATACATGAACCCAAGTCTGACTTTAGGCATAAACCCCAGTGAGTAGAATGAACATATTATAAAGTAGTACCCAGCTGGGGCTATATAGCTAACTGCAGTCATCAAATACGCATTTTTAAAAAAATTGATATGAACAGTTTTACCGTTTTTTTTCCTCCTGCAACTTTTTTTTTAAATTACTTAACATTCATTCCCTGAGCATCATCACAACGTACTAAATGTGGTTTCCCACCTAGAATAAACTGCATAGTGGCTTAATCAAGCATGTTATCATCAATAATATTCCATTTCTACTTTCATACATATGTATATGTATGTATATATATGTGTTTTTTACCCCCATGTTTGACCCTCTGCCCTTTCCCACTCTCTTATTACACTGTAATATACAGTTGTCTTCCATTCCTTTTTCCCCAACATTTTGTTGACCACACAATATCATAAGTAATCCAACTACTTTCAGCAGGTAATTTCAAGAAGAGTAGTTTTGCACTGGTAATGATATTTCCTTGAAACTTAAAGCCTAGAAACAGGTTAGTATTCTGTTCAAATAGTAGGTACATGCACCTATCAACAGCTCAAGACAGGACAAAAATCCTTTAAAACCGGAAAACAAAGCTTAGGAGAAAAGCAGCAATAATTTAGTCAAGTCACAGAACGTTGTTTCATCGGTTCAGTCTCATGTACTTAATCTTTCTTCTGTTAAGGTTCGATCTTCCAGATTGAATTCTGGGATATAATATTCATCTCCAAACATTGTCCCTACAATTAAGTTGCCCATTTTCTTAGTTTTTGAACTCTTATTTCTGTGTGTCTGCATTTAATTTTTTTTTTTTTGAGAGGTTTTTCGCTATAGGGCGCGTGCGCTCGCCAGACAGACAGAGAGAGACATAGAGACAGAAAGCAAGAAATCACCCCCCAGGGGGGATGGTCACGCTGCAATCCCTTCTCCTCCATTCTCCTCTCGGGATCTTGGGCACGCACACACACGCGCCCAGCGTGAGTTGTAAGCCACCGGGTCTGAGACGCGAACCGCGGTCGACTACGTGGGAGTCCAGCGACATAGCCATTACGCTAAATGCTGGTTCCCTAATTTTTCTGACATAGCACTCCCTTAAGAACTTCTTGGAGATCTGGTCTGGTGCTGGTAAATTCTTTCAGGTTTTGTTTATCTGGGAAAGTTCGTGTCTTTTCTTCCCAAATGAACGATTACCTTGCTGGGTACAGAATTCTCGGTTGAATTTGCTTTTCCCTTAATACTTTGAATATATTTTCCCATTCTCTCCTCGCTCGCATTGTTTCCGATGAGAGGTCTGCCGTTAGTCTGATGGGATACCCTTTGTAGGTAACTTGCCTTTTTTCTCTTGCCAGTCTTAGTATCTTGTCTTTGTCTGTGGTTTTGGTCAATCTGGCTATAATGTGTCTTGGAGAAGATCTTCTTGGGTTGATTCTATTTGGGGTCCTCTGTATTTCTTGGGACTGAATCTTTTGAGTTTCTCTCCAGGTTTGGAAAGTTTTCTTGCAGGATTTCATGGAATAGATTATCAATGCCCTTATGAGTCTCTTCACCCTCTGGGATGCTTATTATCTGGATGTTTGGACATTTAATTGTATCTAGTACTTCTCGCATATTATTCTCAAATTTTTGGGCCATTTTCTCAGTCTTTATGGTAGATTTTTCTAGGCCAGCCATTTTCTCTTCTACATTAGAAATTCTATTTTCTGTATGATCTAGTCTGCTTTTAATACTTTCAAGGGAGATTTTGACTTCTTGTATTATAGTCTTCATCTCTAACAGTTCCATCTGATTCTTTTGTAAAGTGTGAAACTCCTCTTTTAGATCTTGCATGAATTTCCTCACCTCCTGGAACTCTTCAACTCCTTTCTCCTTCCTCTTCAGCAGTTCCTTGTCTCTCTTCTCTTCCATCTCTGTTAGCTTTGCCATTATGAATGTTCTGAATTCTTTATCAGACATTTCCATGATTTCCATTGAACTGTGTGTGGATGAAGAGGAACTATCCGTTTCCCTTGGAGGAGAGGCATTTTCCTGCTTCTCCATATTTCTTGTGGTCCTGCAGTGATTTCTAGTCATCTGGTGGATGGTCGGTTTCTTCCCGAACTTGGAAGTTCAATCTGAGGATCGGGGAGTGTGCAGAAATGGAAGCAGAGAGAGGGAAACAATACCAACAACAGCAAAAAAACCAGACAAGAAACAGAGAAAAAGAAGAGAAAAACTTCAATAAATCTAAAAAAGAAAAATTAATATTCAAAAAATTTCAATAAAAATCAATAATTAGAAAACTGTGCGGCACACGAAATGGCTAGATTGCAGGAGCCATGGAGCAGACTGTCTCTTGAAGAAGGGCTGTTCTGGGAGAAGCAGAGGGGATTATTAACAAAATAAAGGCCTAGGAGGGAGGGGCCAAAGGGCCCTGTAAAACGCCTCATCTTAAAAAATTCTAAAAAGCAAAAATTTTAAAAAAGACAGAGAGAGAGAGAGAGAGGACAGAGACAGAGGTAGAGAGAGACAAAGATTGATTCAGAGACAGGAGACTTGAAAGGGGTTTTCCAGCGGGTTTTGTATGCTGGAGGCCCAGTTAGGAGTGGGACATCTTCCATTCTCAGGAAGCCATGGAGCAGACTGTCTGGAGTTGATTATTATATCCCAGAATTTAATCAGTAAGATTGGACCACAACAGAAAATAGATTAAGTACATGAGACTGAACTGATGAATTAGAATCTTGTGGCTTTTGACTAAAACATTACTGATTTTTTTTCTAGGCTTTTTTTTTTCTGGATTTAAGGATTTTTGACTTGTCTTAAGCTGCAGATAAGTTCATGTACCTACTATTTGAACAGAATCCTAACCTGTTTCCTGGCTTTAGGATTTGTTTGTTTGTTTGTTTGTTTTGAGAGGTTTTTGCTATAGGGCGCATGCACTCGCCAGAAAGACAGAGAGAGAAGAGAGAGACAGAGAGATAGAGAACTAGAAATCACCCCCCGGGAGGATGGCCACGTCGCAATCCCTTCTCCTCCATTCTCCTCTTGGGATCTTGGGCACGCACGCACACACACGCGCCCGGCGTGAGTTTAAGCCACCGGGTCTAGGACTTGAACTGCGGTCGACTACTTGGGAGTCCAGTGACATAGCCATTACGCTAACTGCTGGCCCCCTGGCTTTAGATTTTAAGCAAAGCTCTCAGCATTTCTTTGATTTTGATTTATTAAAGTTTAAACTGCTTTTCTTGAAATTAAAAAAAAAATTAAATATCTATTTAATGACCACAGTAAGCTATAGAGCATCAGCCAGGTGCTACTTTATAGTATATTCTTTCTACTCAGAGTTTCATGCCTAAAGTCAGACATGTGTTCACAGATATGTATATGCCAGCTGACTTTGCTATTGAAAGTAGTTAGATTATTTAAGCTATTTTGTGAATCAATAAAATGTGGGGGGGGAATGAATGGAAAGCAACTGCTTTCTAGTTTGAAGTCAATGGGTGCAGACACCAGAGATAGTGTGGGAGGAGGGTGGGAAATGGCAGAGGGTGAGAAATAGGGGGAATATATAAATATATATGAAACTAGAAATGAAAAGGTATCCACAACAACATGTATGATCGAGCCACTAAGCAGTATATTCTGGATGAGAAATCACATTTTGTATGCTGTCACCATGCTCAGTGAATGAATATAAAATTAATTACTTAAAAATAAAAATAAATAGATGGGACCAGCAGGTGGTGTGGTGGTTAAGGTGCTGGACACTCCCACATGGCCGACCACGGTTCAAGTCCTGAATCTGGTGGCTTGCTTTCTCACTTCCTCTCTCTCTCTTTCTCTGCCTCTCTCTGGTCAAATTAAAATAAATGAATAAAGTTTAAAAAAAAAAAATAAATAAATAAATAAATAAAAATAAATAGAGAAGAAGATTCCTCCATGGCTCCTGAGAACTAGTGATTTCAGGGAAAAAAGAGAAATGAAGATTTTCTACTGACAATTCAGCCTCCAGCTCACAAACTTGAGTGGAGAGGCAAGGGGCAGGCTTCAAAAGATTCCTCCATGGTTCCTGAGAACTAGTGATTTCATGCAGCATGTGCCGCACAGATTTTATTTTTTGCTTTTTAAAAAAATTTTTTTTGGTCCTTTTTTCTTTTATTTTCTTCCTTTTCTCTCTCTTTTTATTTCTCTCTCTGTTTCTTTTTCTTTTATCTCTTCACTCTGCTCCTCAATCTTTATTCACTGTGTTTCTAGACAGATCTAGGGGAACCATAACCAAACATCCAAATACTATTGGGGTTAACATATTCCTCAATATCCACAGAATATGCTGCACAAAGAGACAAAAACGGAACAGCAAAGAGATTTCAGATCATCTCCTTCTACATGCTGCTGAATGCTCAGATTGAACTTCAAGAATTAGGAAGCAACACACCATCCATCAGATGGATAGAAATTACTGCAAGGCCACAAGAAATATGGGAAAGCAAGAACATACCTCTCCTCCATGGGAAAAGAATAACTCCTCTTTATCCACAGACAGTACAATGGAAATCATGGAAATGTCTGATAAAGAATTCAGAATATTCATAATGACAAAGCTAACAGAGATGGAAGAGAAGAGACAATGAACTGCAGAATAGGCAGGAGAAAGGAGCTGACGAGTTCCAGGAGCTGAGGAAATTCTTGCAAGATCTAAAAGAGAAATTACACACTTTAAAAAAGAATGAAATGGACCTATTAGAGATGAAGGCTATAATACAGGAAGTCAAAAACTCCCTTGAAAGTATTAAAAGCAGAATAGATCATACAGAAAATTACATCTCAGATGCAGAAGAGAAAATTGCTGGCCTAGAAAAATCCACCACAAAGACTGAGAAAATTGCCCCCAAAAAAGAGAATAACATACAATAAATACTAGATACCATCAAACGTCCAAACAGCCATATAACTGGTATCCCAGAAGGTGGAGAGACTCATAGGGCATTGATAATCTATTCCATGAAATCCTGCAAGAAAACTTTTCAAATCTAGAGAGGCACTTAAAGATCCAATCCCAAGAAATACAAAGGACCCCAAATAGAATCAACCCAAGAAAATCTTCTCCAAGACACATTATAGGCAGACTGACCAAAACCACAGACAAAGACAAGATACTAAGATTGGCAAGAAAAAAATGACAAGTTATCTACAAAGGATATCCCATCAGGCTAACAGCAGACCTCTCATTGGAAATAATGTGAGAGAGGAAAGAATGGGAAAGTATATTGAAAGTGTTAAGGGAAAAGCAATTTCAACCAAGAATACTGTGTCTGGCAAGATTATCCTTCATATGGAAAGGAAAGACAAGAACACTCTCAGATACACAAAACCTGAAAGAATTTACCAGCACCAGACCAGATCTCCAAGAAGTTCTCAAGGGAGTGCTTATACCAGGAAAATTAAATACAGACACACAGAAATAAGAGTTCAAAAACTAAGAAAATGGCCAAATTAATCATAGGGACAAATCTAGAGTTGAATATTATATCCCAGAATTTAACAAGAAGATTGAACCACAACAGAAAATAGATTAAGTACATAAGACTGAACTGGTGAAATGAAGTTTTCTGACTTTTGACTAAAACATTGCTGATTTTCTTCTAGGCTTTGTTTTCTGGTTTTAAGGATTTTTGTCTTGTCTCGAGTTGTTGACAGGTTCATGTACCTACTATTTGAACAGAATCTTAACCTGTTTCCTGGATTTTAGTTTTAAGCAAAGCTCCTTAGCATTTCTTTGATTTATTAAAGTTAAAACTGCTTTTCTTTAAATTATTGGCTGAACTTGTTATCGAAAGTGGTTAGATTATTTAAGAAATTATGTGACCAATAAAATGTGGAAGAAAAGGAATGGAAAACAACTGTAGACACCAGAGATAGTGTGAGAGGAGGGTGGGGAAGGGCAGAGGGTCAGAAATATGGGTAATATTATAGAATAGGGGTAATATATAATATAAATATATATACACACACATACACATATATAATAGAAGATTATTGATGATAACATGCAAGATTAAGCCACTATGCAGTATATTCTGGATGGTAAATCACATTTTTTATACTATGACGATGCTTAGGAAATGAATGTAAATTAATTAATTAAAAAAATGTTTCAGAAAAAAAAAAGCTCATGGGAAAACTATGTATGAATTTCAAAAAGTTTTTGTACCAAAATAAATCCATACTTTAATTGTAAAAAAATAAAAGAAGAGGGACCAGTGGGTGGTGTGGTAGTTAAGGCACTGGATCTCCCACATGGCTGACCACAGTTCAAATCCTGGACCTGGTGGCTTGCTTTCTCACCTTCTCTCTCTCTCTGTCTGTGTGTGTCTCTCTGGTCAAATTAAAAATGAATGAAGGAATAAATAAAGTTAAACAAATAATTTTTTTAAAAAGTTTAAAATATAAGAAAAAAGAGAAAGCAAATAAATAAATAAATAAATAAACAAGCCCCCCCCCCAAAAAAAGCATAGATTCATCAATCATGTTGAAAAAAATTTCTCAGCCAACTAGAAATTACAGAGAATTTCTTTAACTGAAAAAAAATTGACAGTTAATATCAAACTTAAAAGTGAAAGAGTGAATGTTTTCCCCTCTCACCACTTCCTCTCTCACCATTTCTATTCAGCATTTCTGTACTGTAAGTTCCAGCCAGTGCACTAGTCAAGAAAAAAAATAAATCCTTTTGGCCGGAACCGCCATCTTCCAGTAATTAACCAAAATGACGAACACAAAGGGAAAGAGGAGAGGCACCCAATATATGTTCTCTAGGCCATTTAGAAAACATGTAGTTGTTCCTTTGGCAACATATATGCGAATCTACAAGAAAGGTGATATTGTAGACATTAAGGGAATGGGTACTGTTCAAAAAGGAATGCCCCACAAATGTTACCATGGCAAAACTGAAAGAGTCTACAACGTTACCCACCATGCTGTTGGTATTGTTGTGAACAAACAAGTTAAGGGCAAGATTCTTGCCAAGAGAATCAATGTGCGTATTGAGCATATTAAACATTCTAAGAGCAGAGATAGCGTCCTAAAACGTGTGAAGGAAAATGACCAGAAAAAGAAAGAGGCCAAAGAGAAAGGGACCTGGGTTCAACTAAAGCGCCAGCCTACTCCACCCAGAGAAGCACACTGTGTGAGAACCAATGGAAAGGAGCCTGAGCTACTGGAACCTATTCCCTATAAATTCATGGCATGATGCGGTGTTAAAAATAAACTAATCTCCTCTTTTTTTGCTGCGCCTACTGTGAGGATGAAGACCATTCTCAGCAACCAGACGGTCGACATTCCCCAGAACGTCGACATCACCCTGAAGGGACGCACCGTCATCGTGAAGGGCCCCCGAGGAACCCTGCGGAGGGACTTCAACCACATCAATGTCGAGCTCAGCCTCCTTGGGAAGAAGAAGAGGCTGCAGTTTGACAAATGGTGGGGAAACAGAAAGGAGCTGGCGCCCGTCCGCACTATCTGTAATCACGTCCAGAACATGATCAAGGGTGTGACACTGGGCTTCCGCTACAAGATGAGGTCTGTGTACGCTCATTTCCCCACCAACGTCGTTATTCAGGAGAATGGGTCTCTTGTTGAAATCCGAAATTTCTTGGGTGAAAAATACATCCGGAGGGTTCGAATGAGACCAGGTGTTGCTTGTTCAGTATCTCAAGCCCAGAAAGATGAGTTGATCCTTGAAGGCAATGATATTGAACTTGTTTCAAATTCAGCTGCTTTGATACAGCAAGCCACGACAGTTAAAAATAAGGACATAAAATTCTTGGATGGTATCTATGTCTCTGAGAAGGGAACAGTTCAGCAGGCTGATGAGTAAGATCTAAGAGTTTTCCAACTACAGTAACGAGCCGGATAATTTCTAAGGCCTTCATATGACATTTTAAAGATAATAAAAGACAACGATTGATTTGAAACTTTCTTAAACTGATTATCCTTTTCCAACTACTTTCCAACTACTTAGTATCCTTTACTAAGGAATAAAGTATTATTCCTAGTAATAGGAGTATGCTAAGAACAAAATAAATTAATTAATTAATTAATCTGTGGTCTATAAAAAATAATAATAAATAAATAAATAAATAAATAAATAAATAAATAAAAAGCATGCACATTAGAAAAGAAAAAAATAGGGCCAGCAGGTGGCATGGTGGTTAAAGTGTTAGATTCCCACATAGTCAACCACTGTTTGAGTCCTGAAACAGGTGGCTTGAAAATCAAGCTGGGCACATGTGTGTGCGTGCGTATCCAAAATCCCAGGAGGAGAATGGAGGAGAAGGAACTGTGGATGGCCATCCTCCCCCCAGGCGGTGAGTTCTCATTTTGCCTTTCACTGTCTCTGTCTCTGTCCAGTGAGTGCACATGCCCTATGGCAAAAATCTAAACAAAAAAAGAAAGAAAGAAAAATAATAATAAAACTCCATTCGCAGTGGAATAAAAACACATGACTATCTATGCAGAACATTCTAAGGACTCTATAAAAAAGATCTAGAATGAATAAATGAATTTTGTGAGGTCATGAGATATAAAATTAGCACACAAAAATCAGTTGCATTTCTTCATATTGTCAGTAGCAAGGAAGAATTGGAATTTTGAATGGAAATAAAAAACAAATATATAAACATATATATCCCCAAAATGAAATATTTGGATATAAATTGCTAAATATTCAGAGTCCTCAGGCTGAAAACTAAAAACACTGATAAAATAAATCAAACAGGACCTATGTAATGAGTGAGATTTTTAAAAATAATTATTTATTGGGAACCAGCAGTTAGCGTAATGGCTATGTCGCTGGACTCCCACGTAGTCAACCGCAGTTCGTGTCCCAGACCAGGTGGCTTAAAACTCACGCCGGGCGCGTGTGCGTGCGTGCCCAAGATCCCAAGAGGAGAATGGAGGGGAAGGGATTGTGGCGTGACTATCCCCTCTGGGGGGTGATTTCTCGCTTTCTGTCTCTATGTCTCTCTCTGTCTGTCTGGCGAGCGCATGCGCCCTATAGCGAAAACCTCTCAAAAAAATTATTTATTTAATCTTATTTTTTCATTTATTTATTTATTTGTTTGTTTGTTTTTAATTTGACCAGAGAAAGACAGAGATAGAGAGAGGGAAAGGGAAAGTGAGAAAGCAAGTCACCAGGTCCAGAGACTTGAACCCTGGTCGACCATGTTGGGGTGTCCAGCGCCTTAACCACCACGCCACCTGCTGGTCCCCATGACTGAGATTTTTTAATAAACATTGAAAATTGTCACCGCGTCATTTCTTCCCAATTTTGTCTATAAATTTCATGCAATCCTAGCAGGTTCTTTTTAAAGAAATATGCACACATTGAATCGCAAAAACATAAATAGAAAAACAAAGTGATTGATATAGCCGCTACAGTTTGAAAAAGAAGTAGCAAAATTGGAAGACTCAGACTACCTGATTTTCAGATTTCTATAGTGGCTACAGTAATCAAGACTGTAATGATCAAAGGACAGACTTATAGGTCATTGGGACATAATAGAGTTTAAAAATAGACCCACAGGAGTATAGGCAATGAATTTGAGAAAGGGGTAAAAGCAATTAAATAGAAAAATGGCAACCTTTTCAACAAATGGTGCCTGAAAAATTGTGCATCCGTGTGCAATTAACTTTAGCTAATTCATTAACCCTTAACCAATAACCTCAACTCTTATAACAAAACGAACTCAAAATAAAACATTTGTAAAATATATAAAACTCCTGGAAGAAAACATAGGGAGAAAAATTGTGTGACTGAATTAGGCAGAGTTCCTAGATAGGACGTGGATACCATGAACCGTAAAGGAACAAAGCTGGTAAGTTAAACCTCTCTTTTTTGAACAAACAAACAAAAGACCTAATAAAAGAATGAAAAGATAAGCCTCAGAATGGGAGAAAATATTTTCAAATCACATTTCTGACCAAAAAAAATGTATCCAGGATAAAGAATGATAATAATAATAATAATAATCTCACAGAAGTCAAAATTAAAAAAAAAACACACACCAGCTTTTAAAAAGGAGGGAGATTTGCACCAAGATTTCACAGAAGAAAATATATAGATGACAAATAAGCTCAGGGAATAAAGACATTCAAAAGAGTTCAGGGTATAAAGAAGAAAATGAACCCAGAGTGCCTTGGGATGATAGGAATTAGAAATTGCTTTAAAAAAAAATAGAAGATAGACTGGTATATGTAATAAAAGCAGAGATCTAGAAAGAGCATATAGTAGCCTAAGCTGGAACATTTTTAAAAAATAATTTTATGGGAACCAGCAGTTAGCGTAATGGCTATGTCGCTGGACTCCCACGTAGTCAACCGCGGTTCGCGTCTCGGACCCGGTGGCTTACAACTCACGCCGGGCGCATGTCCGTGTGTGCCCAAGATCCCGAGAGGAGAATGGAGGAGAAGGGATTGCGGCATGACCATCCCCCCTGGGGGGTGATTTCTCGCTTTCTGTCTCTATGTCTCTCTCTGTCTGTCTGGCGAGCGCACGCGCCCTATAGCGAAAAAAACCTCTCCAAAAAAATAAATAAATAAATAAATAATTTTATTTATTCATTCATTTATTTTAATTTGACCAGAGGGTGAGAGAGAGAGAGAAAAAACAAGCCACCAGGACTCAAACCATGGTCAGCCATGTGGAAGTGTCCGGCACCTTAACCACCACACCACCTTCTGGTCCCCTTACCTGGAACAATTTAAGCAATAAAATAGATTAAGATAATGTTGGATTAAACTTAAATTAGAATAAAATACGCATCCTGGGTCCATACCAACACCAATAATATATAAGTAGATGGAGAGAGAGAGAGAGATAGGTAGATGGAGAAGTGACTTTCTTTCCCAGAAGAAATCTACAATAAAATATAGAAAGAATAAGGAAAACAGACGATTATCGCTAGAACACCATAGTGGTAATTGCCATAGGCAAGACCAATTGTTGAAGCTAAACTTAGTCGGCAGAAATTTCAAGAGAAACAGGATATTTGCATAGCCTCAAAGTGTCTTTTCCAAAATATGAATTACGAAGGAGAAATCTGGCAGAAACACAAGGGGTGAGGTCAGTACTATCCACAGTAAGACACATGCACCGGCCCCTGCCCGCCTGCTGTGACGGCTGAAAAGAGCACATATCAGGGCCAGCAGGTGGTGTGGTGGTTAAGGTGCTGGACTCTCACATGGCCAACCATGGTTCAAGTTCCAAACCTGGTGGCTTGCTTTGTCATTCTCTCTCTCTCTGGTGAGCATACATGCCCTATAGCAAACTTAAAAAATACATGCATACATACATACTTAAAAAAAGAAAAGTGCACATCTCTTCTGGGGTTCTTTTCAGTAAAGCAAGACCTCAGTCTTATCTTGAGAAAACATTGAACAAACTCAAATGAAAAATACCTACAAAGTACCTTTCAAGTCTCAGAGCCATAAAAGACAAGGAAAGGTCAAGGAACTGTAATGACTGGAGGAGAGTAAGGAGCCAGGAACGCTAACTGCATGCAGAATCATGGATTAGAATCCGAAACCAAAAAAGTTAGTGGAAAAATGGGAAATCAACATGAAATCCGCAGTTTAGTTATAGCATGGAATCAATATTGCTGGCTTAGGACAGGTGATCGTGAGTGGTTATATAAGATGTAAGTGCTCGGGGAAGTGGGTGAAAGATATCTAGGAAGTGTGAACTATTCTCACAACTCTTTCGTAAGTCAAAAATTACAACTAAGCAAAAGGTTAAAAGTAAAAAGCGATTGAGAAGAACAAAGAGTACATACACTACCTAACAGAATTCTGCTAATAACAGAATTACCTGAGTCTAGGTAATCTAAGAAAATAAAGGTTTATCTAGCTCATGGTTCTGGAGGTCCAGAGTCAATAGGCTACATCTTTTGAGGATCTTTTTGCTGGTGACACAGCAGAAGGTGAGACACAGCAAGTGCAGAGCAAAGCATTCTCCATCATCTCATATTCCACCTCCCTGTAAGCCCACCAGGGCTCAATTATGGGTGCCACTCTGTTTCCTAATCATTTCCTAAAGGTCCCACCTTTTGACACCATAATCAGATTAAGTCTCTTCTTAATACCTTCATAATACGATCAAATTCCAACACATGAGTTTCCAGGAGACACATTCAAATCATAGAACTACCTAATTTCAAGATTTAATATACAGCTACAGCAATCAGGTCAGTACTGAGGTCAGTAAAAGGTCCAGAAATAGAGCCACACACTCATATGGCCAAACATATGTGACAAACAAAGGTGCAAATTCGATTGAATAATAAAAGATTGTTTTTTTAACACGTGGGGCAGGAACAATTGGGCAGACATTTAAAATGATGAGAGCCCGCCCATACCTCACACTTTATTTTTTAAAATAGCTTAAATAAATTATAAACCTAAATGTAAAATGTAAGCTGTAGAAATTTTGGAAGGAAGTATTCATGACCTGGGGATAAGTAAAGTTTTTCTTATATATAGAAATTAAAGCATGACTAACAATTTTTAAAATGATAATTTATTAAAATTTACTTAGCAATAAAACTGTTAAGTGAATAAAAAGACAAACCATGGACTGGGAGAAAATATTTCCAAGTCATAGATCTGATAAAGAACTTGTTTCCAGAACATATAAAAAACTCTTAAAGCACAGATCCTGAGATGGATACTGAACTTCAGCTCTGAAATACCGACTTCCTTGACCAAAAATGAAAACTTGCTGCTGAGACTTCTTACTCCAGATTAATTTTTAGTGGTCTTTACACACTGAGTGTCTAGACAGGTCAAAATGAACAGTTACCAAACATCTGAATACGATTAAGGTCAGAATATTCCTCTAATCCCACTGAATCTGATGCAGAAAGAGCGAAAACGAAATGGAAGAGAGATTGCAGATCACCTCCTCCTGCATGCTTCTGAATGCTCAGATTGAACTTCAAGAACTAGGAAGAAACACACCATCCATCAGATGACTAGAAATCACCACAGGGTCACAGAAATATGGGAAAGCCAGAAAATACCTCTCCTACATGGGAAAAGAATAACTCCTCTTCATCCTTAGACAGTTCAATGAAACTCATGAATGTCTGATAAAGAATGTAAAATATTCATAATGACAAAGCTAACAGAGATGGAAGAGAAGAGAAATAATGAACTGCAGAAGAGGCAGGAGAAAGGAGCTGACAAGTTCCAGGAGGTGAGGAAATTTTTGCAAGATCTAAAAGAGGAAATAAGCACAATTAAAAAAATCAAATGGACCTGTTAGAGATGAAGGCTATAAAACAGGAAGTCAAAATCTCCCTTGAAAGTATTAAAAGCAGACTAGGGGATCAGCAGTTAGCGTAATGGCTGTCACTGGAGTGTAGTCCCATGTAGTCAACTGCGGTTCAAGCCCCAGACCCGGTGACTTAAACTCATGCCATGCGCATGTGCATGTGTGCCCAAGATCCCGAGAGGAGAATGGAGGAGAAGGGATTGTGGTGTGGCCATCCCCCCAGGGGGATGATTTCTCACTTTCTTTCTCTGTCTGTCTTTCTGGCGAGCACACGTGCCCTGTGGCAAAAAGCTCTCAAAATAAATAAATAAATAAATAAATAAATAAATAAATAAATAAAAAGCAGAATAGGTGATACAGAAAATTGAATCTCTGATGTAGAAGACAGAATTGCTGGCCTAGAAAAATCCACCATGAAGACTGAGAAAATTGCCCCCAAAAATGAGAATAATATACGAGAAATACTAGATACCATCAAATGTCCAAACATCTATATAATTGGTATCCCAGAAGGTGAAGAGACTCATAAGGGCATTGATAATCTATTCCATGAAACTCTGCAAGGAAACTTTCTAAACCTAAGAGGCATTCAAAGATCCAATCCCACAAAATACAAAGAATTCCAAATAAAATCAACCCAAGATGATCTTCTCCAAGACACATTATAGCCAGATTGAACAAAACCACAGACAAAGACAACATGCTAAGATTGGCAAGAGAGGGACCAGCAGTTAGCGTAATGGCTATGTCGCTGGACTCCCATGTAGTCAACCACGGTTCACGTCCTGGACCCGATGGCTTAAAACTCATGCCAGGCGCGTGTGCGTGCGTGCCCAAGATCCCGAGAGGAGAATGGAGGAGAAGGGATTGCGGCGTGGCCATCCCCCCTGGGGGGTGATTTCTCGCTTTCTGTCTCTCTGTCTCTCTTAGTCTGGTGAGCGCACGTGCCCTATAGCAAAAACCTCCAAAAAAAATAAAATTGTGAATCAATAAAATGTGGGGAAAAAAGGAATGGAAAACCACGGTAGGCACCTGAGATAGTGTGGGAGGAGGGTAGGAAATGACAGAGGGTAAGAAATAAAAGCAAAAAATATATCTATACATATATATATATACACACATGAAACTAGAAATGGAAAATTATTGACCTTAACATGTATGACTAAGCCACTATGCAGTATATTCTGGATGGGAAACCACATTTTGTATG
Source organism: Tupaia tana (assembly GCA_026018925.1). Taxonomy (NCBI): domain Eukaryota; kingdom Metazoa; phylum Chordata; class Mammalia; order Scandentia; family Tupaiidae; genus Tupaia; species Tupaia tana. Next base: position 12,893,530 of record JAKSZU010000005.1, read on the forward strand.
CTATGATGATGCTCAGGGAATGAATGTAAATTAATTAATTTTTTAAAATGTTTCAGAAGAAAATTACAGTGCACTTGTCACTAGATTCTAGCTTTGTCCATATTTTTAGTTTAAGGTATTTTGTGAATCAATAAAATGTGGGGGGGGGGGGGCAGGATCAAGGGCTCTCTGACAACTGCTGGGGAGATTGGGGGGGCTGCCCCTCGGAGGCTCTGCCCTGCAGCTCGAGGGACAGTCTGACTTCAGCACCTACATGGGCCCCGCACAGTCCTGCGCTGGCCTCGCAGTGTGGGAGCTGGGTGTGGGGCACCCTGTGCTGGGGTGGTCACAGAAGGACTAGAGCATACTACATTTAAGGACTTGGAGCAAGTCAGTTGGTAATGGGATGAGCAATTTCCTTCTTGTTACTGCATCTCTGTATTTTCTAGATTTCCTACAATAAACATGTACCACATTTTTAGTCAAAACCAAAAATTAAAAAGGATTTTTTTTAAAAAAGCTCAATGATACCATTCCAATAAAAAAAAAATGAGTGAAATATTTCAACAGATATCTTTCCAGTGAAGATATATAGATGCTAAGTAATCACATAAAAAAAATGCATTAAAAGAGACACACTGGGGAACCAGTAGTTAGCGTAATGGCTATGTCGCTGGACTCCCACGTAGTCAACCGCGGTTCGCGTCCCGGACCCGGTGGCTTGAGACTTACGCCAGGCGCGTGTGCATGCGTGCCCAAGATCCCGAGAGGAGAATGGAGGAGAAGGGATTGCGGCGTGACCATCCCCCTGGGGGATGATTTCTCGCTTTCTGTCTCTATGTCTCTGTCTGTCTAGCGAGCACACGCGCCCTATAGTGAAAAACCTCTCCAAAAAAAAAAAAAAGAGACACATTAACGGGACCAGCATTTAGCGTAACGGCTATGTCACTGAACTCCTGTGTAGTCGATCATGGTTTGAGTCTCGGACCCGGTGGCTTAAACTCACGCCAGGTGCATGTACGTGCATGCCCAAGATCCTGAGCGGAGAATGGAGGAGAAGGGATTGCGGTGTGACCATCTCCCTAGGGGGTGACTTCTCACTTTCTGTCTCTCTGTCTCTCTCTGTCTTTCTGGCAAGTACACACGCCCTATAGCATAAACCTCTAAAAAAAATAAAAAAGAAAAGAAAAGACATTAAAACCACAAAGATACACTACCCCACACTGATAGGAATAGCTAAAATCGAAACAAAACGAACAAGTTGACAGTATCAAATTCTGGCGAGGAGGCAAAGCAACTAGAACTCCCCAACATTACCTGTGAGAACACGTAGGAAATGATTTGGCCACTTCCTGCGATGTTAAATATGCATTTGCCACAGGACATTACAATCACAGTCCTAGACACTGCCCGAGTGATGAAAACCTGAGATCCCACAGAACTCTATCTGGAAGTTTACCCAGGCTGAGAATCCTTTATCTGCAATGCTGTGGAGCAGAAGAGTTTGGGATTTCAAATGTTTTCAGATTTTGGAATATTTGGACATATATAATGATTTATCTTGGGGATGGGACCTAAGTTTAAGCAAGCAATTCATTTCTGTCTTATGTGTACCTTATACACATAAGACCTTATACGCTCTTATTGTATCGTGACATTTTGACTGCAACTTGCCACATAAGGTCAGGTGTGAAATTTTCCACCTTGGTATCATAGTGATGCTCACAATTTTTCAGATTTTGAATCATTTTGGATTTCAGAATGTTGGATTAGAAATATCCAACCTGAAACAGCTTGATTCATAATTGCTCAAAGCTGGGAACAACTCAAAAGTCCCTCAAGTGGAAAGTGGAATAACAGTCTATGATATATCCGCATGATGAAATAGCACTGAGCAATACAAACAAATGAAGTATCACTTGACAGCATGAATGAATTTCAAAGGGATTATGCCAAGTGAAAGGTGCCAGATCGAAAACCGCATACTTGGGGCTGGCAAGTGACGTGGTGGTTAAGGGTGCTGGACTCTCACATGGCCAACCACAGTTTGAGTCCTGGACCTGGCAGCTTGCTTTCTCTCTCTCTCTCTCTCTCTCTCCGTCCCTCTCTGACCAAATTTAAAAATAAATAAATAAATAAAGTTAAATAAAATTTTAAAAACTGCATACTGTATAATTTTGTTGTATGACATTTTGGACTATGGGGATGGAGAAAGATCATTGATGCTGTTAAGAGGAATTAAATTGGCCTAAATCAACCTCCTTTTACCTGGGTGATAACCTTTGGCCCAAAGCCTGGATGTTAAACAGCAACCTAGCTTGATATGCGAGCAAATTGTAACCTAAGCTAAAAGTATTCATTCCCTGGTAATCTAGCAGCCAAACTTCAATTACAAAGATGAGCCTGAATCACGTGGATGAGCTTCAGCCAATCACAGGCTGCCAACTGATCATCCATATAAGGCAAATGCCAACTGCAGCCAATCAGATTGGATTTCATGTCTCCTCCTTAGTTTGTATGTCTCTTTTTTCTTGCTATCAAAGAGAAAAGTTGGGCTAGAATCTATCTTCTCCTCAATTAAACTCTGTTAACTGGCTGCAGATTTTTTGTTCTAACAATGCCGTTGGTTAAGGGTCACGGGAGTCTTTAACCACAAAGAATATTTGAGTGGGAGTGGGAAGAGCATAATGGAATTGTTCTCCATTTCATTCACAGTGGTTACATGACCCCATGCATTTGTCAAAACTCATAGAACTGCATGTAAAAACTTAATTTTGCTATGTGCAAATTAAAAATAAGTTTATTTCAACACTGTGGCCGGGTTCCATTCTGCCTCTTGCTCTTTCCCTCAAACACAAGAACAGTGTGTCCCAATTAGGGCTGCTTCCTTAGCCTGGATCTTGGGACAAGAAGTCATGGCACCGACTTCAGGTCTCCAGGGGGCTTCGGTGTCCAGAGCAGGGACTCAGACAGGGGCACAGCCTCACTTCTCTAGTCCCTCTGCCCACCCTGGTTTGTCTCCCCTAAGCTGAGCCCACTCTCAGATGGCCTTGGAGCCACAGCCACCTGAGCCAGCATGACCGGGTAGTAGTAGCATCCGTCCTTTGGTCTGCCCCGATCCCTCCCTCCGCTTCTTTGTAATGGATGTGCCTGCTTGCCTTTGAGAACTGCCCCCGCCCTCTCTGAGTGGTTCCACTGGGACCTCCAATCATGCTTCCCATGACCCTGGCCAGAGGATACATGATCTGGCTAGGCCAATCAGAAGCCTCTCATGGAATTGCATATACAGGCAGTGAGGAGGGAGAAGGTTTCTCTTCATGGAGTTAAACTGTTAGGGTGTGACCATGAACAGTTTGTGGCCACATCCTCTGTCATTTGGAAGAATCTAAGAACCTACCGGGGTGAAGAAAGTCTGGCTCCGGCTTGGGCAGGACCTGCTCTGCCCCATACCTGAGGGCCACATGACCAGAGGCTGCACTTTTGTCTTGAGACTCCACCCTGGACTCAGACACCGCATCTTGACTCCTGGGCAGGCGGGCCATAGAGCAGGTCTCCTACTGCTGTTTCTGCTCCCCTGAGCAATTGGATGTTCCCCAGATCTGCTACTCACACTCCTGAAAGCACCCCCAGACGAAGGCACCCTCAGACCCCTGCCGCGTTGTCATCTTGAGCAGGCTGGGACATGGGCCGGCGCAGCCCCAGCAAACCTCTGCACAGATTAGCTTGGGCCGAGCCCAAGGCTGGGGCCACGCAGAGGATCAGACTGTGCCGTGCTCTTGGCAAGGATGGGCCCTGGAGCATGGACGCAGCTGCCGCCTTCCCCAGAGCCTCACCGAGCCCCCCTTCCCGACCCCATTAATTGGGCCACATCTGGTGATTGCAGATCACTTCTCACTCCCACCTCACTCTAGAGCAACCCCCCCACCCGGCTGCCTTCCAGGCTGGAGCCAATCAGGGCTGTGCATCTCACAACCAAACGGCTCTCTCCCTGGTGATGCCCTGCCCTGCCTCAGAGGCAGTTTGCTGATCTGCCTCCCTTTGGACCAGCCCGTGACAGTTGGACCTATGCTCTTGCTAAACCCATTCAGACTGCCAGACGTCGTCCCACACAGCCTCGCCTGCACAGGCAGTAACTGAGCATGCGCCCCCGCGTTCTTGGCAGATTCTAGAATCACTCCCAGGCTGGGGGAACCACCTCCCTGCAGCTTCTCTCCCTCCCGCCTCGCCCCACACTAGCACCACCACCCAGGGAACCCAGACCCTGTGTGCACCCTCACGGGAGTCAAACAGCCCCTCCCTCTCCCACCGTGGAGAAGAGGACAAGGTCACAGGTCACTGCAGCTGCGGCCATGGCAAGGATCTCATGGCTGCTCATCCCGCGACAGCGACAAAACAGGCACAGGAAATAGTCACAGGTCGAGCTCTCGATGCAGGGCGAGGGCTCCTTCCAAGTGTGGGGAGGAAAGCCTGGGCAGGGCCGGCGATCTCAGAGCCCTGCCTGGCTGTCAGGTGAAACAGGAGGGGCCTGCCCAGTGTCCGCTGTGGGACGGGTTTGCTGGTCTGGTGGCTACTCTGACAGCTGCAGTGAGGAGGGGGCGGGGAGGCTGAGGTCTCCCCGAGGGAGCTGGTGGTGTCGGGGTCCAGGAGCCCCAAAGCTGTGTGGTTTGTAGGGCAGGGAAGTAGGGGGGCACGTAGGGAGTGGCCGGGCAAGGCAGGGCTGTGGTTGTACTCTCTGGGGTCTCTGTGTGGGAGCCTCCCGTGGGCACGGGCTGGATGGCACCTGGCAGGAGTGAGACACTAGAGTCTGGGAGACAGGATGGAGTGCTGGGTAGTGCAGGGGCAGAGCGGTGGGCAGGAAGACACCTCCCAGAGGGGGGCCTGGCAAAATGCCAAATCTGGGCCACGTGGGTGCACTTGCCAGCATTCATCAGCCTCAGCCTGAGGCCCGCCCCCCACCCCATGTCTCCCACTCCCCTTACAGTGCTTGGCTCAGTGCTGAAAACAGTAAAATAACTGAATTGTTGTCACTGAATTTTTTTTTCCCCAATTTCTAGCCTGTCGGGATTGGAAGGGGCCTTCAAATCTGTCAGTGGGGGCCAGCCTACCCGGGAACCCCAGGCCTCTCTGAGGCCTCTAGCAACAGGGATGTTCCCGTAAGGAGCCTTCACTGAAGGGCCCAAGATGCCGGCTTGTGTGGTGAGAAGAGCGGGTGCGATTGGGGCCAGGAAGGGCTGCAGGTGCTCCAGGCGTTTGCTCATAGACATCCGCTAACCACCTCTCGGATGGCAGCTCTACTCCAGGCACTGAGCTTCAGGACAGAAGAGGGACACACCCTCACAGAACATTCCAGACGGGAAGACAGAAAGTAAACAGAAAAATAGGACGTGTGTGAGGACAGTAACTCACAGTGGTTAGGACAGAGCTCCCCCAAGCTGTGTGTGGTCATCTGTGCAGGCGGGTCACCTGCAAGTGTGGACCACCTGTGCAGGCGGGTCACCTGTGAAGGTAGGTCACCTGTGAAAGAACATCGCCAGGGAAGGTGAGGCACTGTGAAGGCCGGGCTCTGATTAGGGCGAGTGCTGAGATCTCGGTCTTCCCCACTCTGTAAGGGCCTGGGGTCCTGAAGGAGGAAATGCCCCTGGACCCACGGCCTCCTGCCTATAGCAGGCTCAGCAGAGATTCCCCAGAAAGCACGAGTAGACGAGCCCTGTGGTCACTGTAGACGGTGACCATGATGCCACACTAGCACTTGTGTTTAGGAACACAAACTGCAGTCACAGACATTCCTAGATAACGTTTGTCAAGGAAATAGAAGTGAAAGCAAGAGCTGCCTGTCCCAGTAGAGGCCATCCGCTTTGAACAGTTGCCAACGCTTGTTTTTGGATGTTCACCTGCCATGTGTGCATGCCATTTCTCATCCCGTGACCCTAAGATTTTGGAAAAAAGATTTAAATGTCCCAGTGGAAAATTACTTGGGGCAATCTTATCCATTAAACAGAATATTAAGATGCTCAAGTTTCTCTTCAAATGTTGCAATTTCCAATTTCTCATTAAATTTTTTAGAAAGTTGCTAAAAGTTTTATATAAATTCAACATGAAAAATTGTATTTTCCCATCATAATTACACAACACAGAGAAAATATGTGCAATGCATTTTTTTCCCTTCAAGATCCCAGGCCAACTTTGTTTTACTCGGGAAGTCACACAAATAGTGCTCTTCTCTTATGTGGTGTGATGTGGTGAAGGCTGGGTGGTCTGAGAAAGCCAGACCCATTAAGGCCCGGACAGAACATTCCAGGCAGCTTTGGGGAAAGGGTCGAACCCTGGGCGGGAAACAGGATGCGTGCGGTGTTGTCTGAGCAGCAGGGAGGCCGTGTGGCTGGGTGCAATGGTGGCCGAGGGCAGACAGCAGGAGCTGAGCCCCGAGAGTCCTGGGTCACTCCCGGTGGGCTGGGCCGCGCAGCCAGATCTAACTGTGAGAGGGGTGGCTGTGATGACCTCACGGAGGGCCTAGGTTTGTGAGACCCACAGCTGGCCTCGTGCAGGGAGGCTGAGCCTGCGGCCCTTCAGCCTCTCGATGCTGAGACTTGGACCGTCTGTGATGGAAGCCGAGAACCTCAGTGTTTAGCTGAGGGCATTTCAGCAAACTTGTTGCTGGGGCACCCAGGGGTCCTGTGGGTCAGCCATGTGACACTTAGCAGGGGAAGCTGGTGTCCCCAGGGAGCAATTGAACACTTCTGAGCACTTTGGAGAGGTGACCGCCTCTTCAGAGACATGCCCCCATCCACAAGATGAGCTCCTTCCCAGAGGGCTCGAGTGGAAGGTCTGGGCACTTGGGGTGCACAGCTGGGACGCGGGAAATGCACCCGTGCACATTAACACAAGGCCGTGTGAAGATAATGCGCTCGCAAGGAAATGAGATCGATCCGCCCTTGCCGGGGCGTTGCACAGTTAGAAAGACTCAAGGACGAAAGGCGCAGGGCCGCTGGTTTGCCAGCTCTTTGGGCTTTTCTGTGAAGCTGCACAGAAGGGCACTGAAGTCGCAGGTGACTGGGCCTTTCTGGTGGAACACGGGTGAAGGGCGGTTGTCCCCCAGCCGGGACCATCCAGCCGGTCCTTAGAAACATTCTCCTGCAAGTTGCGCTGGCCCATTCCCCCTCCCCATGGCCGCCGGCTCTGGCTTGGGTCCCAGGTGAAATGCTGCTTCTCCCTCGCTCCAGTGGGGAGCTCACACATGCCAGGATGCTCTGATGGCACCAGGGCTACCTGTCCTGTCAGGATGGGCCTTGCCCAGGGAAGACGGTGTGCTCTGCGGCAGAGTGATGTGGTTTTCCCTGCATGCCAGAAGGAACGGGCTGAGTTTTTCTGCTCAAGGTAAACGCAAAGCCACCACTTGCCGGTGGCTGACCGCATGCAACACCAAATGCAGAGCTTCACTCATGGCATCCCAGTCAGTCCCGGGACCATCCTGTGGCATCTGAGTGCCGTCTCCAGCTTACCAGTGAGGGAGGGGATGTGTCCCAGCCAAGCTGCCACAGCTGGGCTGCAGCCAGTCATGCTCTGACAGGATGCATCCTGGGACCCTGCCCAGTGGGGCTGGACTGACCAGCTGGCCAAAGCTGCCTGAGCTTTACTCCACCCAAATGACAAGGGTGGCTGCAGAAAGAGGCCTTGTTGCAAGGGAGATGGTCGGGCGGGGGAAGGCAGGCCTCGAGAGGGTAGTCGTTTCCCCAGACACCCTAATTCCCATCTTTTGCCAATGTGGTCACTAGGAAGAGAGTGGGTGCTGTGACCAGGAGGGGTGTGTGTGTGAGTGTGTGTGTGTGTGTGTGTGTGTGTGTGTATTGGCGTGCACGCACATGAGCCCAGCCCAGCAAGAGCAGCAAACGGGTTGTCCTGGTCAGCAGGGCTGGGGTTGGGGAGCTTCTGGAGACGTGGGGTGGGAGTGGCCTGTCCTGTTTCTCTGTGGCCCCAGGAATGGGCAGGCATATCACACGAGGGTTGTTGGACCAGTGGAAAGGAAGAGACGGTGTTGCTGCCATCCAGCACCAGGTCAGGAGCTCTTTCCAACCACAGAGCAGGCCTTCTCGGCCTAGGTTATTCACTCACTCACTCACTCACTCACTCATTCACTCACTCACTTACTCACTCACTCATTCACTCACTCACTCACTTACTCATTCACTCACTTATTCACTCACTCACTCACTCACTCACTTATTCACTCACTCACTCACTCATTCACTCACTCACTCACTCACTCACTCATTCACTCACTCACTCACTTACTCATTCACTCACTTATTCACTCACTCACTCACTCACTCATTCACTCACTCACTCACTCACTTACTCACTTATTCACTCACTCATTCACTCATTCACTCACTCATTCACTCACTCACTTACTCATTCACTCACTCATTCACTCACTCACTCACTCACTCATTCACTCACTCACTCATTCACTCACTTACTCACTTATTCACTCACTCATTCACTCATTCACTCACTCATTCACTCACTCACTCACTCACTCACTTATTCACTCACTCATTCACTCATTCACTCACTCATTCACTCACTCACTCACTCACTCACTTATTCACTCACTCATTCACTCATTCACTCACTTACTCATTCACTCACTCATTTATTCACTCACTCATTCACTCATTCACTCACTTACTCATTCACTCACTCACTTATTCACTCACTCATTCACTCATTCACTCACTTACTCATTCACTCACTCATTCACTCACTCACTCACTCACTTATTCATTCACTCACTCACTCATTCACTCACTTATTCACTCACTCATTCACTCATTCATTCACTTACTCACTCATTCACTCACTCACTCATTCACTCACTTACTCACTCACTCACTCATTCACTCACTCACTCATTCACTCACTTATTCACTCACTCACTCACTCATTCATTCACTCACTCGCTCATTCACTCACTCACTCATTCACTCACTAATTCGTTCATTCATTCAGCAGACATCTACTGAGCACCCACTGAGGCAGGGCACTGGACAGGACAGCCATGGTGTCTGCCTAATGGGGACAGAGTGGAGAGAAGGAGCTGATAGCAGCACAGCTGGGGGAGAGAGCCTGGGCCCAGGAGGCCACGGACTTGCCATGAACACAGCTGGGCAGGGCTAGGGTGGGAACTGTGCCTGCGTCTGTGTGGCCCCAGGCCACGCTCAGTCCAAGGCCCAGGGCCGTGGTGGCATCCTCCTCTCACCCTCACCAGCTCTGGCACCACAGCTGATGACCTCTCTGGGCTCTCAGTGTCTTCCCCTAGAACAGGAAGCCTCCCTGGAGACGGTGGGCAGTGAGCTAGGCCCTCCTGCCATCCCCAGGCACCCTTAGCCCTGAAGGGTGGCCGAAGGTTTCCTTCCCTGGCTACGTCAAGGGAGAATGCACCATCACTGGGCACCAACCAGCACAAGCGCTCACTACCCACAGGGGTGCGGAGGCACTAGGGCCTCGCCCCACCCCGCAGGAGACAGACACGACAGGCGAGGACGAAGACAAAGACGGACGCTGGGCCAGGCGAACGATTCAGCAGGAGGGTGGGGAAGTGCTGCCCCACCACACGCAGACAGGGAGGGAAGACTGCAGAGCATGTTACTAAGCCCGTCAACACTCTCAGGGGTGGTCTGCAAAAGCAAAAATGGTCAAAAGCAGGTGACAGGTGAGTCACACCCATTTACACTCCTGGGGGTTTCCGATGCCCTCAGAGCCCAGCCCAGCCTCTTTCACCCGCTTAGCTTCCACTCCACACGCGGTTCCCTCAGCCTACAATGCTTGTCCCTCTCCTCGTCTGTCCCACCCCGCCTTCCCACCTCAGCTCAGACGGCCCTCCTGCCAACGAGCCTCTGCCCACCGTCGAGGAGACTTGCCCTCCCCTGCACCGCACATCTGTGGGGTCTGGTCTGCTAGTGCCCACAGAGGAGGTTTCACAGGCAAGAACCTCCACTCACCAATTAACTGGGTTTTTAATTCTTGTGAAACCTATTCAAGTTGACATTGAAGTTACACATGCAAAAGCTAATTGCTTTGAAGCCTTAAAGCTCAACTTACGAATCTCATTATATTATTTGTAAACCTAGTAATTGTGGAATAAGAAACATTTCCTTCATGTATTCTTTGAGTCTGAGTCACTCAAAATAAACACATCAAACCCCCATAATTAATTAGCCCACTCCACATGCCTAATTAATTTGACCTTTAAAATTGCATTTATAAAATTAATATTTTTAGAGTATTTTTTTCCCCCAAGAGCTTCAGAAGCCTCTCAGGGCAGGCTTACAGCCCTAACATGAAAACCTCCCCGAGTACTTAACAGACCCTGGGAACTCAACAAAGTAAACCATAGCTGTTACCAATGCTGTCTGTAAATGTGGCAAACTCTCTTAACGTCTATTTTCAGCCCTTAGGTACACGGCACCCCCGAGCATGTTTCCAACCTGCGTCTACACTCTCACCCCCAGCCCAAAATCAACCCCAAAGACATGCAAGGCCTCGCAAGCCTGGGTCCCAGGGACTCAACCTCCCCTGCCTTCTTGCTGTTGACAAAACCCATGGAACACCTACTGCCTCTGTGCCTTTTCAGTGGCTGTCCCCTCTGCCTGGAATGCCCTTCCTCAGATACCTGTCCACCCCACATTATGCAGGCCTCAGCTGAAAGGTCTCCTAGCCAGGGATGGCTTTCCAAGTTGACATGAATGAATCGCAGCGCCCTCCCCGGCACGACTCCTGCGGGACACCGACCGTGGTCAGGGCAGGCATCGCTCCTGCTTCTGCCCGGTCTGCTCTCCACCCCCGGCCCTGGAGTCTCTGAGAGCAGAACCTCACGGCCTCCACCGCTACGGCCCAAGCCACCCCGGAGTGTCTGAAACTTAGGCATGAATAGATGGTGATTAGATGAATAAATGAGTCAGTCAACCAATTGATCAGTTAAGATCAATCTCCCTCACAAAGGTGACCCCTAACCTACAGGCCTGAGCACGGTGTCTGACCCCACCCCTCTGCCCACCCTCCCTGTGCCAGGTTTCTCTCACCTCCCTAGTGGGAGAGCGGGACTGAGCTCCTGTCCCACGGTCAGTCATCAAAGATGTAAGACCAGGACCCGGAGCCCCGGACGCCTGCTCTATGACATCTGGCCCCAAGCTACTGATGGCTAAGACGAGCCCTGTCTGGGGGACCCCAGACCACCCTCTCAGGGACCCTAAGTCCAGCCCTGGCTCAGGTCCTTGCACAGCTCACAGGACTCACACTCCTCCCTGGGCATCTTGACCTGGCCACACGTCTGGCCATGGGGACTGGGACGGGCATCAGACTGGCCACTACCAATGTGGAACGCATCGTGTCCCACTGCGGTCCGCGCGGCTATGACGCGTACTAGCTCCTCCCTTTGTTATGTGAGTGATGGGCGCTCACCACCCCACCGCCTCTGGGTCTGAGACCAGGAAGGCAGAGCCGTGACATCCAGGACGTTATCAAGTCAGGGAAAAGGCTGGGTGGGGGCCATGAGGAGAAGTGGGTGCTCCTGGGTGAGGAGGTGGGAGCTCCTAGGTGAGGAGGTGGGAGCTCCTGGGTGAGGAGGTGGGTGCCCCTGCGTGAGGAGGTGGGAGCTCCTGGGTGAGGAGGTGGGAGCCCCTGGGTGAGGAGGTGGGAGCTCCTGGGTGAGGAGGTGGGAGCTCCTGGGTGAGGAGGCGGGTGCCCCTGGGTGAGGAGGTGAGTGATCCTAAATGAGGCGGTGGGTGCCCCTGGGTGAGGAGGTGGGAGCCCCTGGGTGAGGAGGTGGGAGCCCCTGGGTGAGGAGGTGGGAGCTCCTGGGTGAGGAGGTGGGAACCCCTGGGTGAGGAGGTGGGAGCTCCTGGGTGAGGAGGTGGGTGCCCCTGGGTGAGGAGGTGGGTGCCCCTGGGTGAGGAGGTGGGAGCTCCTGGGTGAGGAGGTGGGTGCCCCTGGGTGAGGAGGTGGGTGCCCCTGGGTGAGGAGGTGGGAGCTCCTGGGTGAGGAGGTGGGAGCCCCTGGGTGAGGAGGTGGGAGCTCCCGGATGAGGAGGTGGGTGCCCCTGGGTGAGGAGGCGGGTGCCCCTGGGTGAGGAGGTGAGTGATCCTAAATGAGGCGGTGGGTGCCCCTGGGTGAGGAGGTGGGAGCCCCTGGGTGAGGAGGTGGGAGCCCCTGGGTGAGGAGGTGGGAGCTCCTGGGTGAGGAGGTGGGAACCCCTGGGTGAGGAGGTGGGAGCTCCTGGGTGAGGAGGTGGGAACCCCTGGGTGAGGAGGTGGGAGCCCCTGGGTGAGGAGGTGGGTGCCCCTGGGTGAGGAGGCAGGTGCCCCTGGGTGAGGAGGCGGGTGCCCCTGGGTGAGGAGGTGAGTGATCCTAAATGAGGCGGTGGGTGCTCTCAGGTGAACGTTCCCTCGTTGCCCCAAGTGTTCTCTGCTCTGCCCTCTGTGTGGAAGCCTGCCCTGGGTGTAGACCCTGGGTCTCAGGGCCAAGTGGCTTGTCCAGGTAAACCATAGCCCGTAGTGGCTGAAAGGGAGCCATCGCTGCTGCCGAGGCCCCCTGCCCTGCCACCTGACCAAGACTGCTCATGGCCACCCAGTGTCCAAGCAGCACCCTGAAAGGGGGTGCCGACAGGCCTGGATTTGGCAGAAGCCGCATCGGCCAGGGGGTGGCTGTAGAGAACAGGGAACAGACGATGCTGGGTGCATGCTCCCAATCCGTATTTCTGACTTTCTGGTAGATTTTCGGGCTACCCAGAACAGGTTTCCCATCACCGCCAGAGCAGGATTTTCAGTCCTTCATCCCATTTAGTGATTCCCCCACCTTCCTCTGCAGGATTCAGGCAGTGCCACCTTCAAAAGAAAAGTCAAGTTACCGCTCATAAGCTGTGAGGGCCCTGAAATCTCCCAACACCCTCCAAGCAGAAGCAGGTCCGGGTCGGGAGGGCACAGGGCCTAGGAGATGGGCGTGGGCTCCGCAGCTGGAGTACTGGGTGGAAAGCCCAGACTGGCCAAGAGGGGCGGGCTCTGGGCATGCTACTTAACCCCTCCGAGCTCAGTGTCCTCCCTCGCAGAGCAGAGACAGTAAACAGCAGGGGCTGTGATCAGGTCAGTTAAGGCCCAAGGAATATTTAGGGCAGGCAGCACGCAGAGGCAGTCCAGAAAGGTTTGCGATGCTGCCGGCTGCTAGCCCGTCTGAGGTCGGCGCCCTACGCTGCTTGGTCTTAAGTGCAAGGCTATGTGAGGTTTAGTAGAGGCCATCAGAGCAGGTCACAGAGGGAACGTCCTTGGAGAGTGAGGCCAGTCCCCTCCAGGACTTAGGAGGGAGACCCGCGGAGAAGTGGGACGTCGTCTTCAACAAGGACATTGAGGGTGACCAGCAAACCAGAGCCTGCCTGGACTCCCGGTCGGCTCCCTGGGTCTCAGTCGCCTCCTCTGTAAAGTGGAGACAACACTAGGGTAACAGCCTCTGGGGCGCTGATAAGGAGCTGTCTTTTGTGAACGGTGAGCCCTTTTCTTAAGTAGGAAAGCGCTGAACCCCTGCTTTGGGCCTGAGCCTGCCCTGGCGGGGGAAGAGCTGCCCTGACGGTGCTCGGTCTAACGGCAGAGGCAGACGGTGAGCAATGAGGCCCCACGTGATGGGCAGAGGATGCAGACAGGCAGGGCCCGGGCCCAGAGCAGGCAGGGCCCGCACCTGAGAGCCAGGCCTGTGGGAGCTACTGTCCTCACCTGGGAGAGGCCAGGACCTTCCTGCCACTCAATTCAGAACATTCCACTTGGGTGTGACTGGGTAGACTATTTCAGAAAGCCACATGAGGTTTTTCGGCTGGAGTTCTGCTCCTGCCTATCTTCCCAGCTCCGAGCCAGCTAACTAATTCCTGGGTCCCTCGGTTTCCTCATCTATAAAGTGGGGTAATAACAATACATCCAATCATGGCATTGTTAAAAAGTTTAAATAATTGTAGATGAAGAAATAGAGAAATGGGGGACCAGCAGTTGGCATAATGGCTATGTCGCTGGACTCCCATGTAGTCAACCGCGGTTTGAGTCCCAGACCTGGTGGCTTAAATTCACACCGGGTGTGTGTGTATGCATGCCCAAGATCCCGAGAGGAGAATGGAGGAGAAGAGATTGCGGCGTGGCCATCCCCCAGGGGGTGATTTCTCGCTTTCTGTCCCTCTGTCTCTCTCTGTCTTTCTGGAGAGCGCTTGTGCCCTGTAGCAAAAACCTCTCAAAAATTTTTAAAAATAGAGAAATGGACTGAAATTTGTCAGAGATCTTAAGACATATAAAGATTTCCAAGAAAAGTGCCTACGTCTTAGGTGTCTGGCACACAGTGGGCCCTGAACGAATGTCTGTCATGGCATTTTGCCAATGGCCATGAGGGTGCGGGAGCTGGAAAGCGTCACTGCTCCAACAGCTCCGAGGGGCAGTGAGTTCCCGGTAAGGGAGGTGTGCAAGAGTGTGGACGGTCATCCGCTGTGATGGGCAGGCTAGAGTATGTGCGGAATGGTCTTGGGGGCCCCCACTTATTCCAGCAGCCTGGGAGGCCGCGGGTCTGGGATGTGGGTGTCCTCAGGTGCAGGACCGTTGGTTCTGCCAGCGTGGACTTAGCCCCCCCGTGTGCACCTTCCGTGCAAGCTCAGAGACGGGCAGGAGACTGGCAGGCCCTGGGGAGGAAGGCCGCTTCTTGTCTACGACCACGAGCTGAGTCCGCGAATCTGGAACGTTCCTGTCCTGTCACCACCCTCACTGCTAACACTACCTCGTGCGCACCCACTGTGTGCCGTTGTGTGTGGCCCAGGCTAGGTGCTGCCTCCCAGTCACTTCTTCCCCCTCCCACAGTGAGAAGGGGACTTACATTTCCCCATGTGGAAATGGGGAAACTGAGGCTCGGGAGAAGAGATGTCTCAAATAGAGCATGGTGAAGTAGAGACCAAGCCGAGCCAAGCCTCTTGTGAGGTTTTTTAGAATAAGATTCTGAGGTCCCTTAGGTCCAAAGCTTTATTATTCAAGATTGTCGACTTCACATGTATTAGTCCACATTCCTATGACTTTAACGTAATTTGTCCTGAGAGCCCAGAGCTGTCCGGAGACCGCCTCCAGGCTGGGGCCTCTGAGCTATCATGCTCCCCCGCTGGAGTGGGCGAGAGCCGATTAATTGTTTATAAAGCACTTAGACACTCTCAGGCGACAAGAGCCATGTCACACCAACATTATTTCATTACCATTCCTTAGAGACAGAGCCATCACGAGGGTCTGAAAACAGGACTCCGAGCCAGCGCTGGGGCCTCATCCACCTCGGGAGCAGCCCTCTGGGGCTGTGGGCAGGTCGTTCCACTCTGTCATTCAAGCCCCTGTGCCACTCTGTCGTTCAAGCCCCAGTGCCCGCTGAGGTGTTCGGAGAGCAGAGGTCCTGGCAGGGAGCTGGAGCAGCGGGAGGGAGGTGGTCGGGCTCCACTGCTCCACTCTGATGGGGTGGGGGGGAAGCTGCACCCCTAGGCACACCAGACCTGGAGCTTCTGCCCACGCAGGTGACTGCGCGTGTGTAGTTTGCCAACGGGCGTTTCAGTGAGCTGTGGGCATTGCAGCGAGCCGTGGGCTTTTCATGGTCTCCTTGATGACTGTGCCTTTGTAACTACGTAACCCACCAGGCACCAGGCTAGATTATCGACTCCATTCATCTACCTTATTGTTATTTAAAAATGTTATTCACTGGGGTCAGCAAGTGGTGTGGTGGTTAGGGTGCTGGATTCCTACATGATTACCCACAGTTTGAGTCCCAGACCTGGTGTCTTGCTTTCTCACTGGCTGTCTCTCTCTGGTCAAATTAAAAAATAATAATAATAAATAAAATTAGATAGCTATTTATTTTAAGTGAAGTAAAATGTTACTCATTTATTTTCTCCATGAGAGAGAGACACCTCCCACAGGATCCCCACACCACAGTCCCCTCCCCATCGCAGGCAGCCTGGATCACAGACACACGTGCACCCAGCATGCTCAGGGAAGCGCCAGGACGCAAACCCAGCACCTGCCCATGCAGGTCTATGGACCCCATCTATTCACTCATCTATGTACTCATTAGGCAGCTGTTAGAAGCTCATCTTGAAGCAGCCATCAGTGATGAGGGTGAATGAGCAAGAGACCTACCCTCCAGGACCAGCAATGTATTTGAGAGCTGAACCCATGACAGTAACTGCAGGCTCTTGTGGTAAGTGCTGGCTGGGGTGCAAATGAGGCCCCAAACTCCACCCGCTAAACGTCAGAGAACACTCCTAGAGCCGAGGGGTGTGTGCTAAGAGCTCAGCCAAAGAGGCATGGCATGGCTGGGGAAGGAAGGCTGAAGGGCAACGTGTGCAAAGGCCCAGCACCCTGGCACTGGCCTGGCCCTCCCTGCCCGACTTCCCATGGCCTGCCCGGGAAACCACCCGAGGGCAGCAAGGTCATTGCCCCTTAGAAAAGTGAGTGGCCGCGACACTGTCCCCACATTTGTGCCTTCTCACCCTCACTCTCCTGGACACTGCATGGACCGAGTCCAGCCGTGGCGTGTCTCTGCTGAGCCTCAGCGTGAAGGCGAACACCAGGGCTGAGAGCCAGCCTGCTGAAGGGGACGGGACCATGCGCCGGCCCCCTCCCTGCACTTCCCCCTTCCCCTGGGGAAGCAAAGCACTTTATGACCATTCTTGCTGGTCTCCAGAGGCTCCTCTCTTCCTCTGGTCCTCAGCAGCCCCAGAGCAACGGCACTTTTGCAGGGTCTTTAGGGAGCCCCCCGAACTCCTCCCCCTTTCATCGCACTCCTGAAGCGGGCTCCAAGAGTCCTTCAGCCCTCTACCACACCCGCTGGTCCCCTCAGACCTGACCCCTCTACCACACCCGCTGGTCCCCCCAGACCTGGCCCCTCTACCACACCCGCTGGTCTCCCCAGACCTGGGCCCCTCTACCACAGCGGCTGGTCCCCCCAGACCTGGCCCCTCTACCACAGTGGCTGGTCCCCCCGGACCTGGGCCCCTCTACCACAGCGGCTGGTCCCCCCGGACCTGGGCCCCTCTACCACAGCAGCCGGTCTTCCCAGACCTGGCCCCTCTACCACAGCGGCTGGTCCCCCCGGACCTGGGCCCCTCTACCACAGCGGCTGGTCCCCCCGGACCTGGGCCCCTCTACCACAGCGGCCAGTCTTCCCAGACCTGGACCCCTCTACCACACCCGCTGGTCTCCCCGGACCTGGGACCAATGACCTATGACCCCCGGTGGTGGGACTCCAGCCCCAGGGCTCTTTCCTTGGTGCCATTTACTGGGAATGGGGACATTCTTTCTCCCAAACTGTCCTCCTAGAAGTCTGCTGTTGTCACCTGGAGACCCTGGGTGAGTCCTCAGAGAGGAAGTGGGGGAGGGGTAGGAGGAAGGTAAAACTGTCCCCCGGCAATGTGGCATGCCCTAGCTTGCCCAGCACTCCCAGCAGATCGTCTCATTTCACCCCCAGAGCCCTGTGAATGGTCACCCATGCAGTGGCTCTGCCAGCCACTCTGAAGCCCTCTCCCCGCCACCCCCCGCAGCCAGCTTCAGCCCCGGGATGCTGGTCTGAGCAGCACCGACAAGCCTCCTCTCCCTGTAGGGTGGGGTGCCGCCAGCATGGTGTCTGCAGGCGATGGTGGGCAGGCTGAGAGCCAGACACCTCCCTGCAGGTCCACCTACCAGGGCCTGCCATTGCTCCCAGTCACGTGACCTCGTGCAGGCTAACTTGCCACTCAGGGGCCACAGCAGCCTTCATGGGTGGAGTTCCCTGAAGCTTAGGTAACCAGAGGCCCACGCGGGCCTGCTCTAGCTATAGCTCCCGCACAGAGACCAGCACGCTCCCGACCCTGCTAGGAAGAGGTCTCCCTGGCCCCAGGCCCTGCCTCAGACCCACCCTCTTCCTGTGTGGGCCCACTCAGGTTGTGCCGAAAAACTCAGGGCTTGTGGGAGAAATGGCACAGGAGGTGCAGAATGTGAAGGAGGAGCCTCGGGGCGGATGCTGCCTGTGCAAAGCCTGAGGCGAAACAGCCGGCCGGGAGCACCTGCCGCTCGCTGGCCTCTCAAATCTCACTGCAGAGCTTCGCGGTCCTCATCATCCCGCGTGTGTTACAGGCGAGGACTGCGGCCCAGACACTGGGTGGCTCATGCCAGCTCCCTGTGACCAAGCAAATGAGAAGGGCGGACGGGTGTTCACAACCACGGAGGCTCCCCGGGTGCTGGGGGGAGGGGCCGTCACGATCTCTGCCAGGCTCCTGATAGGCCACTGCCATCCTCACCCAGATGGGTGGAAGGAGCTCTGTGCCAGGCTGTGAGCCAAGGCCCTGCTCACTCCTTAGAACCCTGTGTCAACATTTGCCAGATAAGGAAACTGAGGCCTGGAGAATGAACTAGCCTGCCCTCCTAGGAACATAGCCAAGAAGCCAAGATTCGGGGAGGCCGTGTGCACTCAGAGGGCGCCTGGCAGCTCTGTCTCCTCCTGCCGTCGCCCACTCGGGACACCTTGGCCCGCTGCGACTCCTCTCCCTGCTCCCAGCCCTCCAGTCCACTCGGGGCCCCTCTCTCCAGAGCTTCCACTTTCCCCTCTGCGGGGTTGTTCCCCCTTCATAAAAGAATGCAGCGAAAGCTCCTATCTCTGAAGGTGGAGCAGGCAACCCCTCCTCACCCCGCTTACCCCCCACTCCTGACCCCTCCCGGGAAGGGCTGCCCCACCCTCTGCTGCCCGCACTCTCTCCTACCTCTGTTTCTCTCCTCTCCTCGCTTTCCTGGCTCTTCTCCCCTCTCTCTCTTCCTCTCTCTCACCCCTCTCTCAGGCCTACCCATGGAGGGTTTCTGTCCCCATCACTCGGCCAAGGCCACACAGTCCAGGTCTAGGGGTCAGGCCTGCTCTCAGTCTTGCTGGACTCCTGGTGGTCTTGCTCCCCTGGACTTTGGGATGCGTGGGCTCCAGGTGCCCTGCACTTAGCAGGCCCTCCTCCTCCACTTCCTCACATGACAG
Source organism: Tupaia tana (assembly GCA_026018925.1). Taxonomy (NCBI): domain Eukaryota; kingdom Metazoa; phylum Chordata; class Mammalia; order Scandentia; family Tupaiidae; genus Tupaia; species Tupaia tana. The sequence goes on from JAKSZU010000005.1 coordinate 12,912,547, forward strand.
CGCCCTCCTCTCTCCGCCCACTCCCAGGGGCTCTAACACCGTCCCACGGCTGCAGGTCCTCTCCATGCCTGGGGCCGCACATTCCCAGCCGGGTGTATTCCTCTGTCCATGGACCCTGCACCTTCGGGGCATCTCTCAGGCATCATAGACGTAATGTGTACGGAATGAAATGTCTGATCCCCCCAAGTCTGCTCCTCGTTCAATGTACTCATCTTAGTAAAGGACGACTCTGCTTCTAGAACGGCTCGCCCTTCGGCACTCAGGTTCGAGTCCCCAGAGTCCGGCACGCTGCCAGTTTTCTCTCATCTGAGGCAGCAGTCGGGGCTTCAGATCACTGCTCCGGCGCTGTGCAGGGCCCACCGCAGCTCTCGGGCCCTTCTCATGGGGTCTCTATAACTACCTGGTGGCAGCTGAAGACATGGAGGCTCAGAAGTCAAGTCACAGGTGATGTGAGGCCGGGTCCAAGGCAGGGGGAGTGGGAAGGGGCCAGAGGGGCAGGGGACCTGGAGGACAGTGACTTAGGTCATGACGCCAGGGCGTGAGCGTGGAGTTCCTTCGTTCTTTGCTGCATTCATTCCTGCACTAAGCACTCTGTGTGCTGTGCGCCCGCCCCAGCAGAAGACGTGGCACTAGCCTCGGGCACTCATAGCCTCCTGGGGGCATACAGTCGGATAAATATTGCCACTCTGTGTTGGCACTGTCCCAAGCACAGAAGTTTCAGAAAGTTTGGGATGTTATTCTACCTGGAGGTATAATAGGTCAGGGAGACTTCCGGGCTAGGGGCATTTCCATTTTAAAAGGTATACTCCCAGAGAGGTTACCATGGTTATCTCAGGAGTGGGTTCATTATTGTGAATGTGCACTTATAAAAGTGAGCTTCGGGACCAGCACTTAGCATAACAGCTATGTCGCTGGACTCCCATGTAGTCAACCGCAGTTCAAGTCCCAGACCTGGTGGCTTAAACTCATGTCGGGTACGTGTGCGTACATGCCCAAGATCCTGAGAGGAGAATGAAGGAGAAGGGATTGTGGCGTGGCCATTCCCCCAGGGGGTGATTTCTTGCTTTCTATCTCTCTGCCTCTCTCTTTCTGGCGAGCGCACATGCCCTATAGCAAAAACCTCTCAAAAAAAAAAAAAAAAAAAAAAAAAAAAAAAAAAAAAAAGCTAGATCCTCTCCTGCTCTCACACTCTCTGGTCCTTGATCCTCTCATGCTCTTACACTCTCTGGTCCTCCCACTTCCCGCCAGGAGATCGTGCAGCCAGAAGGCCCTCGTCAGATGCTAAGCAGGTGCTAGTGCTGAGCCTTTGGACTTCCTAGCCTCCAGAGCCAGGGGCCAATACGCTTCTTCTCTTCATAATGACTTAGTCTGTGGTCTTCTATTGTAGGAGCACGGAAGAGATGAAGACACGGCAAACAGACTCATCCAGAGCCTTCCACAGATACCCCGCAGTCTGCTCCCGACCCCACCCTGGTACCCGTGACCTTCTCTGGCTCTCAGCTAACAAGTGACTGTCTCCCTTTGTCCTGAGAGCCCACAGGGGTGGTCCTGCCTCAGCTGGTATGTCTGAATCCCACAGCCCAGCCCAGCCTCAGAAGCCGGTGGGGGCTCAGGGATACCCCTGAGCAGGCTATCCAGGAGCGGCTCAGAGAAGGCGTGCTGTCCCACCACCTTACCTAGCAGACCTTCCTTTCTGTTTTTTTTCTTTTCTTTTCTTTTTTAAGTGTTTTGCCATAGGGCGCATGTGCTCCACAGAGAGAGACAGAGAGAGGGAAAGTGAGAAGTCATCCGCTGGGGAGATGGCCACACTGCGATCCCCTCTCCTCCATTATTCTACTCTCAGGATTCTGGGCATGCACGCACATGTGCCTGGCATGATTTTCAAGCTACCAGGTCCAAGGCTTGAACCACAATCAGCCATGAGGGCGTCTAGCCTTAACCATCACACCACCTGCTGGCCCCACCTTTCTGAATTCCGGAAAACTTCGGTGACTGTGGTGAAGGGTGTTTAGGAGGACTCTGGAGCTCCTGGGCTGCCCACTGGCCCAGCCACGTCAGGCCTCGGTGCCACTAGCCAGCCTGGCTGTGCAAACTGGACCCGCAGCCACCGTGCGCGGCTCTGGCCGAGGCACACCTTACATGAACTTCGGGCTGGTTCACGCCCCAGCCCAGTAAAGCTGCACAGATCCTGTGTCCTTGAGCTGGGGCTGCCTCAACTGGGGACTACAGCCCTGCGGTGTGCCTGGGCCCTGCGGGGTGAGGAGCAGGGCAGGATGGCAGGGACTGGCTGGTGCCTTTGTCTCCAGACCCCAGTCTGTAAAATGGAGGCTTTCTGCCGCTACTTACGGGATGCAGGCGTCATGGCGGGGCCCAGCTGCTGAGCGGGGATATGAGCCTGGAGATCCAGGCGAGCGTGGAGTCAGTAGGAATGGCTCAACGGCCCCAGCTGGGGAAGCAGAGTCTGGAAGGGAGGGTTTGACACACAGGAAAGTCCCACCGCCTCACGTGTGCATTTAGCCCTTGTTTGTTTCTGTCGCCCTTTGCTGTGGTCTTCTGTTGAGAAATGTCCCGCCCCCCACGCAGTGAGCACATCACCACGCAGGGAGAGTGGGGGGCAGGCCCGACTGAAGTGAGCACCTGGGAGCAGCACGGCTGGGCACCGCCTCCGGAACACCTACCTGCCCTTCGTTCAGCCCAACGTTGGGGCTCACCTCCAGACCAGCCAGTAGCCTCAGACTCATGCCCCCTGGCAGAGAGGAGGCAGGGCCAGGACGGGCCTGAGCATCTTGTCCTCTTGGAAGTCTCTGATGAGTGTCCTCGTCTCAGCCGACCTCTGAGAGCTGCCCAGCCCTTGGCACTTACAGGACAACCACTCCCGCTCAGGCCTCCGAGGTGGGGACTATCGCTGTCCACCCTGCTGGGCTGGAGACAGGGAACCCGAGAGCCACACGCGCCCGGTGGAGTGGACAGGGTCCCGTGAGCAGGTGCTCCAGGTCCAAACCCAGAGCCCATGGCTGCAGCCTGCTTCTCTTTGCCACAGATAAGGAGGCAGGGCCGGGCTCCAGCATTAGGCTGCCGGGCAGGCGCAGGTTGGGCAGCTGCAGGCTGGGCAGCACCCTCCCTGCCCGCTCTGCCACGCCCTCTTAGTCCACCCCAGGTGGTAACACTCACAGCCCCCGAGATCCCACAGTGGGCCATGCCCTTTAGCGCAGGCATGGAATGGCATTCACCTCCGCCGTCTGCTTCCTGCCCAGGCCCTTGGGGGCACTGGCCAAGCGGGCAGCAGGGACAGGGGTGACGCAGTCACATGCAGAGGACAGAGCAGGGCAGCAGCTGGCCCCAAGGCCCAGAAACTCCTGGGAACACTTGGGGCTGCTCCTCTGGCAGCTGGACACGCCTCCTGGCAGGTCCGGGGACAATAATTAAGAATCAGATTTCCATTGAAAAGCTTTATTGCCAGGAGGGGTTGTAAATCAATAGACAGCGTTTTTATCGCAGAATGAAAATTAATTATTTAGTGTCAAACATGCTTGTGCTCACTTAATGCCAACAGGGTGGCTTGACTTGTGGGTGGCCAGCTTGGACAGCCACAGAAATGGCCCTCCCGAGCCCTTGATGCAGGGGACACTGAGGCTCAGACAGGAGAAGGAGCCTGTGGAAGACCACACTGCCACTCAGGGCAGCTCTCCGGGCCCCAAAGCCCTCCAGCGACTGCACTGGAAGGCAGTCCACCCCCACCCCGTCTATGATGGACTCAAGTACGGTACAGCTAGCAAAAGCTGGTGGGCACAGACGGCAGGTGGAGGGCACGAGGCTTGGTCCATCAGGCAGAGCCCAGCCCTCCACTCCAAATGCTGTAACTGTGCTGGCCACACTACACCACTCCCTTCTCAGCATAGTCCCCGTGGCCCATCGGCGGGCTCAGCCAGTGGGTCCTACGGGAGGCCAGTGAGACAGGGCCACTCCCTCCAACTGGCGTGTCTTCACCATTTCCGAGAAGTGGGAGGTGGGTCCCTGGGGGCTCAGAGCTGGGGAGCAGGACAGTTGATGTCCATTGGAGGATTTCCATGAGCTTCAAGCGCACCCCGTTCCTGGGTGCAGAAACACGGCAGAGAGACGAATCGCTGATGGAAAGGCAAATCAAATCGCTGCCCACTGCCTATAAGCACCCTCCTGGGTATCACTCCTGTGGTGAAAGGACCCCTGGCCCTGTGAAGGGGGATTGTCCCACCACATGTCTGGGGAGGGGGGTGGCACCTGCTGCTGTGATGCGCTCATTCACTGACCCTCTCAGCCAGCATGCTCAGAGCCAGCAGGCAGCTGGCTGAGGAGGGGCTCCCGGTGGGGGCGAGTGTGTGCAAAGCCCCCCAGGCGCTGCTCCCAGTAGCTGAGACAAGTCCTGGATGGGGACACGGCTCTCCCTGTTGTAGGCTCCTCAGCTCCTGCTGTCTTGTCTGCCCTTCCTGCTCCCTTGTCTCCCTTGCTTGAGCGCCCCCATGGCCAGGCACGGTCAGGGCCCCTGTCCTTTGGGAGCGCCCAGTCCAGTGGGAGCCAGACAGAAGGTACGCCCAAGTCAGTGCTGGGCTTGGTGCCTGGGGCTGGGCAGAGGTGGCACAGAGTGACCAGGCTGGACTAAGGGAGGTGCTGGCACAGAGGAGGGCTGCTCTCTGGCCAAGGATCTAGGGTTGGCGTGGGTCTGAGCTGCAAGGACCCTGTCCTGGCTGCAGCCAGCACCTCTTCTCCCCACACAGGGGAGAGAGCTCAAGCCCTGAGCTGAACATTCAAACCATCTCCTTCTGTCGGGCTTCTCACCTGGTCAACATGGGCTTGTATCATCCTCAAGGCATATGGTAAGGGAGGCCCACGCAGCAGCCAATGCAATGTCTGTAGGAGGGGGTCCTCCGAGCCAAAGTCATAGGAGAGGCTGCCCTACTGCCTTCCCACCCACCGTACGCCGGAGGGGAGGGCACCCGGCACATACTGGGGGACCCCGGGTCTTGGGACACAACAGGAAACAGCCTGCAGCCCTAGGTCCTGTGGGGCTGGCATCCTTGCTGTTTGCCTTGGCCTGCACAGAACCCCAGGCTGGCCTGGGGCGCCGGGAAACACCAGCTCCAGGGGCAGGGGAAAATGGCGTCGGCCCGGGGCCACTCTCACAGCACACGGCTGCTTTTCCTGCCCGGCTCCCTGCCGAGTTGGGCCCCTGTGGACTCAGCATCCCTGCAGGGGCAGCTACACCTGAGGGAAGGCCCTGTCCACGTCCCCAGGCTCTCCTCCTGTCTTGCTCACACTCCTTCTCCCACAGGACGAGAGGCTCTCAGAGGGGACCTTTCCAAGGGTTCCCACACTGGGACAGCAACATGCCCACAGCCTTCCAGTGAAGAAAGGGCCTCAGCCCTCACCACCCACCCCAGGACAGAGACAGCCAGGGGCCCCTCTAGGGGCCCCTCTGGGAGTCCTTCAGCCTCCGGGAACAGAAAAGCAGGCACACGTGTGGTTGGACACATGGATGGTGCCAGGCTCCAGCGTGTCCGGGTCCTGCATGGAACGCGAGGTCTGGGAGAGGCTGGTGATTCTCCCGAGGCGTGTGGGAGCTGTGGGCAGGACAGGGCAATGAGTACCCGCCCAGGGAAGGCAGTGCCTTCCAGCAGGGTGCAGTGAGGAAGGGCTACAGCACCCACTCCTCAGAGCTAGCAGGAGGGGGCAAGGGCAGAGGCAGGCTCTTGGGCTTCGGAGAGAAGCCAGCAGGTACTATGCAGGCACTTCGCTGCTGAGAGGGGGCCCAGGCGGGCATCTGCTGTGGGGGGACGGGGGCAGATCATGTACTGTGGGGGACCCTGGGCAGGTCCCTTACCTATCTACGTCCTGGTCCTCTTCTGTAAATGCAGTGTCACTGAGGCTTGCAAAAATGACGGTCAGAGGAGGTGAGGGACAGCTTTGGGCTACTCCAGGGATGTGGGCTCCTCATTCAGCAAGGACTTGGAGCATCTGGCATGCACGGGGGCTCCTGGGCCCTGGGACACAACAGGAAACAGCCCACAGCCCTAGGTCCTCTGGGGCCTATCCTTGCTGTCAGATCTGATGGTGGTCGGGGATCGGAGACCTCAGAGACACAGATGTATGTCCTGGGTAATGCCCATGGTGCCTCATGGCCACAACAGGCACACGGGTGCTGCGGGCTGGTAAGAGGTCGGGCTGCCAAGGCCAACTGGGGCCAGACCAGCGCCGGCCCGAATGCCCAGCAGAGAGTGGACTTCATGCAGAAGTCGGAGAGATGAGGCCAGTCTGACCTTCAGAAAGGCCATCCTGGCAGGGAGGAGGGACAGAGCAGAGCGGGTGGGCCTGGTATAGAAAGAGCAAGAGAAGGGGAGGCCCAGTGGGCAGGGTCTTGGGCAAAGGAGTGGTCATGAATGCCCTGGAGGGCCGGGGCCGAGGAGGTTCCACCTGGAGGACTGCTTGGAGGAACTGCCTATTCTACCTTCATTCAGTGAGAAGCCTAGCCTTGGTCAGGGATCTCACCCTTGGGGGAGGTGGGAGAGACAGGAAGGGCAGGTGAATGCTGGTGCTTAGGTGGACAGAGAAGGCAGGGCCTGTCTCCTGCAGGGTACTGGAGTAGAGCACAAGCTCAGAATCGCCTCCTGTGAACCTCTCTGCCCCTGGTGAGAGGGCGAGCAGGAACCCCAGTCCAGAGGTGAGGAAACTGCAGCTGGCAGGGACCGCAGCCGTTCCTGCCCCCCCCCCCATAAGGGGGTCTCTCATAGCTGGCATTGGCACAGCCGGGCTGGGAGCTGCACACCGAGGCTGGGTGCTCCGAGTGTGTTTCATCATCTGTAAGACGGTCACTGCCCCACTGTGCCTCCCTCCCCGGGGGCGGGCAGTTAGAGGGCTCAAACTAGAGAGGGCCCCCAACTTGCGAGGGACAGTCCATGGAGACCCAGATACCGCTGGCCTTTTCTCAGAGACTTAAACTTCCTCGGAAGGAGGGAGAATGTTTGCAAAGGGCATTTGCCAGGTGCTCAGCGTCTGGAAGCCCGGACAGGTGCAGAGAGCGCCTTGCCAGCCGGGTCACGGGTGCCAGCCCAAGCCCCTCTCCACGTCACAGAGGCTCTGGTGATGATCAGATGTTAATATTTCCAACACAGATATTTACAAACCTCTCCAGAGACTGCACTGATGGACCCTCGGTGATTACGCGCAACTAAAAAGAGTATATTGATCTGAGAGGAAAAGAGAGGTCACTTTAAAAAAAAGAAAATCTGAACCTATAAAACACTGAAATCCATAACCCCCCAGTTCCCGGGCTGCAGAGTGACATCCAACCCCGGCTGCGGTCTCCGTGGCCTGGTCAATACGGCTCCATTAAGGGCCGCTCGCCCTCACCCCTGCCCAGGCTGTCCACCCCCGTGGCTGTCCAGATTAATATGTGCCTTGGTGTTTTAATTCTATGTCCATTAGTATCACATTGCCAGCTGACCGACTCTGCTATCGATCCTGGAGAAGGCCTGCTCAGAGGTCCTGCACCCCACGAGGTCAGAGGGGGACACAGTGACAGCTTCTGCCAGCCCGAGGGCATAGGCCACCAAGTTTCCCAGAGCCCACCCTCCTGTGCGGAGAATTTGGTGCCTCGAAGCCAGCCACGGGAACCCAGGGAGTGGCGGATGTAAGCTGGTGGGAGCCCCTCCGGGCCTGTGCTTGTCACCTTGACTCGGGAGCTCCTGCAGGCCCGGTCTGTACTGCCTTGGGTCAGGGTGTGCCTCAGAAAATGGGGTTCAGGAGGGTAGGGGGCAGTCACCTCTGGTGAGCATCTTCTCACACCAAGAGTCTGATAAACTTCAATCTTTTCTCCTTTTTCAGGTGAGAAACCACAGTTCCCAAGAGTCCTGCCCCTCGTGAAGGTCATGTGGCTAAATATAAAAAAGGTGGGGTCGGCATGTGGTTAAGGTGCAGGGTTCCCACACGGCCAACACCTGTTTGAATCCTGACCAGTGGCTTAAAAATCACACTGGGTGAGTTGGTGAGGGAAGCCAAGCAGGAGAGTATTCTGGGCTTTTTCCTGCCTCCCTACTCGTCCCAGGTACATCTGTCCACCATTTTCCCCAAAAAGGGTGGCACTGCTGCCAATCAGGGAGAAGCAGCAACTGGTGAGGGACGCTCAGCAGGAGACCATTCCAGACTTCTTCCTGCCTCCCAGCTTGTCCCAGGAATGTTCTGAGACTTCCCAGTTTTCTTTTCTTGTCTTTTCTTTTTTGGAGAGGTTTTATTGATACAGGGCGCGCGCGCTCTCCAGACAGACAGAAAGAGACAGAGAGACAGAAAGCGAGAAATCACCCCCCAAGGGCGATGACCACGCTGCAATTCCTTCTCCTCCATTCTCCTCAGGATCTTGGGCATGCACGCACACGCGCCCGGCGTGAGTTTAAGCCACCGGGTCCGAGACTTGAACTGCGGTTGACTACATGAGAGTTCAGCGACATAGCCATTATACTAACTGCTGATCCCGAGACTTCATAGTTTTCTGAGTCGTGAGGTACAGACTCCTTTTCCCTTTTCCATCTGAAAATCTCCAGGTGACCCCCAGGTGCACCTGGCCTCAAGAGACTGGAAGAGGAAGCAAGACCTAACAGTGACTATATGCACACTCTCTGACAGGAAGAAAAGGCCCCCTACCAAGAACACAGCTGAGAAGTAGAGCTCTTCTTTCCCTGACAATATAGAATAGACCACAGAAAAGCAAGTAGTAGTGTATAAACCACCAGATGACTAGAAACCAGCCCAGAGCCACAAAAAAAAAAAAAAAAAAAAAAAAAAAAAAAAAAAAATGAGAAACCAAAGAAATTCCTCTTCCTCAATGGAATTGAGCAACCCTTCTTCAAACATGGACAGCACAGAGGAATTTGAAGGAATATCAGAAACAGAGTTCAGAATATTCATGGTAACAGAGATGAGGAAGTCTTTCCAGGATTTGAAAGAGACAGACACCATAAAAAAAATCAATCAGAACTACTAGAAGAGAAAACAGTAATAAAGGAAATCAAGAACTTCCTTGAAAGTATTAATAATAGACTGGATCACACAGAAGACAGAATCTCTGAGCTGGAAGACTAAACCTTTGATTTAGAAAAAAACACCAAAAATAATGAAAAGAAATGAAGACAACATATAAGAAATACTAGATACTATGAAACACCTAAATATTAGAATAATAGATATTTCAGAAGGTAAATAATTGGACCAGGGCATAGAAGGTGTATTCCATGAAATACTTGTAGAAAACTTCCCAAACCTAGAGAAGCAATCGAACACCCAAACCCAAGAAATACAAAGGACCCCACATATAATCAACCTAAGAAGATCCTTTCCACAGCACATCATAGCCAGAATAACCAAAATCACACATAATGACAAGATACTAAAAATGGCAAGAGAGAAACATCAAGTCACTTACAAAGGTTATCCCATCAGGCTAGCATTGAACCCGTTGGTAGAAACAATGCAAGCAAAAAAAGAATGGGGAGATATATTCAAATTATCCTTCAAATGGGAAGAAAAGATAAAAATACTCTTATATAAGTAAAACCTAAAAGACTTTACCAACACCAGACCAGCTCTTCAAGAAGTTCTAAAGGGAGTGCTATACCAGAAAAACTAAAGAGAGACATAGAAACAAGAGAATAAAAAACAACCAAGAAAATGGCTAACATAATGGTAGGGACTGGTCTGGAAATATTAATAATAACATTGAATGTTAATGGATTAAATTCTCTGATCAAGAGACACAGACTGGCTGAATGGACAAAAAACACAGAAACCCTCTGTCTGTTGCCTATAGGAAACGCCCCTCATGGATAAAGACATACATAGATTAAAAATGAAGGGCTGGAAAAAGGTATTCCGTGCAATTGAAACCAAAAAAAAAAAAAAAAAAAAAAAGCTGGAGTTGTGATACTGATTACAGACAAAATAAGCTTTAAGACAAAAACTATAAGAAGAGACAAAGAAGGGCATTATATGTAGTAAGAGGGCTAATTCATCAAGAAGATCTAACGTCCATAAATATCTATACACCCAACAGAGGAGTACCCAAACACATGTAGGAAAGACTGCTAGATCTAAAAGGAGAGAGAGACTACAACACACTAATCACTGGAAAATTTTATGAGAAACATTGTCAAATATAAAATGGTCTTTAGCTCTGTGTGTATAGAGATGTGTCAATGGATGTTCCAAAATTGTATGAGAGTCTTAAATAGCTGTTATGTAAGAGTATGTTATTAGTCATACTTGTAAGGTTAAATAGTTCTGATGTAGTTTGTCACAGAAATGATCAAATTTGTCAATTTTGGGTTATGGTAAGATCAGATCTCAGACCATGGCCACATTGTCCACAGTTCATTGCTTTACTCTGATGCTCTTTCTAAACATTTTGTAATAGGCTACAATCCAAAAGTTGTCTCTTTTAAGGAATGGAAAAGACTCTGATAAGTACTCTTGGATACAGGTTTTTTGATCACTTTGAGATCGTGTTTCTGAACTCTCAGGTTTTAACGGAAAGATCGGATCACTGTAACACTGCAAACTCAACAGAAGAGAGGTTAACTACATGAGATTGGACTGTTGAAATAGAATTTCATGATTTTTGACTAAAACGTTACTGATTTTCCTCTATGCCTTGTTTTCCAGATTTAAGGATTTTTGTTTTCTTTTGAGCTGTTGATAGCTTCAGCAATTAAAAAATTTTATTTTTTGTAAATGGGATTGAAACATAAACTTTTCTCCCTTCTTGACCTCTCTAGAAATGAAAAGTATTTGTGAGTATTCTTGTTTTGTGGCAGTATGGTTATTTGCATAAATTTAATATCTGTTGCCTTGAATCAGAAATTGGAAGTGCTAGTTATCGCCAGGGCTTTAACTAGAATGTCATATCTGAAGATAAGACCAGAAAGCTAAGGAGCTAATATTGATCTCAAGAAAGTCAACAGAAGCTCTTGGAAAGATTGCTGGGTCCCATAAACAATTCTGCCTGGCAGGTAAGTAAAAAATGTCACTTTCTGACAGGCCCAAAAGCTTCCAAGTACAGGTACTTAAAGGCACAGTCAGAGGCACAGCCAATTCCTGACTTGGCCTGGGATTCTGAAGTTCCTTATAAAAGGTTCCAGCAAAGCCAACTAAATCAATTTGCATCCTTATTGGACTTTGTGCAAATAATATACTAAATTGAGAGTAAATTTTTTTTTTGCAAATAAGTTAGTTTATGCTTCTCTTTGGTAAAAAGGGGAATGGAGAGAGGAAAGAATGTTTCGGAAGAAAATTATAGTGTACTTGTTACTAGATTTTTAGCTCTGCACGTATTTGTTTTCTGAGTTTTTAGTTTCTACCTACTGTTTGAACAGAATCCTAAACTTCTTCCTGGCTTTAAGTCTTGAGCAAATTTTTCTTAACATTTTTTTATCTTGATTCATTAAAGTTAAAATTGCTTTTCTTGCCATTAAAAATAATAATGATGATAATAAAATGAAAAATAATATTGTAGGGCCATCCATGTAGTCTAGCGGTTAAGGGAGCAAATCCTGCATGGCCACTGTAATTAAAACCCCAATCCAAGTGGCTTAAAAAAATGTCCCAAGTGCAAGTGTAAACATGCCTGAAATCCCAACAGGGTGGAGAAATGGAGAAGGGATTGCAATGTGACCACACACCATTGGGGGTGCTTTCTCCTTTTTCTCTCTCTGTTAAGTGCACGCATTTTCTGCTAATTAAGAACTATTACACGTATTTACAGTATACAACATGATGTTTAGATGTATGTGTACATTGTGGAGTGATTAAATTAAGCTGATCAACACATGCATCAGCTCACTTTTTTTTTTTTTTTTTTTTTTTTTTTTTTTTTTTTTTTGTAGTGAGAGCATTTAAAGTCTCCTCTCCTGTGGCCAGACAGTGGTGCTGCAGTAATTTCCCTAGACCCATGTGGGAAGGCCCCTGGTTCAAGGCCTGGAGCTGCCCTGGTTTGTACCAGGCATGCGTGCAAGTCCCTGTGATCGGGGCTGGTGAAGGCTGGGGTGGATCACAGCATGGAGACCCTGTTAGGAGTGCCTGTCTTTCTGTCGCTCTCTGCCTCCACAGCTCTCCGTCTCTCTCATTCAAGGAAGAAATAAACATGAAAATAATAAAATCTCTCTTACTAGTTGTCAAGAATAAAATACATTGTTATTAACTACAACTGTCATTCTATAACACACATCTCCAGAACATACGCCTTCTATCTAAATGAAATTTTGCATATCTCCTCATCCCACCACTACCTGCCAACCCCTAGCCCCTGGTAACCACCATTTCTTCTCCGCTTCATTAAATCTGATAGTTTAGATTCAACATATAAATGAGATAATGCAGCTAAAAAAAAAAAAGTAAAAGTAAAAGAAAAAAATCACACCGGGCACATCTTTCTCCTCCGTACTCCTCTCCTCCCGAGAGGAGTACGGAGGAGAAGGGATTGTGGCATAGCCATCCTCCCTGGAGGGCCATTTCTCATTTTCTTTCTCTCTGTATCTCTCTGTCATTCTCCTCTCTGGGGAGTATATATGCACCCCATAGCAAAAACCTAAAGAAAAGAAAATTTAAAAAATAAGTGAGGCAGGGAGAGACTGACCTCTCTGCACTTCCGCCAATGTTCTTTCTACTCTCCCCCTTCTTTTTCCCCTTTGGTTTTTGCTATAGGGCAAACTCTCTCTCTCTCTGCACTCACCAGAGAGAGAGAGAGTGAGAGAGAGAGAGAGAAAAGGAATGTGAAAAATCACTCCCCGGGGGGGATGACCACACCACAATCCCTTCTCCTCTGGTCTCCCCTCAGGATTTTGGGCATGCACACGCATGCCCTTGGCATGATTTTCAAACTGCCAGATCCGGGACTTAAGGTGGCCATGTGGGATCCAGTACCGTAACCTCCATGCCACCTGCTGGCGCCGTTCTACCTTTTTCAAAAGGAAGGAGGAGAATGAGGGAACCGGGACTGAGGGCTGTGAGAGTAAGGGGTGTGGCTTCGGGACTGGGAGGGGGCTGTTGGCGTCAGCTGAACTCAGGGCTGGGAGGGGCGTGGAACCTGCCTGAGCCCGGCTGCCGGGAGTGCCCAGGTTGTGCACTGAGCTCCCCGGACACCTCCTAGGAATGAGCCGGGAGAGTGCTGGTGTCTCCCTGGGACTTCCAGACGGGGCACGGGGAGAGGACAGCCTGACAGGAAGCAGGACATCTGTGAAGGCCGGCCAGGATGTCTGGACGAGAGGTGGTGGGGCCTGGACCGTGGGCCTGGGGCCGATGTGGATGGACCGATGTTACTGGACCTTGCCCAGTAACGTCAAAGCAGGCAGACCTGATGGTGAGATGCAGGGAGGTCCCCACCCAGGCTCGCTGTCCCCCTCTACATGTGACCCTGGATGGTACAGCCCTGGTGCAGTTCAACGGCAAAGATGACGCACTGCTTACGGGCACTCACGTGGGCTCTTCTCTGGGCACAGCTGGGCAGTCGGAGGGAGGCATGGGCTCTTCTCTGGGCACAGCTGGGCAGTCGGAGGGAGGCAGGGTTGGAGCCCACGGCCCTGGGGTGGGACCCAGTTCCTGCTTCCTACTAGCCACGGGAGCAGCCTTGGTCACCTGCACCAACCCCTCGGAACCTCAGTTTCCTCATCCATAAAGTGAGGGTAAACACATCTACACTCCCCAGGTAGCAGGAACCCACCAAGAGCTTACTCCTCCCTGCCCCTTCCATCTGCCCTCCCCACAAAACCTATGCCAGTGGCCAGCAAGTGGTGTTAAGGAGCTGTGGTTTGAGTGCCTGACCTGACGACTTGTTTTCTTACTTTCTCTCTTCTGTGTCTCTCTCTGGTGAGTGCTTGTGCCCTATAGCAAACTAAAAAATAATTATTATTATAATAAATTAAATTAAATTAATAATTCTTTTAAAAAAAACATCTATGGTGGGAATTTCTGAAAAGCAGGGACACCTTTTTTGTCTGGTTTTTGTTTGTTCAGTTGTTTTTTTTTTTCTTTTTTTTGCTGTGGCACATGAGCTCACCAAAGAGAGGCAGAGAGAGATAGAGAGACAGAGAGAGAAAGGGAAAGTGAGAAAGCACCCGCTATAGATGGCCTGCCACCATCCCTCCTCCTCCATTCTCTCGGGACTTTGAGCATGCAGACACTTGCACCCAGCGTGTGTCTTGAGCCTCCAGTCCGGGACTCAGACTGTGTGGTTGGCCATGTGGGATCCGGCAGTCCCAACCAGCACACCACCGGCTGGCCCAGGACGCTGCATGACCCCCATAACCTACTCGAGCGTTAAATCCCTGTGCCACTGTCTGACTCCACTTCCTACCACACTTCTCATTTGAAAATCATCTCTACGTCATGGCGTCGATTTGAGGGAGCAACTGGATTTACTGAGACCCAGTGAGGGCCATGTCTCTGCCTCAAACTGCTCCCCAGCTCCAGCCCTCAGCAAAGGCCTGGCGCCCAACCAGTACCTGGCAAAGACTTACTGAAAAATGAATTAATGCCAGAGAGGATGGTCATGGATTGGAGAAGCCCCTGAGGGTAGGAGGTGGACGACCTGCCTGGGGCATGGACACTGCCCACCAGCCCCTGAGGCACTGTGAGCTGCCAAGGACATCAAGGTGTCCTGCACGGAGGAAGCTCCATGGGATGAATCTACGTCCACCCGGCACCCCAGGGCGTGGACTTACTCAGAAGTAGGGTTCTGCTGATGTAACTAGTCAAGTCTTGACTAGGTCATTCTGAATTAGGCTGATGATTGTGTCCTTGTAGAAGACACAGACAGGGGCCAGGAGGTGGCGTGGGGGTTAAGGGCACTGGACTCCCACATGACCAACTGTGGTTCCAGTCCCGAACCTGGCAGCTGGCAGCTTGCTTTTTCACTTTCCTTCTCTCTCTCTCTGTCCCTCTCTGGTCAAATTAAAATAAATAAAGTTAAATAAAATAATTCTTTTTTTTTTTTTTTTTTTAAAAGGCACAGACAGACCCACAGACAGAGGAGATGCGCAAATGGAGGCAGAGACCCGAGCAATGCCAGGGAAGACCAGGGATTGCCAGAGCCCCTGATGCTAGAGAGGCTGTCCCTGAGGGACTGAGACAGACTGTCCCTTGGAGGTCCAGAAGGAATCAGCCCTCCCAGCACTTTGACTTTGGACTTGCGGCCTTCAGAGCTGGCAGAGAAGCGCCTATGGTCAGAAGCCCCCAGTTTGCGGCACGTTGGCACGGCAGCCCCAGGAAACAAATCCCCCAGTCCCAGAGCTCAGGTCCTCCTTCCCTCCTGCCCATTTGGCAGGGGCTCAGTGAGATCTTCAGGCCCCAGAGGAGCCAAGTCCACTGTCCAACCCTGGGGTCTTGCCTACTTCCAGGAAAAAACCAGAGTGGAGAGCTGTCACATTCGGGACACCACGATGAAGAGCTTCCTTGAAGCCACTCTGAGGCCAGAGGGCCCTGGGGCACGGCATCGCCCAGAGTCCTACACGGGAGGCAGCAGGACTCCACAGTGGGGCCTCGGGGGGTGTGGTGCTGGATGTGTCCCCTGGGGCTGACGGGAAGAGGGGCAGCTTGGAAGGCCACTGCCCTGATTTGGTTAGTCCAGATTCACCCCACGGGAGGCCACCTGGCCTCAAAGCAGAATCTCAGCTAACACAGCACAGCCTGGCCCACCCTGTGGCTGAGCTGGACGGACACACGTGGGGGTGGAGCCCAGCCGCAACATGGCTCCTTGGCGCAAGCTCACCCACGCCCTGCAGCCCCAGTCAGGGCAGGACTGGGCCAAGCAGCCAAGGTGGGGACACCGACAGCCCCACCACGTGAAATTCAGCTCCTCAGGGGCCTCACTTATCCGGGCTCTACTCAAACTAAGAAGAAACCAAAGGTCTTCTGGGTTGCTAAGAAACGTGCAGGGCCTAGCAAGTAGCATAGTGGTTAAGGTACTAGGCCTCCACCTGGTCAACTGCGGTTCGAGTTCCAGACCTGGCAGCTTGAAAACCATGCCAGGTGCGTGTGCGTGTGCGTGCCCAGAATCCTGAAAGGAGAGTAACAGAAAAGGGATTGCAGCATAGCCACCTCCCCTGGGAGTGATTTCTCACTTTGAATTGGACTACTATTTAAGAAGGTTTAAAGAATAAAAGTTTACTCCCCCCTCGTGACACTGTGGAGCTGCAAGAGCCAGACTGGATGGAGTCCTTCCAGACCAGTGTGGTCAAACATGCTGTCTTATCTGCCTGGACTCCAAGACTGCCCACCTGCCCTTCTGCGCACCAGGGCAATAGGGGAAGGAGAGAGCATGACCCTCGCCTCGTAAGCCTACCCTTCCACTCCCACCCCACCCCTGGAACTTGGTCTTCTGGCTACGCCCAGCTGCAAGGGAGGCTGGGAAGTGGAGTCTATTTTGGTGTCCGAGGGCCCAGCTACAAATCAGAGGCCCTCTTGCTATCAAAGAACAGAAGAGGATTAGGACTTGTTGCCACCGCAGGTCTCCAAGATGCTAAAAAACTGACTGGCCCAAGCACTTGCACGTCCTCCCAGCTCCTGCAGGTGCTCGGGGAGCCCAGGGGTGGGGGCAACGAGATATGAACTGGGTCTTTTTGTCATTGCTGCATCACAGTTCGTGATCCAGGATGGCAGAGGCCAGGAGTGGAGTGCAGTGTGAAGACTCTCTTGGGGGTGCCTGTCTTTGTCTCTCATCTCATGGAAGAAATAAATAAACTTTAACCTTTTTAAATTTTAAAATAGAATAAAATACATTTATTTTAAGCTATAAATAAGTAAAAGACAAAAATGAAAATGGCAGCCTTTGTATTACACACGAAGGGATTTTTAAAAGTTCATAGGAAATAGAATTAAAGTATAAGTTCATTATGGTGCAAAAAATTTGAAATCCATGCATAGTCTTATTTTAATATGCATTTTTAACAACATTTTGGTCCCACATGGAGGTCACCTCTCCCTCTCATTGTATCTCTGGTTCTCAAGCCTAGGGATTCCAGAAGTCCTGAGAACCTCCTCCCAAAATTGACTTCACTTACCCTGTCTTCTACCTCTGGCTGAAGGCCCTGGACACCCGAGTCTGGATTTCCTGGCCCCACCTCCCCCGGCCCTCCCTCAGGGCCAAAGCTTGTCAGCCAAGCTAAGAAAAGAGAGGTGCTCGCAGTGCCGGGTCCCCTTTCTCCTGCACCTTGAAGTCCCTGAATAATGGTAGGGAGAGCAGCTACCTGGGTTCAGGCTTCCCAGCGTCTCCCCCAGTCTTCCCAAGAACCCTCACGTGGGACCTAATGAACAGAGCGTCTCTGCAGAGACCGACGAGAGCTCTCAGAGCAGCACAGCTCCGCCCACACCCGGCTGGGGACACCCAGGGGCCAAACAGTAGAGGGAGCCCCGGGGGCTGTGGCCAGCTGCAAGCTCTCCAGGGGCCGGCTATCTGGATAGATGACAGAATTGTCTCCCTTCAAACTAGCCCACATCCACCTTCCTTGAGAGCGCAAAGCATCGAAGCAGCCTCCTGAGGGTCACTAAGTACAGAAACCTGGGCTTGGCAGCCGTTGCTGTTTGTCCCTAAATGGCTCCACGTCAGACTTTAGCAAACTGAGAGTGGATTGTCAACATCCCCCCTCTCTAAAGTGCGAATGTACAAGTGTCTACACTTCTGGCCTCTAAACTCCAGCAGGTTATCTTCCCTCCCGGCTCCATAGCACAGCAGTTGGGGTCTTCTTCTGACAGATCACTTGGCAGCTGAAAGACCCTTCACCCAGGATCACTGACATCTGTAATCGATGGATCAATAGGTCACCCGAGGCTCCCCAGGGAGGCCCAAGTCCCCGCTGCCCTGTCTCCAGTTTCAGAATTAAAAGGCGAGGTTGTTGTTGGTGTTGTAATGACCGTGTCACCAGGCTCTCCTTACACAGCCAGGTCGGGGTCCCCTTTCTTCTCCTGGAGGCTCCGAGCCCTCAGGCTGCGAGGCCCATGGGTAGGTGAGAAATCTGAGGCCTAGGCAAGCAGGAAAGGTTTGCCCGGAGTCACAAAGCTGGTGACCAGATTGTTATCACTTTACCAACTTTTTCTAAAATTCTTAAAATTTCTAAGCTTGGCACGTGAAGTCCTTTATTGAGAAACCCTTGCTTCTCAATCCGTTGGGCATCACTAACTGAATGGTCACTTGCACACGCTAGCACACACCTGCCCCAGACATCTGCACGCACACACACTGCATGCACATGTCCTTCTCACGGTTGACCCACTGCAGCTCTCCGAAGGCACCTGCTGCTTCTCACCGCCGGGCCTTTGCACAGCCCGTTGCTTTCACTCTCGCTCTCTATTCCATTCATTCTTATCCCTTTTACGAAGCCCAGCCCAGGAGCAGTTTTCTACAGGACCCCACAGCTCTCGTCCTTCCTTTATCCCTGAGAGTCACTCTGTAAACCCGTCTGCTTCTTCACTCCCTGGAGCATGTTAAATGCCGATGGAGAGGTCTAGGGGACAGGAAGGCTGGACACCGGAGAGAGCTGGCAGGAGCCAGGTGACTAGAGAAGATGCCAGGTGGCCCCGAGCTGGCAAGACGCCCAACCCGGAGGACAGGCAGAGCCTCACAGGACAGGGGGAGGTTGGCTAACCCAGCAGGTCCTCTGTGCTCCATGAAGCCGGGGGCAAGAAGGCCATCTGCCAAGGCCTGGGGGTGCCGGGGAGCCTCAGCACCCAAAGAGGGAGCGCATCCAGTCGCTACTGCCGAGGAAGCCCCTTCGCCACTGGAGCAAGTCATCCACAGTATTTTGGGTTCCAGCCTCCAAACTAACTCTCAGGCTTGAGGCTCATTTTTTTTTCTTTAAATTTTCCAGCGAGTACCTGCATGGACAGAGTGAGACAAAGAGGGCAAGTGAGAAGGCACTCCCCAAGGTAATGCCTGCCCCCCTGCCCCGTCTCTCTCTCCTGTTGGGGTTTTGGGCACACACCCACACGTGGATACGGCATGCTCAATGCCCTTTTTCTCATACCCCGCCAGCAGCAGGTGCTGTTGACCTCACATGTCTCAAAGTTGTTCTCCTCCCCACAGTCCCGGGCTATGCTCCTTCCCCAGATCCAGCCTCCAAACAGCAGCCAAGAGTCCTGAGAAAGCTGTCATCAGAAGACATTATGCAGAAACATGAAAAGTCAATCTGCAATCTGAGAGAAGGTATTCATAACACATATGATTGACAAAAGATTAGTGTCCAAAATATAGGAAGAGTCCCTACAAACCAATAAGAAAAAATCAATAGTAAAATTGGCAGAAGGGGGAACCAGCAGTTAGCGTAATGGCTATGTCGCTGGACTTCCACGTAGTCGACCGCGGTTCACGTCTCGGACCCGGTGGCTTACAACTCATGCCGGGCGCGTGTGCGTGCGTGCCCAAGATCCTGAGAGGAGAATGGAGGAAAAGGGATTGCGGCGTGACCATCCCCCCTGGGGGATGATTTCTCGCTTTCTGTCTCTATGTCTCTCTCTGTCTGTCTGGCGAGCGCACGCGCCCTATAGCGAAAAACCTCTCCCAAAAAAAAAAAAAAAAAAAAATTGGCAGAAGGTACCAACAGCCATTTCACAAAAGAGGAAAAAATAGTGGCTCATAGACCTATGGAGAAATGATCCGTGTCAACTGGGAATGTATTTTGTACCACTGACTGTGGCTTACAGATGATTAAATGATAAACGTTATGTTATATGCATGTTACTGCAATTTAAAAATCACAGGGTGAATTTTGCCTCATTTTATTTTTTAGAGAACCCACAGTTCAGGTATTTAAGGGTTTTTTTTTTTTAATAATTATTTTATTTAACTTTATTTATTTTCAATTTGGTCAGAGAGGGACAGAGTGAGAGAAAGAAAGCAAGCCAGCAGGTCTGGGACTGCAACTGCGGTCAGGTACGTGGGAGTCCAGCGCCTTAGCCACCACGCCACCTGCCGGCTCCCACAGTTCAGTTTTATTCAGAGCAAAGAAAAGAAAACTTTCGATCATACTGGAAGAAACTCAGCCATAGGTTTGGAATCGGTACTCAAACTACACATGCAATGGGGACAATATTCTGCTAATACAATTGATCTGCTGCTGCACTGTCTGCTGTTTGTGTAATATTAACAATTATCAACAGAGCAGTGCCGCTATCTGGAACTGTCCACGGTGTCAGGCACTGCACTTTTCTTCTCTTCACACCACTGGTTCTCTGTGTAGCTGGCCTTCTTCCTCTTCAGTAAAGTCATTTCTGATATTGAAAGTCTTGTGAATCGGGATCAGCAGGTGGCATCGTGGTTAAGGCGCTGGACACTCCCACATGGCTGACCACGGGTCAAGTCCTGGACCTAGCCGCTTGTTTTCTCACATTCTCTCTCTCTCTCTCTCTCTCTCTCTCTCTCTCTCTCTCTCTCTCTCTCTCTCTTTCTCTCTCTGTCTCTCTCCAGTCAAATTAAAATAAATGAATGAATAAATAAAGTTAAATAAACAATTCTTAAAATAAAAAAGAAAGAAAGAAAGAAAGTGTTTTGAATCTCCTCAGGAGTTTCCCCTGATCCTGTTGGCAACATTCTTGCGTGTAACATCAGGCAACCTTTGATGTCTAAGTAGCTTGTGGCCAGGATAAGTTCCAAAAGTGTCCCTTGGTCAACCTTAAGAAATTCTTTGTCCTGGGACCAGCAGTTAGCGTAATGGCTATGTCGCTGGACTCCCACGTAGTCGACCATGGTTCAAGTCCTGGACCCGGTGGCTTAAAACTCACACCGGGCGCGTGTGCGTGCGTGCCCAAGATCCCGAGAGGAGAATGGAGGAGAAGGGATTGCGGCGTGGCCATCCCCCCTGGGGGGTGATTTCTCGCTTTCTGTCTCTCTGTATCTCTCTGTCTGTCTGGCGAGTACACGCGCCCTATAGCAAAAACCTCTCCAAAAAAAAAAAAAAAAAAAGAAAGAAAGAAAAAAGAAATTCTTGGTCCCAAACAGGAATATCATTTATTTGCTTTTCTTTGTTCTCATCATCTTCAGGAGGAGGAGGGTCATCCTTGTGGCAGGTAAAGCATGGAACAGCCTTTTGCAATATTGCTGCATTTACATTGGTGGAGAACTGGCCATCATCGCCTTTGTCGTCCATTCCCAACTCCTCCAACATGGTCCTGGCAGTCACAGATTGTTCGGCCATCTCCACATCAACTCCGGGCATCTCTCCATCAGAACCCGGCAGCTTAACGAAACGCATGGCGCTTGGTCTCAAGGACACGGCTTGCTGGAGGCTGCCAAGAGTGGAGCGGTATCAGCAAACTACAAGAAAAAGGAAGAGGACGGGACCAGAGAGTGGTATGGTGATTAAGAGAGTAGGGCTCCCACATGGCCGACCGTGGGTCAAGTCCCGGACCTAGCGGCTTGCTTTCTCACTTTCTCTCTTTCTCTTTCTCTCTCTTTGTCCCTCTCTGGTCAAATTAAAATAAATAAAGTTAAATAAAATAATTCTAAAAAAAAAAATGAGGAGGAGGACAAGGCCACTACCATTTGGTATGTTTTAAAAGAAAAAAAAGTTTTAATTAGTAAAACCCTTTCCATGGTGTCCCAAATGAGGGCTGTCACACTGTCTCTAAGGGCCAGAGGGTCCGTGCTCTCAGCTCTGTGGGCCACATGGCAGCATCTATTCGTCTCAGCCCTCCCGTTAGGAAAGCAGCCAGAACCCTGATAAAAGGCAAAAATGCAAAGGTCATATCATTTCCCCTTGTCACAAAGTATTCTTCTTCTTTTGCTTCTTTCTCACCATTTAAACATATAAAGACCGTTTTCAGATGAGCAGGTATACAAAAATAGACAGAAGGCCCGATTAGGCCCCACTGGGCTGTAGCTTGCCAACCCTGGTCTAAATAAATAGGCGCTAAGGACAAGAGTCCTCCCAGGTAGACACGAACTGCAAGCACAGCCCAAGGGGCCCAGCCATGCCTTGGCCACCTGGGGTAGCTGGAGCCCCCTCTGGTGCGGTGGTGTGTGCACAGACTCCCCGAGACCTGGCGGGGACGACATAATAGACAAACAAGGGTAGGGACCCAGAAGTGCTCACAGCCAGGCACTGGGGGGAGTGGACCTGTGCTGGGGAGCTGAAGGACCCATGGCTAACCCATGCCAGGGAGACACGCCAACCCCTGGGCAGCCACAGCCCCACCGCTTCTCCCACCCTTGACTGCCCCAGTCTCCTCCCACTACCATGGGCTGCTCCCCCTGCACACCCTCGACTCCAGTTCCCACCTGACTCCCTGACTGGCCCCTTTTGCCCACTTCCCCTGTGGGGGAAGGATGGCCTGATGGGTTCAACCCCTTCCATGCTGGCTGTTCCAGAAGAGCTTGTGGCCAACAGGTCACTAGAGTGGCCATCAGGTTCGTCCACGACTGAAGGTTTCCCAGCATGCAGGAATTTCATTGCTAAAACCTGGGCAGCTGGTCACCTTCCTAGACCCCCAGCAGCAGAGGAAGGCCAGGGCAGGGGCAACAGAGGACAACCGTCACCAGCTCTTGCTCTGGGCATCATGCAGGGCACATGCGGCTGCTCCAGGACCCCAGGGTGGCCCCTTGACTATTTTCTTTAAAATCACCATTTTGGGGCCAGTAGGTGGCGTGGTGGTTGAGGCGCCAGATTCCCACATGGCCGACTGTGGTTCAAGTCCCAGACCCAGAGGCTTGAAAATCACAACAAAGAACTAGATTGATAAATAAATATTTATAAGAAATAAATGAATAAAATCATTGTTTTATAAATTGTGGTTTATGCACCCAACAGACTGCGATGCAGTGCTGAACATGAGCAAACCGGGCGCCCTAAGACGACAGGAAGAACCTGCTAGACCCGGGGTGGAGCAGAGCGTGCAGAACTGGGTCTGGGCGAGAGCACCTCTCTAAAGTACAGAAACAGGCAAGCCAGGCCGTGGCGAGGACCTTCATGGGAGTGGCTTCTGGGCTGCCACTCGCTTGCTCTGCTCTTGACCTGGTGCTGGTTGCACGGGTGCATGCTCCGGATCTGTGCACCCTTCTCCGGGCTCTTATACTTCAGCCAGAATGGGTGTTGACCAGGAGTTCCTCTCTCTGGAGCTTTAACCCGGCTGCGTGTGGGTTCCGGTTCCGCGTGATGAATCTCCGGTAAGCGCCTCCCTGCTCCGCATGTGAGGCAGCATGGTAGCTCCTCGCGGGGTGCGGGGCTAGGTATTCTTCCCATTTCAGATGACAAAACTAAGACTAAGAGGTGAAATTAGCAGCCTAAAGTCACAGTGGGCACCAAGATCAAGACCCCCGTCGGCCTGGCCTCTGAGCAGTCCCTCTGCAAGACTGCCTCCTGTGTTGGAGAGGAAGGGGTCCCATACCTGCCCTCCTCCCCAGGAACTCCAGACTCGCAGCCCAGCCCCCAGACCGAAGGGGAGCCCCTCCCCCGCTGGAGGCACTGCTGCCCGGCATTCCGTCTGCAAATACCCTGACAGGACAGGTCGTCAGTGTGAAATTATCGCCATCAGCAGCTAGGGAGCCCGGCCTCCCATTATGGCCAAATGAATAACTCCGTTTAGAGAAGTCGTTTAGGGCGCAGCCCCAGACAATGACTCCTGTCAAAAGATTTACCGAGGCTCACGGGCAATGTGGCGGGAGGCCCCGTGGGCCCGGCCTCAGAGTTTATCAGCTCATGCAGAAAACAAAGATTGCAGCGTGGACCATTTTGCCGCTGAAATTCATGCCTTTTGACCCCAAATGGAGAGATAATCCCAGGGCTTGTTTCCACTTGAGCTTGGAGATGTTGTAAACAGCTGGCTCTGAAGTGGAGCCTCACATTGGCCTTGGGTGGAAAACGAGCCATCCACCACAATGCCGAGAATGAGGTTCATAACTCCACTTCACTCCACTCCTTGGGTAGCATCTCCTGGGAAAACCCCATTTTAAATCTGGGTGCTTGGTAGAACTTTTCCTAACAGAATATGTGGAGGATATGCCTTCCCCAACTCCCTAGTGAAAACTGTAAACTTGATCATGATTTATTTTCTCCTTGGCTGCCAGGAAGCCCAGAAGACAAGAAATTAGCAAGGCTGGTTCTTTATACTGTAATATGTGCACTCTCTTTTACTTGAGTAACATGGATTCTACTCTAACTTTGCAGTGTTTGTTTAAAGTGTCTTATGGTCTAAACGGTTTCAAATCCTTTGTTGAACGGTAAGGATATAAATAAAATAAAATAAAGCAGAGTGGAGAAATGGGGAAAACACAAAGCTGGGCTCTCGTGACCTGCTTTTTGGTCCTGCCAGCTGACTGGCCATTGGACCATTACACGGGAGCTGTCAGTTTCCTGCCTGTATCTACCTCTGGTCCTAGATCAACTTCAGCCACCTTGAATTATACACCTGCACAGGGGCATGTGAGGTAATCAACCAGGACTGTATCAGTCAGCTTTGCTGTGGTAACAATCATCCCCCAGATCACATGGTTTACAACAGCAGACACTGGTTTCTCACTCACAGTACATGTGGTTCAGCTGTGCCTGTGGCTTCCTGTTACTGGACCCAGCTGAATGAGCAGCCAAGATCTAGA
Source organism: Tupaia tana (assembly GCA_026018925.1). NCBI lineage: Eukaryota > Metazoa > Chordata > Mammalia > Scandentia > Tupaiidae > Tupaia > Tupaia tana. The sequence continues at coordinate 12,937,136 of JAKSZU010000005.1, forward strand.
GCGTGCTTTTCTCATGGCAGAGTAAAAGACCAAGAGGGTTAGAGGAAACCCACGGTACCACCTAATGCTGCTGCTCCCCGGCCACCAGTCAGTGGGTGGGACGGAGACACCTGCTAGGAAGTCCTGTGGCCTCGTGTTGGGGCAGCAGCACCTCAGATGGACGGTCTGGGGGAAGGTGAATACAGCACTAGCAGCAATATTCCCATTCTCCGCAGAGACCCACGTGGACAGACCCAGGTGGGCAGGGCTCGGGTAGGGGGCTCGCCCAGCACAAAAAGCTTAATGAATACTACTTGAACACACATGATGAATGGGTAGCTGACTGACTAACGCAGTGACCAGCCAGCCTCGATGCCTGCGACGCGCCCTGCCTCCGCTGTTTCAGGGTCCTCTCCTGCCTTGTGAGCCCTGCCTCTCTCTCATAGGAAGAGGGGGAGACGGGACGAGAGTGGCAAGCTTGTGCACGCCACAGGCCCACAAGAGCAATTTCCTCTCTCTCGCCCTTTGGTTGAGGTGAGTCCACTTAACCTGAACAAATCAGGTGACAGGTACCAAGGAAGTATGCGCGTTACAATCATGAGTTGGGGTGATGGCAATGATGATAACGACAAACTGTTAAAGAGCATTACCACACCCCCGGCACTGGCCTGCGCGCCTTGCGTGAGTAACCCTTGTGACGCTTACACCCACACGAGGTAGGTGTTGTTATCATCCTCGTTTTATGGATGAGGAAATGGAGATGTGGCAGCTTTCAAACGTCTCTGAGAACTCTTGGACCTTGTGACCTCAGGGGAGGGTAATAGCCACACACACACACACACACACACACACACACACACCCTACCTTGAATCTGACTGGGCTTGGGATTTATCCGTAATCAATGTCATGGAAGTGAGGTTAGATGAGTACAGGTGGTGGTCTGCCGTGCCCACCAGAACACCCACACTGGCAGGGCTGAGCTTCCTGGAAGAAGTGCAGCTTCCCTGAAGTGGCCATGTCATGAGGAAGCCCAGCCACCTGGGGAGGCCACAGGTAGGTGCCTCTGGTTCTCAGTTCCAATCTTTGCAGCCAGGTCCCAACTGCATGAGGGACTAGATAATCCCAGCTCTCAACCACTGAGTCACTGGAACCTCAAGTGTCTCAGTGAAGACCCCCCCAGACTATGGCCCAACCTAAACTAAGTTTAGGTTGTCCATCATACAACAACAGGACAGAGATGTGGAGCTGGGTGTGGACCACCGCCTTGACAAATCCAAAGCATTATCTCTGACCCTGAGCAGTGGACGGAAGTTAAAGGGACCTTAAAGAGACTGCCAGTGAAGGTTTGAGGACAACAAGAACGATGTCACTGGAAGCTGGAGAACAAGGGATTTGATTATGTAGTAGTCCAAAGGAAAGCAACAGTGTCACCAGCTACGGCGTGGAAAAACAGGAAATGTGCCTAATTAACTCAATTGTCTAGCAAACTTTTTATGCAAAGGGCCAGACAGCAAATATTTGGCATTTTATGAGCAAGTCTCTGTTGCAATCCCTAAAGTCTTTACTTGTACCTTAAAAACAGCCATCAACAATACATAAGTGGATGAGCATGTTTGTGTTCTAATAAGACTTTGTTTATAGAAACAGCCCAGTGGGGGACCAGCAGCTGGCGTGGTGGTTAAGGTGCTGGACACTCCCACATGACCGACCACGGTTTGAGACCCGGACCTGGTGGCTTGCTTTCCCACTTTCTCTCTCTCTGGCCAAATTAAAATAAATGAATGAATAAATAAAATTGAATAAATAATTCTTAAAAAAAAAACAGGCCAGTGGACTGAGTTGGTCCATGGACTATAATTTGCTGGCCCCTGATCTAGCTAAGATGTCTAGGAGGAACTTTGAATGTGCTGCCCTTCTTGCAGCCTATAAGAGATGAGCTGAAGGTCAAACCATTCAATTTTCAAGACAAATTTAAGGAAAATGTAAAGGAACCAGGGCTTGCTGGGTGGTGAAGATGTAGTGATAATAATGGTGATGATAATGGTAACAGCAATGAAGATGATGACAATGATGGTGGTGGCGATGATGTTGATGACGATGGTGGTGACGATGACTGATGACAATAGGGATGATGATATGATGGTGATGGTAATGGTGGTGATGGTGGTGGTGATGGTGGTGGTGGTGGTGATGGTGGTGGTGATGGTGGTGATGGTGGGATGATGGTGATGGTGGTGATGATGGTGGTGGTGATGGTGGTGATGGTGGTGGTGATGGTGGTGATGGTGGTGATGGTGGTGGTGATGGTGGTGATGGTGGTGATGGCGGTGGTGATGGTGGTGGTGATGGTGGTGATGGTGGTGATGGTGGTGGTGATGGTGGTGGTGATGGTGATGGTGGTGATGGTGGTGATGGTGATGGTGGTGGTGATGGTGGTGAGGTGGTGATGGTGGTGGTGATGGTGGTGATGGTGGTGATGGTGGTGGTGATGGTGGTGGTGATGGTGGTGATGGTGGTGGTGATGGTGGTGATGGTGGTGGTGATGGTGATGGTGGTAGTGATGGTGGTGATGGTGATGGTGGGATGATGGTGATGGTGGTGGTGATGGTGATGGTGATGGTGGGATGATGGTGATGGTGGTGGTGATGGTGATGGTGATGGTGGGATGATGGTGATGGTGATGGTGGTGACAATGGCGATGGTGGTGGTGATAAAGATAATAATGGTGATGACCATGGTGACTTTGATGATAGTGATGATGACAGTGATGATGATGATGATGGTAATTGATGGTGACGGTCATTATGATGTTGGTGATTATGATGGTGGTGATGATGTTGGTGTGGTGATGATATTGGTAGTGATGGAGATTATGATGGCAGTGAGAATAATGAAGGTGATGATGATAATAATCAATTATGATGATGATACTAATAATAATGATAACATGGTGATAATGATGATGATGTTTTAATTAAAGATGAGGACAAATGGGAGAAAATGACAGTGTTACAGGTGGTTCAGTTCAGAATTTCTTAGTGTCAGACAACAAATAGTGCATCTTTCATTGCTATTTTCCATCCCTGTCTGACCATACTTGTTCAACAGTTGAGCTCCTTAAGTAGTCATGCCTGATCCTTCCCACCCACCCTAGAGCTGGCCATGGGCTGGTGCTCTCTCAGTAAGAAATGGTGAGTGGAGGGGGAATTTCTTTGGAAGACATGAAACCACAAAACCTAATATTTCCTCTTATGTTATATTATCCAAACGTAACTCCTGCTTCTCTCTCCTCTGCAGTAAATTACAGGAAAATAAAGAAAAACCTCGCTTGACCCCAGTGTGCCATAATCTTCACATCACATTCTCTCCGATCACTCATCTGCAGTGGGCTCATACGGGCTCACTCTGGCTCATGAAAGTAGTTGCAGAATTGTCAGGAGATTTGCTGGCCAGTTAAACTGAAATCAGCCATGATGGAATACACCTCAGAAGTCAACAAATGCTAGAGATTAGATTTCTCCCCTAAAGGACCAGCAGTGGGGCCAGTAGGTGGCATGGTGGTTAAGGGCGCTGGACTCCCACATAGTCGATTGTGGTTTGACTCCCACATAGTCAATTGTGGTTTGAATCCCGGACCTGGCGCCTTGCTTTCTCCCTTTCCCCCCCTCTCTCTCTTGCTCTCACTCTCTCACTCTGTCGCTCTCTGGTTAAATGAAAACAAATAAATAAAATAAAGTAAAATAAAATAATTCTTTTTTTTTTGAGAGGTTTTTGCTATAGGGCACGTGCGCTCGCCAGACAGACAGAGACAGAGAGACAGAGAGTGGGAAATCACCCCCCAGAGGGGATGGCCAAGCCGCAATCCCTTCTCCTCCATTCTCCTCTCGGGATCTTGGGCGGGCACGCACGCACATGCGCCCGGCGTGAGTTTAAGCCACTGGGTCTGGGACTCGAACCTCAGTCGACTATGTGGGAGTCCAGTGACATAGCCATTATGCTAACTGCTGGTCCCAAAATAAAATAATTCTTTAAAAAAAAAATAAGAGAACCAGGTGCCAAATATGCACTAGCATGCCGGTGCCACCCCTCCATGGAATATACTTTTCTCAAGGTCACTGGTGACCTCCAAGTGACTGCATCTAATGCTCAAGCCTCTGTCCTCATTCTCCTCTTCCCCAGCCTCCACCTGCATTTCTCCCTGCAGGGATCTCCCTTTCTAAAGCACCTATTTGTCTCAGCTTTTCCTCCCTCCTTCTCACCTCCACCCTAGCTTCACTGCTGGTTGTAGGGCTCTTCCCTGGCCCACTTCCTTTCCCTGTTTTATTGACACCTTTTATGGGTGCTTTCAAACTGCCCAATGGCTTTAAATACTATTGATATAGAGATTGAGGCCAAGTTCCTGTCTGCAATGATCCTGTCTGCTCAAGGACCCGTATCTGGCTGGCTGTCAGCAGGTCCTTTCATATTTGATGTGTATTCATATTGGTTTCCTGGGAAGAAGTCTTCCTTGCCTCTTTCTACTGCTGATGACGGCTACAGCCTTGGCCTTCCCTGGCTCATAGCTGCATCACGCCCATCTCCGCCTCTATCGTCATGTGACCTCCTCTCTCCATGTCTCTGTGTCTTGCATCTCTATCCTAATATCTCCTAAAGACACCAATCACTGAATTGGGGTCCTCTCTGCTCCTTATGACCTTATCTTACCTTCATTACAGCTGTGCAGACCTTATTTCCAAACAAGGTCACAGTCACAGGTACTAGAGGTGAGAACTCTCACACACCTTTTTGAGGGGTCACAATTCAATCCATGCAGCATCTCACACTTAACAGAATAAAGCGGAGCTCTGACATCTCCTGGTGGGCTTCTCCCTGCTCTCATACTTCACTCGGGCCGAGAACTCTCCATTGCTGTACTTGGTCCTCCATTCTTCGCACCCCAAGCTCTCCCGAGCACATCTGGCATCCAGCCCCCTCACAGTCCTTGCCTTCCTGCTGGTTCAAACCACCATCATTGCCCACTCGCCTGCTCTTCTGAGGGAGCTGACTCCTCAGTGCCCTTTCTTCTCTGAACTCTACAATCCTTTCTCCACACCGAGGGGTCTGTGACCCCACATTCCCTGCCAAACCTTGCCATGAGTCCTTGCCCTGGTCCACCCGACTGGCCAGCTAGTTTCTCTGGGCTCACACTCAGCTGCCCAGAGGGTCTGTGATGCTGGCCCGTGGACTGGGAAACTCTTCCATCCGGGTCTTCCAGGCTGTTGCTCCTCACTGACTTGGGTCTCTGTTCATACATTCCTCACTTGACCCCACCTGCTCCTACAGGGTTCTCTTTACCCCTTTGCCCCGCTCAGTGGTTGCTAAGGTTTGATGGTGTCCCCCAAAATGTGTGTGCTGTCATTTGGTTTCTACAGTAGCAGTATAAATGTAACCTGACTATGGCATTAAGAGGCGGACCTTTGGGAGGGGAATAGGACTAGATAAGGTCACCAGGGTGGGGCTTCCATGAGTGAATCTTGATGGCTGTGTAAGAGGGAGAGCGACCTGAGCTGGCACATGCTCCTGCCCTGCATCACCTCAGGACTCTGCAGAGAGTATCCACCAGCAGAGTCACCAGACCCAGCCCCCGACCTCAGACCTTCAGAACTACGAGTTGAATGAAATTGTTTATAAATTACCCTTTGGCATCCAGTTACAGCAACAGAAAACGGACGAAAGCAGTGGTTCACTATCAGGCACGCGTTTGGATTTGTGAATTCTCTAGTGGCATCTCCTGACACCCTCACCTTCGTCAGCATCTGATGCGGCAGGTACTCCACAGTGTTAAGAGGAGGGCTTTGGGATCATCCAGGACCCATCCTTCCCCCACTCTATCCCTCATCTTCTGTGGGCCCACCTACAAGGGTGATACAACCTCTCTGTCCCATAATCCTCAAAGGGAGAAAAGGGCAGTGAGGCCTTTGTGGGGTCCAGCAAGGATTTGCAGAGGCAGCAGATCCCAGCTCCTCCCTCAGGCCCCGGAGCCAGTCCCGCCCATCTGCAGTGACCTTGGCTAACCAACTCACTGTTTCTGAGACTTGACTCCTGCCTCTGTATGGGGGATGACCCCCAGCAGGATGGTGAAGGGGATTCCATAGGACAGAGAGAAGCCCTGCTCCTTGCCTCCCTCGCTCCCACCCCTTCATCGTCACGTCAACCCTTCATTCCAGGAGCGAGCAGCAGAGAATAGCAGGGTGACATGCCATCTATGAAGCAGGTAGAAGTCTCGATTTGAACCGGGGTCCATCTGGTGCTTCGTTCTACCTGGCCGGGATGAGCTCAACCCTTTGGAGTCCCACAGCATGAGTAAGCGGTCTCTGCTGCAGCCTGGTCTGTCACTGGGTCATATTTCAGTCTCCAGCACTGGTCTCAGTCCCCAGCAGAAGCTGCATGGGGCAGGGATGAGCCATCTTCCTGCTGTGTCCCTGGGTCCAACCAAAGGCTGGGTACAGAGTAGGTGCAGGGGTCCTGATAAGGATGGAATGACAATGCGCTAGCATAGACCACCATCAAAGTGCATGGGCTCCAGGAATGCCTCCCAGTCACCTGGTGACAAATTTCTGTGGAGTGATAGGCAAAGAAGACTTATCGGGTGCAGCGTGCCACAGAGGGCCTGGCTGAGTGCTGTCCTCGCAAGATCCAGGGCTATGGGGGCCTCAGGTTACAGTGCCTGCCCCAGCCCTGTCCGCAGAGGTACCCCAAGGCAGTTCAGATAGGGCAATAATCTGTCCTCTTTCCTGCTCCCTGCAAGACCTCAAAGGCAGCACCTTCAAGCTGTCACTCGCTGTAACCTGATCAGCAATAGGACAAGCATCTGGGGCACCGAGACAAGAGACATCTTAATTAGTGGCTTTTCCGGAGCAGCCGGAGCTCCAGACATCTCTTAACTTGTCGGGTGGATCTGAGCCGGAAATCCGGGCTTCTCGTGTGGCCGCAGGACATGCAGGCGCCCTTGGCGGCTCTGCGTGTCGAAGTGCGGGTACGGACGTGCTCTGTGCCACAGAGGGTGCTGATGTCTCAGTGTGTCCACCCACACGGCCCCATCTGAGCTCAGTCTGGTTTAAGACAAGCACCGCTTTCCTTCTCGGACACAGAACTGAGCTGTCCTCAGAGGTGGTCACAAAGGGAGGATGGCCCCCGCCTCAAGTTTCAGTAGAGTGGGTCCACACCTGCTGACTGCCGGGATCTGCTGGGCGCTCTGGGCCAAGACTATTACTGAGGTCCCACCCCAGATCTCTGGAGAGAGCAGCCAGTCCTCAGCTGGTGGCCAGCTGAGCGCAGAGGCCTGTATGGCCCTGATTTACCATTGGTAATGGGCCTGGAGGAACATTTCGGCTGGGTCTTAAAGAGCGGATGGAGGGGCCAGCAGGTGGCATGGTAGTTATAGCGCTAGACTTCCATGTGGTTGACCGCAGTTTGAGTGCTAAACGTGATGGCTTAAAACTCACTGGGCGTGTGTGCATGCATGCCCAAAATCCCAGGAGGAGAATGGAGAATTCTCCAGGGATTGCGGCATGGCCATCCCCTCTAGGGGGTGATTTCTTACTTTCTGTCTCTTCAGTGAGCGCACACGTCCCATAGCAAAAATCTCTTTAAAAAAAAAGTAAAGAAAAGAAAGAAAGAAAGAAAACGAGAAGTTGGGACCCAGGTAGGCAAGCAGGAGAAGGAAAGGCACCCATGGGGGAAGGCATGGCCAAGGAAAGGCCTGGCCATGGGAACACAGGTGCCTTGTTCAGGGAATGAAATGTGCCTGGCATAGCACAGCAGGGGTGGGGGGACCGAGTAGAAGAACAGAAGGGAGGGTGGCCCTAGGAGGCTTTTCCAGGTGCGAGAATGCCTAGGCAGACGCTTAGACTCAGCCAGGATGGTAGGTGGCCAGGCAGTCGCCTGCCTTCCAGGAGACCCTGCTGCACCCCATAGGCAGAGCACAGGCTCTTTCTGGGCCTGGCTTTGAAGCCCAGCCTGGGCACGTACTGGCCACATGAAAGTGAGCCAGCCCCTCACTCTATGAACCTCGATTTCCTTCTCAGCAAAACGGAGGCCATTCCTATGTCTCCATTCTACAACGGAATGCTCAACTCTGACGTAAACCAGGAACTGGACACATAGGCATCAATGCGGTTCAATCCGTTTTTTAATATTATTTATTATTATTTTAAAATAATTATTTTATTTATTTCTTTATATTAATTTGACCAGAGAGGGTCAGAGAGAAAGAAAGCAAGTCGCCAGGTCTGGGACTTGAACCACTGTGGGCCATGTGGGAGTCTAGTGCCCTTAACCACCATGCCACCTGCTGGTCTCAGTTCAATCTTTTTAAAGGTTTATTTATTTATGTATTCTTTGAAAGAGAGAGAAACAGAGAAACACAGCCAGAGAGGCAGAGATTCGGGACCCCGACAAGGTCTTGATACCACGATTGGTCCCCGCCTTGGTGGGCCCTTCATGGGTGCACGTGTGCCTGGCGAGCTCGGAGAAGTCTCCAGTCACCGACTCAGAACCTTCCCGTGAAGGTCGTGGTTTTCCATGATGGCACCACCCGTCCTCAGCACGGTTGGGTATTAACACTAATAACAGCCAGCCTCGGGAGGAAAGCGCTACCACCGAGGGCTGTGTGCGATCCAGCCTTCGTGCTCAGAGCCACAGCACACCGTCTATGCCTCAGACACGTGCACACCCCAGGCACTGGGACACACGCATGCAGACAGAGGTCACTTTAGGGGTTGGGAAGGTACTTTGGCTGAACTCACAGAGCTTTATTTCTTGAACTACAAGAAGCCTACGAAGCAAACACAAGGGCAACCTCAGTGTCCCATTGACTGTGGGAGCACTAAGAGGACTGCAGTGAAGATTCAGCTACGGGAGTTCTGAGGAGTCCTCAGAAGTGGTGCTCCTCACGGGGGCTCTGCCTTCCCTGTGGGTCCTTCAACCCCTCTCCTGTAGGACCTGAGGATGCACCCCCGTTCCCATAAAGCAGCAAGCCCGCTCGGTGAATCCTCAGCTGCAACTGGCATTCCGACTGCTTCCAGGCCCAGCAGAGGGGCCAGGATGAGGGGGGAACTGGGAGCCCTCTGGGTGCGAAGCAGGTGGGGATGAGGATACAGTGGCGAGGGGGGCTGTACAACCACTGAGGGCTCCCTGACTCCGAAGGTTGCACTGGGGCCAGCAGGGGACTCCCAGGGGCTGTGCAGACTCAGTGCTCAGAGAGTGTCAAGTACCCAGAGCTGAGGGGACTGCACGAAAGGTGGCAAGCTCCCCATCACCAACCATATGACTAGTTTGCCTTTGGGCTGCTGCAGAGCCCCTCACGGGGACAAAGAGGTGTGAGGGAGCTGGAGGACATGAAGCTGTCCCCTTGGGTCCTAAAACAGGTCCCTAGAGGACCCTTCCTCGCCCCACACATGCCGCCTGCACTCCCCACCTCACTGATCTGGCTACACTAGGGTCTCGGCAGGACCTCCCAGGGGCATTGAGGTCATGACCCTTGCCCTGTCCAGATGGGTCTAGACCGACTCCGTCCACAGCAGGCGAGGACAATGGCCCCTGTTGTCGACTGGCCGCCCTCAGCCACATTCTGCAGAGACTAGTGACCCTGAACAGGGCTGCAGAGAGGTCCCCGCTGACTCAGCACGATGACCACTCACTAATGAAGGGCCGTTGGAAAGGGCATTGACCTTGGTCAGCGGGCAGGAGCCCTCCATCCGGGGGCCACTGCATGGACAGAGAGGGACGGATGATGCCGCATCCCCCCCCACCCTGAGCATTCACCCACCAGCGTGGGGGACAACTGCAGGACAGAGCCAGGCTGCTGAGCCAAGGTCAGAGACTGAAGCCAGGTGCTGCCCCTGCTGATGAGCACAACCACAGGAGGATACCCTCAGGGCTGTGACCCAGGGAAGCCCCAGGTGCTGGGCCCCTAATCCAGCATGGAGGCCAGGGAAGGCTGCCTGCAAGAAGTGGCACAGTCCTAAAGGATGGGTAGCACTGACCAGAAATCACAGAAGGGGAAGGGAATTCCAAATGGGAAACAACATGGACAGTGATTTTTTTTGTAAAAGGGGCCATGAGAGACAACTCTTGTCATAACTGCAGCACTGGCTGCCAGGAGGGGAGAGGTTGAACAAGTGGAAGGCACCCAGGGGCAAGCCAGGAAGACGATGATTACGTTCATTAAAAAAAGAATACTGTGAACTGGAGCAGGGAGAACAGAGACCAGGAAGCCAGGAAGGAGGCACGGATAGCATAGGAGAAGGCACTTAGGTGGGGACAGACACAAGAGCCATGAAGGAAGCAGAGGCATGAGCAATGCAGCAAGACTCTCTACGGAAGGGCCAGGTATGGTGTCTTGAGCCTGTTGTCCCAGCATCACAGGAGGCTGAGGCAGGAGGATGGAAGCATGGTAAGATTCTAAGTAATATTATTCTTATAGCTCATTTTAGTTTATCCAGAACTTCAAAGAGAGCACTCTGTTCAAAAATTTATTAAGAAACAATGGCTCATTAAGAAAAGAGAACAGGGGGGCCAATAGGTGGCATGGTGGTTAAGGTGCTTAACTCCCACATGGTCAATCACTGTTTGAATCCTGGACCTGGGCGGCTTGCTTTCTCACTTTCCCTCTCTCTCTATCTCTCTCACCAAATTAAAAGACAGTAATAATAAATAAAATTAATAAAATAATTATTTTTAAAAGATATCAGGAAAACATACAATTTGGTTATTATAATAGACACCAAAAAAGCATTTGATAAAATTCATCATTCATTAATGACTTGATCCTTAAAATTCTTAGCAAACCAAAAATAGCATAAAATTGCTTTATTTGGATGCCCTTACAAAAGACACAGGTTAAGCTGCCGAACAAAGGGGTCTGAAAACAGGGTGGTTGAGACAAGAGGGGCATGTGTTCCATGCATTGTGACATGCATCAGGGCAGAGGATTCAGAAGCGACAGGCTGGGCAGGTGGCTCTGCTCCCTGAGCTCACCAGGGACATAGGTGTCTTCTGCAGTGATGCTCCACACACACTGAGATGCAGTCCTCATCCACATAGTTGAAGTGGATTCACCATCACTACCTTCACAGAAAGGGAAAGAGAAAATTGATATATAATTTGCACATATCACTTTCCCTGTGACCACAAGAACTTAGGCATGTGATCACACCAGGCTGTGAGAAAGTCTGGAAATGCAGTTTCCACATGAGTAGTGTGCCCCTTTAAATCCAAAAACTTCTATTAGTAAAAGGAAAGATTAAGGAAAAAGAGATAAGGAGGGTTAATGTGCAGACTCTGCCACATCTGATAAAGAGTATCTGTCCAGAACAGAGAGTAAGTAAGTACATAATAATTAAATTTTGAAAGTATTCCCACTAAAGTAAGTATCAAAACAGGAGGTATTCATCATTACTATGTTTAACAATGTACTGGTGAATTTAGACAATGCAATAAGACAAGAAAAAACTTAAAATATACAAACATTGGGGACCAGCAGGTGGCATGGTAGTTAAGGTGCTGGATTCCCACATGGCCAAGTGTGGTTTGAGTCCTAGACCTGGCAACTTGCTTTCTCACTTTCCTTCTCTCTCTCTCTCTCTCTCTCTCTCTCTCTCTCTCTCTCTCTCTCTCTCTCATGAGTATACATGTCCTATAACAAATTAAATAATGATAGTAAATAAAGTTAAATAAATAGGAATGTATAAAACTTAAATAAATTTTGTGTGTAGATTTGGGTCCCATCGCTAAGATATCTCATTATACACATGCAAATATTCCAAAATCCAAAGTACTATCTCAAACACCTCTGGCCACAAGCAATTCTGATAAGGGATATTCAGCCTGCACTACATAGAAAATCCAAGATAATATATGGACGAACAGATACAAGTAAAGCAAAAAATAACACAAGTATAACTAATGACCAGCAAGTTTACCAGACACAAAAGCAACAGAATTTGTATACACCACTAATAATCAGTAATAAAATAGAGAAAATGGTCCCAATTGTTTATTTAAAAAACTATAATTTTTAGAACTGGATGAGATGTTTACTGGAGGAAATTATGAAATATATTTATGAATCGGAAAACTCAGCATCAAAAATGTGTCAATTTTTACTCAACTTGCCTATAGAGTCAATGTACTCTGAATAAAAAGTTCTAACAAATTTTTCCTCACAGAACTTAGAAAGCTAGCATAAAAGGGTAACGAAAGAGAAAATTGCCTAAATAATAATTTTTAGGAAATAAAAAAATATATAATTACTTTAAAAGTATAGTAATTAGGGCAGACTTTAGAGAAGGAAAGTATTCAGGGATAAAAAGAGGCACTGCATGATGATAAATTCTCCAAGAAGATATAAAATCGTTAATATGTATGCACCTAACAACAGAGCATCATACTACTTTCAAGCAAAAACTAATAGAGCTGCAAGGAAAAACAGATGAATCCATTATTTTAGAAAAAAAATTTAACACTCTTCTATCAGAAATAGACAGACCCAGCTGGCAGAAAATCAATAAGGACATAGCTGAACCCAACAATACCAACAATCAGCTAGATATAATTGAAATCTAAAGACTGCTTTATATGACGACAGCAGACTACACATTCTTCACAAGCACACATGGAACATCCACCAAGATAGAACACATTCTGGGCCTTAAAACATTCAAAATAATAGAAATTTACAACATCTGTTGCTCTCATACCATAATAGAATTAAACTAGAATTAATAACAAACCAATACCTGGAAAAAAAATCCCAAAATATTTGGAGATTAAATAATGCACTTCTGAATAACACCTGGGTCAAAGGAGAAATCTCTGAAGAAATTTTAAAATATGTTGAACTAAATGAAAATGAAACTCAACCTATCAAAATGTGTTGGGTGCAGTATTCAGAAGGAAATGTATAGCATTTAATGTATCTATTTAAAAAGAGCAAAAATCTGGGGTCAACAGGTGGAATGGTCGTTAAGTTGCTGGATTCCGACATGGCCAACTGAGCTTCAAAGCCTGGACCTAAGCTTGAAAATCACACTGGGTATTCCTTCTCCGAGAGGAGAAGGAATTGTAGCATGGCCACAACCCCTGGGGGGTGATTTCTCATTTTCCCTTTTCTCTGTTTCTCTCAGGCAAGCACATGTGCCCTATAATAAAAACATAAAATAAATAAATAAATAAAATCTAAAAATTAATCATCTAAGTTTTACCTTAGAAAACTAGAAAAAGAAAAACAAATAATTCCCAAAGCGGAGAGAAAAGCAGAGAGAAAAAATTAAAATTAAAGCAGAAATCAATAAATATGAAAAAGGAGAAAATCAATAGAGAAAGTCAATCATATTAAAGCTTTTTATGTGAAAGGATCAATAAAGTGAATAAACCTTTAGCCAGGCTAAGACAAAGAGAAAAAGAACATAAATTGCTAATATCCGAAATTAACGAGGGGATATCACTACAGATCCCATAGACATTAAAGGGATAACAAAGGACTACTATGAATACTCACAATTTGATAAGCTCTATGAACTAGACTAATTCCTTGAAAGACACAATCTGCCAAAATGCAAACAAGAAGAAACAGATAATCTGAATAGGCCTTCATCTTTTAAAGAAATTTAATCAATAATTAATAATCTTCCAAATAACAAGATCAGATGGGAGTCACTGATGAATTCTACCAAACATTTAAGGAAGACATTACCATTACCATTACTCAATGACATTTTCAAAAGATAAAAGTATAAGAAATATTTCCTAACCCATTCTATGAGGACAGCATTACCCTGATACCAAAATCAAAAAAAGACATTACAAGAAAAGAAAATTACAGAACAATATCATGCATGAACATAGATCCAAAAATTCTCAACAATTGACAAATTGAATCCAACATGATAGGAAAGGTGTTATATACTATGACTAAGTATGATTTACCCTAAGTATGCAAGGCTAGTTCAATACTCAAAAATCAATCCATGTAATCCATCACATCCAACAGGCCAAAGAATAAAAAAAATCACAGGTCATATCAATAGATGCAGAAAAAGAATTGACAAAATTCAACACCCATTCCTGAAAAGAAAAATTTTCAGTTAACTAGGAATAGAGAACCTCCTCATTTTGATAAAGGATAGCCACAAAAAACTTAGAACTAATGTCGACTTAATGGTGAAAAGCTCAAAGCTCTCTCATTAAGATCAGATATATGGCAAGATTCTCCTCTCACAACTGCTTCTCAACATATTGAAAGTCCCAGACAATTCAATAAGATAAGAAAAAGAAATAAAAGGTATATAGATTGAGAAGGAAGAAATAAAACTGTCTTTGTTCACAGATAACATGATTTTCTATGTAGATTATCCAAAAGAATCAACAAGAAAAAACTCCTGGCCCTGATAAGTAGTTGTAGCAAGTTTTCAGGATACAAAGTTAATATAAATGTAGGGGCCAGGTGGTGGCACAGAGGTAAAACACAACATTCTGTGTGCCTGGTCCACATGAGAGGGCTCTGGGTTCATGTTGGAGGCCTCTTTGGCCCATGATCCAGGGTTGGTTGGGGGTTGGGTTGGATTGCGGCATCAAGATCTATTGGGGATGTTCTCTTTATGTCTCTCTATCTCAGAAGAAATAAATAAATTTTTTAAAAGTTAACATACAAAAGTAACTTTCCTAAATACTGACAATGATTAAGTGGAATTTGGAATGAAAAACTCAGTATCCCTTACATAAAAACAATGAAATACTTTGGTATAAATTTCATGAAATACATATAAGCTCTAAATAAGTAAAACTATTGATTTTTGATGAAAGAAAGACTAAATACATGAAGAGATATTCCATGTTCATGAATAAGAAGACTCAGTATTATCAAGATGCCCATTCTTCCCTATTTGATCTATAAACTCGATGCAACTCAATCAAAATCCAAGCAAATTATTCTGCAGATATTGACAAACTGATTCTAATGTATATACAGACAGGCAAAAGACCCAGAATATCATACAATAGAACACAATATTGAGGGAAAAGAACAAAATTGGAAGACAGACACTACCTGACTACAAGACTTACTTTAGGGTAAGGCTCCTTAGTCCAGCAGTTAAGTGCTGTGCATAAAAGGCCAGATCCCACATAGCTCACCCCAGTTCAAACCCTACCCCCAGTAAGACATGTCTGGTGTATGTATGCGCATGCTAAAATCCTGATGGAATGGAGAAATAGAGAAATAGTGTGATTGTAGTGTGACCATGTCTATTGTAGGGAGCACACTCTCTCTCTGGTGCCCACTGTGGGGAGGGGCGACTTACTTTAAGTCTACAATAATCAAGGCAGTACAGTACTGGTGAAAGAATAGAAAAAAATAATTAACGAAACACAATAGAGGCTAGAAATAAGCCCACATAAATACAACCACCTGATCTCTAGAAAAGGAGCAGAGGCAATAATTCAATGGAGCAAAGATTGTCTTTTCAACAAATGATGCTGAGATAACTGTACATTTGTGTGCATTAAAATTTTAAATTTCAGGCCAGCAGGTGATCTGGTAGTTAAGGCAGCTGGACCCCACATGGCTGAATGCGTGGATCGAGTACCAGCCTGGAGAATAAGCCAGGCACCTGTGTGTTCATACCCAAAATCCTGAGACAAGAAGGGACTGCAGCGTGACCATCCTTCCTGGGAGGTTCTCTCTCTCTCTCTCTCACTCTCTCGCTCTCACTATAGCTCTCTCTCCCTTTCTCCCCAGTAAGCATGCATCCACTACAGCAAAATTCTTTTTAAAAATTAAAAATTTCTGCTCTATGGAAGACACTGTCAAGAAAGCAAAAAGAAGGGCTGGCAGGTGGTGTGATGGTTAGACACTGGGCTCCCATATGGTTGGCCAAGGTAAGAGTTCCGGACCTGGCAGATTGCGTTCTCATTGTCTCTCTCTCTCTCTCTTTCTCTGGTCAAATTAAAAATAATAATAATAATAAATAAAGTTAAATAAAATAATTCTTAAAAAAAGAAAGAAAGTAAAAAGATAATCCATAGACTAAGGAAAATATTTGGCATTTTTTGATAAAGGACCATTATCCAAAGTACACGAAGAACTCTCAAAACTCAACATTAAGAAAACAAACAATCCAAAAAAAAAAAAAACAAACAATCCAATTTAAAAATGGATCAATTACTTTAACAGATGCCTTATCAAGAAAGTATATGGATAATAAATAAGCATATGACAACATGATCCACATCCTATAAGGAATTGCAAATTAAAATTACACTGCGTTATCACTACATGACTGTTAGAATGGCCAAATCCAGAACCTGACAACAGTAGGTGTTAAAAAGGATATGGAGCGACGAAAACTCTTCTTCATTGCTGTGGGTCTGCAAAATGGTACAGCTACTTTGGAAGACAGTTAAGTGGTTTCTTACAAAACTAAACATACCCTCAATATATGACCCATGATTGTGCTCCTTGGTATTTCATGCAAAAAAACTGAAAACTTATGTCCACACAAAAACCTACACACAGCTTTATTCACAATTGTCAAAAACTGGAAGCAACTGAGAAGTCCTTTAGTAGGTGAGTGAAAACACTGTAGTTCATCCAGGCTGTAAAATGTTACTCAGCACTGAAAAGGCAGAAGTTATAAAGCCATGAAGAGATGTGGAAGAAATGTAAATGCAAGTGAAAGAATTCCTTGTGAGGGGCCAGCGGGTGACATGGTGTTTAAGGAGTTGAACCCCCACATGGTTGACTGCCATGTTCAAGTCCTAGGCCTGGCAGCTGGAAAATCACTCCAGGTGCATGTGTGTGCATGCACAAAACCCTGAGAAGTGAATGGAGAAAGAGGGACTATGGCATGGCCATCCCCCCTGTGAGGTGATTTCTCATTTTCCCTCTCTTTCTCTTCCCAGAAAGTGCATGGGTTTTGTGGACAAAAAAAAAGAAAAGAAAAGAAAAAGAAAAGAAAAGAGAGAGAGAGAGAAAGAACGAAAGAGAAAGCCAGAAGAGAGAAAAGATAAAAGAAATAAGTCAATATAAAAGACCACCTACTGTGTGATTCTAACTGTATTGCTGGGAAAGGCAAAAGTATGGTTACAGTCAAAGGATTAGTGTTCGTGAGGGGCTGAAGGTGAGGGAGGGATGAACAGACAGAACATAGGCACTTTCAGGCGGTGAAGGTACTCTCTACGACACGCTAACAGTGTGCGTGTCATTATAAATGTGCTCAAACCCATAGAGCGTGTGTACACACAAGAGCGAACCTCATGTAAACAATGGACTTGGCGTGCTGATCTGTCGACATAGGCTTATCGATTTTAGCAAGCACACCACCCTGGCGGGGGGTTGTGGCAGTCAGGACACTGTGCACGTGAGAGGCAGGAGCCAGGTGAGGGTCCTCGGAATGTACTTCCCACTCATTCCGCTCTGTACCTAGAACTACTCTTAAAAAATGAAGTGTAGGGCCAGCAGGTGGCGTGGAAGTTAAGGCATCTGGGTTCCACATAGCTAACTCCATGATTCAAGTTCCAGACCCAGTGGCTTGAAATCACTCCAGATGTATATGCATGTGTGCCCGAAATCCCAAGAGAAGAATGGAGAAAGGATTGGGGTATGGCCATCCCCCCGGAAGGGTAATTTCTCACTTTTCCTCTCTCTCCCTCTCTCTGTCTCCAGTGAGCATATGCACCCTATAGTAAAAAAAAGAAAAACAACAACAACAAATACAGCCTATTGATCATACATGCACACACATTAATTAGGAAGTGTAGGAATGAGTTAGGGCAAGACAGAGAGGCAAAGGCAGCAAGCTGGAACACACAGAAATAACAAGTATGTATATAGAAACTTGCTCAGTGCAAAAGGCAAGCAAAATACAATACAATCCACATTTTTTTTTAATATTTGCTATAGGACACATGTGCTCACCAGAGAGACAGAGACAGAGAGAGAGAGAAAGACAGAAAGCAAGTTGCCAGGTCTGGTATTCGAACCATGGTTGGCCATGTGGGAGTCCAGCACCTTAACCACCACACCACCTACTGGCCCTATAAACCACTTTTTAAAAGTACTTGTCCCGGAGACCAGCAGGTGGCATAATGACTATGTCACTGGACTCCCACGTAGTCGATAGCAGTTAGGGTCTCAGACCCGGCAGCTTAAAACTCACACCAGGGCTGTGTGCATGCGTGCCCAAAATACCAAGAGGAGGATTGAGGAGGAGGGATTGTGGCATGGCCATTCCCCTGAGGGGTGATTTCTCGCTTTCTGTCTCTCTGTTTCTCTCTGTCTGTCCAGTGAGTGCATGTGTCCTAAAACAAAAATCTATCAAAAAAAAAAAAAAAATAGTGTTGTGTCTGCCTTTCTCCTTCCCACGCCAGCACGCCAGGCCCCCAGCACCTAGAAATAAGTCCGAGGAGTGAGCATAGGAGGGGGATGGAGAGCACCCAGGCTTGCCAGAAACGTCCTGGTGGACGCGGGCTGGGAAGTCTGCACTGCATAGCCAAGGTCAAGTGCGAACCCCGAGGAGCCACCTCATCCCGACCCGTCGGTCCACAGGGGTGAACTTCCTGGAATTAAATACGAGTGGGGGTTTATCTCCCCAGCTTGAGGACCGAGACTTCATTAACCATTCCCCGCACTGGGCACTGGGCACATCTGGCCCGATGTGCATCTGACCCTCTGACAGGACCCTCCCTGGAGTGGCAAGGATAAGGGGTGTTCAGGGGGCTCAGGGGCCATGGAAGGTGCAGGGTCTTCAGCTGTGAACACCCGAAGAGTTTTCTAAAGTAGTCAAGGGGCTCACGCTCCGGAAGGACAGGCCTGAAAGCACTGTGAAGAATCTCTTCCCTGTAAAACTCTGCCAGGGGACCAGCAGGTGGCATAATGGTTATGTCCCTGGATTCCCACGTGGTCAACTGTGGTCCAAGCCCTGGACCTGGAGGCTTGAACTCATGCCAGGCACATGTGTGTGTGCCCCAAATCCCGAGAATGGAGGAGCAGGGGCTGCAGAGTGCCATGCCCCCAGAATGTGATTTCTCACTTTCTGTCTCTCTGTCTCTCTCTAGCAAGCGCACACGACCTATAGCAAAAATCTCTCAGAAAAAAGCAAAACTCTGCCAGGGTCCTGGAGGTCAATTTCAGGTACTGGGACTTTTTAATGGATTGGCACCACCACGCCCCGCCTTCCCATAGTCCTGGGGCAGTGGACTGAAGGATTACCCAAAGGAGGCTGCAATGGAAGCTGGTGACATTAGGGGTCATCTCCAAGCCTGACAGCCTCCACAGAGGCCAGGCTGCTGCCGGCAGCTGCTCCGCTTTGGCCAGGGAAGGGGAAGGGGGTGTCCCGCTGCGTGGAGATGGAAACTGGTGGCTGCCTGGCCCTGGGCCCACAGAGCTTTGCTGCCTCCAGGGGCTGCTCTGAACCCATCCTACCTGACGATCTGGACAGAGGCCCACCCCAGTTGCTGGAGGTGAGTAGACAAGCTGGCAAAGCCTCAGTGTCCCCCTGGCCATCTCCTTCACATAACAGCAAGCCTGTCAGCCTGCGCTGGCCAGAACTGGCCCCAGCTAAGTACCCTTCCTCCCCGCTAGTGTTAAATCCACAGTCACCTGGAAAGGGGCTTCTACCTCTCCTTCCCACTGATGCCTTAAAATCACCCCTTCCTGCTTCTGTCCCCCCCATGGGCCAGACCTCCAGAACTCAGGCCCAGGTCACTAACAGTCCTCTTTGAGATTACAGGCCTGTTGGGCACAGGGGGAGAAGCTGAGGACTGGCAGGATGGAGGTGCTAGAGACCAGAGGGCTGGGACCAGCCGATGGTGTAATGGTTATGTCACTGGACTCCCAATAGTAGACTGAGGTTCAAATCCTGGACCCGGCGGCTTTGAACTCACGCTGGGTGTGTGTGCATGCATGTGCATGTAAGTGCGTGCCCAAGGTCTCAAGAGCAGAATGGAGGAGAAGGGCTGAGGCATGCCCTTTCCCCGGGGTGGGGAGGGTAGTAACTTCTTGCTTGCTGTCTGTCTCTGTCTCTCTGGCAAGCACGTGCGCCCTATAGCAAAAATCTCTCTAGAGTAAAAGAACAGAGGGGCCAAGAACGAGACGACGGGGAAGGCAAAGAGCCCCTGGCCTGGGTTGATGTGGCCATTGTGGAGAGAAAGTGACTTCAACAGCCCTCCCCAAACTCTCCTGCTCCCCAGGCCAGCACTGGGTGGGCAATGCCTTTTTTTTTTTCTTTTTTTTTTTTCTTTCTTTTTTTATTTGGAGAGGTTTTTTGCTATAGGGCACGTGCACTCGCCAGACAGACAGAGAGAGACAGAGAGATAGAAAGCAGGAAATCACCCCCCAGGGGGGATGGCCACGCCGCAATCCCTTCTCCTCCATTCTCCTCTCGGGATCTTGGGCACGCACGCACACGCGCCTGGCGTGAGTTTAAGCCGCCGGGTCCGGGACTCGAACCATGGTCGACTACGTGGGAGTCCAGCGACATAGCCATTACGCTAACTGCTGGTCCCGGCAATGCCTTTTTGAAGGCCGTTTAACTCCTCCTGTCATCCTGGCCAGGCGGGCAGGAACCAAGGGAGGTGTGCAAATGCCAGGGCCCCCGACCAGGACAGGAGACCTGGCTCCGCCTGTCTCCTTGGTCCAAGCCTCTGGGAAACGGGGCTCTGACCGTCTTCCTTGCCAGTCTGAGGGCTGCTGGAAGCCAGGACTTGAGCTGTGTCACAGGACGGCGACTCCACGCTCCCTCCCCAGCTCCCGGCCACTAATTGAATTCTTCCAGGGGCCCGGAGGTGTTTTTCAGGCACTGCCTGCTAAGGAAGCCACTCACGATGAGCTGTGACGTTTCGACCACAAATTCCTGGCACACTCCGGCCAGGATATTAGCATTTTCCTTATGTTCGGTCTCATCTGGGGCTCCATTAAACCAAGTTCACAATTAAGGAAATGTGATCAGAAAATTAGCTGAAGTGTGAAACCAAAGCCCCGGTACAGTTACAAAAGACAGTGTCTTCTGCGTCCCTGATTAGCCGGCTCGGCCTGACATGAGGTTAAGCGAAGGAACGCCCGGATTAATCCAGATTGACAATTATGACGATTTTTCTCTCGGGTGTCGAGGCTGTTGCTGAATGTCTCCCGTGGCTCCCTGCCAGGAAGGTATTGTGTTCTGAGACTAAAATACTTTTCATTTTTTTACAATTTCCGTTTAAAAAGTTCCAAATGTTCAGCCATATGATGTGAAACTTAACTTCAAGAAAATCCTGTGGGGGTTTTGACGTTAGAGAAAATGTGGGGGTCTGATCCCCTGACCCCAAACGAGTAGAGGATATAGTTTCAAGCCTTTCTTCTCCCCACCACCCGGCCCCTGGCTTCCCCCCCCCCCCCCCCCGGCCCTAAAGAGACATGCAAACCAGATCTTAGGGGATGACGGGAGGGCCTTCGGTGGCGGCAGAATCCACAGAGCCCTACTATCTTGGAAACACAGCCCCAGAGTGTGTCCCTCATGGGAACAACTCTCATTTCTACCTTACAGATGGGCAAGCTGAGCCCAAGAGGGCCTGATAACTTCTTCAGATCCCACAGCAAGCAAGTGATGAAGGCCAAATTCAAGCCCGTGTGATATAAATCTCCTGCTTTGATTGACCGGATGCCTGCAGGTGTCAGCCGTGGTGTGAGGGGCTATCCAGACCCCTTGGTGGCCCCTCCAGATTGAACACGCCGACTTCCCACGGAGAGACACGTAGGGTTCCTCCACCTGAGTCCTTTTTCCCCCAAGAATTATTTTTATTTAACTTTTTTTATTTATTCATGTATTTATTTAGATTTGACCAGAGAGGGATAGAGTGAGAGAGAAAGAGGGGGAAAGTGAGAAAACAAGCCACCAGGTCCAGGACTCAAACCAGAGTCAGCCATGTGGGAGTCCAGCGCCCTCAACCACCATGCCACCTGCTGACACTTTACCTGAGTTCTTCAAAACGGACAGGGAGAAGGTGAGCAGCCATGGCCTCTCCAGGACAGTGCCGTCACCCCTGCATATGCAGGTCCTAGCCCAGCAGCAGGCGTGGAGGAGGGGCTTGAAGCACAGCAGTCAATCTGTCTAAAATTGATCACGGGTGATCATGGCCCATGCTCTACAGTGAGGCTCGTTGTATATGGTGAGATTTCAGAAAAGCAGCAGGTCACAACTGTATGCATCCACACCGCAGATAACGCGGGAGTCAGAGAAACGCCCAGGTAACTGGCCGGCTACCAGCTCTATCAGTCGGCCTCATTACTGCGCCCGCAGAGCCGTCACAGCGCCCAGCGTCTGAGGAGAGAATGAGTGACAGAATGGATCAAGTCATCATTTAGCCCTGACCATAAACCTCCAGGGCCCACGAGGGCAGCTCGGCCTCGTCTGTCTTCTCCCCGTCAGGCTCCCCCGTGCCTGGCACTTCAAGAGCACCGAGACGTGCTGGGGAAACAGAAGTGGGTGCAGGTAGCTGTCCTCTCATTGCAGTTTGCCCCTGTGGCTTCCTTTTGTGTCCCCTGCGGTGACAGCATTTGTAATAATGGGCATTAAACGTGCACAGGAGGTGGCGGCACCACGGGGCCCTCGTGTGCTGAAGGTACTAGGACAAGCCAGAGCAGCAGCAGGAAACCTCGGCTAGACGTCCCTGTCCCCCAGTCATGTGAGCGTGTCTGAGCGTCCGTCCCCAGGCGGTTTTCCCGGGAGTCGTCCACCTACGTCCCCAGGAAAGGCAGGCGTGGTGAGAGCATCACCCTCGCATAAACGAAAACCCCGGCTCAGGGAGGTTTCAGGACTGACCTAAAAAATGAAGTGGGACTTGAACTCACAGGCCTGGACCTAGGAGCTCAGGCAGCCCGTTGCTGGGTTTGCTCGTGACTTCCTTGCCTTCGGGGCTGATTCTGTAGGATTTGTGCTCAAGGCCCCCCCACAAGCATGAGCTGCCACTTGGCTAGATTTTCATAGGCACCCAGGCTTCCCCCACCCGCAAGGGCAGGCTTCGCTCTGCTTTCATACCTCTGCGAGGCCCCGGGGACTCTGCAGGCTAGCGGCTTCTCTTCCATCAGGCCTCCAGGTCACCACTCAGCAGAGCATTCAGGCAGAAGCCAGGCTCTCCCCCCAAATGCTGCACTAATTCAGACCAGGCCTGAGCAGCTGAACTCTATCTGGGGCGCCTCAAGGAGTCACGGATGCAATGCATCAAATGAGGGGCACATTTCCAGTGCTCAGTCCCTAACAGACAAATGGGATCCTAGACTCTGTGGGGTAGGAAAAACCTTAAAAGGCATCCTATCTGGCCACCCCTGTCCATTGCCGCCACTGCCATCCAGGACCCAGGGCTCTCTACATGATTAAGAAAAGAGAACAACACCCAGCCTCTTACATACCTCCAGGGGCGGAGAGCTCACTACCTCACTTGCTGCTCCTACCAGCAACTCTGCTCCTGAAATGCAGGTGAAACCGGTGCTTCTCCTGGTAGTCTACTGTGCTGCCTGCAGGCCTTGCTGGGCATGAGAGTCCCCTCCAGTGTTCCCAATGTCCTCCTCCTCAGGGATTGCTTCCAGGCTCCTACCGTGACCTCACACTACAACCAGGCACCACGCCAGGTACTATCCAATCACTCTCAATTGCTGAGCAACAAAAAGGTACCTAGACGAGTGAGCTGACTGCCCCTCCGTGGGGACGACTGTCTACTCCAAGCCTGAACCTGATCCAACTGCACCCGCGACCTGAGGAGCTGCTATTAGTGATGGTCCTTCTAGGGCCCAGCGCCACACCCACAGGGTCTTGTTAAGTCTCATAACAAACCCAGGAAGTGAGGCTCATTCTGTTGTACCAGAGAGGAAACTGAGGCTCAGAGAGGCCAAGTGACTCACCCAAGCCCACGCAGCCCCAGGTGACAGACCAGGTCCGCCAGCTCCTCTGAGCAGACAGGTGAGTGGGCCTGAGCTACCACACCTGGCAGACCGAATGCCCCACCGCAGCAGCTGCTTTGACACCCCTGACTGCCAACGGCCAGGAGCCACGTGCCTTTCCTGGGACTTTTCTCTGCCAAGGTGCAGAGGAGAGAGCTAGAAGTGCCCAGGGGACCCACGGCCTCTCTGCCCAGAAGCCCTGGACCTATGGCTGGTGGGAGTGGTGGGTCATCACACCGGGCTATGCGACCGCCCACGGCCCCTGCAGGACAAAGCATCTGATCACAAACCACCACCGAGCCTTCCCCTCCCTGCCTCCAGCCCGCCGGCATTTCCTGAGGTCGCTCACCAAGTAAGCACTTGTCCATGAATCCTTGTCTCGGCTCTCAGGTGTCTGCCTGCGAGGGCCTGAACAGAGATGCCACATTCCTGAGACTTTTGTTTTCTAAAATACCCCCAAGAAGACCCCTTAACAATCTAAACCTTGGTGGAGAACTTTTGGTTTTTTTTTGTTGCTGTCGTTCACTTTGTAAAACACTTGAGGTCTTACTTAACTTCTGGAAATGGAAATAAATTTACCCCCAAAAAAGTTTGGGGCACCAGCAGGTGACATAGTGGTTAAGACACTGGACTCCCACATGGTCAACCACAGTTCAAGTCCCAAACCCAGAGGCTTGAAACTCACACCAGGAGCATGTGCATGTATGCTCAAAATCCTGAAAGGAGGATGGAGGAGAAAGGATTGTGGCATGGCCAGCCCTCCTGGGGGTGATTTCTCACTTTCTATCTCTCTCTGTCTCTCCAGCAAGCGTGCACACGCTATAGCAAAAGTCTTGAAAACACAAACAAAATACAGTTTGGGGCTAGAGGCGCTAACAGGTAGTGGGCAGATTTAGTTGGATGTAGCAGATTCTAAGACATCTGCTTGAGATGCCACTCAACTTAAAACAAAGGCCAGCCCTGGAGGGCAGCGACGAGGGGAGCCAGAGCCCACGTGGCTGACCACAGTTCAAATCCCAGCCCCGCTGGGTTGAAAAACATGCAATCCGTGTGTTGTGTGTGCCTGAATCCTGACAGGAGGGAGGGATGGAGGGAAAGAGATTGCGGCGTGACCACAGCCCATTGGGACGTGCTTGTGCTCTCTCCCTCTCTCTCTGACAAATGCACATGCACTTTGGCAAATAAATAAACATGAAACAGCAGCAACTGCAACACAGATCCTTTTATATTAGTGCCCTGCAAGAAGCAAGTGCAGGATGTGTTTTGATTCTGGGTCTGGGCTCTTCTACCCCCACAGGGACTAGGTAGACAGTCCTGGGGCAAGATCTTGCTTCCGGAAGCTCCAGGGCTCACAGTTGGAGAAGAGGCCGCGGAGTTGTGAGAGCCAGGGCCCGGTCCCAAACTCAGGGTCACCGATGTGCCCACTGGGTCCCATAGCTCTGCCAGCGCCAGCTGCGGGACCTCAGGCAGGCCACAGGGCCTCCCAAGCCTCGACGTTTTCCAGGATTGCGATGAGAGTCATGAGGCAAAGCCATGGCAACAGCACCTGATATGTGTTCAGTCAACAGCGGCGACCAGCAGGAGCTCAGCAGAAACGGTGGCCAGGACCTGGAGCCAGATGACAAGGACTTCAGAAAAGAACCAAAAGAGCCCCGGAAGGACTTGTGCGCTGGACACCAGGCAAACCAGGAGGGACTGGAAGACCCTGGAGCCCAGGAGAAGGCAGTCTCGGTCTCGCCTAGTAGAATGTATGTTGTCGGGATAGTCATGATGCATTTTTGCACAGAACAGCATAGAAAAAAACGTCACAACTGTCCCAACAGCCTAACGGTATAGCTTCAGCTCCCACTGGGCAGTGTCAGGGAAGATGGTTGGGTTCCCAGAGAAGGGCCGGGCCGGGCCGGATCGGAGAAGGCCGTTCCTTCCAGACCCACTCTGCCACTCAGCACTACAAACTGAGCCGACGGGTAAGGGCTGCCGAGGCCAGCGTCTTCATTCATTATTCAGATTTAATAAGCACCTACTACGTGCCTACTACGCATCAGGCCCCGTGCCCACTCGAGGCCCAGCCAGCACCCTGCCTCGTTTTCTCAGCTGACACTTCCCAGGAGCAGCTGCCATAAAGGATTAAGAAGTTGCCTTCGGAAGCCCTGGCTTTGTTTGGGAATTTTCCCCCAGCTGAGAAGGAGAGGCCAAAGAAGGAAAGAATGACCAATTATACGCTGTGTTGTCTTGAGATGAAAGCCCTTTTTGTGGTCCTCCTCCATCTCCTGTTTGGGCTGTCAACAGCAATTTGAGGAGGAATGTTGTTGGCCTGACCTGTTTTTTCAAGATGGTAACCTATATTGTGTATCATCTCAACCAAGGAGATAATCAGCCGGCATCCTCCTCAGGACAATCCCCCCGGTTGAACTTCACCTTTAAAACCAGGAAAATTGATTGGAAAAAATTTCAGGGAAATCTCCCACTAATGATATTTTGAGTTCAGGAACAAGGGGGGGAAATTAAAGTGGCTTTAATCTGATTCTCAACATGGATTTCAGTGGTGAATGGTCAATTGTTACTAAATTCTAATTGGTTCTGGGTCACTCCCTTTGAAATAGTGGCTGCGTTCTGTTCATTTTTTCAATTAAATCTTAACAATTCACATCTGACAAAACTCAAAAATCTTGTCAAAAATTGTTCAGATTTGTATAGTAAGAATGTGCAAGAAGCAACATGGAGCTCGGACTGGAGGAAACTTTTGTACAGAGGAATAATTTAAGAGCTAATTATGAGAATGCGGATTTTATTGTTTCCAGACTCACCTCTTTTTACTACCGAGAGTGAATCTTTATCACCAAGGCACAACAAGGATTTTGCAGGAAACTGCAAAAGACTACAAATGCCTCTGCTTAAACGATGACTGTTCTCTGGATTTAGAAATGCAAACCCCTTCCACGGTTCAGCCCTCTGTGTAAGAAAGTGTTATTTTATTCTCTGAGGCAAAACAGGAGCTGGTTTGATGG
Organism: Tupaia tana; assembly: GCA_026018925.1. Taxonomy (NCBI): domain Eukaryota; kingdom Metazoa; phylum Chordata; class Mammalia; order Scandentia; family Tupaiidae; genus Tupaia; species Tupaia tana. The sequence goes on from JAKSZU010000005.1 coordinate 12,964,077, forward strand.
AGACAATGTGCGGGCTTTGCAGTGAGCAGAGTCATGTTCGAAGCTGGCTTCCGCCCCTGAGGGACTGGGCGAGCGTTTCCTGTAGGGTCTGAGCCTCAGTTTTCTCGGCTATGCAATGGGAGCAATTGCTCTAGACTTGCAAGTATAAAAATGGCCCAACATGAAGAAGAGCTTCCATAAACAGGATCTGTCACTTGAATCCTAGAATTTTTATAACTTGGTCCCAGACTGAATTTTTTTTTATATGAAGGGACTGTGGACCAGAGAGGGTGGTGACTATCCCAAAGGCACACAGTCAGTTTTGGAGCCAGAAAGATAAGCCATTTTCCCCCCTTGAAGCGGCTTCTACTGGTAGATGGTTCTGGGAACATTTCGGAATGTCTGGAGCTCATGCCTGGATTCTCGAAGTGTGGTCCCTGGACTAGCAACATGGACATCACCTGGGAGCTTGTCAAAAATGCCAGGCCTGGGGTCAGCCAGATGGCACAGCGGTTAAGGCAGCTGGATCCCATATGGCCAACTACGTGATTCAAGTTCCAGACACAGTGGCTTGAAAAACACCTGGGCATGTGTGTGTTTGTGTGTGTGTGTGTGCGCGTGTGCCCCAAATCCCAAAAGGAGAATGGAGGAGAAAGGACTGTGGCATGGCCATCCATCCGGGGGGTGCTTTCTCACTTTCTCTCTCTCTCTGTCTCTCTCAGGTGAGTGCATATGCCCCATAGCAATTTTTTAAAAAGTAATTAAAACACAAACAAACAAAAAAAGCCGGGCCTTACCCCCACCTCAGACCGGCTGAGTCAGCACCTGTGTTTTAACGGGATCTCAGCCGGTTCCTGAGTGAGAGTTGGAGAAGTGGTGCTTTGTGCATTTCATCAGACTGATGACTGGAAAATGAGAGCCCCTGCCAATTCCAAGAGGACCCTGTGCCCTGCACCCCCTCACCCTCCATCCCCTCACCCCCAGTCTCATAGGCCTGCTCCTGTGCAGGATGTCGAGTAGCCCTAGAGGAAGTGACGCCACCCTGGGACACCTCGCAAGGAGAAGACCATCCACGCCTTCCCTCCATAACCTCTCCAGACACCCTGCCACTGGGGGAGTCTCTCATTAATCTTCACCCTTTGGCCCCTGCGTGGTGGCCTGGGCAGCTGATTATTCCGCTAGTCACTGCCCTGAGCCCCTCTGTACCCAGGCCTCCCCGCACCCGTACTGTCGGGTTCTGCCCTGGCCTAGGGCCACGACCCTTCAATTTATGACCAATTTCCACTCCTCCCTGTCAATATCTCTTTGCCTGAAGGAGTTCTAAAAGAATTAACACCCCTCCCATGGCCCTCAGCTCATGGGAGTGGGGGAGGGTGTTGGCGTGGGGGTCCTCCCGCCCTCTCACCGCTGCCTCTCATTCCCATGCAGTAACTCCAAGGCATGTGCCTAGTGGAGCCAGGTGTCACCCAGAGGTCACGGGCTGGTCCTGCTGGCCTCGCCTCTCCACCCCCTTGCTGTGAACCCTCACCTCAAGTCAATCCCTTGCACTCAGCTCCTGTCTCGAACTCTGTTTCTGAGGAAGCTCGGCCAGAGGACTCCAACTCCCCTCCTAACACGGGAGGGGGCAGGAGCAGGTCAGGTCAGCCCCACTGACCCACCGAGGAGCAAGATGGAGGGTGCCACAGGGCCATGGGGGTCTCCAACCAGGCCGGACCATGGGAGGCATGGAGCTGGTGGTCTGTCCAGCTGCTCTGGAGGAGTGATGGGGAGGTACAGGCACAGAGAGGATGACAGCAGAGAGCCCAGGGAGGGGCAGGGCTGGAGGCGAAGTGGTAGCCTGGGAGGGGATTGGAGCTGGCTTTGGTAGGACCTGGGAAGTGCTTCATTCCAGTAAGCATGGCTTATCCAGATCCCCATCCTCGCCACCAGTTTTGGGCCAGGTTTTAGTCTCACCTCCTCCAGAGAGCCCTCCCTAACTGACCTTCTATGTCCCTTCCCTTGCCCCTGCCACAGAGAGTGCAACCATCACTCTTGCTGGCGTCTTCCTGACCTCAGCACAGTCCAGGGGTTCCCAAACCCTACCTCTGATGAGGTTCAAAGGCTGGTCACCCAGGTCCAGAGAGCCATCACAGCACCATGAGCCCAAAGTCAGAGGCTCAGGGTCCATCCAGGCCTGCCTTGGACGAGTGTCCTGCCCTGGTGCCCTCACACCCAGGGACTCTTGGCATGCGCTCCAGGCTGCCCAGACAGCACCTGGTCAATGTGTCCTTGGGCACAGAGCAGGGATCCCCAAGTTCCCTCCCTCCCGAGCTGAGGCCCCAGCTGAGGCTGCTCAAGGGGAGAAGAAAGGAAGCCCCTGCCCCGAATCCTGTGCTCAACAGGAGTAGAGGCAGACCTCGCCCCTTCACAGACATGGGCTCAGGTGGATGGTTGCTCAAACTCTAGAACGCTTGGGATAACACGGGGTCCGAGCGACTTTGGATCTGGTAATCACTTTTGATACAGCATCCAAGCACAATCTATGAAAGAAAAAATTGATAAACTGGACTTAATTAAAATTAAACACATATGGGCCAGAAGGTGGCTGGTGATTAGGGCACTGGTCTCCCACATGGCCCTGGACCTGGGCTTTATTTCTCACTTTTCTCTCTTCTCTCTCTCTCTCTCTCTTTCTCTATCTCTGTCGAGTGCATGTGCTCTAAAGCAAATTTAAAATAATAATAAATTAAATTAATTTTTTAATTATTTAATTTTATTTATTCATTTATTTTAATTTGACCAGAAAGAGTCACAGAGAGAGAGAGGGAAAGTGAGAAAGCAAGCCACCAGGTCCAGGACTTGTACCGTGGTCGGCCAGCACCTTAACCACCACTCCACCTGCTGGTTCCTAAAATTAGATATTTTTAAAAACTTAAAAATGTCTGCATTGCAAGCCACTGTTAAGACAACAAGTACAAAGAACCCTTAGAACTCAACAATAAAGGGCTAGCAGGTGACGTGGTGGTTAAGGGCACTGGATTCCCATATGGCCAACCAGGGTTCAAGTCCCAGACCTGGTAGCTTGCTTTCTCACTTGCTCTCTCTCACTCTCTCTCACTCTCTCTTACTCTGTTCCTCACTGGTCAAATTAAAAGAAATAAATAAATAAAGTTAAATAAAAAATAATTCTAAAATAAATAATCCTTTAAAAAAAAAGAACTCAATAATAAGAAAACTCAAAGCCTAATTGAAAAATGGGCCGAGGGCTGGCCTCGTAGCACAGAAGTTACTCACTGAGCATACAGAACAGATCCCACATGGCTGACAAGGTTTGAACCCCTGGAGGCTGAAGAACAGGCTGGAGCATTCATGTACATGCCCCAAATCCCAACCGGATGGAGAAATGGAGGAGACAGGATTATGGTGTGACCACGCCCCAGTGGGGGCTGCTCTCTCTCTGGCAAGTGCACACTCTGGTAATTGAAGAAAAAAATTGATAAAGAGAAAAATGGGCCAATGACATTAACGGACACCAAAGAAGATACACAGAAGGCAAATCAGCTATGAGAAGAGGGTCCACATCGTACGTTGTCAGGGCACTGCAGGTTAAAGCCGCAGTGAGGGCTGGCTCCATAGCACAGAGGATAAGCCACTGTACGGAGTGTCCAGTCTCACGCGGCCCACTGTGGTTCGAATTCTGGCCCATGGCTGGACAAACATGCTAGGCACATGTGCATGTGTGCCCCAAATCCTAAGGGGGTGGCAACATGGAGGAGAAGGGGTTGCAGTGTGACCACATCCCTCTAGTGGGTGCTTTCTCCCTTTCTCTCTCTTTGGTGAGTCCATGCACCTTTAGCAAACAAACAAACAAGGAAGGACCAGCTGGTGGCTAAGGCACTAGACCCCACCCACATGGCCAGCTATGGTTTGAGTCCCGGACCTGGTGGCTTGCTTTCTCACTTTCCTTCTCTTTCTTTCTCTGGTCAAACTTTAAAAATAACAAATAAAATTAACTAAATAATTATTTTAATTAAAAAAAGGAGGAAGACACCCTGTACCACTATTAGAATAGCCAGGATACAGACAGCATCAAATGCTGGTGAGGCTGTGGAGTGGCAGGAACGCTTCCCTGCTGTTTGGAAGGCAGGTCAGAGTACTTGCAACACTACATGTTGTCTGACCACTTAACCCAGCAATCATGCTCCCTGGGGTCTACCCAAGCGTGTTACCCAAACTAGCTAGCGATCGTGTCCCCACAGAAAACTGCACATGGATATAGGGCCAGTTCATGGCTTGGTGGTTAAGGTGGCTGGATCCCAGATGGTCCATCATACAGTTCAAGTCCTGAACCTAGGAGCTTGGAAAAAATACATCAGGCATGTGTATGTGTGTGTGTGTGCCCAAAATCCAGAAAGGAGCAAGAGATAGAGAAGGAACTATGGTATGGTCATGTCCGATGGGGGGTGCTTTCTCACTTTCCCTCTTTCTTCCTCTTTCTAGCTAGCTAGAAAATATTTTTCTAGCAAATTTTTTTCCGACAATTTTTTTTTAAAAAAGAAAAAAAGAAATGGGCACATGGGTATTTATAATCGAACTTTATTCATAACCACCGAAGACTAGAAGCAATCAAGATATCTTTCAGGGGCCAGCAGGTGGTGTAGTGGTTAAGGGCGCTGAACTTCCACACAGCTGACCACAGTTCGAGTTCTGGACCTGGCGGCTTGCTTTCTCACTTTTTCTCTCTCTCTCTCACTCTGTCCTTCTCTGGTCAAATTAAGAAATATAAATAAATCAATAAAGTTTTAAAAAAAAATATGTCTTGGGACCAGCAGTTGGCGTAACGGTTATGTCACTGGACTCCCATGTAGTCGACTGCAGTTCAAGTCCCGGACCCAGTGTCTTAAACTCACTCTGGGTGAGTGTGTGTGCATGCCCAAGATCCCGAGAGGAGAATGGAGAAGGGATTGAGGCATGGCCATCCCCCCAGGGGGTGATTTCTTGCTTTCTGTCTCTCTGTCTCTCTCTGTCTTTCTGGCGAGCGCACACGCCCTATAACTAAAACTTCTCAAAAAAAAAAAGATGTCTTTCAGTAAGGGGAATGGATAAATAAATGTACATCCAGAGAGGGGAATATTATTCAACACTGAGAAGAGATGAGTTATCAAGACTTGAAAAAACGTGGAGAAAATTTAAAGTTTACTGAGTGGAAGAATCCAACATGGAAAGGCTGCATACTAGATTCCAACCACAGGACGTTCTGGAAAAGGCAAAACTAGAGAGACATTGAGGTCAGTGCTTGCCAGGGGCTGCGGGGAGAAGAGGCGGACACGGAGGGCCTGTGGGCAGTGACACTCCTCTGTGTGATACTTAGTGGTGGATCCTGTCAGCGTCCATTTGTCCAAACCCATGGAGTGGCCCACACCAAGAGGGAAGTGAGCTACGCACTTCGGTTAATAACGGTGTATCGGCATCGCCTCATCGACTGTGGCAAACGGACCACCGAAGGCAGGGTGATGGTAATCCAGGAAACTGAGAGCTACATGGAACCCCTCTACTTTCTGCTCAGGTTTCTGTAAACCTAAAATGGCTCTAGAAGTGAAGTCCATCCACCAAACTTTTCATAAAATCCTGTACCCTCAGCTGGCCCAGAACTGCTGCAGGAGAAGGTAGGCCTGGAAGAGGCGCAGACACACCCACGCCAGCGGGCCAGCCCCTCTGCTCTGCTCAGAGTCGGGTGTGCATGGGGAGCTGGCCCTGTGCCCAGGCAGAGGGAGGAGCTCAGGCCGCCTGGGGTGGCATGGAGTGGTAGAACACAAGGCCGGTGGCCCACAGCAAGAGGCTAGGGTCAGTAATGGAGAAGGGGGCTGGGGACAGGAGACGGTGAGGTTACGAGGCCTCAGGGACAGGCCAGGAAGGCTTCCCAGGGGAAGGCGCTGGCAGCTAAAACTTGAGGATCAGTGAAGACTCTTCCCTCAGGCCAGTCCCCAGGGGCTCACCTTACTGTCACTTAGGGCCTAATACACCTGTCCTCCCACCCCTGGCTAGCCAGGACATGCTGTCCCTCCCTGGCTGCTCACTCTCTCCTCTCTCAGCCCCTCCTCACAGCCTCCACTAAGGATGTTCTACAGTGCAAAGAGGCAGGTGACCCCTGTGCCGGGCCTTTCAGTGGCTCCATGACCCTCTGGGAAAAGCCCAATGCCTGTCCCAATTTCCGGGCCCCTAGAGACCGGCCCTGGCTCCACCTCCCCCCAGGACCCAGCGGGGCAAGTGAAGGCTGGGTGAAGAGATGGGAACCATTTTAGAAGGGCCGGGGCTGTGCAGTCAGGTCCTACCTGGGTGGCAAGGATGAGAGTGGGCAGGTCTCCCCATCCACGGGGAGAGGACCGAGGTGGGGAGGGGGCTCCTCAGCAAGGGTCTTGCCGAATCTAGTGCTTCCTAGAGAGAGGGGCTTAGGTCCCCAGAGCTCAGCTCATATGCAAGAAGCCTTGGCCATGGCAGAGGACTCCCCAGGACCTGGCTGAGGGACGGGACACTCGTGACCACATTGCCCTCCCGGGGTTGTGGTGGTGAGGTCCGGAGAAGGCTCTCCTCCACCCCGGGGGATGGGCAGAGGCAAGGGGGAGGGGCAGCACACGGGAAAGGAAGCCCTTGGAGGACTTGGCCTTGACCCGGGAGGCAAGGGCCGCCCTACAGTGGCCACAGCGCTCCGCTCGTCCATTAGTGAGCACCTCTGCTGGCCACCAGGCAATTAGCGCCCAGAGCTTCATCCTGACACTTAATTGCACTAATTGATAGGGTCACCACAGCCTCCCAGCCCTTGCCCTCCTCAGGATGGCTTCGCACCTGGAGCCCAGCCTCCAGTCCCCTCTCTTAGGGGTTCTCTGGAGCATCTCTTCCTGGAGGCCACAGCCGAGGGACTGCTCAGCCAGCACTCAGCTTCTGCCAGGATTTTACTCCCGTTGTCCTCTCCCAGGGTCCTGGTCCCTGCAAGCATATCTATAAGAGGGTGGGTGGTAGTCGGCTAAGAGCAAAGGTTGGGTTCTGGGGGCGCTATGGCGAGGGAATGCAAAATGACTGCCCCAGGACCAGCAGTTAGCGTAATGGCTATGTCGCTGGACTCCCATATAGACCACCACACTTCAAGTCCCAGATCTGGTGGCTTAAACTCATGCTGGGTGCGTGTGCGTGCGTGCCCAAGATCCCGAGAGGAGAACAGAGGAGAAGGGATTGCGGCGTGGCCATCTCCCCTGGGGGGTGATTTCTCGCTTTCTATCTCTCTGTCTCTCTGTCTTTCTGGCGAGCACAAGTACCCTATAGCAAAAACCTCTCAAAAAAAAAAAAAAATGGCTGCCCCTTTCCAAGTCTCAGGCCCAGTCTGCAGGGCAATCGGGAGGATCAATCAGGTGATAACTGTAATGGGGCTCCAGGTCTGCAGACCAGAGAGGGACTCAGTACACCTCGGTGCCACCACAGCAGTGATGACGGTGATGACGGTGGTGGAGAGGGTCTTTATGATGGCAGTAATGATGAGAGTGCTGGTGGTGGTGGTGGTGACGATGGTGAGGATGGTGTGACAGTGACAGTGATGATGACCATGGTGATATGACAATAAAAATTATGAGGGGGGGATCGGTAGGCGGCAGGGTGGTTAAAGTGGCTAGATTCCCACATGGCTGACTGTGGTTCGAGTCCTGGACCCAGTGGCTTAAAAATCATGCTGGGCACATGTGCATGCATGCCCAAAATCCCAGGGGAGAGAATGGAGAAAAAGGGATTGCAGCATGGCCACCCCTCTGTGGGGTGATTTCTCACTTTCTCTCTCAATGTCTCTCTTTGTCTCTCTTTGGTTAGCACACATGCCCTAAGGGGAAACCCTTTAAAAAAATTATGAGGGACCAGCAGTTGGCATAATGGCTATGTCGCTGGACTCCCATGTGGCCAATAGCAGTTCCAGTCCCAGACCTGGTGGCTTAAATTCACACTGGGAGTGTGTGCATGTGTGCCCAAGATCCCAAGAGGAGAATGGAGGAGAAGGGATTGTAGCGTGGCCATCTCCCCTGGGGGGGTGACTTCTTACTTTCATCTCTGTCTTTGTCTCCCTCCAGTGAGTGCACGCACCCAAGGCAAAAATTTTTTTAAAAAATGGGAAATGAAATATTTGCAACCCATACATCTGATATGGGACCTATATCCAGAATCTATAAAGAAGGTGACAACACAACAATAAAAACCAAAAGGTTTAAATAGACATTTTCCCAGAAAGAATACACAAATGACTGATGTCTCATTAGTCATGAAGGAAATGCACATCAAAACTACAACTGGACGCTGCTTCACACCCAGGAGGATGGCTCTAACCAAGAAGACAGACAATTAGGAGTGTGGTTAAAGGTGTGGGAGAAGTGAAGCCCCATACATTGCTAAAAGTAATATGCCACAGCTGTTCGGGAAACTGTCTGGCAGACCTCAAAACTAGGGCTGTTATATGACCTAGCAAATCCACTCCTAGGTTTATGAGAAAACTTCAAAATGTTCATAGGACATTTGCATTAAAGTAAGAATTTACTTTGGTGCCAAAGAAATCTGAAATCGATGCATAGTTTTTGCAGAATATGTATTTTGCAGAGACATTTCTTTTTTAACTGCCAGACGGAGCAATTATCTCTCACAGATTGCTCGCCAGAGAGAGACAGAGCAAGAGAGAGATGGAAGAAGCACCCTTCAAGGGGGCACGGTCATACCACATCCCTTCTCTTCCATTTCTCTATCTCGTTGGGGTTCGGGGCACACATGTACACATGCCCAGCATGTTTTTCAAGTCACCTGTGCCAGGATTCAAACCACAGCGAGCCATGTAGGATCTGGCTCAGGGCCTGCCCTTCCAAAAACTTTTTTTTTTTTTAGGTTTGTGCCTTAGGGCATGTATGCTTGCCAGAGAGAGACAGACAGAGGGGAGAGTGAGAAATTGCCCCCCAGGGGGATGGCTGTGCCACAATCCCTTCTCCTCTATTCTCCTCTTGGGATTTTGGGAACATATGCACACACATTGGCATGATTTTTCAGGCTGCCAGGTCTAGGACTCGAACCACGGATTACTGTGTGGGAGTCCAGTGTCTTCACCACTACGCCACCTTTTGGCCCTCCAAAAAACTTGTCGAGGACCTCTTGTATAATCAAGAGAATGAAAAACATATGTTCACATAAAGATTGGTACATGTGGGCCAACAGGAGACTAGTGAGAAGAGGGTGTCTTTTTAGGGTAATAAAAATATTCTAAAGTTAAATGGTGGTGATGGTTACACAACTTTGTGAATATACTAAAAACCCTGGATGGTACACCTTAAAAGGTGAATTGTGGGGCCAATAGGTGGCATGGTGGCTAAGGCACTGGACTCCCACATGGCTGACTGCAGTTCAAGTCCCAGGCCCAGCAGCTTAAAAATCATGACAGGTGTTGGGGCTGGCAGATGGTATGGTAGATGAGAGGGCTGCACTCCCAAATGGCTGACCGTGGTTCGAGTCCCGGAATTGGTGGCTTGTTTTCTCACTTTCCTTCTCTATTTCTCTTCAAATTAAAATAAATAAAGTCAAATAAAATAATTATTTTTAAAAAATCATGCCAGATGCATGTGTGTGCATGCCCAAAATCCTGAGAGGAGAATGGAGGAGAAGGAATTGCAGTGCAGCCATCCCTCCTAGGGAGTGATTTCTCACTTTCCCTCTCTCTTTTTCTCCAGCGAGCATGCATGCTCATGGCCAAAACACACACACACACACACACACACACACACACGTTAATTGTGTAATATGTGAAATATATTTCAACAAAGTTATTATTTAAAAAGAATGCTCAGGGACCAGCAGTTAGCGTAATGACTATGTGGCTGGACTCCCATGCAGTCAATCGCGATTCAAGTCCCAGATCCAGTGGCTTAAACTCACACCAGGTGCATGTGTGTACATACCCAAGATCCTGAGAGGAGAGTGGAGGAGAAGGGATTGCGGCATGGCCACCCCCCAATGGGGGGTGATTTCTCACTTGCTGTCTCTCTGTCTTTCTAGCGAATGCAAACGCCCTATAGAAAAAACTCTTGGGACTGGCAGGTGGCATGGTGGTTAAGGACGCTGGACTCCCACATGGACGACTGTGATTCGAGTCTCAGACCTAGCGGCTTAGCTTGCTTTCTCACTTTCCCACTCTCTCTCTCACTCTGTCCCACTCTAGTCAAATTTAAATAAATAAAGTAAAATAAAATAATTATTTAAAAAAAAAAAAGAAAAACCTCTCAAAAAATAAATAAATAAAAAGAGTGCTCAGGAACAGGAGGTGGCATAATAGTTACGTTGCTGGACTCCCACATAGTTGACGGCAGTTTGAGTCCCAGACCCAGCGACTTAAAACTCACGTCAGGTGCATGTACATGTGTGCCTAAGATCCCGAGAGGAAAACGGAGGAGAAGGAATTGCGGCATGGTGATCCCTCCTGAGAGTTGATTTCTCGCTTTCTGTCTCTCTGTCTCTCCAGCCAGCACATGCACCCTATAGCAAACATATCTCTGAAAAAAATTTTTAAAAAAAAGAAAAAGAAAAAAGAAAGACTCCCCAGGATCAACAGATGGTATAACAGTTACATTGCTGGACTCCCATGTAGTCCACCACTGCACTCCCACGTAGAATACTGCAGTTAGAGTCCAAGACCCATGTGTGCATGCATGCCCAAAATCCTGAGAGAAAAATGGAGGAGAGGGGATTGTGGTGTGGCCATCCCTCCTGGGGGGTGATTTCTCGCTTTCTGTCTTTCTGTCTCTCTGGTGAGTACACGGGCCCTATAGCAAAAATCTCTCAAAAAAAAAATAAAAGAATCCCTCCGACAAATGTGCATCAGTGGAAGAATATTTCCCAACGGGAAAATGAGAGAGAGAGAGACAGTGTGATTCTGTCCTGCTCAAACCTAGGCCCAATTGCTCAGCGGAATCAGCTTCACTGCCCACGTCCCAGGCTGGGCATTCCCTACAGTTCCATCCACTGCTCTGATAACAGCGGTAGGTGGGCATGGGAGGTGGGGAGGTGGGGAGGGGGTGGAGAGGACGATCCTCCTGCAACCAAGACCCACACCCCACAGTGCGCCACCTTCACCAGACGGAAAAGGAGCACCCCTGCTTAGCAGTGCTTAGCTAGCGAAGCATCCATGACGTTCTCTTAGAGTTCGTCCCTATTGCTCTCCTTAGCCCCACCTCACGGCTTCCACCCTCCAGCTGGGGGCGCGCATGTGCAGAGTCAAACAGCCTTCCTCTGCCTCTCCCCTCCACAAACCCATGCCTCTCCCAGTGCTCTCTACCCATTTCCATCCTGGTCAGGGCCTTGCCTCGCTGTCCCATAGCCCTGCACCTCCCTGTTCAGAGCTTCCCTAAGAGCCCTTTCCCATGGGACCAGAGGTAGCATAATGACTACGTCACTGGACTCCTCTGTAGTCGACCGTGCTTCGAGTCCCGGACCTGGTGGCTTAAACTCACGCTGGGGGCGTGTGCGTGCGTGCCCAAGATCCCAGGAGGAGAATGGAGGGGAAGGGATTGCGGCGTGGCCATCCCCCCTGGGGGTGATTTCTGCTTTCTGTCTCTCTGTCTCTCTCTGTCTTTCTGGCGAGCCTACACGCCCTATAGCGGAAAACTTCTCCAGAAGAAGAAGAACAAGAACAAGAAGAAGGAGGAGGAGGAGGAGGAGGAGGAGGAGGAGGAGGAGGAGGGAGGAGGAGGAGGAGGAGGAGGAGGAGGAGGAGAAGGAGGAGAAGAAAAGAGCCCTTTCCCAGCCCGCTCCTGCTGACCAGGCTGTCATTCCACAGCCCACTCTCCCAGGTGAGCTCCTGGGGCACACTCGCCATCAGACTGAATGTGCAGGGCCCAGATCAGCACCTGGCGCTCAGTGTGCTCGGCCTGTCCCGCGGTGCGGTTGCAGACTGCTCAAAAGTGCTTGGCTAAGAGGGCAGTGGAGTCTGAAACCCAGCTTATTCTGCTCTCTGCTTATCAAGTTGAGCAGCCCAGGGCCACATTTGCCCAGAGAGCAAGTCTTCCTAGTTCCCACGGGAATGGTATAGACTGGCCGCCACCCCTGCGAAGAGGGCAAGAGGGACGGAGGGAGACGGAGAAAGAAGTAGGGAAATGTGGCCGGTTTCAAATGCTAGCAATCACGGCTCATGAACATTGTGAAAGGTGTCCACTGTGCTAAACACCCCATTCAAAAGGGCATGGGTGTGTATTAGTTATAATGACTGAGTTACACAGCAATGGCAAACAAAATCTCAGGTGAGTGTAAAAAAAAAAAAAAGCCAGAGTGGTGCGGTGGTACCATGACCCCGCAATGCTGGAGGGCACATGGAAGACGGGTTTGATTCCCAGGCCAGGGATCTGCACATGCAGGAAGGCTGGGGAGAAGGACAGATGACCAAGACCCCATGGAGGGTGTTCCTTTCTCTCTCTCTCTCTGCCTCCTTCTCATGAAATAAATACACTTTTTTTAAAAAAAGTCTCAAGTGGGTTAACACAGCTAAGTTTAATTTCTCACATGACACGGCCCAGTTAGAGCACAACTCCACATGGTCACTCAGGGCCTCAGGCTGAGGAAGTCTCTAGCACCTGGTACCTCTGGCCTCCTCAGCTGCTAACCCAGGATGAGAGGGGAGGATATCCAGACTTTCTCTTGGTCACTTCTGTTGACTGTATTGGCCTGCACCTGTAGCTGCATGCACTGGGGTGCACTCTTCTGTGAGCCTGCAGGGGAGGAGAACCAGATTTAGGGGTGCTAGTCATGTCTACACAGGGTGCAGCTCCTCCTGGATGCTCCGGTGCCCTGCTGCAGAGGCTCAAAAGTCAACCCTGGCTCACAGACGTGGTCCTCGAATGACAGGGGCCAGGAAGACCCCTGGGGGCTTGACAACACAGGGGTCCCCACCCCCAGAAATTGAGGCAGTAGGACAGGCTGGGAGCCCACGTTTCACAAGTTCCCATGGAAGTCCAGCACGGTGGTCCTGGGAGCTCGCCTGAGTAGCTGGATGCCCAGGGTGGAGTGCCCACAGCTCTAGCGAGCAAACTAGCCGGCCTCCTTCCTCTTCACACCCTGTCCACGCCCCACAGCCCTCACCAGGCCTCAGCTCCTCTTTCACATGCCCAGAATCCCTTGCCTCATTCTCTGTAGGCCCATCCTTCAGGCTTGGTTCAGACGTCTCCTCCTACAAGCTGTCTTCCCTGCTTCTCCGACTGAAATGAACTGACCTTCGGAGCACCAGCGGGTAGTCATTTTCATCTTCTCTTTAGCCCATGTCTCAATCAGTGGTCCTTGCCCGTACCTGCTGAAGGCATGATGTTAGCCAAGAGTTTCATGAATATGAAAGTGACAAGGAAACACGGGTCCATGTGAGTCAGCTCTTGTCTCAAAGCGCCAGGCTCAGGGCCATCCATGTGCCAACAAAATTGGAACCCCATGCCCAGGTCACACTGCCGCAGCAAAGATACTGAGAAGTTCTGCCATTTAAAAGGCAAGAAGAAGCCACTGAGCTTTGCTTGATCCAATGTCTCCAAAGAATATTTAACCGCAGAATCTTTGACTTAAGAATCAGTCACTCATCCACACCAGGAGGAAGGTGAAGCCACATCTGTAGACAGCTGCTTCTACAACAGGATGCTGCCAGTAGACTGGAAGCACCGATCCCTGCTCTCGGGAGGTGCCATGTCTGCATGACTCCCATGTGTGAGCCAGGGCAGGGCTGAGCACGGAGCACGCTGGCTCCTCATCTTCAGACAGCGCTGCTGGTCAAAGAGGGCTCCCAGGCGACAGATGGGAAAACAGGCTCCAGAGAGCTGGCGGTGCCCAGGCTGAACCTTGGACTTTGGTTTTCCCAAAATGTGGGTCCTGCTTTGCCTAGACCCTCTCCTTTATTGTATCTGTATAGAGCCAATGCTCTGCAGTTGCTTTCTGGACATAAGAAAAGAGAAACTTGATTCGGGGCCAGCAGGTGGCAGTTTAAAAAGATGGGTAAGGCCTAGATCTCACATGCTGGCTCAGTAGTTCGAGTCCCAGGTCCAGCAGCTTGAAAAACATGCCGGGCATGCATGTCTGCATGCCTGAAATTTTAGGAGGAAAAGAGATTGTAGTGTGGCCATCTCCCCTGGAGGGTGGGAGGTGATCTCTCACTTTCTCTCTGTCTTGTCTCTCTTTCTCTGGCAAGCGCTTACACCCTATGAGGAAAAAAAAAAGAAGAAAGAAAGAAAAAGAAAGAAGAAAGAAAGAAAGGAAGGAAGGAAGGAAGGAAGAAAAAGAAAAGCTTGATTCAGAAACAAAAGACAGGTGTGGGGGTGGAAAGGGCCTTTGGGAAGGTTGGGGCAGCTGTAGAGAGGACCCAAGCTGAGAGTGGGTGTCTTAAACCTGACTGGGAACGAATCCCTCTAACCCAGGCTTTATGATTACTGGGGCAGAAGCTCATACCTAGAGCCACAGGTGCCGACAGTACAGCAAACTGGGTGGCCTGTGTGACAACCAAGAGACTGAATTATTCATCTAAAACCTGACACTCAATTCAGAAAGTTCATGAAGAATGTGTATTGGGGAAAAACTACACATGGATTTCAATTTTTTTTTTTTGCACCAAAATGAACTCATATTTTAACTCTATTTTTCCATGAACTTTTGAAGTCCTCCCACATGTTTGAAACAACTCAGATATGAGAATCTGTTTTTCCAGCTGTAGATTTTATATCTAAATTCAGATCAAGTATTTCTAATGAAAATTCACCCAACTTGAGATGTGCCATAAATGCAAAATACACTGTCATTCAAAAATTCAATATAGAGGGAACCAGCAGTTAGCGTAATGGCTATGTTGCTGGATTCCCACGTAGTCGACCGCGGTTCGCGTCTCGGACCCGGTGGCTTACAACTCACGCCGGGCGCGTGTGCGTGCGTGCCCAAGATCCCAAGAGGAGAATGGAGGAGAAGGGATTGCGGCGTGACCATCCCCCCTGGGGGGTGATTTCTCGCTTTCTGTCTCTATGTCTCTCTGTCTGTCTGGTGAGCGCACGCGCCCTATAGCGAAAAACCTCTCCAAAAAAAAAAAATTCAGTATAGAGACCAGAAGTTGGTGTAATGGCTGTCGCTGGACTCCCATGTAGTTGACTGCAGTTCGAGTCCTGGACCTGGTGGCTTAAACTCATGCCAGGAGTGTGTGTGTACATGCCCAAGATCCTGAGAGGAGAATGGGGGAGAAGGGATTGCGGCGTGGCCATCCCACTCGGGGGGGGCGGTGATTTCTCACTTTCTATCTCTCTGTCTCTCTCTGTAGCTTTCTTTTTTTGGAGAGGTTTTTGCTATAGGGTGTGTGCGCTCCCCAGACAGACAGAGAGAGACAGACAGAAAGCGAGAAATCACCCCCCAGGGGGGATGGCCACACAGCAATCCCTTCTCCTCCGTTCTCCTCTTGGGATCTCGGGTATGCATGCACACATGCCCGACATGAGTTTTAAGCCACCAGGTCCAGGACGCGAACCGCGGTCGACTATGTGGGAGTCCAGCGACATAGCCATTATGCTAACTGCTGGTCCCTCTCTCTATGTCTTTCTGGCAAGCGCACATGCTCTATAGCAAAAAAAACTCTCAAAAAAAAAATCAGTATAAAAAATGCAGAATGTGAGACCAGCAGTTAGCATAATGGCTATGTCGCTGAATTCCCATATAGTCAACCACGGTTCGAGTCCTGGGCCCGGTGACTTAAAATTCACGCCGGACTCATGTGCATGCATGCCCAAGATCCCGAGAGGAGAATGGAAGAGAAGGGATTGCGACGTGGCCAACCCCCCTGGGGGGTGATTTCTCGCTTTCTACCTCTCTGTCTCTCTCTGCCTTTTTGGCGAGCACACACGCCCTATAGCAAAAATCTCTCAAAAAAAAAATGCAGAATGTGTCAATATTTTTATATTGATGAAGTGGTAATAATTTTGAACATATTAAACGGAATCATTATTTAATTACTTATCTGTTTCTTTTTAATTCTTTAGTGTAACTACTAGAAAACTTAAATGAAATATGTGGCTTCTACTATATTTTCTATTGGACAATATTGCCTGTGATGTTTGGCTGGGCTGGGGGCCAGCAAGTGGTGTGGTGATTAAGGTTCTAGACTCCCATGTGGTCAGCCGCAGTTTGAGTCCTGGACCCAGAGGCTTGAAAATCACATGAATACAACCTTGGACTTTGGTTTTTCCAAGCTGTGGGGGATTTTTTACCCTCTGGCAAAAACCTAAAATGAATTAATTAATTAAATTTAAATTAAAGAAAAAGGCAGAGCTGGGACCAGCAGTTGGCATAATGGCTATGCTGGTGAACTCCCATGTAGTTGAGCGTGGTTCAAGTCCTGGACCCGCTGGCTTAAACTCACGCGGGGCACATGTGCGTGTGTGCCCAAGATCCCAAGAGGAGAATGAAGGAGAAGGGATTGCAGAGTGGCCATCGCCCCTGGGCAGTGATTTCTCTCTTTTTGTCTCTCTGTCTCTCTCTGTCTTTCTGGAGAGTGCATGCGCCCTATAGCAAAAACCTCTCAAATAAATAAATAAAAAGGCAGGGCTGTGCCAAACAGGGTCTCCCCTCACCTTACCTTACTGTGGGAGCAACTTCTCTCCGACCAGACCACAGCCTCCTGCGAGGGTGGGGAAGGCGCACCTGGAGGACGCCGCTCCTCCCGTTCCTGCTGCCACGTGCTGGGCAGTCTCCCCGGAGCCTTCCTGAGCCCGCCTGTGACATGGAGATACACGGTACGAATCACTGCGAGGGAGCCTCTCTCTCAGCAAGCATACATACAATTAAAACTTTAAAATACATCTTTCTCGAAGGGAGACAAGTTGGACAGAGATACACAGAGCGGGAGAACCATGTGCAGATAGGAGGAGCCGGCGATTAGCTGCAGTGACCCGTCCACGAGCCACTGGGAGCTGGGGGCTGGAAGCAGGAAGAATCCTCCTTGGAGCCTTCGGAGGGAGGGTGGCCTGCCGACACCGCGAATCCAGCCCTGGCCTCCAGTGCAGTGGCGAGTACATCTTGGCGGTTTTAAGCCCCCAGTTCATAACGCTTTGTCATGGCGGCCCCAGGACAACAATGGAGTGACTTTCACCTGCCATCCCCTAGGATGGACGCTTGGGCTTCAGCTCTCACCATGCCTGCTTCTGCCCAACCCTAGTGGTTTACCCCCACCCTGCCCTCCTCCCTCTGCGCCCCTGACCTTGCTGGGTGGAGCAGGAGGAAGTGCGGGGCCCTTCGAGAAGCCTCTGAGCATGAACAGCCCCTCTGCTAGAGGCTGTGCTGGGCATCAACCCTGGTCGTCCTCACATGGGGCCTGCAGCTCATCACAGCTCTCCGGCAGGCAGTCATAAGAGGGTCCTCCGCCTGGCTTCCTGCCCGTGGGCCCAGGGAAAGGGACACAGGCAGGTGGGGGATAAAGGGGCACTCCTGGGGGTGTGTCTCCACGCCTGGTGGGTCCTGGTCCCTCTGGGTGTCCTAGCCGTCTCCTAGACTCCCCAGCCCCCACACGTGCTACAAAGATGACACCTAGAAGAGCCCACTGACACGGCACCAAATGGACACGGAGAGTTTGTTGAATGACTGAAAAAGCGAGTGAACCTACATAGGGTGCAGGCTGAATGAGAGGCTGGGACAACAGCTCACCCAGTCTGTGGAGGGATCGAGGCCACTGGACAGCTTGCTGCTGCTGGGAGGCGGGGTGTTCAGAAGGAGCCCTAAGCTCAGCCGAGCACTTGGCCTCAAGACCTCACACCTGTGCCCACAGACAGCTCCCTCCGCCTGCCCACGCCCTCCCGCAGGGCACCTCTGCATGACTTGGAGAGCCTCCGGTACCTCCACAGGGTGGTCAGCTCTGCTCTTCACACCTCCCCTGATGGGTGGGGGCTTTGGAAGTGTCTTCATCTCCTGGGCCTGGGCTTTGTCCATCCCCACTGCCCCAGTCTTCACCTGGCTCTGCTGAGGCCCATCCCAGCCCCTCTGACACCAGAGGGGTTAAAACACAGCACCATCTTCTCCCCTGCTCACAGCCCTCTGATTTAAACCCAGACTCCTGGTCAGGAGTCACGGCCTGGCCACTGCTGCCCATTTCAGCCACCGCCTCGGACTCCAGGTCTCTCCCCGCCCACTGTCTAGGGCCTTGCTTCCCAGCCACATAACCTACCTCCACTCCGGCATCTGGCGGCTCTCCTGCAAGACCCAAGGCTCCCTGAAGGCAGAGATGGCGGTGCCACAGCCATTCTTCTGGAGCCCTGGTCCCGAGGGCAGTGCCCACCCAGTGGAGGTGATGGGGTGCGGCCTCCAGACTCAGTTGCCTCCCCCACAGGTTGGGGCTCCCATAGGACAAGGACGACTCGAATCATGCCCTGGCCCCCTGTGTTTAGCGTAGGGCCCAGCTTGAGCAGGCCTTGGGAAATCCAGACTGCGTCCCACTGCGAGTGCTGAACTGAACAGCTCAGCCAACTGCCCAGCGAGCCCTTGTTCCTGAGCAGGGAAGCCAGACTCGCGGGTGTCTGATCTAAACCATGCGCTGTCCGACACACACTGTGGGTATGGGGCCCTGTAACACACGGGAAGGGGGACCGGCAGATGGAGTAATGGATACGTTGCTGGATTCCCACATAGTCAACGGCAGTTCAAGTCCTGAACCCAGTGGCTTGAGACTCATGCTGGGTACGTGTGCATGTGTGCCTCAAATCCTGAAAGGAAAATAGAGGAGAAGGGGTGGTGTGGCCATCCCCCCTAGGGGGGGTGATCCTCACTTTCTGTCCTCTGTCTCTCTGTCCCTCTCTGTCTCACCAGCACGTGCATGCACCCATAGCAAAAAAAAAAAAAAAAAAAAAAAAAAAAAAAAATTCTGTTAAAAAAAAATAGGAAAGAGAGGGCCAGCAGGTGGCATGATGATTACGGCGCTGGACTCCTACATGATCAACCATGGTTCTAGTCCCGGACCTGGCGGCTTGCTTTCTCACTTTTCCTTTCTCCCTCTGTCTCTGTCTCTCTCTCTCTCTCTCTCTCTCTGGTCAAATTAAAAAATAATAATAATAAGTAAAATTAAATGATTTAAGTTTAATTTAAAAAAAAAACATTGAAAGGACAGTGCAGGATCTGAGGAGAGTTTGGGCACAGAGAGTTTGTTGAATGACGGAGCGAGTGAACACATGTAGACAGGGCTCGGGGTGGGTCTTGGGAGAACACGAGACCTGTGAGTGTCAGGGCTCCTCTGCTCAGGAACAGCCCAGATCCCCTCCCCAGAAAGCACAGCGCCCCGGCGGTGGGCACCTCCAGATGGAATTCTAGTGCTGTCCAGCACACCTGGGACCCGACGGGCTCCAGTACCTGGAAATGCATACCGGGGCTACACTCTCCAGGACAGTCTATGGGAGGCAGCACCAGGCCCCCACTGTCCGCAGAGCAGGGAATGGGACCCCAGGCCTACCCCAGATCCGGCTTGGGAGGGGCGCAAAGGTGGGCGTCCTCTTCTACTTCTCCTCCAGGCCCTGGGCGGGGAGAGAGCCCTGACAGATGGTGGAGGGCCCACAGTCATGCTCCGTTCCTCGGAGGTTTCACCACCTTCGCCTCCTAGGGCACCGCGTGAGCAACCGAGGCAGTGTAAGGACCCTCTCTAGAACACAGGCACTCGTGCCACTTCCCCGGAAGCTCATTTGTGGATTGTCAAGGTTTTGCAGGCCTCAGGCCTGGATCCCCAGGAGGGAAAGAGGAGGCCTGGGTCCTGAGAGCATCCCAGCTGCACATCTGTGTGTCCTGGGGTGACCTCCGGGCTTCTCTGAACCTCCATTTCTCCTCATAAAACAAGGAGGCTGAGCCCCACCCTCTAAGTCCGAGCACTTCTGTGTTTCTCACTCTGTCCCCAAGGCCGGGCAGTGGGTTTGATTATAAGCTGGGGGCAGAGACAGGAGAACCTTGAACCCATGCAATGTCTCAAAGAGGCAGCAGCAGGAAACCTTTCTGAGTTACTGGAGACAGGATCTTTAAATAAAGCGGCTTCCCAGGTGAGGAGTCCTCCCTTCCCCGACACTGAGAGGTAGTTACTTACCTGGCCGTGGGAGCCCTCCCTGGGGCCTCCAGCTCCCCCGGCTCTTTCTCCAAGTCCCCCCACCCAGCCCCGCTGGCTCTGACAGGCTGTGGCAAGAAAAGCGTAATAAGTATTGACCCTGCATTCGGCGGGCAATCACTCACGTTATTTTGGGTAACAGGCCTTGGGTTAAGCCAATTGAGTGGCAATTTGTAATAAAAATAACAGATGGGCTCACCCAGCAAGGCAGACATCCAGAGAACGTCGCTTCAGGGGAAGAGTGTAGCCAGCTGGAACCGTCTGAGACCCAGGCCCTCTGTCTGAGCGTTCACACCACCGCGTTTGTCAGGGAGCCGCTGTATCACGATTGGCCACTGTTTCCTGAGCACCTACTACGCTCCACGTGGTGAGCAGTTGCTTGCAGACAACATCTCCTGTGACCCTCCCAGGAGCCTGTGCAACAAGAGCTCCGAGTCTCACGGCAGCTCCGGGAGGTCACGAGCCTTGCCCAATGGCGTTGAACTAGAGAGGAGGATGCTGGGACCCTCCGTGTCTGTCTGACCCCATCACTCAGGCTCTCTGCCCTGCAAAGGAAGCTGCACTGGCCAGGCCTGTGGGTACACCTCAGCCCCCAACTGGCCAAGCTCCGTGTCACTGCTGGCTGTTCAGGAGACAGGTCAGCAGCAGGCACTGGGGAAAAACTGGCAGACAGTTCCAATTGACTTCATTCAAGTTTTCATTTTGTTTCTGATTTGCGACCACTGCTCCCAGCCTTCTTTGTTTTTCCCTTCTCTGCAGGGCCTCCAAGTTGCTTCTCAATAGCCACTCCTCCTTCTGCTTTACTAACAAAACTCTGAGGATAGGAACAGCCAAAGAGATGAAAACAGAAGTCAGTGAAGCAGGCCTCTAAGTCATCTCTGAAGGCTGAAGGAGACTCATTTTTGCCTCTTGCTCGTCCCCTTAATCCAGAATAGAACAGGAATGTGAGGGCTAGTGCTTTTGCAGCCATTTTGTGACTGAGAGGACAGAACCCCTTCACGAAGGATGACAGAAAAAAAAGGCAGAAAGTACCTCTGGGTCTCTGGCCATACCACCCTGGGCTTATCACCTCCAGACTTATTTTGCACTGTGTGGGAAGTGCTCTGACAGAAGCCAAACAGACCCTAATTTGCCTGACCTAAAAAGGCTCCTTGGCTCAGCTGCAGTGGGCTGGCAGTAGGCCAGTAATGATACAGGCAGTATCCAGTGAGACGCTGGAGCACATGGAAAGACCCTGGGTTTGGTTTCTTCATGGACACCAACACCCTGGCTGGCTTGAAGGCTTGGGTTGGGTGGTCTTGGCATGGCAAAATCCCATTGGGGAGGGTGTCTGCTGAAAGAAGGAAAGAAAGTAGGAAGGGAATGAAGAAGGAAAAAAGGAAGAAAGAAAGGAAGATAAACTTACAGTTTCTGAAGGCATCCTATATTGGTAGAATATTTTCTCTGTTCTGAATAGAAAGGGATTCACAGCTGCGTGCACGGACTCTCGCACAACGCCTCAGGCTGGTACAGGTCCAGCGCGGAGTGCAGCGCTACCCCAGGCCATCAGGGACCTCGCCGGCCTCTGTGAGGCTCGGAGCACTTGTCCTCATCGGACCACACTCCTGGTTCCCCAGGCAGCTGGACAGCGGGAGAGGTGCTGAGGGTCGTCCAACTTCCTGTTAAGAGAAAGCTCTGGAGGCACATGGCACCTCTCTTCACCAGTCAGAACCCCATCATATGACCAGGCTGAACTGCAAGGGATGCTGGGAAATGTTTCCAGCAGGATGACCACTGACACTCAGCAGAGTTCACTTAATAAGGCGAGGGAGATGGGGGTGGGGGAGATCCATCTCCCTTCACCCTGAAGTCAGATAAAAACGTATGAGTATTTTCAGTCCTTTTTATAACTTTCTATTTTGCACTTACATCTTTAATTTAATAAAGCCTGAGATGGAGTGTGTGCTGTGAGCCAGTCCTGGGGCCCCTTCCTCCCTCCTGGTCCCCACCCCACGGCTGGCTGCCACCTGGACAGGGTGAGAGAGGCAGCCCCGTGTTCAACACCTCCCCTGCACTTACCAGCTGTGGGTAGGTACTGGGGACCTGGGTGTGGCCCACACAATAATGCCCTCCAAGAGTTTGCAGCTGCCGCTGTCCCTCAGGAGAAGCTATGACCCAGCCCTGGAGTGAAAAGGCTGTTCGCAGGGCCGGTTCTGCTCCCCTGGACAAGGCCTGCTCCCGGGGAACCCTGAACAGGTTGAAGAGCCTGCAGCTACAGAGGCCCCTCAGATCAATCTACACACCTCAGATCAATCTACACACCTCAGATCAATCTACACATTTACTACAAAGTCAGTGAGAACATCAGTGTTCGGACTCTTCTGTGAGTTTTTTATGTGGAGGAAAGATGTTGAAATTCAGGAGGGGGGCCAGCAGACAGCATGGCGGTTAAGGTGCTGGACTCTCACATGGCAGACTGGGTTTTGAGTCCTGGACCTGACAGCTTGCTTTCTCATTCTCTTTCTCTGTCTGTCTGTCTGTCTCTCTGATCAAATTTTAAAATAATAACAATAAAATCATTCTTTTTTAATAACTTAATTTTATTGATTCATTTATTTATTTTAATTTGACAGAGAGAGAGAGAGGGAAAGTGAGAAAGTAAACCACCAGGTCCAGGACTCGAACCATGGTGGGCCATGTGGGAGTGCCCAGCACCTTAACCACCACTCTACCTGCTGGTCCCTAAATAAAATAATTCTAAAAACCAAATTCATATAGATGAGACCTGCGTAGTGGCACAGTCCGTAGTGTACTGAGCTGAAGTGCTGGAAGCCACGTGGCCTGCCTGGGTATGGGTCCTGGGTCCAGTGGGCCTGATACATGCTGGGTACAGGCACCCAAGATCCTGACTAGCTGGAGAGCTGGAAAAAGGGGATCGAGGCTTGATGAGAGCCTGCTGAGGGCGTCTCTCTCTCACACACACGTGTGCGCTCATGCACTCTATCATGAATTTAAAAAGTAAATGCATACAGAGGCCCGGATACCTGTGATGGTTCAAATTCTGTGTCACCTTGACTGAGCCGTGGTGTCCAGCTGTGTGTTGCTGTGACGATCTTCTCAGAAGTGACCGAGGTTGAAATCAGTTGACTAAGTGAGGCTGATGACCCTCACTGAGGTGGGTGGGCCACGTCCAGTCAGCGGAAGGCCTTAAGAGCAAAGACTGAGCTTCCTCAAAGTAGAAAAAGTTATCCTCGAGACTGCGACGGAGAAACCCTGCCTGGGTTTCCAGCCTGCTCCCTGCGGAATCTGTACCCAACACTGCAAAGTCAGCTCTTGCCCACATTTCTGTCCTGTCGACCTGCCCTGCGAAGTTTGCACTTGACAGACCTTATAATCACGTGAACCAGTTTCTCAAAATTACTCATGCATGCCATCCGTCATCTATCTACATGCCTATGTGCCTTTTCTTTCTTTCTTTCTTTTTTCTTTTTTTTTTTTTTTTTTTTTTTTTTTTTGCTATAGGGCATGTGTGTTCATCAGACAGAGAGTGAGTGACATAAAGGGAGAAATCACCCCTCAGGGGGATGGCCACACCATAATCCCTTCTCATCCAGTCACCTCTCAGGATTTGGGGCACACATGCACATGCAGCTGGCATGAGTTTTAAGCTACCGGGTCTGGGACTCAAACTGCAGTTGGCTATGTGGGAGTCCAGCGATGTAACCATTACGCCATCTGCTGGTCCCCTTATCTGCCTATTCTATTATTTTTGTTTGTTTGTTTGTTTTGGGGGTTTTTTGTTTGTTTGTTTGTTTGTTTGTTTGTTTGTTTTTAGCTTGCTATAAGATACAGGCACTTACTAGAGAGAGACAGGAAAGGAGTGACAATGAGAAATCACAGGGAGGATGTGGCCACACCACAATCCCTTCTCCTCCAGTTAACTTTGGAATTTTGGGGAAACACATGCACACATGCCCAGCATGTTTTTTAAGCCCCTGGGTCCAGGACTCGAACCACACAGTTGGTCATGTGGAATCCAGACACCTTAACCACCACACCACCTGGTTGGCCCTCTTGTCTTTTACTCTATTGATCTCATTCTTTGGAAAACTTTGACTAATACCCAAAAACAATATAAAAAAAAAAAGTTTATAAACATGCGGTAACGATAGTTATTTCAACATGATCTAGCAACCTTCAAATGATTTTTGTAGCCATAACCACAGTAAGAGACTCATTTTACATTTTACATCATGAAATAAGTCTGCAACGATGAAAGTGTGAAGAACAATTTTCATAAACAATGCTAATCTGTATACACGATAAGCACTCAATCCCCCCACACACTTTATCATATATAAAACACACATATACACTATAATGAGTCACACAGGAGACACCCAGGCAACGATTCCTCAAGACTAGAACTAGAAAGAGCCATGCCCACACCCTGTCCTTTCCTACTGGACGCTAAGTTCCTCACTCCTTCGTTCAACGTAGATGCAATTTCCGGTCTCTTGCTCATCCTCATCCCAGACCTGAAGGACAAGTAGTATCGGATTCATTTTGCAGTGAATTGGATTAGAAGCCCAGCTAATTGGCCCTGCCAGCCCGCCTATGTCGCCTATGTCGGGTGGTGGCTGTGCGGTGGCTGTGCGGGTTAAGCCACTCTCATTCATTGGTTTTATTCAGCAGCTGCTGACTGAGCTCAGGCCATACTGCCTGCTGGGATGACAGAGCCAGAGTCCTATCCCCAAGGAGCTCACCATTCCACTGGGGAGTCAGGGAAGAAACAGCAGGGACTGCCAGAGAATATCAAGTGACACAAGGACAGGAGGACCCTCTCCACGCCTTGTGCTGTTGGGGTGTGGGGAAGGGTCAACCAGCAGAGCCCAGGGTGGGGCCAGGGAAGGCTGCTGCGTGAACCATCCCAGTGAAGGAGTTCCATTTTGCTTTATCCGGCATTTAATGGGGCCTCATGCAATGAGAGTTTCCTAACAGCATAGTAGAGAACTTTCCCTCCTAAGGACTCTTCAACCCTGGAGCATGGCCAAAGGGCCACATTCACACAGATTCGTTCAAAATTCAGAGCCTGGGGGCCAACAGGTGATGTGGTGGTTAAGGTGCTGGACTCCCACGTAGCTAACCACAGTTCAAGTCCTGGACCTGGCAGCTTTCTTTCTCACTTTCCCTCTCTCTCTGTTTCTCTCTGGACAAAATGAAAAATGATAATGATGCATAAAATTAAATAAAATAATTATTTAAAAATAAAACAAAATTCAGAGCCTGTGCTTGGCCATCACATCTGCCTCTTGCAAGTGTGAATGGGGTGTGGAATATGGCCAAGAAGTCAGAGGGAAAGACTCAAAAGCCTTAGGAAATGCTACCCAGAGCAGGATGACTGACCAACCAAGAGCATCATGTGGAGGAGGCTCTGGAGGACGTGGGGAAGCAGAGAATGAGGCGCAGCCCATTTGCTGCCCAACTGCAGGAAGCTTCTGAAATTGGTGGTCTCTGGCAGTGGAACCCAGGCAGAACTGGAAACTGAGGGATTTTATGAGAAACCCAGTCTGGGCTTCTCCCCAAGTCTCACCACTGTGGTGAGGGGTCCCTGGGTTTGTACACCATCCAGAGGAGACCAGCACTTTAGGTGGGAGCCTGGGGAAAGAGGAACCACAGGACCTTAAAAAACTAAAGCAATTGGCAATTCAGAGGGGAAAGCTAGCATTCAAAAAATATGCGATCATAGTCCATGTCTGGCTGGGAAGGAGAGTTATGGGATCAAAGCTGCTGACACAGCCCAAGGAGGACAGCATTTTGAAGGCAGAGAGAGGAAGCTCCCGCGTGCTTTGAGTGATGTGTGAGCAGGCTAACGTCCCACCTTCCAGACAGGTGGAAGGCAGGTGCGAGATTTCTACAAAACAACAAATTGAGAGGTAGCAACACACTTGCACTATTTAGAAATATGGAGACAGACAGGTATGAGCAGAAGGAGCTGGCAGGGTCGGCAACGGTGTCCTCTGCTTGGGGGAGGGATCTTTTAGGACTGCTGTTTTTATATTCTTTGTAGAAATGGTGGATATTTTAAATTGTATAACTGAATAACTTTGGTAAAACTGAAGAAAAGAAAGAGAAGGGAGGAAGGTGCACTGGACCTTTCTTAAATATTCTAAGTGAGCCAGCAAGTGGTGTCGTGTTTAAGGCACTGGATCCCACATGGCTGACTCCATGGTTCAAATCCAGGACCTGGTAGCTTGAAAAAATGCTATGAGCATGTGCTTTTTGGGTGCCCCAAGTCCCAAGAAGAGAATGGAGAAGAAGGGATTGCAAAATTGCCATATGCCCTGGGGAGATGACTAGTCATTTTCCCTCTCTCTCTGTCAAGTACATGTGCCCTATGGCAAAGAAAAAAGAAAGAAAGAAAGAAAGAAGAGAGAGAGAGAGAGAGAGAGAGAGAGAGAGAGAGAAGGAAGGAAAGAAGGGAGAAAGGAAGGAAGGAAAGAAGGGAGGGAGGGAGGGAGGGAGGGAGGAAGGAAGGAAGGAAAAACTCTAGGCATCTATGTGGACTTTTTTTTTTTTTTTTTTCAAAACAATGAGATTAGGATGGAGGCTACACGGGTGTGTACGATTTGTTCTTTTCTCCAGTGGTAAATTCACCTCCCAAAGTACACCAGATTACACATTTGGACTTCGTGCCATGGTCTATTCTAAACAATAAATAAACAATGGGAAAAAACAACCATTTTGAAAACTCTGGGGGCTGGCCAGTGGCCTAGTGGGTTTTTCCCTACTTGCTTATCCTGCTCAGGCAGCCTGTAAAGCACCCCAGTTGTATGCCTGGGAACCCCACATCCCAACAGGATGGGAAAATGGAGAAGGGATTGGGGCCTGACCACGTCCCACTGGGGTGTGCTTTTTCTCTCTTTCTCTCTCTCCCTTGCTAGCACAAGCACGCACTCATTGGCAAAAAAAAAAAGAAAGAAAGAAAGAAAGAAAGAAAGAAAGAAAGAAAGAAAGAAAGAAAGAAAGAAAGAGAAAGAAAAGAAAAGAAAAGAAAAGAAAAGAAAAGAAAAGAAAAGAAAAGAAAAGAAAAAGAAAGAATAGAACATTTTAAAAACTGCCCATGCCCAGGTTTGATTTGGGATCATTTTTCTTTCTTTTACCCTTGCTGCAGGTACTTCCTGATTTTTCTACCACGAACAGGGCTTTCTCGCAAACGAAACTCAGTGCCTCTCGGGAGGAGTCCCTGCAGATCCATGGACACCTCCCCCACCCCACCCCACCTAGCCTTGCCCTGGCAGGGCCTCGCGGGGAGCCTTGGACTAGAAGTAGGGCCATGGAGGCCTTCGTCCCTCTCGCAGCCTAGGGTGGCATTCTTTTTGCCAACTGGTCCTCCTCCTCCGGAAGAAGAGGCAACGGCTGGAGCTGCCTCCCCTTCCTTCTTGGCAGCTTCCCTGCCACGAGGGGCCTCCCGGACTCAGCCACCGGTGACTGCGGACCTCGTCCCGCTGAGAACCGAGAGCAGCCCTCTGACCCAGAGCCTTTCTGCGAAGGCACCAGGGTTTCCCGGCTTCTAGATCGGACTATCCGGGCTGAGTGTGGAGGTTCGAGATCTCACTTCGTAAGTCTCTAGTTAGATCCGGTCTACGATCCAAGACATCCAAGACGTGCATTTTAAGCGCCTGGGATCCCAAGGTCTGGGGGCGATCCAGTGCCAAAGCCCCTGCCTGGCGGGGGTGAGAGCATTGCTCCTCTCGTGGAATCTACATTCGCAGTGCCGGCCCTCAGCCCCAGGTTCCAGGAGCCGCATCTATGCGGGCCAACCGGTCCTGGAAGCGCGGGGCTCCGGGCGCGCCGCAGCCGGGCCGCCGGGGCGGGGAGAGGCGGAGGCGGAGGAGGGGTGAGGACCGAGGGGCAGCTTTTAACGAAAAAGAAGTTGAATCATCAGCTACACCATTAGAGCTAATGCGATGTACTGTAAGATGCGGGATCAATGCCGGGCCTCGGGGGCCGGGGCGGGGAAGGGGGGCAGCGGGCGGGCAAACCCCAGCGCGAAGCGCGGCGAGGCTCCTGCCCATTTGGGGGAAATGGATTTTCGCGATTTAAGAAACAAACTCAAACCAAAGCGAGAGAGGCCCGGATGTGCTGACGCTGTGGTTAACGCGAGGAGCCCCGAGAGCTGCTCCGGGAAGGGGAGAGCGGTGACGCGCGAGGGGGCGAGCAGCCGAGGCAGGGAGGTAAAGAAATGCGGAGTAGAGAAAGAGCTAGACAGAGACGGACCACGCGACGAGGGGATATAAGACAGAGGTTCTCTGGCGCTTAGGCAGAAGGAAACAGGCTGCGGTGTGTCTAGGCTACGCCCCCACGACCCCCCCCCCCCCCAAAGTGGCAGGATCCTGGCACCCACTGGGTCCCAAGTCCCAGGCGCCTACCCCAGCCCCTGTGAGGCCAGGGCGAGGCCAAGATCTCTGCAGGTTAAAGGAACCCCGCCCCTACCACGGGCAGCCCCCTCTGGTGGGGTGGGGAGAGCTGGCTGGATGCCTGGCAAGGAGAGCACCCTGAGCTCAGGACTTCTCCCTGCGGGCCACAGGGGTCAAGCCTCGCTCCCAGAGTCCTGGAAAATTACGTGTACACACACACACACATACACACACACATCCCCTAGTCACGTTCAGAACACAGCCCCAGACAAGGGATATTTCAGGTCCTG
The DNA here is from genome assembly GCA_026018925.1 of Tupaia tana. NCBI lineage: Eukaryota > Metazoa > Chordata > Mammalia > Scandentia > Tupaiidae > Tupaia > Tupaia tana. The sequence continues at coordinate 12,992,852 of JAKSZU010000005.1, forward strand.
GAGTTGGGTCCTGGGTGCATCCCTCTGTTGGGCCCCTGGGTCTGAAGAGCATCTCAGAGGAGGGTCCCTGAAGGGATCTGGGGACACTGGGGTTGGGCCATCAGAGAGGGCAGCAGTGGAAGGCCCAGCTGGCTCTGGGTCCTCCCTATCCCCTCCTTTCTTAGCCCCTGGAAATTATGGCCTCCCCTGTTTCTGGGGCACCCCTGTAGTGGTCGAGCCTGGCTTTCTGCTGTGGACGCTGCAGGAAGGACAGAGGGGAGCAGAGAGGTGCTCATGGCTTCTGCTTCAGAATGGCCTGTGTCTACTTTTCCTGAGACCACATTGGGCTTATCTGTAAAATGGGTGCAGAAGGTGAGACTGGGCTGGCCAAGGTCCATTTCGGTGGGCTGAGGGCTTGCTAGGGAGGTAGATAGCTCCCTAACGGCTGCCCTCCATCCCTGCAATCTCCTTCAGGGCCACCTCAAGGTACAAGCAGCCTGGGACAAGCACTTCTGAGTGGTTCCTGTCTAACAAGTGTAGTCACTCGGAACCAACCCGCTAGCCTCATTCTGTCAGTGCAATCTCTCCAGTCCCGCACCTCAGTACTGCCCTCCTGAAACCAGGGCCCAGACAGGTATAAGCTTACTTGAGGCTTCCATCCCAGACCTGTGTAACCCAGGCAGGCCTCCGCCACTGAAAGGAGTTTCTTAAGGTCCTTCCTGGAGCGACCAGCAGGTGGCGCAATGGTTACATGGCTGGATTCCCACATGGTTGACTGCGGTACAAGTCCAAGACCCGGGAGGCTTGAAACTTATGCCCGGCATGTGTGTGAACGTGGGCAAACGCCCCAAAATCCTGAGAGGACAATGGAGAAGGAATTGTGGTGTGACCATCCCCCCGGGGAGTGATTTCTTGCTTCCTGTCTCTCTCTCTCTCTCTCTCTCTCTCTCTCTCTCTCTCTCTCTCTCTTGCGCGCGCCAGTGAGCACAAGCACCCTATAGCAAAAATATAAATAAATAAATAACTTCCTTGAATGCACTCCACGATGTGGCCCTCTGAGGTACAGTCTGGGGCCCAGGAGTCCTGCCTTTCGGACCATCTGATGTGAAGAATTCAAGTAGGGCCTGGGAATCTGACAGAGGGAGAGGAGACTTGAGGGGTATAACTGGAAGAGCCAGACTTTCTGAGCTGACAAACTTCCCTCACCCACCTAGGCTTCCCCTCCAGTGGAGTGGCCAAGAGGCTGATCTCTCTCCTACCCTGACATTTTCTCACTGTAAGGCGATCTGGACACAGCCTCTGCCTTTCCCCTACACGTGGCGTGTAACCTGAAGTCGGACTGACCACAATACCCATCCATATAACAGGGACATCAACCCTCCAGTATCCCTCACCCCGGCAGTTACTGTGGGGATGTAGTGAGGCAACATCCCCACAATAAATGTAAAGCACATGACTGACCGGACCAAAGAAATCCTCTACGTGCACAGTGAGATCCAGTCACCGTTTTAGAGCAGGAAGGGGGCCGCAAGGCCCTAGGGCGTCCACCCCTGGATAGCAAATTCCCGCGGCCAGCCTCGTGGTGGGGGGAGAGGCGCGCTTGCCCGCAGTGCGACTCGGGGGCCACGTGCTGGTGTGCTCGTGCTGGTGTGCTCGCAGGTCCTCGCTGCAGGAGACCCAAAGGCAGAGGATTTACGTGCTGGGAAAAATGGAGCTTGGGGCCTGGGGGCGGGCAGCGGTGCTGACAGACGGTGCAGCTGTATTCGTGGAGAGCCATTGGGTGCTCTGGCCTGTGGGGACCTGGTGTCCGGGCACCCTCAGGTGCTTGCAACGTGAATGTACTGAAGTCTCAGCGAGGGCAAGGCTGCACGCGCGATTTGGGGAGACAGTGACTGGACCTTCCCGCGAACCGGACCTAGACCGCTAAGCCCGACAGGCAGCAGGGTGTCAGGCTCGGGCCTCGGATTCGCCAACCAGGGCCAAAATCCGAACCAGCCTGCCGGGTCTCCACCTACGCGCCACAAGCTGTACTCTTTTCCAGCCTTCTGGTTAATACCGTCACCTCCCAGAAGCCTTCCAGGACCTAGGCAGGCTTAGGCGGGCTCGGCGCTTCCCTTCTCCCTGGCCCCTGGCCCCTGTGCCTACCCTTAGCTCAAGTTCAGCGCCCTTCCCTAGATGGTGGAGAGGGAACCCGATAGATCGCTCAGAACCGGAGGAGGAAGGGGCAGCCAGGGAGGGGGTGAGCGGGAAGGGGCGAGGTGAGAACCGAGGGGCTGGGCCCAAAGGCCCAGCCAGACTCCGAGACGCCAGAGAGACGCCAGGTGAGCGGGCCGGGGAGGGGGCCCGGGCGCCAGCGGGAAGGGGGCGGGGCCGGAAGGGCTGCGGGGAGGGGGCGGGGCACCCTGGAGGGCCGCGGGCCAGGAAGGTCCCCAGCGGCCTTGGCCTTGCGCGCCGAGGCCGCGCCGCCGGAGAGCGAGAGGAGGAGGAGGGGGCCGCTCCGCGTCGGCTGGGTACCGGGCACCGCGGAGCTGACGCCACTGCCAGGGTTGTGCTCCTTCGGGCCCGGGCCGGCTCCGAGCGCCCGGCCATAGTTTCTCAGCTACCTGCTGAGAAACGCAGCCCCGGAAAGGGGACGCGCCTGGCTCCAGGGCTCCCGCCCGGCAGGCGCAAAAGGAAGAGAGGACGCCGCGGCGACTCCCCCGAGCCCGACCCAGGCGACGTGGGGCCTAGTCGCGCTAAGATCCGAGCGCCGCCGTGCCCCGGAATCCGCGCTTCCAGCGGCCTAAGCGAAGGAGCATCTCCGCAAAGAAAGAAAGGGGGCCCCCAGGTTCCCCAACTCCCACTTGGGCTGGTCGGTAGCGGAAAGGAATCATGCCCGGGAGAGGGGAAAACGGGAGGAAGAGGAGACCACAGTCAGCAGGGACCGAGGACGCGCGGGCGGAATCCCAGAACTTGGAGGGGAAGGAAGAGAGCGAACAATCGAAAGGAAAAAAGACCGAGAGGCAGAGACCGGCCATTGCGGACAGTCTGAGCGAGGAGGGAACCGCGCAGCCGAGGTCGTGCGGGTCAGCGGCGTCGGCCAAGCACTCTTCCTGGGGCTTGGTGAGACCCGGGAAGATTCGCAGCTCCGGACTCATTCCAGAGGTCTCATTTTAGAGGCCTCTGCGCGCACCTTGCTCCTCGGCAGGCCTCGCCTGGACCTTTTCATCCCTGGCATCTGGACATTCGGTTCCAAGGCCACGAGTTCCTACCCCATCTGCCTTCCTGGGCGCTCCCGCCCCAACCCTGGGCCACCCAGTCCCACCCAGCCAGGTCCCCGCGGCTTTCTGACACTGCGAACCCAAAGACGCAGAATGCAAGCAAGCGCCGAGAAACTAAAGACACGAACCCGGGACCAGAGAAGCCGCCACCGGGCTCAGCACCCCCAAACTGCAGCGGGGTCTGACCACAGCTTCGCTGGCAGCCGGAGATCGGAGTCGATGCTCTTGATTCGGGCCCGGGGGCCGGGACGCGGCGCCAACGACCCTTCGGTCCTTATCCCTCTCTAACCCGTCTACCAAGCAGTCTTAGGGGCCTCGGAAAGGAGGTGATCCTCGGGTCCCCAGAGGGGGTACTGGAACCAGTACGGGAGAGATAGATGCCTGGCAAAAATGCGTGGGAAAAGAAGATGGTCTGAGATCGAAATAATTCGACTGAGAACAAATTAATGCGTTTTAATGTGCACATTCCAGCTAACCAAGCTGAAAAGTAAAACTAAAATCAAATGGAAGCTAGACCAAGGTGAGACCCCGACGAATGAAAATACCCCTATCCTAGAGAGAATTAACTGCTAGAAGCACATTTCCCTAATGTTTCTTCGTAATCATTTTAAAGACATTTTTATTATGGACGTTTTCAAGCATAAAACAAAGTTGAGAGAGCCTTGCAATGTACCCTCATGTCCCCATTGCCCATCAGCAATGAAATCCTGACCAGTCTGGCTCCATCTCTTCTCCCTCTCACGTCTACTATTTAATTAGTTTATTTGTCGTTGCCATATTTGAAAGCAAATGCAGACATCGCATCAATTCACTGGAAAATACAGAAATGCATTTTGTACTGATAAGAACCTTTTAAATCATTATAATCGGCTATAATCACAACTACAGAGAAATCCACAGCCTGGTCTAACACTCAGGAGCAGCTGGTTTTGGTGGTCGAAAGGCAAAAAACAAAACAAACAAAAAAAAACCATGTTTCTGTTTCGGCTTTACTTCAGTATCCAGATAATCAATAATAAGCACTATTCCTTTTGTAATTAAAAAAATAAACAAACAAAAACTGAGGCCAACAGCTGCAGAAGCCAGCAAGGGCTGGCTTCACCCTCGCCCTGCAGGAGGTGAAGTTGTGAAGCACGGGCTGCCTGTCTGTTCTGGATTTTCTCTCTGCCCCTTTGTCTGTGAGCCTTCTAAGTTGGAGATTCAGAGCCTCTTGCTGTGAGGGTTGCCCCGTCTCCATCTCCGGTTCCCCTGGGAGACTCCTTATTCCTGTGGGCAACCAGTAATTGGGTGAGCAGCCCTTGGGGACCTGGTGATTGAGGGGCCCAGGAGGTACTCCTAGCTAGAGGGTTTCCAGAGGCTGGGACGGACCCCACTCCCAGTGGAACTCGAGACAGGCAGCAACAGCCAGGTGTCTGTCCACTCTGGCACCAGAGGGACAGAGCATTGGCACAGGCAGGAAGGGAGAGCGGGACACTGTAGGAGTGTGGGGAGTTTCACGGAGCAGCAATACCAGCGCAAGTTCAAGCCTCAGGGATGTTCGAGGCCTTGGCCAGGTGACTGGGCTCCCTAGAACAGCTGGAAGACAGGGTGTTGGGGAGCCTCAGTTTCCCTTTTGAATGAGTTGCCAGGCGAGGCTGGAAGGCCACAAAATGCTTGGACGAGAGATGCCAACAGACCAGGCGAGACAGAAGTCCACCCAGCCCCTCCTGACTCCTTAGTGGGCACCCAGCCAGCACCCAGTTCCTTCCTCAGCCCAGCTGGGTGCCTTTTGCATAGGCTCGAGGTGAGGCTTGTCCTCTTAGGCTCTTGCAGTAGCTGGAGGGCTGAGAGGGATGGTCATTCCTCCAGTCCCATGACCAGGACAGACCCTGGGAACTGGGCATGTCTGTATCTTGCTGGCTTGGGGTACCCCGTTGGTCTCACTCAAATCAGAGAAGGTGGAGCATTTGTTAACCAGCTACACACCCCAGTCCTCACCATAGGCAAGTGTGATGGGGATACCGAGAAGAGAAGAGGCTGGTCCAGAGTTAAGGCGGAGGAGTAGGGCTGAGCCCAGGCAAAGGCCATGCATCCCAGGGATCCAAACTGTGTCTGACCCCACTGGGCTCAGGGTCTCTGAAGCCCTGAAAGGCTCAGGGTAGCTGAAATTGGGCTTCACTTAAAGAGAGGGCAAGGCTAGTGGATGGGACCCATGAGGGGGAAGGGCCCATGTGGTGAAGACCGAAGCAAGCCACTGGCCTTCTGCCAGTTCTGCCAGTGGGAGCCAACGCCCAGGTGGCCAGAGCTCAGGACTTGAGGGGCCCTGCTCTTCCTCATCCTATCCCCAGGCTCTCTAGGACTTTGGAGGCTACTCGGTTGTGCCCCCCTTGGTACAACCCCCAAGACACCAGACTCTCAGGAATAATAATGGGGCAGGGCCGCTGCTGAGAGCCCAGGTAGCCTAATCCAGTTTGGGATCCAATTTTTACTTTCTTTGTCTTTTCCGAGCATGATGGGACAGTGCTCAGGCCCTCCCCAGTGCTGGGGGTTAAAGCCCTCTCTTCCACCTGCAGGATCCCTCCAGCCCGCTCAGTGGAGCCCTGAGCTGGGAGGCCCCTGAAGCCACTCTCAGCCCAACTTCTCATTAATTGGGGGGGGGGGGGGGGGCGCGAAACTCTTCTTTCTGCATCAGTCCACGTTTGAGCCACGAAGAGCCATGAAGACCCTGTCTCCCACTGACATGGGCAGCCAGACCCCGACCATGCACGGCTCTCCCTAGTTCACAGAGCAGAGAGTCTAGACCCAGAGGCCCCACAGACTCTCACCCTTCCAGTGTCCCAGTGCCCCCCTGGCCAGGCTCAAGTAGCTCCCTCAGGGTCGTAAAGGCTATCTGCAGTGGGCTTTGGTGACCAATTTGTGCTGAGGGGCCCATTCGTCGGAGCCCATCCCTCACCATCGCGCCCTCGCGGTGCCCTGCAGTCACTGTGGACCTCTGAACTGCACTGGCCAGAAGCAATCAAACCGCAGTGCGGTTTTATCCCAGTGATAACCCCTTAAGCCTGGGTTTTAATTATTCTGTTCTAAACATTGAGGAGGAAGTCCTTGTGGTCTGCGAGTCCCTGAGACCTCAGCAGTCCCCAAAGCATGGCCCAGTGTAACAGCAATGCTGGTGCGGAGGGAACTACCCAGCCCTGGCTATGGGCAAGTGAGGCCGGGAGGGCAGGAGGTGCAGAGATGGGATGGGCTGCCGCGGAGCCTGTGCTGGGAATCGAGTCCTCCGCAGTGCGACCGCTGTGCCCAGGGCAGTGCAAAGTGGCACATGTCTGGAGGGCAGAGGTTCCAGGTGGATTCTGAGCCAGCGCACTAGGCCTAATGGGAAGAAGAGGTGGATCTGAGCTTAGCCTGAGTGACCTAAGGCCAGGTAGGGCCTCTTGGATGCCTCGCTACCCCCTGTGGCCCTTGACCAGGAGCAGAGGCCTCCGAAAGTGACCCATTCATTTTATTGAAGTGAACCGTGAGTCCCTCCTAGATACCACCGCCAGTAAGTGAAATCTCACTCTCCTTAGCTGAGAAAAGCAGTTTGGGGTAGCCCCCAGGCAGGAGAGAAGCCCTGGTTGAGCTCAAAGGAGGCTGAGGCAGCAGCTCCAAGTGCACCCACAGGGGGAAGGTGTGTGGGTGGGAGTGCTGGACTGAGGAACGCTGCCCCTTCTACATAAGGCTCTCAAAATGCCCACCCCCTCAGCCACAGGGGCTGGGAGTCCCCCACCCTCCCCACCCCTGTGTGGATGAGGGCAAGTGCCTCTTGGTGCACTGGCTGCTGAAGGAGCCTCCGCCTGAGCGCCTGGCCCAGCCCAGCCCAGCCACACAGCACCTGGAACCCACTCCAGGAGCTAGGGTGAGGGGAAGAGTTCCAGGTCAGGGAGCTGGAAGGCAGGGGCACACAGACAGATGGACTGACCCCTCAAATCCCCGAGGCGCCTTCTCCTCAGCCGTCTGGCGCCACTTCAAGTGCCCCAGGGCCCCAGACTGTGGCCAGGCAGCAGTGCATCTCAGCTGGGGAGTGTCCGTACCCAAGTAAAGCAGGGGAGGGAGACAGGTTTTCTAAAGGACTTGATTCTACCAGGAAATCAAACCCTTAAAATCCAAAGGATGTCTTCCCCTAGGCTCACCAAGTAGTGTCCCTCTCCCATACAGGGCAGGGCCCCCATCTTTACTCAAAGCAGGCTGGCTGGAGTGTTCCCCACCCCATGATCCAGACCATTGGAACAAACTTTTCTTGAGAACCCATTAACACGAGCCCTGAGCTGGGTGCATGCTCCTGAGCCTGACTTGCCCGGCTCACCAGAGAATGCGGACCCCGGGGAGTGCAGCTAGAGGCAGGGTGTAGTGCTCCCCCTCACCTTGCTGTGAGCAAGGTGTCCCTTGCTGGGAGCGCTAGTGTTTTGTTGGCCTGAAGGGTAATTCTGCACAGTTGGTTCTGGGATCTGGCTCTAAATCTCAGGCTCAGAAAGGACAGTGGACCCAGGTGACCACACAGCAGGCAGCCCCTTCAGACAGATGCCAGCAGCTGGAGGGTTCTGTGTTCACCTGCCTCATGACTTGGATTTCAGTTGAGCCCCCAGATCTGTGGGGACACATAGCAACCTCTTCCTTCCTGCTCCCTTTTCTTGGCAACCCAGACTTCCACAGAGGTCCAGCCAGGGCATGTCCATCAGGTGGAAGAGGGGCGATAGAAGGGCTTGGAGGGCACAGCTGCTACAACCGGCATTCCTCTCTGCCCCAGATCCAGCCCAGGTGGCTCTGAGTGTCCCTGGTCAACACCGGAAAGTGTTCCCAGGAGAAAAGGAACCCATAGAGGCCAGCCATGAGAGAGGTCCCTGCCCCAGTGATCACAAAGCAGTGAAACCGTCCAGAAAATTGTCCCTTTTTATTCCATACGCAAGTAAGTAGATTCATTTAAAAAAAAAAAAAAAGTCTTCGCCAGAGAACAGGAGGTGGCAGCCCACAAGAGAAGCCCCAGTCTGGTCCCCTGTTCAGAATGGATGATCGGATCTGACAGGTTGCGGGGGTTCTCGCTCCTCCAAAACCCACGGAGGAGCTATTCACAGCCCTTCCCAGAACCTGAGGCTAGTCACAGCCCTCTCGTCCTGGTCCCTGCCTAGTCCCAGGAAAGCGACATTTTGTGGGGGGGAGAGCAGTGTGTGTGGAGGGGGCAGTCACCTCACAGCACCTTGCACAGTCTGTAGTTTTTGTTCGCTGCAGGCTGGGCTTGGCCCGAGGTCTGCAGCCTCTCCCAAGGGGATGGCCAAATTGCTCCTGGGCTGAGGCCTGTGCGCCCGCCGGGAGTGCCTGGAGCTGCGGGCTCTGGGATGCAGGCCTGCAGTTTCTGTATTTCCCGCTCTGGCAGCGGGGATCCAGTCTTGCCACTGGTGGGGAAGCCACAGTCCCGGGCATCCCGTTACATTCTGGACGAGCTCCCCTAGAGGATGGGCCTGCTGTGCCACCACCTTTACTCCCGAGGTTCCGAGGAGGCTCTAGGGGAGACCCAGTCTTCCGCTAACTCAGCCCCGGCGCCTCTGCACCCAGTGTCCCCGGATTTTGTGTCCACACAGGTCCGCTGTGGCCATAGGGAATGGGCTGGGTGGGTCGGGGGCTCACACCAGGCCGGGCATCTGCGCCCGCAGAAAGGGCACGGAGGCGGCGGCCGGGAAGGCAGCCAGCGGGTAGGCGAGGGCCCCGGAGAAGCCGAGCAGCGGCGGGGGCGGTGCAGGCGCGGCGGGCGCCAGTGGGAAGGGCAGTGCGGCTGGGGGCCCGGTGGTCGCCGCTGGGGGACTTTCATGGTAGAGCACCGGCACTCGGACTAGGCGCTGCGCGCCCGGAGGAGACAGGCTGGCCGCTTCCAGCTCAGCCGCCAGCTGCCGCTTCCATTTGTTGCGACGGTTCTGGAACCAGATCTTGACCTGCGTCTCGGTGAGCTGCAGAGAAGCTGCGAGGCCTGCGCGCTCGGCGCTGCTCAGGTAGCGCTTCAGGTCGAAGGTAGACTCTAGCTGGAAGACCTGGCTGCGGGAGAAGACCGTGCGCGTCTTTTTCTTGCGACCGCCGCCAACACCAACGCCACTGCCACCGCCGCCGCGCGCCTCTCCCGCCGCTGCCGCCGGGGCCTCGGCTAGATCCGCCGCCTCCTCCGCGCCGACCGCCGAGCCCCGCGCAGCCAGCTCCGCCGCCTCCCGCTGCATCGCTCCCGACCCAGGGCCCCGTGGCCAGGCGCCCTCGGCTCGGCCCATCTCCTCTCCCGTCTCCGGTGAATCCCGGTCGCTGGCTGCAGGGGAAAGAGGGGCATAATGGTTGGTTCCAGAGGGCAGATCCGAGATCCAATCTCCGAGGCCTGCTGCTCCCCCCTCCCTTGGGGTCACCCACATCCACAAGAAGCAGAGCGGTATTCCCGCACAGGAAATCCGGCACCGTCTGTGGATGGAGAGAGGTCGGCCGGTCAAAGCAAGGTGGACCTGAAGACCACGGAGTTGCTCCAACCAATGACCACACACACAGAAATGTGCATCCACACCCAGAGGACAACAGAGGGGGAAAAAAAGAGGGTGGGGGGAAAGAAGCACAAAAATACAAACAGACACAAAAGCAGACTGGCCCTTCTGACCACTACCCACTCCCTGTGGCACCATGGGCCTCCCAGAAAACACACAAGACACCTGCAGAGACAGAGATAAGAGGAGAAATGTCCACACTGGCTGACAAGCACAATGACACCCCCTACCACTGCACCTTGTCCCACACCAAGCCCCTTACTTAGCCTTAATAAAGGCCTGAAGTGAACCCTCCCTCTTCACTCTCGGGAGCCTTTACAAAATGCCTTTTCCCACTTGCGTAGAAACAGTCCCAGGAGGAAAAACAAATGCAAACCATCCCCCAAAGAAGTCTCTAGTGAGGTGACACTGGTACACCCACTCCCTGGCCCATATGCCCACCCAGCTACCATTATGCTCAAAGGGAGTTCCAAGGAACACCGCTCCAAGGAACACAGTCACCTCGCCTAACCCGAACACCTAGACTGGCAGTTCAGCATGTAGGTTTGGGGATACAGAACCCCCTCCACACACAGGGTGTCACCACCTTCATGCTCCACCTCATCTCAAAGTGGTAAGAAGAGACCCACAGGGCGAACTAGGGATGGTACGCAGTTAAAGGAGTCCGGGTGAGGACCTAGAAGCAGCTGAGAGGCAGCTGCCTCAAACTGGGGGGCTCGTGAGGCCAGATCAGGCTAGTCTGCAGGTCTGAGGCTTGATCAGGCGCTCAGAGGGCTGTGGACTCAGAAGGGTGCTCTTGCTGTGTGTCTGCACGCCCAGGCAAGGTGTGCAACTGTTGGGCTTGTGTGCATGGCTCGGGCTCTGTGACTGGTGTCCACGAAGCTGTGTAGGTTCCCCATGCCCCTGCCTAACCTCCATAGCATGTACCCTTGAGGCCCACACAGGAGTCACATAGCAAGCTGGCATGCATGCCACCAGATCTGAGGAGTCTCTGCCACCTTACCACACTCCAACCCCCCAAATTCATAGAAGCCCCGCACTTTGTCTCAAGGTGCTAAACTAGCTTGCCAGCTCTGATCAGAAACCTGGTTCCTAACCCGCACTGCACGAAATAAGCAGCTGCCACTTCTGCAGAGGCTGCTGGCTGGACTGCAGTGCAAGGGACCCCAGGAGCAAGAGAACATATTTGTTCCATGAGACACTTTTCAGGATTGCCCCCAAATGGGGTACTAAATTGAATCATGATTTCAGGAAACTAGGGAGGCCCTACTCAAGATTATGTGAAGAGGATGGAGAGCTTAGTCCCCCAGCACACACTGACAAGCACATGGAGGGCCCAGCGGATGGATACCAGAGCCAGAGCCTGGAAGAGAGGAAGAAAGTCCTTAGTGGCCTCACCGGCTGTGTGTGTTTGGAAGAGGCTGGCAAAGTGGGAAGTGAGGGGGATTGGCAGGACTTTCTTAGTTGTCCTCTCAAAGATCCTACTCCAAAGGGTGGGCAGTGGGCAAGGGGACAACCATCTTGGGAGGAGTAGCAGAACTCAGGGCTCAGGATGCCCAGGTAAAAGGGGCAGGTGGTTTCTAGAGTCGAGAAGCCCCCAGTCCCAGACTGAGTTTTCAGCAGGAACAAAAGAGGGAGTGGAAGAGGCCAAAAGAGAAGAAAGAAGAGTTGGGCTGAGGGCTTCCAAACAGGTTCCTTTCTTGCCAGACACAGCTGTGGGGCCTCGGAGGACTGAGGGGAGGCCCAGGCCAGTCCCAGGGTCTGTCTCAAGCAGGCACAGAGGCAATAGGCCTTTTTTTGGGGAAAGGGAGACGCTGCTGCTGTGGAAGAACAGTCCCCTCCCCCTTCCAGCCTGCCCCCTGTAACAGTGGCAGCCTAGGCTCAATGACCCCCTTGGCTCCCTCTTTGGTTGTCTGCTCCTACTTAGTCCTCACGTATTCTCTAGTGCTCCCTTTATCTTTTCTCCCTTCCGTGGCCGTGGGTTTCTTTTTGCATCTTTGTCTCTCCTCTCACCACTTGCCCTGATTCTCACATTCCTCCACCCTACTGGGTCGCCTACACCCTAAGTTTCCTGTCCTGTCTCACTCCTCTTTCTCTTTTCTTCAGCTGTGGTCCCCAGGCCACTTTCCGAAGACTCCCCCGGGAGCAGGCCTCCCAAGGATGGCAGAGCCCCAAGATCTTCGATCTGCGAAGCTATTGCCTGTGAAAACTTCTCCCCTTCTGAGACCCTGGTCCCAGAACAGAAAGTGGGACTCCAAAGCCTCTCAGTTAGGGCCTTCTTTAGGGCCTAGGCAACCCAGAACGGGCGCCAACAAGCCCTAAGTCACCAAGCGAATGCGCGCGTATTAGTGGGCCCCACCGCCTGGCCCGCCCCTACCCGCGCCCTCACTCACTGTCAGGACTAAGGCCGCCTCCGTAGCCGCCGTGCGCCCGTGGGTACCAGCGCGTCGCGCCTCCGCAGCCCAGAGCATAGGGCGGCCCGGGACCAGGGGGTGGCCGGGGACCGAGGCCCAGCGCACCAGGTCCGAGCAGAGCCCGGGCCCGCGCCTCCCCACCCGGCCCGGTGCCCGCGCGCAGCTGTCTCCGCCGCTGCAGCCGTCGCCTCCGCGCCGGCTCGGCGTCCTCATCTTCTGGATCGTCGTCCCCCTCCTCATCGTCCTCGCGGCCACCGTCGCCCTGGGCCGCGCGCCTGGCACCCTTGGCCTCAGCAGCCAGCAGGTTCTCGATTAGAAAGGAGGAGGCGCGGGCCGGCGTGGCGCGCCCGGGCTCGGTCAGTTCGTCCGGCATCTCGGCTGCGGGCCCGTCGGGTTCTGCTGGGCTCCTCGAGGTTCCGGGTGCCTGGGGCGCGGCCGGTCTCGGTCCCCGCTGGGGATAGTGGCGCGCAGTTCTCCGGCGCACGCGCGAGTTGGCCCAACGCTGCTGCCTGGAGTGCGGGCGTCCGGCCCCGCGGGGCTGGCGGCGGCCTCCGCGCCGGGCTGGGCTGGCCTGGGAGCGGGTGCGCGCCGACAGTCGGACGAGCTGCCGCCTAGCTTGCCTTTCACGTCGCCGCTCTGGTAGTGGCCTGAGCCGGCCTCATTGGGGGCGGAGAGGGGAGGGGGAGGGACTCGTAGGGGCGGGGCGGGGCGGCGCGGGCCCGGCAGGGTGGGCAACCCGATCAGCCCCAAGGACGTTTCGAGCGTGGCCACTGCCGGGAGACGCCACCCGGACCTGAGCAGGCAGCGGCGCGACCGAGGGCCGGCGGCCCGGGGCGCAGGCGGGGGGTCGAGCCTGGTCCTGCCCCGCGTGATCCATTCCCCCGGCCGGAGCCACCCGCGCCTAGGGGAGGCGGAGTCTCAGCTGGGCGACTGCCCATTGGCTGCAAGGCGCCGATAAGGAACAAGCTAGCCAATCCCCGTGCGGCAAGAGCCGTAATTACTCCGCCGCGGGGAGAGTGTTGGACCGAGCGTGAGTAACAGTATGTGCGTGTACGCGCGCGCGTGGGATGTGCGTGTGTGCACCAATGTGTATGCGTGTGTATATCTGTGCGTGTGGGAGGGGAACGGCGAGAAAGCCTTGAGGCTTCCAAGAAACCTCAAGAGGCTGGGAACGATTTTTTTTTTTTTAGATCCCTGGTGTAATTTAAAAATAGAAACACTGCCAAAATAGGGTAACAAAAATATGGCATACTATAATATTTATATTATATTATATTATTTAATATTTATTCACTTAATGAACTATGCTTTCAATGCCAATTGCAACGCTATGGAAGTCCCTAGTTTCCTGGCTCTGTGGAAGGAAATGCCCGGCCCACAGCTGGCCCGAAATCATGCTGGGAGAAAGCCGGTCCCCACCGTGCATTGCCTCCTACTCCCCACTCCTCCCGAATCTGAAGCCAAGAAAGGGGAAGGAGCTTCCGGTCCAGTCAACGCCCTGGGCAAGAGATCTTGGAGGCAAGCTCCGTTCTTGTTTGAGCCTTTGTTTCTCCAGTTTCCCCGCCTGGAAAAGGATGGGATGCCCCCTCCCATTTCTGCCGTAGGCCATGGGGTGACAGAGTGCGTCCTAGACACTGCCGCGGCCCTCGGAGATACCTTCTGAACCGGCCAGTCACTGGGTCGCACGCCCACACCGGGTGGATCCGACTTCACCGAATGCGGGTGACCGCGGAGCCTACCCGTGCCATCCAAGATCCCCGGTTCGACGAAGCGCTGCCTGCATTCCCTGCTGCTGGGGGATTGCAGGCCTGAGTTTTCCGCCATGCTTTATCTTCCGAACCACCATGGTGGAGAGAGCATCGCTCCTGTTTTTCAGTGGGGAAACATCGACGTGAGGAAACGAGTGGAGAGACTCCCTAAGATGGTAAGTGGCTGCAGCAGGCCTGGAGTTATGAAGATCCGAGCCGGCCTCTTCGAAGCCCTGGAGTCCTTGCGGCCAGCAGAGCAGCAGGGCCATGAGGAAGGGAGGGCCCAAGGCCTAGCTAGCAGGCCGGCAGAGGTGGACACAAAAGGATATACCTCCCAGTACTGTCCTGGACGCGCCTTCTGGCTGTTCCGGAGAAGAAACTCTGGTGCCCAGTGGCTGCACGACCTCCAGTAGGAGAAGGACTTTACTGCAGGCTCCTGGTGGGAGATGCTCAACCCATATCCTCTGCCCCCTCCCCCATCTCGCCTCAGGAAGAGCAAAAATAATTAATGACAAGGATGCACCGGGTTGGGGTTGTTTGGCCTGAGAGCAGCCACTTAGCTGAGGGTTCTTCGTGGCATTTTATAAATGAAAACAAAGTGAAATGAGTTGGGGGGTTTTAGGGGATAACTGAGGTCTCCCAAGTCCTGCTTCTTAGGGTGTCCAAGCCAGAGAAGCTCTAAGGGGTAGAAGTACCCCAGCCAAGCCATCTTCCGTGGCCCAACGGAAACCACGCTGTGCGATGCTGAAGCCAGATGGAGAGGCCGTGGGTTCTCAGTGGTGGCATCCTGGGGTCTTCTGGGTGCAGCTCCCGGTGCCAGGATCTGGCTGGCTGGGGCTGGAAGAAGACTCACACTGTGGGGACCCTGTTGGGCGCTCTAGCTCTCTGAAGAAAGAAATAATAAACTTTTAAAAAGCTCTCCGCCAAAGGGGGCTTGGTCAGGAGAAAAGAAGAAAAGACCGCCAGAATTCATTTGGAAGAGAATCGCTACCCAGGGGTAGGCGTGGTCTAATCTAGGGCACTTCTGACAGATGGGAAAATTGGGGCCAGAGAAGAAACGGCTTTTTTCTTTAAAAAAAGAAGACAATGGCTTTGGGGAGAAGTGCCTTTTAGATACCCGTCCAATATATACAGATAGCCGTCTTACATGTTTATGCCACGGGCCCACCTGTGAGCCGTCCCTCAGCGCCTTGCCTTCCCGTCCAGCCACAATCCTGCGAGGCTGGAGCTTATTGTTTCCATTTTTCCACGCATCTTCCGCGTGGGGGCTTTTCTCCATCAAGCCTGGACTTGTGTTCTGATTCCCTCGGCTCTGGAGCTGTGTGGCCCTGGACGCGTCCCCTAGCGTCTCTGATTCTGTAAACTGCGGATAATAAGCGCCCAAAGCAAGGAAGTGGAGACAGCGCCGCGAGGCGGGCGCTCGCAAGTGTCTTCCCACTGCCTCTGGGGGGCGCGCGAGAGAGCGGTGCCTCGGCGGGCTGCGGTACCCGGCCGGGATGGGAGAAAAGAGGAAGCGGTGGGCCAGAGGGGAGGAGAGTGCGCGCCTTTTCCCCCTGGCACTCACCTTCTTGGGGTTGTGGACGGTGTGTCCCCTGATGCGGGGGCACCAGCCAGCAGCGAGCAAGCGGGACTCTGGACCGCCAAGGCCGGATTCGCGCGACGTTCCTGGCGACTGCAGCTGCGAAGCCTCGCGCGCGCGCAGGCATTGGCGAGCGGGCAGATCGTCACAGCTGAGGCGCAGGTCGGTTAGGGACGCGCCAACTGGCGGGACTGGTGCTTGCCCAGACCACTGCCCCTGTGCTCGGTGCGGTGCTGGGGCAGTAGCTCAGGTCTGCGTCGAGGTGAGTGGAGAGGCTGGATTTGGGGACAGGATCTTCAGCAGAGGCGGGAGCCAGGGGCCGCCGCCTCCGCGGCTTTGGGCGTTGGGCTCCGCACGTAGTTCAGAGCGTAGGACCGTTCGGAGCCGCAGGACAGTCGCGGGGGAGTGGCAGTCACGACGCGCTTTCCGGGACTTCCGCGGAGGTGTCTGGCCCTTTCAGGACCGGCGTCCTTCGTTTCTGGCCACCTTTAGGAGCCAGGTAGAATTCTGGAGCTTAGTGCTCTCCTCCTCCACACAGACGGTGCCTCTGAAAGTCAATAGGTCGTCGCCTTCCGGTGTCTCCATTCTCCGAGCACACCCCACCATCCATGCTTTCTCCCCGACAGCGGGCCACCCAGTCTGTCACTCCTCGGGTCCGTTTTTGTCTTCATGCCTTCCTCTAACCCCAGAGCCAGTCTGTGCCGTTTCTCTCCTGGACGGTGGAACTACCTCGCGCTCTTCAGGAAATGCTCCTGCAGCAAACCTAGTGCTCCTCTAAATCCTCTAAATAAACGGGATTGTGCCATGGTCGCAGTTCTGTCCCCAAGTGCCTAGCTCAGGGGCTGGTAGCCAAGAAGCCCCTTAAATCCGAGTTAGTGAGAATAGTCGAGCGCGCGGCTGGGAGGTCCGCAAACTACAGCCAGCCACAACCCGCTTTGTTTTGTTTCAATAATTTCTTTCTTTTGGAATACTTTTAGAAAACGTCCATTTTTAAAAAAGAATTGTTTTTATTTAACTTTATAATAATAATAATAATAATAACTATTATTATTTAACTTGTCCAGAGAGGGGGAAAGTAAGAAAGCAAGCCACCAGGTCTGGGACTCAAACATAGTCAACCATGTGGGAGTCCAGCGTCCCTAATCACCACGCCACCTGCTGGCCTGAAAACGTCCATTTTTTTACATTTAAATTTTGTTGGGACCAGCAGGTAGCATGGTGGTGACTCCCACATGGTCAACCACGGTTCGAGTCCTGGACCTGGTGGTTTGCTTTCTCACTTTCCCTCTCTCACTCTCTTTGTGTCTCTCTCTAGTCAATTTTTTTTTTTTAAAGTAAACGAGTGAATAAATAAAACTTTAAAAATTGGCATAGTTTTGCTTCCTGTATCCCTCGTCCCAATCTTATTTGGCTTTCCCTTGTAAACCATGCCAGAGCGCCTGTGTATTAGTGTACAAAGTCAGTGTTTACAAGGCCTGCTTTGTGGTGCAGTGATAATGCACTGCTCAAGAGAGGCCGGATCCTGCCTGGGAACTGTGTTCACATCCCTGGTGTGGTCAGCCTGAAACCTGCAGGCACCGCTCCAGCATTCAGTAGGAGTGGAGGGCTGGGGAAGGAATTTCAGAGTGATCAGACCTGTGGGTGGCGCTCTCTCCAATCTCTCTCTTCCCCTTCTCTCTGGCTTTCTCTCTCACACATGTGTATGCACACGCTCATGAATAAAGAAGAAATGAAAACCAGTATTGCACTATACAGCCTTACTTCACATTTTAAAAAGTATGTATCTGAGATCTGTCCGTGCTGGCAAATGTAGCAATGGTTATTTCTGTTTTAACTATGATGTACTAACCCAGCGTCCTTATATGCCTTTATTACATTACTACAGCTGCATCATATTTCCCCCAAACTTAGCGGTGTATAAGAAGCATTTATTGGGAACCAGCAGGTGGCGTGATGGTTAAGGTGCTGGACACTCCCACATGGCTGACCATGGTTTGAGTCCCAGACCTGGTGGCTTGTTTTCTCACTCTCACTTTCCCCTCTTCTCTCTCTCTCTCTCTCTCTGGTCAAATGAAAATAAATTAATGAATAAATAAAATTAAATTAAATATTTTTTTTTAAAAAAAGAAGCATTTATTAGTAAGCTCACAGAGTCTGTGAATCAGGGACAGCTGGTCTCCAATTCAAGAAGCTTGGGCCTCAGTCGGAAAATTCAAAGCAAGGAAGGCTGGACTTAACCTAGAGAGGCATTCCTCTTTTACCGGGGGACTGACGCTGTTTGCTGGTGGCCTGTTTGCTGAGAGACCCCCTGCCTGAGTCCTTGGGGGCCTCCTCACTACGCTGGTTCCCAGGACAAGCTGGTGGGGTAGGGGTGGTGGCAGAGAGGCTCTTTTCTTCTGAGAGGAGGCTAAGAATGGAAGCTCTGGGCAATGGTCTACACAGACTCAACCTCACTAAGTGCTTCAGGAGCTTTCTCCAGAGCAGCTGTAGCAGTCCTGTGTCCTCACAGCTTCGCCAGCATGTGTGTGCGTGCGCATGTGTTTTAAATCGGACTTTTGTATGTGTGACACTGTCATGAGTATAAAGGGAAACGTGGTGTCTGGACGGTGGCACAGGAGGGCTCTTTGAGGTGTCTGGAGACCCTGAACCACACGGGGGGTGTGTGTTACTCATGATCGGGACCGAGACCAGGCTGGGGTTACAGCGTGAAGACCCTCTGTTGGGGCTGCCTCCCCATCTCACTCATGGGCCAAATGTTTGAAAATCACTGTGGCTGCTTTTTGGGGTCTTACCTTATGAAAGTCTCCCTTAAAAGACTGGGGGGAAAGAGGGTAATTTTCATAATGCTTTAAGTGGACGCTTCCCAGTGTTCCACTCCCAAAGCCCAGAGGCAGGCTGGAGGGTGGGGAGTGAGAAGGAGGAGGAGAACGAGACCGAGCCGCGGAGGTGGAGAGGACAGAAAAGGAGGTGGGAGGAGTGGAGGAGAGGGGAGGAGGGAGGGGCAAAGAAGGAATCGGAGAACGGGCGGTGGAGGAGAGGGGCGAAAGAGGAGAAAGGAGGAGATTGGAGGAAGTGAGAGGAAGATGGAGGGAGAGAGCGACGGGAGGAGGGGAGACCAGGAGACAGAGGACGTCCGCATTCCTGGGCTCGCCGCTCTGCGCTGCA
The DNA here is from genome assembly GCA_026018925.1 of Tupaia tana. Lineage (NCBI taxonomy): Eukaryota > Metazoa > Chordata > Mammalia > Scandentia > Tupaiidae > Tupaia > Tupaia tana. Next base: position 13,011,518 of record JAKSZU010000005.1, read on the forward strand.
AGGCGGTTCACCTCCCTCCTCTCCCGGTGTCCCGCAGGAGCCAGGAGCGGGCGCTGGAACTGCCAGTGTCCTGTCCTGCAGCGTGCGCTTCCCCAAAGGCCCTCGGAGACTAAGGCCATGTGCACGCGTGACCGGGCCCAGTTCCTGAAGGCCGGTGACCACCCCTGGGAGGTCACCTGCTCCTCAGGACCCGCTGGAGAGACTGGGACAGATCAGGAGCAGCACCAGTGTTTCTTTTTTTCCTCTCCTGGGGGACAGCAGTGCTTGCAAAGCTGCCCCCACCCCCAGCAGCCAGCAGGAGGCTCTGCCTGCGCAACTGCTCCGCCCCTAGCCCTCAGGGCTGTCCCCTGGGGGCACCTTGGGGGGGGCCCCCAGCCTCCCTCACCCCCAGCCCAGGCTTGCTGCAGCTGTGTCTGTGTCCCCTCCTGGGGCAGGCACCTGCCTGACCACTACTCAGCAAACCTTGGACCTCAAAGGGGCTCTCAGTGGGGGAGGGACCCTTCAGATCTCCGCAGGTGGGTGCCGCCCCCCAACATTTCTTTTTGAATGCTTCCCAATGAATGCAGAAGTTGAAAGGACTGGCTGGAGAACACAGCCCACCCAGTGTCCCTCCTGGGCACGTTTGCTCTTGCTTTATCCCACTCTGCCCATCTGTGGGTCCCTCTATCCATCCCTTCTCCCCACAATGAATTTCACATTGCGTGACATTCCTCAGTACAGACGTAGAGTCGACCTGGAGAACAGCTCTTCTCAGAGCCAGCGCTGCTGGGAACCTGGGGTGTTCAGTGGTTCTCAACAGGTTTTCCTGAAGGCAGGACTTCACTGTAAAGGGCAGAAATTCATGCACTTGGGTCCCAGCTACTAGCGAGCATCAGTGAGACTCCTAGTGCTGTCGCCTACTCTGGAAAGGGGCACGTAAGGCTCCCCGTGCTGGCGGTCCTCGGCAAGACCGCGCGCAGAAAGCCCATACCTGCCAGGGTCACCCTTGTCCTGAGGAAACCATCCCGTGCCTGAGCCCACTTGCGATGACGGGGTGGGCCCTATGGCAATGGTAATGCGCTGCCCAGGAGAAGCCAGGTCCCACGTGGTGAAGCCAGATCCTGCGGGGGTGACGGTTTGAATCCTGGATTGATCAGCCTGAAACACACCGGGCGCCCTAGTGAGTGCTGGGATCCGACAGCCGGGAGGACTGGAGGAAGGGTGTCCCAGCCTGGCCAGACCCTGTGAAGAGCGCTCACCTCTCTCTCTCCCCCACCTCTTGCACACATGCACTTACACGTGCTCTATCACGCATAAGGAAAACCATTTTAAAATCACTCACTCGGCTTCCTCTGCCACATACACTGCCCTGCCTTCTTAAGCACAACTCCAGGAGTCCGACATTAGCCTGCCTCAATAAAGATGTGGGAATCGTAGCCACTCTGTGGCTCAGGGTGCAAAAGATCTGGTTTTAATACGAACAGCACCTCGAGGTGGGAGCCGGTTTTGGTTTCCACAATGGAGTGTGGATTCGTGTTTGGAGTTATCCAAATCGCTGGGGACCTTCACACAGCTCAGGCTGTCTGTGACCTTGATTGGAAGTGACTTGGGGTTGGAGAAACGATGCTGGAACAAAGGGGCTGGGGTGACCATGGTGCAGGGAGCCTTTTCCAGAGGAGCCTGAGGGGAAGTTTCTGGAAACCGCAGCCAGCCAGCCCAGGAACCCCGCCAGCCTGGACGGTTCACCCTCCCTGGCCTCCAATGGATGCCTGTGGCCTACCGGTTTAGTGGGGGGCTCCTGCTCAGGATGTCCAGAGGAATGTTTGGCACAGGTGTCCCTGGTTAAGTCTGGAGGAGAATGTGGCTTAGTTCTCCTTTCTGCCGGCAGGGGGCTTGTGAGAAAGCGAGTCCTGCTCCTCGCCCTCCCCTTTGGAAGCAGTTAAGTCAAGCTTCAGTGGGGCTAGCAGCTCCTGCCCCTGCTCTGGTTAGTGGCGGGCCCTATGTTGCGGACTTGTGGAGCAGTAGGACCTGGGTACTGCTGCGGCAGGATTGGAGACTGCAAGCAACAGAAGGAAGCACCCCGCCACCAGTTTGGCAGTGAGCTGCTCGCATACACAGTGCATCTTCCCAGAGCTGCTTCTGCAGCCCCGAAGAAGGGGCACACTGACAGGGGCCACCCCAGGACAGAGGATCCTTTGAGGAAAGCAAGTCAGTGACGGACAGGATGTAAGTAAGGGGAGACATGAATAGGGACATATGAACCCGGCACCATACAGAGCTGTGGTCCTTCATAGCTGTCTGTGTGTCTGATGGGCTAGTGGGGGTCCCTCCTTGCTGAAGTCCCCCCCCCCCCAGCACCTCGGGTCATTGCAGATACAATTGATTCAGCTAAGATGTAGTAGTCACACTGGGCAGGACGGGCCCTAATCTTCCTAAAGGAAATATCTGGACACACACCTCTCTAGGCAGGGTTCTCCCGCAGACACTTCCCACACACTCACTTCTTTTTTTTTTTTCAGAGACTTTTGCCATAGGGCGCATGTGCTCGCCAGAAGGACAGAGAGAGACAGAGAGACAGAAAACAAGAAATCACCCCCCCCCCCCAGAGGGATGGCCATGCTGCAATCCCTTCTCCTTCATTCTCCTCTCGGGATCTTGGGCACGCATGCACATGCACCCAGCGTGAGTTTAAGCCACTGGGTCCGGGACGCGAACAGCGGTTGGTTACATGGGAGTCTAGTGACATACCCACTATGCTAACTGCTGGTCCCTATACTCACTTCTTTACACTAGATTTTGGTCACAGTGTATATGAGAGCAACAGGGGAGAAACAGTGAGAGGGAAAGTGAGAAATCACCCCCCGGGGGGGCATGGCCATACCAACATCCCTTCTCCTCTGTTCTCCTCCTGGGATTTTGGGGACGCATGTTCACATACGTGCACACCCGCCCAGCGTGATTTTCAAGCCACCAGGTCTGGGACTTGAACCATGGTCAGCCATGTGGGAGTCCAGCACTGTAATCACCACACCACCTGCTAGCCCCTACACATTCACTTATACACACACACAGACACCTTACGCACATCCACATCCCCAAGTGCTACACACACACACACACACACACACCCCTCCACCCACATCTAAACACACATACACAATACAGACCCACAAATCTCACGTGCTCCACACATACCTACACAGCCTCACATAAACACACACCTACACACAGCCCACATCCACACATGTTCCTACCCACACACACATCTACACCTCTCCACCTACACCTACATGTATCTTCCACACACTCACACAAAATACACTCATTTGTGAAATACGCATGACACATGGACCCACATCCCCACACACATCTTAACACACAGGCAAAAAACATGACAATCCGCATCGATGCACCCCCATACGCACACCTCTCACCATGAATTCCTCATACATTCCACATCACACACCCGACACTCTTACAAAACACACACTCATCCATACCAGTATACACCCAAATACAGCACAACTCTGCACCCCTCGTTCCCACACAGACATGCGTAATTCTGCACCACGCTCCCAAATGCACACATGCCCGCAGGCCCACATGGACGGACACCCTCTGTTCCCATGCTTAAGTTCATGGGATCATATGCACTCCTTTGTCATGGACCCCAGGAGTACCCCACCCAATTCCATCCCATCCCTCTCCAAAACCCACATTCCAAATTAATGCATATCTTTTTTTTTTTTTTTTTTTTTGGAGAGGTTTTTGCTATAGGGTGCATGCGCTCACCAGAAAGACAGAGAAAGACAGAGAAACAGAAAGTGAGAAGTCACCCCCCAGGGGGATGGCCATGCAGCAATCCTTTCTCCTCTCAGGATCTTGAGCACGCACGCACACGTACCCAGGGTGAATTTAAGCCACCAGGTCTGGGACTCGAACCGTGGCTATGCCGGGAGTCCAGTGACGTCGTCATTATGCCAACTGCTGGTGCCCCACTAATGCGTATCTTTACACTTCGTTGTTCTTCTCCACACTCAGTCATGCTCAGCCCTACAGAAACAGGAACCCACAGAGCGAGAGTGCGTGGCTCAGAGGGTGCTGGGGGCCCTTCCTGTGCAGACTCCATCCCATCACATCCCCCTCCTGCCTCTCTCTCGCACCCACGCTGGGCCCACAGCAGCCCCTCTCAGCCTCCCAGATGAGCTACCTCGCCCTGCCTAGTGGCTGCCTGCACTTCATGGTGTGAGCTCAGCATCTCCCTGTGTGCGGCATTTCCGGCATTTCCGTGGTTGCCAGGACTGGTTACTGCAAATAAGATGGCATTTGTCCACCTGCGAGGGGACATCTCACTATTTCCTCTGTTTCTATGGGTGAGACTCCTGGGTGTAGGCCTGATGGGCCGAGAGAGAGAGAGAGAGAGAGAGAGAGAGAGAGAGAGAGAGAGAGAGGGAGGGAGGGAGGGAGGGAGGGAGGGGAGAGGGAGAGGGAGAGGGAGAGGGAGAGGGAGAGGGAGAGGGAGAGGGAGAGGGAGAGGGAGAGGGAGAGGGAGAGGGAGAGGGAGAGGGAGAGGGAGAGGGAGAGGGAGAGGTTATTGCTGTTGCACTTAGCGCTTCCCTGTGTGGACAGGGTGGGGGGGTAGGGCTCTGCCAACACTCTGTGAAAGGTCACCTGAGACCTCAGAGAAGGCCACATGTGTGAGGGGCTGCAGCCTCGGCCTGGGCTCTGGGTGGCTGACAACGCTGAGTTCATGTGAAACACCAGGGACCGGCCCAGGGACTCCGGGCCCTAGCCCACCTGTACTAGTAAGTACCACAAACTTGGTGGCTAAAAACAACAGAAATGTATTCTTTCACAGTTCTGGAGGCCCAAAGTCCCAAATTAGGATTACAGGGTTGAAATCAAGGTGCCAGGAAGGCCGTGCTCTCTTGGAAGGTTCCAGAGGACCCAGCCTGCCTCTTTCAGCTGCTAGTGGCTCCAGGTGTTCCCTGGCTCATGTCCCCATTGCTCCAGTCTCTGTCAACATGGCCTCCTTTCTTCTGGGCATCTGTGACAGCGCTCCTCTGTCTCCCACTTAGAAGTAAACAGGTGATTGCATTTAGAGCCCACCTGGATAATCAGGATCATCTCAAAATGCACAACTAGTCACATCAGTAAAGACCCCTTTCCATATAAGGTGGCATTTACAGGCCCACAGGCTAGGCCCTGAAATCTTAGGGACATTGCTATTTTGACTATTCATGTCCCTCCAAATTTCATGCTGAAAGTGAATCCCAATGTAAGAGGGAGTAAGAGGTAGGGCCTTCAGCTAGCAATTAAGTCATGAGGGCTTCACCTCAGGGGTGGGATTAGAACCCTCATGAAAGGGTGTGAGGAAGGGAGTTCACTTCTTTTTCTGCCCTTCTGCCATGTGAGGACACAGTATTTGTCCCTCCCACCATTTGAGACATGGCAAGAAGGTGCCTTCTTAGAAGAAGCGAGCAAGCCCCCACCTAACCTCATCTGCTGGTGCCTTGATCTCGGCCTCCCCCATCTCCAGAACTGTGAGAAGTAAGTCCCGTTTATAAATTACCCACTCTAAAGGGCTTTGTTAGTGTACTTGGAAGGATTAAGCCTCCAATGCAGTAGCTCAGGCCCAGAGTCCTCCCACTGTTGGGTGCTTCAGCCTTTTTTTTTTTTTTTTTTTTTTTTTTTTTTGGTCCTTTGGGCCTGGCTTTCCTAGGAACTGCAGAAAGGGAGATTTTGAGTCACAGCTGAAGCATTAGCTCACCTGGGAATTAGCCTGGAAAGTTAGCTCAAAGGAAGGGTCTCAAGCAATGACCCAACGCAGAACCCTCCCAGGAGTTACCTTGCTGCTTCGCCGTTCGGGACAGGGACTCACTGCACAGTGTAGCTCCTGATAGCGTTTGCTGCTCCTACTCTCTTTTTTACTTGACCTTACGGTGGTTGCGACAGAGGCCAGCTCTCTTCAGCAGTGTTTGGAAACGCTGGCTTGGTGTGAGGCAGAGGCCCCTTTTAGACTGAGACTGGTGGGAGCCAGACTGGCCATGGCCAGGGCAGGAAGGAGAGCGGGGTCTCCCCTGTACCAGGGGCTTGGAGACAGCCTTGGGAAGAGGCATGTGTAATGAGGTTTAGGCTGAGCGACTCGGTCCCTTCCTTTGACAAGTCCCTGTCCTCTGTGCAGTGTAGAAGTCACAAAGTCACATACAGCAGTGTGTCGGATTTCCCATGCAAGCAGACAGAAAGGGTCTAGGGACGGGAAGGGGTTATCTGTGTCTCTAACCCTGAAATTCACTCCGGTCTGCCGGCAGCTCCAAGGTCTGGTCCCAGATCCTGGGGAGGTATGTGAGTATGTTGAGGGGATCACATCTCATTCGTCTTGGCTTCCTTGATCCATTTTTCCCTGTATTTCCTCCTTGAGATAAGCCCGCCTAGGGCTGGCTAGACCCCCCCTTGGGGATGGTTCCATGCACTGGCAAAGGGGAGGCAAGGACAGGGACCCCCTTAGTGGGAAAGACAGCCGGATGGCTGAACTCCATCAAATCAGACACGCTCTTCACTCAAAACCACAAAAGACCCCAAACCTATACCACCACAGAGGGTTGGGGTGGGACAGCTTCTCTAAATGTCAGAAAAGGAGGGGGTGAGTGGGAGTCTCGCCGCCAGGCCCCAGTGCTGCCTGCACCCCTCAGTTAGTCTTTATAGGGACGGAATCCCTGAATTGACAAGTCAGAGACCTGAGCCAACCACTTTGCTGCCCGACTGCTTGCGAGCACCCCTTGGTTTTGCTCCTTCAGGGGAGTGAGTCAGCATGATGGCTGGGTCTCTAACTGCATGCCGCGGGGGGAGGGGGGTTGCGGATCCCTGCACTTACAGTTCTTAGCGAATGGTGAAGTTTTATTTTGTAGCTACCAGTTTATTTCAAGTTCCCAAGTAGGATAATTTAACCGGAGTTGGGCGAGAGGCAATCAGTCTTTCTGTGTCAACATGGAAGTGAATAACGTGGGACAGAGTTTGCAAGGCGAGCCTGGTTCTGAGCCCACAGGGCCCTCACAGACTTATAGCACCAAAATGGAGATGAGGCAGATACCAGTTTTAAAATAACTTGAGTAAACTTGTCCACGAGCACTGAGCATCTAAATCACGCTGCATTACCTTCTCGGGACTAAGGAGGAAGGTCATGCTGAAACTAAACAGCTCCGTAGACCGAAGTGGTCCAGGCGACTGTCTCTTAGTGTACCAGTTTTTGCCAGAATTGTCCTGCGTCTTAGCACAGTTGGAGTAGTCATCTAAGGCTAATTTATTCTGAAGGCTTAAAAAAGCCGAAGCAGAACCTGGAGCCTGAATGAACGTTCTGTCCCAAGGGCGCCACCTTCAGGACATTTGTGAAACTGACTTGTAATAACAATACTTCAACACCTTCCTTGGTCAGAGATGCAGAAAAAGGCATTTCTCCTCTTGAAAATTCTCCTGCTTCCCCTCACCCCACACTATTTGTATAGAATGCTTAGTGTCTTAAAGCCTCTAATTTGGCTTGGAGCTACCATGGGGCAGAACCAAAGTGAAGTTTAAAAGCACCTCTTCCCCACTCCCCAAAATGCTTACCAGCCCCTAGAACTGCACATCCACAGTCTGTCCCCATCAGGCAGCAACGACTCAGGCCAGCCCAGCTAGTGGGCAAGGTAAGCGGCAGGGGCAATATTGCCCGCACAGCCCCTGCAGTTGGCATAGACCTCCCCTGCCAGGATCTTTCTTTCTCACCGAGGTGGGGCCTCTTCTAACCTCATTTCGTAGACTATGAACTCAGGTCAGGACAAATGCACTCACTTCACTTATTCACTCAGTCACGTGCTCAGCATCTATTAGGTAATGCAGTCGATGGGCAAGGCTTTGTTCTGAACCCAGGAGCCAGAACCCAACTTGTCCTGCCCATATGAGAAGACTGGCAGGACCATTGTCTCGTCTTCAATGCACACCAATGATGGCTCGATGGAGAAGCATGGGGAGTAGGAGGGGACCTGACCCCTGCATCTCCTTCTGGCTCAGTTTTTGTGGTTCTGCATAGTAGGGGAGGAGGAGGATTTCTGATCCCCAACGAGCTAAAGCAGCCCTTTATCAATGCAGGTCTCCATTTAGATCCAGCAGCCACAAGAATCCTGTAGTCATGAGGTTTGACTTGTTCTCTTCACTGTTTCTTTTTTATTTTTTTAGAGTTATTTTATTTAATTTTATTTATTTATTTATTTATTTATTTTTAATTTGACTAGAGAGGCAAAGAGAGAGAGAGAGAAAGAGAGAGAGAGAGAGAGAAAGTGAGAAAGCAAGCAGTCAGGACTAGGACTCAAACCACAGTCAGCCATGTAGGAATCCAATATCCTTAACCGCCACGCCACCTGCCTGCCCCTTGTCTTTGTTTCTTGGCCTGCAATTAGTGCAAAGTGCCAGCAGAGGGCAGTATCCAGTTTGACCTTATCATGGGGCATTCTAAGGTGGTAATTAGCTTAGCTTTCTATTCAACCCTTCTCTTAAAACAGAAAACCAATATGAAGGTTAGAGGACTAATCTAATTCACTAGCCCATGTTTTCTGAGTCCCAGGAGCACTAGCATCCTGAACCCTTTTCTTCTCCATCATATATAAAGGGATCCTCTTTTAATGAGATGGCAGTTGAGGCGGACTGAACAAAGGCTCAGAATCAACAAATGTTGGAGGTGCAGGGATCACTGAGACTTCAGTCCAATAGGGACCTCTACAGCAGGAAAACTGGTGTCAGTGAGGGGCAGCAAGTGATTACCAGGGCCCCCTGAGGGGCAGCCTGGGCTGGGAAGAATCCACTCACTAGTGACATCTGTAGGGCTCACCCACACAGGACGGTTGATGCCTTGACTGACTTTAACTTCAAGCGCAATCCCCAAACAAAGAATGTGATCGGATCCCAGACCTGCAGCATAATTCAGCATAATTTTTGGTCAAAGCAGTAGAGGTTACACTTACACACACACACACACACACACACACACACACAAGTGTATATGGTATTTGGTAGGTAGGTGGGGAGTTAGCCCCTTCAGGGCTGACTTTGGCTAGATGTGGGGAGGGGAGACAAAATCTGCATGGAGAGACCCATCCCTGCTTCTTTTTTTTAAAAAGAATTATTTATTTACTTTTATTCATTCATTCATTTCATTTTAATTTGACCAGAGAGATACACAGAGAGAGAGAAAGAGGGAAAGTGAGAAAGCAAGCCACCAGGTCCAGGACTTGAACCATGGTCAGCCATGTGGGAGTGTCCAGCGCCTTAACCACCACGCCACCTGCTGGTCCCCTCCCTGCTTCTTAATCATTTGTTGCCAAGTCTCAACTCGCCCATGGACTGCAACTTCAACTCCAGGTCTCTGTTAAAATTAGCCCTGGCCTTGGGTCCCAACGTGGGTCTGTTGCTGTGAGAAACCTAGCCATCTTCAGCTCAGAACCGGACCTCACCGCTCCACGCGGGCCTCTGATCTCAGGCCACATGGAAGGTTAGCAAATGCCACGCAGAAGCTCTGGGTGCCTCTGGCCTCTTTAAGCCTCAGTTTTCTCAACAGAAAAATGGACATAATAACAGAAGCGACCCTGACCCTGCCGTAAGAGCGATAGGAGACAAACCGATGACCAGCACCTTCCCTTCCCTGGCAGTGGTCAGGCACCAGCCTCTTGGTCCCGGCCACTGGGCGGTTCTGCCCGCCCACATACCTACACTTCCTGCAAGCTTATCCGAGGTGTGGTAAGGCTGCACAGCAGAAATCGACGAGTTTCCCAGCGAGAGGAGGCCACCCTTGTCCAGTCACAAAGGGAGAGAGCAACAGGAGCCTGGGGCAGCCAGGGCCCTTACGGGTCGCCAAGCGCAAGAGCGCGTCTAGCCCCAGGGAAACCAAATACACCAGGCGCACTGCGCTGAGCATGGGGACCTTAGTCTCCCTGAGCCAGTGCCCCGAGTTCTGCAACCCGGATTCTCCCTGAGGCTTCTCCTGGTTAAGCAAATGCAAAACAGTCAAAGCCGAAACACCCTCTCCAGAAAATGGATGAAGAGCTGGCACTCTGGTGTGGTGGATAAAGGTGCTGGACTCCCACATGGCCGACCACGGTTCAAGTCTCGGACCTGGTGGCTTGCTTTCTCACTTTTCCTCTCTCACTCTCTCTCTCTGTCTTTCTGGTCAAATAAAAAAATAAAACAAATGAATAAATAAAATTAAATAAATAATTCTTTAAAAAAAAAAAGAGCTGGCACTCTGAAGGATGGAGGCGGCTTCCCTTCACTCAGCCCCCGGGGCACTCTGGTCTCCTCACAGTTGGAGTCCCAGGTACCCCTCACACTTTGGAGAAACCCGAGCCCACGAGCCCACGAAGGGATGGATTCTCCACAGAAGGGATGGATTCTCCACTGCGGAGGCAGTGCTGGGTGGGGCCTCACAGTGGCAACCCTGCTCTCCCGTGCACCGCACTGTGGGTCCAGGCAGCAACCCTGCTCTCCCGTGCACTGCACCGTGGGTCCAGGTAGGCCCCTGAGGACCACAGGCAGAGCGCACCTGTGCAGGCTCTTTCCTCCCGGCAGTTTTCGTTCAGCAGCTTCCGGGGAGACCGCTGTGCAGCTCAGGGGGCATCAGAGAAAAGGACGAAAATAAACCAGAAATTCCAGCACAGCAGGGGCCGCGCATTCCCATCTGGGGGCTAGCAGCACCTACTCCCATAGCCCTGGTAACTGTGCCCTCCACCCTGCTTCATTCCACCCTGAACAAACGAATTCCGTTTTGTTAAATTACTACGAATTCCAACCATCCTCCTGACAGCTTCCTGGGCCAGACGTCCTTCCTGTCCCTGGAGCTTAAACACTGAGGGGAGTTCCCTGGGGGAAGGAAGGAGGCTGAGGCCAAGAGGTCAGCCATCCCCAGTCAAGGTCCACCAAAAGGGGAAGGGGGGGTGGTGGCTGAGCCCAGCGCAGGCCTCACTGCTTGGTCTCTCGGAGCACTCACCAAAGCACCAACCAGTGAGGCATCACCACACCCATCCCTCCCCTTTCCTCAGCATGAAGGCTTTCCCCATTTTACGGAGGAGGAAACTGGGAAGAGCCTCACAGAAGCCCAGAAAGGGCCCAAGAACCCAGAGACGGGAGAATTAGCTACTACTCAGCCTTAAAAAAAAAGCAATGAGATTCTGGCATTTGACAGAAAGTGGATGAATATGGAAGATTTAATGCTGAGGCAGACTATGAAAGAGAGGCATTGCATGTCCCCATTCAATACGTACCAAATGTCTGCACTCCCCTACAGAAACGGAAAGATTGGAAGGCATAAAACATGGAAAGCAGCTCTGGATACCTGAAATGGTATGGGAGGAGGGCAGGAAATGGGGAATAAAGCACAACATTTGACAGACAAAAAAATGGCAAATTATCTGCTGATGACAGTGTACGGTCATTTTTTTGACTGGACTGACATACGGGGTATTCATGTTGGTAAAATTCATTTTCAATGTTGTAAGGATATGCAGTGATTAAAAGTAAAAAAAAAAAAAACCATTTTTCACAAACACCACCAACTACCAACTGGGCTGGCCTGTTCAGACCCAGACTTAGGGTGCTCTGATAGCTGCTCCAGCTGGGCGGGGACTCTCCAGTACACCTGCAAGCCCTGCTCCCCAGAATGTGAGGCTGGCACTTCAGCAAATGGAGGTAGGTCCAACGGTGTTCCCTAGAGAGGGCTCCCCCACCCGGACCCCTTCCCTTTACCCTGACATGTCCTCCTCCTCCCCAGTGCCACTGTCAAGCTGTCCTATGGATTGGTAGGTTTGTCCCAAATGGCTGGCCCTTGCTGGTTGACCCCAAGTGCAGGGCGTCCCCTCCTTTCCCGTGTAGCTGCTCTGCTAGGTCTCCTGGTCTGGAGGAAAGAGCCCTACCACTCAGGGCTGCTTTTGGAACCAAACTGCTCTCGGAAAGGTGTAGTCAATCCAAGGGGAGGCTTAGCCAGGCACAGTCTCAGCCTTGCCACCCTCAGTCCCTCCATCATGGGGAGGGAGTGGAGCGGGGGAGGGGAGGGCCAAGCTAATCAGGGTGTGGGCTTGGCTGGCCGGCTCTGCAAGGACTGCATTTCCCAGCCAGGTCTCAGCTCTGCTCGGGTCACCGGGTGCCGTAAAGTCCTTCACCTTCTCCATAGCTGGGGTCCCAGGCTGAACCCTGTCGTTTGAATCCATGGCCTCTGGGGGCCACAGAACTAGTTACATCTCCACTCTGTCCACCAGCACAGTGGGGATGGCCCTTTCTTGTCACTTAGACCTAGTTTTGATGCCTTTTCCCAGACCCCTTTCCTGAAACCAGAGCTGCAGCATACATTCACCGGTGTCTGTACCTCCCGCCCCACCCGAAAGCTCCCAGCGCAGCCACGTTTTGTTCACTGAGTCCGCCCGGGACTCAGGCCTCACACAGCAGACTTGGTAAACATCTGCTTACTGAAGGGGGAAATCCAGGTTCCCAGCCGCACACTCTAACCCCTCAAAGCTGTGGTCAGCTGGGCATGACCCACCTGTGCCTGAAATTCTGTCGGAAAGACAGGCTCTGGAGGAGCCAGCTGAGTCCCTGTCCATGGTCGAGAAAAGACAGGGGGAACCTCAAGGACGCAGAGGCGGGGGTAAAGGGCCGGGAGAGAGGGTGGGGACACTCAGCACCACAGTTGGCAGTGCCCAGGGAGCCCTCGCCTGCTTCCCTGCCCTAGCTCCTCCTCCCAGCTCCGCGTTAGGCCGAGCACAACTGGAGCGCGGCGCGTGTCCTATTAGAGCTGTTTCCGCAGCGCCAGGGCCGGGCTGGGTGCGCGAACCAGAGAGAACAGAGGCGCGAAGCTGCAAGTCGCGGTGTTTGACTAGGTCTCGGGTCCTCCTGGAGCTGCAGGCGGCTGGGTGAGAAGTCCAGCGAACCCTTGAGCCCCGAGGGCCACTCCCATGCTTATCGCCTAGCCGGCCTTGTTATTCCCATTTCGCACAGGCGAAAACTGAGGATGGAGAGCGCACAGGCCCGCAGTTACACCGCTTCCGGGGGTCGTCGCGACCTCCTGGAGTGCCTGCCGCGAGCTCCCGGCACGTAGCCCCAGCCACAGCCGGGCCGGCGGGCAGCAGGCGAGTGCGCGGCCCCTGGCGCGGGAAGGAGGCCCGAAGAGGTCCCGGCCGGCGGCACCAAGGCACCGCTCTGACATCCCGAGAGCCGCTAAGGGTCCTAAGGGAAGGGCGCCGAGGGCGGGTGGTCCCCTACCAGGGGGACCCTACAGGCCTTCCGCCCGCCAGCTCCGCCTCGCCCAGCCCCCGGCGCCTGCGCGTGCTAAGCGGGGTTCGCGGCTTCCCTTCCGACAGGGGGTTTCTTTCTAGGTTTCTTTTCTTGAATTCTCTTGGCTTTAATTTGATCTCTCCTGCGGAGGACGCCTATGCCGAAGTTCCTCCCTCTCCACCACCCCACACGGCGATCGGCAAGCCAAGAACGTCCTCCGCCTGGCAGCGCCCCTCTCTGTGCCTCCTGCCGCGTGGACTCGGCGCCTCGGCTTCAGGAAATGCCTCCTTGCGATTCTTTCAGCCTAGCGCTAGCGAGTGGGGCCGGGGGATCTGCTGCCGGGCCGCGCCAGCAGGGATGTGGCACCGACAGCTGGCGAGTGACTGCACGTGCTGCGGTGCAAAGTTGCCGAGGACCTAGCGCCTATCTCACCCCACTCCGGGTCTAGTCACGCAGCTGGGAGAGGAGGCGCCGGACGGAGCGAGCAGCCGGTGCACGCAACGAATGTTAAGCCTCTAGAAACAGATCTCACGAGTCTGAGCGGGTCCCTGGCTCCAGCTCCTCCGTTACAACAGCCTCCCCGGGGCCATCCTGGCCACCCTGGGCGCTGGGAGAGGCACCCCGCCAGCCCCACTTCCTTCCATCCTGGTCCAGTTCCCCCAACACCGTCCCCCACCTCCCTCCAGGCCTGCAGCTCCCCAGACCTGAAGTGTCGCACTCCACCCAAGGTTCGGCCCCGGCAGCCGATTCAGGGCAGTCTCCCAAGCAGGCTTTTGTGGGCCTTGCCGAGCGAGCGGGAATCCTGACTCCTGTCTCAAGCATGAGTGTTCCCCATGCACCTCAGGCCTTTACTGGGGTGGGTATGGAACAGGAACCTTAGCCATCTCGGCTCCTCGCTACCCTCCTGCCCACCACCTCCTTGAGCCCTCGAAGCAGCTCTGCCTGGAACGTCATGGGTCGCCATTTCCCAACGGAGAAACCGGAGTCGCAGCAGAGGTGAGAGACTGTGCATTCGGGACACAGGGCTTCAGGTGCAGGTCCCGGAGCCTGCCTCAGTTTCCCCCTGGAGCCCAGAAATAATGGCCTTAACATGGGCCCAGGGCACAGTCTCCACAGCAGCGGCCTAGGCTCGGGCAGAACCCCCGCCGGAAGGCGGTTCAGTGGGGAGCCCAGACCTAGGCACGCCTGGTCTGCAATCCCGGCTGGGCACAGACCGCAGACCCGCCACCGACCCGGGAACCGTACTACCCCCTGGGCCTGCGCTCTCCTTCCCCGCAGTGCGCAGGGCCCGCGGCGGCCGCCAATGCATTAGCATCAAGTACAAGGTCCGACCTCAGCCCCGCCTTTGCCCCTGGGTCACGGCTCTTCCCCGGGCTCCTACTTTTCCCTGCGGTTTAAAACTCGCCGGATGAAACCACCGTCTCCCGCCAAAGCGCCTCCTGGACAGAGAGAGCTGGGTTCGCCTGAATTCAGATCGCGGACTCCCAGGCCTTCGCTCCCCCCCACCCCCGACCCTGGCCGCCACTGAGCGGCCCGTCACCACCCGTTACCGCCGGGACAGGGTCGTCCTGGTCTTACCGTAGCCAACCCCAGGTCCTGTGCGCCAACCGCTCGGCGCTCCTCTGGGTCTGTCCTCATCCCCCGGCCCCGCAGAGCCCGCCGCCGACCCGAAGCCTACTGGCGGCGCTTTTGCTCGGTGGGATTATCTCCCCTCCCCCACCAGGCCCGGGCGGGGAGCACTAACTCGCCCCCCAAGCTGGGAGGCGCTGGAACTCCCCGCCAAGCCCCCACCGCTCTCCCACCGCTGTGTCTGCTTGTTTAACCTTCTCGCTGGGGCGGTGACCCTGCGCCCAGCCAAGCGCTGCCACCGGGGTCGGGGTCGGGCGGGAGGGGGGTGCTTATGGGCTTGGGCGGCAGTGGGGAGTCCCTGGAGCGGCAAAGACCGTCTCCCAGCCCCTATTCTTCCCAGCTTGGGAACTCAGGGAAGTGTTCTGGGCCCGTTTGCACAGGGGCGACCTTCATCAGGGCGACCTTCTTAGTCTCCGGGCTTCGGCTTCTGGGGACTGAGCCTGACTCCCCCGCCGCAGGGCTGCCGAGCTCCAGGCAGATCCTGCTACATAATTTCCTTGGCCCAGTGGGAAACGAAAATGTGGCCCTTGTTCAAAAACTAAGTATTGCGACTTTTCCCTCTCTTTCTTTCTCTCTGTCTCTCTTTGGTCAAATTGACTAATAATAAGAAAGAAAGAAAATTAAATAATAAAAAAAATGAAAGAAAGAGACAGCAACAGCAAAGGCTGTGAGACTGCACAGATGCTCACAAGCCCATGGAGGTGGCCTTGGCTCCAGGACTCAGACCTGGGGCTGTTCTGGGCCTTTCTCCCCTCCCTGCACTCTGAGTGCTGGGTCCTGTGTCCTATGCAAGGGACCAGTAGTGGTGGGCCATTCTGGTCTTGCCATCCTTCCTGTGACTGGGGACTCTAGCAACCCCTGCTTCTGCAGGGATGAAGGTCTACACTGAGAGTATATGACCCACCACTTCCAAGAGGCTGCAGGCAGGGATGGGAGTTGGGCAGATGGGTAGCCTGACTTGGATGGAGTCCCAAGGTCGAGTTTCTAGAGCTAGTCGTGGGGAGGGCCCAGCTTGGTGGCTTATTCTGGGAGCACTTCACAGACAATTTGTGAATGGGGAAAACAGTTCTACTTTCCAGAGAGGAGCAAGGAGAGGGGCTGGGGACACTGGTTCCCGGAGCAGCAACGTTCCTCTTGGGTGTCCGTGTTTCAGCCTCACGAAAAGTGCTTGAGGTGGTGACAATATCAACCTCATTGGGAAGTCAGGTAATGCAGACCCAGAGCAGTGGGAGGTGTCCATAGTCACAGGCCCACTGGGCAGTGGTCTTGCCACACAGTCTACAGCAACGTGGGGATGGGTGCAGGTGCATTCAGGCTGGAGACCTCAGATACCTGGGTGCGGATTCCTGGGTGCCACGTCTGCACAACGGAGACCCACAGCCGGGCCCTTTACCAGCCTCAGCAGGGCACAGTGCACAGCAGAAGCAGGGGTTCCTTTTCCTTGCATGATGAATCTTCCCCAAAGGCAGGAGAAATGTGACAGCTGTCCAAGGTCCCGGCCCCAGGCTCCATTCCACAGATCTCCCTGCTCTCACCCCAGGAAATGCTTCTTGTTCTGGGGATCACACAGAGAAAGACCCAAGCTTTACAGGGCACACTTGGGTAAGGCACCGACCTTCAGGGGCTCCGTTTTCCTACCTGTAAAGGGGTCGGTGGATGGGGCTGTCCGCTTTTCTCTAGCCTGTGTTGGGGCAGGCAGGCAGAGCCACAGATGAAGCAGACCTGGAGACAATTTTCGAACCTCCTCTTAGGAGCTTGGTGCGAGGCAGGAATTTGGAGCCTGGAGCAGTCCTGGGCACATGGCCCTCCAGCCCAGCAACTAGCCACCAGTGTGCTCAGGAGAGGAGAGTCCTGGGGACCTCTTGGGTGTGACAGCGTTCAGGATAATCCACCCCTATCTTACTCCTTCCCCAAAAGGGGGTCCTTTGCTAGTGGTGGGGTGCTGGGTAAGAGGCATTGTTGAGAGACAAATGCTTCTGCTTCCCTAGGGACTAAGTTAGCTCAACAACCAAATGGAGGCTCAGAGAAATGAGAGAACTCACTAAGGCCACACAGCAGTGGGAGCAGGTGGATTTGAATCTAAGGCACAACTGCCCTCTGCCACCCAGCAGGCAAGCACATGGGCATACATGCTCACACATTGCACTCAGTGACTACAACACCCTCCAGTTCGAAGCGTTCAGGCCAGAAAGCCCACCCCGAAGAAGAGAAAACAAATCCATTTCTTTCAAGCTTTGATTGATTTCTCTTCAAGAACTCCTACATTATGCAAGGGTAGGGGCTCCGAAGGTCAGCTGATTTCAATGGAAATAAGTCCAGGAAAAACAAATCAACACCGTTTGGAGTCACCAAGGAATGACAGACCAAGAGGAGACAACTTTGCAAAGCTGTCAGCCCTCCTCCCAGGGGTCTCCAGGATACTGGGCCCTACAGAGATCACTTCCCCACCTGGATGGAAGGGGCTGCTACCAGGGAACCCGAAGCCTCCCTTCACTCCCACTCTCAAGGAGTTTTGCTCTGTTTTTCCCAAATAAGCATTTGGGATAGTTCACCCAGAGTGTGACCTGGGTTTTGGTGAATTCTAAGCAACTCTATATTCTCTGCAAAAAACAAACAAACAAAAAGCACCACTGTATACCCTTCCCTCCCTCATTCCTTCCATCCCTCCTCTCCCGCCTTTCCTTCTTCCTGCCTTCCATTTCTTCCTCTCTCCTTTCAGTCTTTACCAAGTGCCTGCAGCTTGCCAATAACCAGGCAGTAAGCCAGCAACCAGGGGCCTTTCCATGTGGAGCTTCTGGCTCACTTCACTTCTCGCTCACTTCAGGTGGGTTCTGAGGCTGGCTCTCTGTCTTCATTTTAGAAAAAACAGGTGGCAAGGTGGTTAAGGAGCTGGACACTCCTACGTGGCCAATCACGGTTCCGGTCCTGGACCTGGTGGCTTGCTTTCTCACTTTCCCACTCTCTCTCTCTCTGGTCAAATTAAAATAAATGAACGAATAAACAAAATTTTAAAAAACCCTGACTTTATATTTAAAAAAAAGAAATGCAGAACCCGAGTCCCAGAGAAGGTGAAGTGATTTGCTCAAGGTGGCCCAACCAATCGGTGGGTTCCTGGTGAGAAACCGTGCCTTTCATGGTGTTCACTTCCCTCCTCTCCAGCAGTCCTGCAAGCCCCTCTCCCACCGCACTCTTTGCCCCTGCAGACCCTTTGCACACGTGGTTCCATCTCCCTGCTAGCAAGCTGACTCGCCATTAAAATGACCTCTTGCACATCCCAGAGAGCTTGCACATCCCAAGTGGAGATGCTCTGGCCTCCCCAAGCAAAGCCAGCCTGCCCAGCTCTGTGTCATCATGTTCTTTGTCATGCGTCACCCTGCTCAGAGCTGCCTATTCCCACTCACCTATCCCAGCCTGAAGCCTGGACCTAACTCCATGCTGGGCCCCAGCCTGAGACCACAGAGTCAGGCACATGGCAGCTGTTGTAATTGTAGACTGACCCAAGTGAAGGAGAAGCATTTCAAGTGGAAATAAATGGATAAGTGATGATAGGAAGAGGAGACATGTCTGGTGTTCCATGGGAGACCAGGATGATCAGAGCGGAGGGGACTTTTAGGGGCTTCCAGAGAAGATAATGGGGGAAGGCAGCTGGGGGCCACCTGAGGCAAGCAGGTTGACAGACCAGAAAAGAAAACAAGGTAATAGGGAGCCAAAAAAAGAGTTTAACCAGAATGAAATTCTCCTCACCCCACATCATCTCCAGTTCATGGTTTTAATTAGATTCTGGCACTTTTCTAACACCCCTTAGGAGCTCAGATACTTTGGTTTACATCTGCTGATCAAACATGGGAGGAAACCCAGAGAACATTTCACATTATTGTCAGAGCACGTTTTTGGCTCTTGGTTTGAGATTAGCATAATATTTGTCTAAAGTTAACAACAATAAATTCTTCTTGCCTGGAAATGTGTTAATGATATTTAGGAGAAGGTATCTCTGGATGGAGATACTGCATAAAACTAAAGTTTGTTCCGAGTGATTTTATTGTCATGTGTTTTTTGGAGGAGCCAGAGGGAGAGATCTGGATGCTGGTTAGCATCATTTAAAAGACCATTTCAAAAATATGTGCACCCCATCCCCAGAGTTCATGAATGATGAGATCAGCTAGAGCCAGCACCTCAAGGTTGTTGGCCTCTTTCTCACTCAGAGACCTAAAACCCAAGTGCTCGATGGCTTAGTGCTTTGCTCTCCAACGGGTGGGGAGTTACTGAGTCCATTGTACAGTCATGAAGACTGAGCTTGAGGCAGAGTGGCCAGAGGACCCAGAGTTAGGAAGTCCTCAGGCGGATCCAGGAACGGGATCCAGGTCTCCTCTCTCTGAGTTCATGTTCTAAAACAAATTCGAGCAATTCCGCTGTTGCTGGAAAGAGCTCAGCTCTGCTGGGGCCCCTCGGCAGCTGTCCAGGGCTGACCCATCTAACACCAGATCTAGAGCCTGAAATTTCGCCTTCAGTGGAGTCAGCCACAGGGAAAGGTAGCACGTTCAGCTTTGCTGAAAGCCCAGGGGCCGATAGGGAAGCCATTGCCTCTTGCTGAAAGCATTTTCTCTTGGAAATCTCAGTCTGCACACCTTCCTCCAGAGGAGAGGAGGGGCGGCTAGTCTGACCATTACCAGACCTTGTCCTTCCCCCTTGCCCCAGAAGGATACCTGCATTGGGAACCACAAGCCCGGGTCTTCCCCTTAGGCAATTTGAAGGCCTGAAGTGACTGAAGGTCCTAGTGAGCATCTCCAGTGATTCTGGCCCAGAACGGATCCAGTCAGCAAGCTCTGTGTGGTCCTCGCAGTGCCAAGGACAGGGTTCCTCACTGATGTGGGGACATCAGAGGGAAAGAGCTTTGAGAAGTGTTTCTGACCCAACATGACAGGTACCTTGCTGCTGGAGTGACGAACCCTGCACAGGCTCAAGGCTCAGTATCTGGAGCTGGCCTGGCTCATCGCCTCTTCATTCCAGTCGCTGAGTGGCTCTTGGACAGCCAGAGTCCCCAGGATGTGCTGTGGAATGTCATTCCTTGCAAAAAAGATTTGTAGTCCCCACCGAATACTGGGAGATGCAAACACTGGGTCCACCCCCACCTCCAGGTCCCTGATGCCCACTAGCCAAGACCCGCCTGCAGAAATGACCCACCTGGCGCTTCCCAAACTCTCGGCACTCAGAGACTGCCTTTCCCCCTCACATCCCAGTCAGGATCCACTCAGGAAGCAGAAAGCACGGCGGTCATTTTCATTCCACGCAAAGAGGAGGAAATAGGCGCTGCAGGACTGGGAAAGCAGGAGAGTCTCGGGTGTCAGGTGTCATGGAGGCAGCCCTGTGGGAAGCAAAACAGCTCAAAGGGGAGGGAATTCTTTAAACTCAGTGACTGGGAGAAGGGGCTGGTGGAGCTGGGACTCAGGCCTCTGAGGGGGTGTGGACCCAAGTCTGGCACCTCTGAGAGAGCAGGAAGTTGGCCCAGGGAACCCAGGGAAGCTACACACTGGGCTTGGTGCTTGGGGCAGGGAGGGGAAGGAACTGCAGCTGTGGGGCCAAGAGCATTGCCATGGTGACACTCCACATGGCCAGCTCCCTCTCATACCCCCTGCAGCACAGCCCAATGGAGACACAGCTGGCAAGCAAGAGGAGGGTGTAGAGTCCCCCCCAGGTCACCACAGATGGGGGCTTGGGGCTGAGGGACAGTAGCTGAGTAACCTGTACCCGCCTAAGAGCTAAGGGTCCAGGGAGCACTCACTGGACAAGTGAGATTCACATTCCTTAGAGTGGCTGCTACAGATGGCATGTCCCCTCCCACCCCCTTTTGCAATTTACATTTGAGGTCTAATACCCATGGGTGGTGGTATTAGCAGGTGGGGTCCTGGGGAGGTAATTGGGTCATGAGGGAGGAGCTCTCCTAATGGGGTTAGTGCCTTACAAGAAGAGACATGAGAGAGGTGGACTCTCTCCCACCTCTATGTACGAGAGGCCATAGGAAGGACCTTCGCACCAGCAAGCAGGCTCTCACCAGACACGGGATCTGCTGTAACTCGATTTTGGACTTCCCAGCCTCCAGAACTGTGAGAAGTCCGTCTTTCTCATGAATAAAGCTTCCTAGTCTATGGTGTTTTGTTACAGCAGGCTGGACAGACTAAGACGGGGCGTTCATGCGTCTTCATAGTATGATCCCAACCAGCCTCTAGAGTGGTCTCTGCGCAGGCCCTCCCCACATTTCTCCCTCCCGCTCTGTAGCTTAAGCAGCATTCATGGGTGGCCACCCACTTCATTTTCCCATTCCCCATCTGAAGCCTGTGCTTTAATCCCTCTAGGCCTTTTCTAATGCAGTGTCCTCAGTGGGAACACCTCTCCCCCATTCCACTCCTGTACATGAGCAAGTCCAGGAGAACCTGCAAA
The DNA here is from genome assembly GCA_026018925.1 of Tupaia tana. Classification (NCBI taxonomy): domain Eukaryota; kingdom Metazoa; phylum Chordata; class Mammalia; order Scandentia; family Tupaiidae; genus Tupaia; species Tupaia tana. The sequence continues at coordinate 13,032,848 of JAKSZU010000005.1, forward strand.
AGAATCACCAGCTGAGCCCATGGAATGGTGAAATCTAAGGGCTACTGCCTACGCCACTGAGCTTAGAGTGGTTTTCCTTGCAGCAATAAATTACTGCTACAACTCCATAGATTTACCTCTTGGTGTTCAAGGCTGAGGAAGGGTTTTCCCCTACTCAGAAGGTTTAAGGAGCCCTGTGCACTGAATGGGAAATATGGGTTGCAATATGTCTCCCCAAAAATTCATCTGTTGAAATTCCAACCCCCAATACTTCAAAACGTGACCATATGTGGGATAGGGTTGTTGCAGATGCAGCTAGTGAAGGTGAGGCCATACCAGAATAAGGTAGGCCCTGAGCCCAGTGTCAAAGGTCTCCTTATAAGAACAGGAGATTTGGACACAACACACACAGAGTATACCATGGAAGATGAAGACAGAAGGTGGGGCGATGCATGTAGAACCAAGGAAAGTCAAAGATGGTGGGTAAACCACAGGACGCTAGAGAGTCCTGGAGTAGAGGCTCCTCCACAGTCACGGAAGGAACCAGCCCTGCACACCTTGGTATCAGAATCCTGGCCTCCAGAGCTGAGACAATCCAGTTCTGTTGTGTGAGCCACCCCCCTGACGGTACTTAGCTATGGTAGCCTGGCACAGCAATACAAGAAAATCACTGTGATGAAGACAAATACAGACCCCAGTTCCTGTGTGCCTGAGGGGAGTGCCAACTGTTGAAGACATGGTTGTTACACAAGAGCCGACTGCTAGTCCTCCTGGCCTTCATACGCAGGGCCCTAATTCAGATCCAACACTACAGGGTTGTTCTTGTGTTCTTCCCTTTTCTGTGTTTCTAACTCCCTTTCCGGTAAGAAACCTGGCTTTAGCTACTCCCAACATATTTGATTGTTACCCGAATAAAGTCACCCACTGCCCACTGCGCACTGCCCCTGGGTGTGACCACCTCTTTCACTTGTTCAGAAACTGACCACCCACTCCCGCTCCCTACTGCAGACACTGCACCCTCTCCTGAGGCTCTAGCACCCTCTGAAGACTGGGCTCTGGAAACTGCTGGGCTGTCAGCCCCACCACACTGAGGTGGGGGGAGGTACACACCTTCTTACCTACCTTACACCAGGCTGCTGCCACACCACTCTGCTGGACACCCCCTCTCCCATATGGCCTTCCAGATGCCCCACGGGCGCCCTCCTTACTCTCTTGTGCTGTGGCTTCTCATACTGGCCACTGCGCCAGCCCTCCCTGGGCTGAAGTGTTCAGGATGGGCCCGGAAGGGAAGAGGCAGAAGCTGAACTGTGCGGGCTCTCCTCAGAAGCAAACAATGCCGATTCTAGGTCAAAGCCTGCATGGCCGGCCCAGCTCAGACCTCCCAGTCTGTGACCATCTGCTCTGGTAGCCCCAGGATGACAACACCGTCCTTCAGCTTCTTTCCCAGTTTCCTGGCTGGAAGAGGGGAGGTGAGCAGAAGTCTGGCCTGTGATCAGGGTAGCAGAAACCGGGTGGCGAGGTGGGACATTGGCATTAGGAGAGATCAGTAAATCTCTTACATTCTGAGTCTTGGTTCTCTCTCCTGTAAGATGAACACCATCTCCTAATTCAATGGAACTCAGATGTGGAGATGACCCACTGGTGCTGGGTTGTACTGTGGGGGCTGCGTCAACGATTGTCTCATTGACGTGCTGTGGTGACGGTGCTCACAGTCCGGTGTCTTCTCCCCTTGTTCAAATCCCTGCATGAGTCCCTGGCACGTAAATTGTGAGCTTCAGTTTTTGCACAAGTGAAGGAGGTGGTCACACCCAGGGGCAGTGGGCAGCTGGGCCCATGTCATAAAATGCAAAGTGGCCGGCAGGGAGACAATTATTGGTAAAAGCTGCTATTCACAGCTAATGGTGTTGACCACTGTCTTGGGTCAGACACTTAGTATGTGTTATCCCCCTCTCTTGTATACATACACACACTCTCTGTCCCTCTCTCTGTATACACACACACGCATGCACACACACACACACACACACATATATATATAATTTTTTAAGAGAAATTTTTGCTATAGGGCATGTGACAGAGAGACAGAAAGTGAGAGCTCACCCCCCCAAGGGGTGATGGCCACACTGCAATCCCTTCTCCTCCATTCTTTTCTAGGGATTTTAACTACGCACGCACACGCGCCTGGCATGAATTTTAAGCTGTGGGGTCTGAGATTTGAACTGCCATCGACTACGTGGGAGTCCAGTGACATAACTATTACACCATCTGCTGGTCCCTGTGTTCAATATTCTATTTTGCTTTTCATTGAATCTTTATGGCAGCCTCATGGGGGTGGATGCTGCCATGATTCCCATTTTGCAGACAAGGAAGCAAAGGCTCAGAGAGGGCAAGTAACCCACCCGAGGCCTTACAGCCAGTGAGTGGCCCAGGCAGGACTGAAGTTGGGCGGCCCGATGCAGAGCCCTGGCGTCTGACCACCCTGCTGTGCACTGAAATGTGCAGGGGTAAGATCGAGGGAAGGGAGGGAGAGGTGGTGGAGGTCTAGAAATGAGCCTGTAAAGAGGCCCCTGGACAGAGGCAAGGCTGCCCCAGCTGGACTGGCATTCGCTCATCATCCCACTGACGACTCTCAGTTCTTCCTGTGGGAGGAGCAGACACCTTGGTAGCCACAACTGCCGCTGCTTTCCCCACTTACGGCATCCCTGGGCAAGCCCACTTGGCTGGGGCTTACAGGGCCGGCACATTCTTTGGGACAGGTGTGGAGGGGTTTGCCCCTGGGCTACTGCCTTGAAACCCGGAGAGCACAGTGTCTGATGAAGCCAGGCTTGGCACAGTCTCAGCAAGACCTCTTCACACCCACAGCACACCTTTCTACCGTGACCCTGTCCTCGCTGGTTCCACCACCGGCTCCCTCCCCAGGCACCGGGTTCATGTTCCAGGACCCTGCAGCTCCTAGACAGGCGGGCCAGTCTTGCACCAATACTGCCTGGCCAGCCTATGGATGGCCCCTGCAAGCTCGAAAGCTTCCATCCTCAGGTGAAGTCACAAGCCAGGGCTCCTCCTTTCTGCAGCCCCTGGGGGTCTGCACTGTGTCTCTGCGGGCTGTGTTTGTTCTTTGTCTGCTGCTGAAAGGAATCGGGTGAGGAGGCGGGGCTGCCTGCTTTGCGCTGGACACCTGCTCCAGGGCCGATCGCTAATCGTTCCCACATCCCTGAGTTCCAAGTCAGAGGCTCCCAGAGACCAGTCTGCAAGTACTTGGAAAGGAACCTTCCAGACTTGGACAGGTCCACATTTGGCATCAGCCTCTCCTTCTTGCCTTGGGACACACCCACTGGGCACCCAGGGGCCCCATGCCTTGACTCCCAGCTACGTCATGTCAACCTGCTGCTGCCCCTGCACTGGTGGCCCCTCCCAAATGTGCTGGCACCTGCTTCTCTCCCTCCCGTTTCTCTCCCTCCCTTCCTTCAGCCCTTCCTTCCTTTCCTTTATTTATTTATTTTTTTAGAGAATTTTTTTTTTTTTGGAGAGGTTTTCACTATAGGGCACGTGCGCTCGCCAGACAGACAGAGAGAGACATAGAGACAGAAAGCGAGAAATCACCCCCCGGGGAGATGGTCACGCCGCAATCCCTTCTCCATTCTCCTCTCGGGATCTTGGGCACGCACGCACACACGCCCGGCGTGAGTTTTAAGCCACCGGGTCCGGGACGTGAACCGCGGTCGACTACGTGGGAGTCCAGAGACATAGCCATTACGCTAACTGCTGGTTCCCTTAGAGAATTATTTTATTCAATAATTTATTTATTTATTATCGTTTGAATAGAGAGGGACAAAGTGGGGGCAGAGGGTGGATGAGAAAGCAAGCAGCCAGGTCTGGGACCTGAATCGCAGTTGCTGACATGGGGGTCCAGTGCCCTTAACCACCACGCCACCTGCCGGCCCCGCTTCCTTTACTTTAAATGTCTGCTGCTTATCAAAGCATTGCATGTATGTGGCTCCACATTCGTCAGTGCTGAAGGCTCAGAAGGAAAAGCAGGACAGCTGCACCCTCACCCCCACCCCATGGGGGCTTTCCTTTACTATTTTCTTTCATGGCACTTCCCTTGTAGCCGCCTATCTCTGCTCAGTAGTCACCACCTCCAGGAAGCCTTCCTGCACCCTCCTCATAGCCCTGAGAGCTTGTTCCTGATGCACTTCCACATACACTCCTGTGATTATTTGGCTGATGTTTGACTTTCCTCCCAGACTCTAGGCCTCAAGGGCACAGGTGCAGGGCCTGCTTGGCTCCCTTATATCCCTAGCACTGTGACTTGAACATGGGAGGGTCCCCGGCCAAGGATTCTGGGTGATGACGATCAGGGGACAGCTCCTCACTTGTCCCCAGGCCCCACACGGTGACCGTCCCCTCCGCAGCCAGGAGTGTGCTGAAACCAGCTCTCGCTAGGCGGTCTGCACAGCAGATCATCAGCACTCCCTAGGCTTCGCGCCCCCTTGGGCCCTGGGCACAGACTCCTGGGGGTCAAAGCAAGGGTCCCTTTGTGATTCTGCTTTTCCCCCAGGGCAGTGACACATGGGCAGCGTCCTGCGCTCTCCAAGCACATCTCCCACGTTGTCGTGGGCGGCGTCTCCACGGTTCCACTCTTCGCTCCAGGCGAGGCCCCCACGGGCGTTTCTGCACCTGCCCAGCTCTGAACGGAAGCAGTCCTTGATCCAGGCCTTTGCAGGTCCCTCGGCAATGAGAGGTGACCAGGGCCCGGCTGAGTTTGCACACACTGCCTGGGCAGTGATGTGGCTGGGGTGAGAACCTGCACCCGTGTCCCTCCGCCATGCCAAGGGCTTCTCCCTCCTTCCTTGGAGCGATCCAGTTCCAGCTGTGTCCCCAGCCAGCCGTGACGCTTCTTGCAGGACACAGGAGGGCTCCTGGCCAGGCCCCATCCGGCAGTAGAGATACAACTTGCCAGAGGCCCCTGCACAGGGAGGGTGTCCGAGTGCTCCCAGCTGCTCTCCCTGTCTCCAGGACAAGGGGAAGGCAGACTGAATGCAGAGGCCGAGACTCTCCTGGTTCCTGGGTAGGCCTCATCACCTGAATGGGACCTGCGTGGATGAAGTGGTGATAGTGGCGAGTTGCCACTGTCACACGGAGGTGCTGTGATTGACTGCCAAGCTTCCCCCATAACAATCTCTGGCGTAGGAGCCAGCAGGTGGCGTAGTGGGTGTATCGCTGGCCTCCCACATGTGGTTTGAGTCCGAGACATGGCGCTGTGAAAATCACACCGGGCGCATATGTGTCCATGCCCAAATCCAGAGAAGAGAATGGAGGAGAAGGGATCGCAGCGTGGCCACCCTACCACCCACCCCAGAAATCACCCCAGCAGGGTGATTTCTCTCTCTCTCTGTCTCTCTGTGTCTCCGGAGATCACACGCGCCCTATAGCAAAAATCTCTCTGAAACAAAACAAAACAAAACAAAACAACTCCAGTTTTATTTAGCAGAGTGAAGCCAGTTTGTCCAAGTGGGGACAGCTTACCCGGGGCAGGCTGCTGTGGGGAGGTGAGTACACCCGAGGAACATCAGCAAAGAAGTCACTGGGCATCACGGCACCGGCCCAGGGGCTGCCCTCTGTGGCTCTGGGCTCTCGCAGACCGTGCGGCCCAGCATGTGCGATGGGGGCCGGCCGGACTCGGCCTCAGGCAGGACGGAGGCCGCGCAGGTCGCAGAGCTGCTCAGACTGCAGCACCAGCGCGATGTGCCGAGCACTCCAGGGCAACTGCAGAAACGCCCGGGAGAGGCATGGACAAACTGAGGTGCCAGACGGTTCTTCAGAAAGCTGACCGAGCTCCAAGGGGCCGCTTAAACTGTAATTTGCCAAGACAGTTTGGAGCGTTTCAATAAAGCGGGTGAGAAATCACAGACTCCTGATTGGGTTAACATCAAAGGGACCTGTTGTCAGCTTTCAATTTATCTCTAAAGGAGCTGAGAAAAAAACAGATAAAATGGCCAGAATGTGAAATGAAGGCAAGAAAGATGAACTACGAAGCCGAGAGAAGCCATTCCGACTTGAGGAGTGAACTGTAACAACAACAAAAAATAGAATCGGATCATATCTAGAGTGGTTATTCACAAAAAGAGAGATACCCCGAGAACAAACAGCACTTGAACAACAGCAAACAGCGGCTTGAGACGTGCTCTGAGTGAGTGTGTGCGTGTGCGCCCAGGATCCGGGGAGGAGAGTGGAGGAGAGGGGGCTGCAGCATGGCCATCCTCCTGAGGGGTGATTTCTTACCTTCCCTCTCACTGTCTCTCTCTCCTGGGTTGTTGAATGATCCAATTCATAATCATGGGAACACATTGAGAAAAAATTCTAAAAACTTCTTGTGGCATTATTAGTAATGAATAGTGACATTAAAAACGAAAGAACTTTTTGAAACCAATTGGATTCAAACCACATTCAAATAGAATTTTATAGAGGGAAGCTGGAATTATTTCTTAATCTTTTTTTATAATATTTATTTAATTTTATTTATTCACTCATTTATTTTAATTTGACCAGAGAGAGACACAGAGGAGGAAAGAGATAGAGGGAAAGTGAGAAAGGAAGCCACCAAGTCCGGGACTCGAACCGTGGTCGGCCATGTGGGAGTGTCCAACACCTTAACCACCACGCCACCTGCTGGTCCCTCTCTTAATCTTTATATAAATATTACTGTATCGGGCCAGCTGCTGGCCCAGTGGCTAAGGTGGGTAGATCCCACATGGCTGACTTTGCAGTTCAAGTCCCGGACCCAGTGGCTGGAAAAATACATTGTGCATGTGTGTGTGCGTGTGTGTGTGTGTGTGTGTGTGTGTATGCGCACCCAAAATTGAAGAGGAGAATAGAGAAGAAGGGACTGTGGTATGGCCCTCCCCCACAAGGGAGAAGGGGGTTGATTTCTCACTTCCCCTCTCTCTCTGCCTCTCAGTCTCTCTGCCCCTCTCTGATGAGTCTATGCACTCGACACATCATTGCATGAAGAGGCAATAAAGGAGTAGGCAGATAAAAAAATGTAGAAAAAGAGTATCAAAAGAATTGTTTTTATTAGCTCCAGACAGGTAATAACAATCATGCTACCTTTTTCTGGATTTTTCGGTATCCATGCGATTTGTCCACTTTTCAGAAAGTGTTATATTTTGCAATTTTTAAATGATAAGAGCGTTTTTTTTTTAATTTTAGTTTTATTTATTTATTTCTTCTTCTGAGAGAGAGGGAGAGAATAATGAGGTAGACCCCCCGGTAGGGTTTCCATGCCACGATCAACCGCCACCCCGAGGCAGCCCGGATCCTGGGTATGCGCACACGTGCCCGGCATATGTAGGAGACCTCGAGACCTCTCCACCGGACTTCAGCGCCGTGGGTGTTGCGTTCCTGCTGTGATCAACACTGACCTGACCAGCGCCTTGTGATTCTACTTATAAATATTCACTTTTGTTTCCAGTTTTGTACTCATAATTTTTCGTTTTTTAGAATTATTTTATCTATTTTAATTTGACCAGAGAGGGACAGAGTGAGAGTGAGAGAGAGAGAGAGAAAGTGAGAAAGTTAGCTGCCAGGTCTGGGGCTCGAACCATGGTCAGCCATGTGGGAGTCCAGCGCCCTCAACCACCACGCTACCTTCTGGCCCACTTATCACTTTTCTTCTTAAAGGAGACCTCCAAGTTGCACCTGAGTCAGGCCACACGGTACTCGGTCTGCCTCGTCCACACGACGTGGGTTCGTGGGGGCTGCACCGAGACACCTGTGGAAGGGCAGTCCCGGCAACCAGGTCAGACGCTGCTGCTATGGATGATGCCTTCTCCGTGCTTGCCGGCACAGCCCCAGGCAGGGAGAGCTCGGCCCTGCTCGTGCCTTCAGAGCGCCCTCCGAGGAGGGGCTGGCCACCAGTGTCTCGCTTCCTGGGATCCTCCTGGCTGGATCCCCAGCTCTGTCTGTGTGCAGCAGCAATCCCCACATCTCAGCACTACCAGTTACTTTATTATTTTTTTAAATTTTTTGTTTGTTTTTAAGAATTATTTGTTTAATTTTATTCATTGTTATTATTATTCCTCAGTTTGACCAGAGAGAGAGAGAAAGTGAGAAAGCAAGCAAGCCGCGAGGACTGGGACTTGAACCGCAGTCAGCCCAGGTGGTAGTCCAGCACCACAACCACCACACCACCAGCTGGTTCCTTTTTTTTTCCCTAGAGCGATTTTTTTCTATAGGGCATGTGTGCTCACCAGAGAGACAGAGACAGAGAGAAAGTGAGAAATCACCCCCCAAGGGGGATGGCCATGTCCCAATCCCTTCTCTTCCATTCTTCTCTCAGGATTTTGGCATGCACACACACGTGCCTGGTGTGAGTTTCAAGCTGCCGGGCCTAGGACTTGACCCATGGTAGACCATGTAGGAGTCCGTGCCTTAACCACTCCACCGCCTGCTGGCCCCTCCACCAGCTATGCTGACATACACCCTTCTCTGGTCCTTCTCGGGCTCCATCTGGCTCTCACACTGCCCTTGGGAGATGAGGAGAAAGGCACAGAGAGAAGACAGGACCTTGTGGCCACACGGAAGTGCGGCCCGGCGGTGGGCAGCGTCTCCTGGCTGCAGAGTGGCAGCGCCCCAGCACAGGTGAGGTGGCCATGTGGGGACCAGTGCTCAGACCTCGCCTGCCGGCACGGTCTGCTATAAATTGGCCATGTCACACGAAGTCGTCATTAACTGCTCCATTCTCCAGAGCTCCCTGACCACCTGCTGCATACACCCCAGGACTCAGGGCGGGGGACACAGCCCTGCCCACGCAGTTGTGGTAAAAGGAAAAAAATGGCTCCCCGACAGATTCACATTCTAATGCCTGGGACCTGTGAATTTTGCCTTATATGGAAAAACAGTTTTTGTGGCTGTGATAAATTAAGAATTTTGAGATGGGGAAATGATCCTGGATAACCCAGATAGGCTCTAAATGCAACCACAAGTGTCCTTATAAGACAGGCAGAGGGAGGGGCCAGCAGGTGGTATAGCGGCTAAGGCGCTGGACTCCCACATGGCCGATTGTGATTTGAGTCCCGGATCTGGCAGTTTGAAAGTGAGTGAGTGCACGCGTGCCCAGGACCCTGGGGGAGGAGTGGAGGAGAGGGGGTTGCAGCGTGGCAATTTCTCACTTCTTCTCACTGTCTCTGTCTCTCCAGCCATTACACGCGCTCTGTGGCAAAAACCTTAAAAAAATAAAGAGAGAAAGAGAGAGAGGCCGAGGGAGACTGACACACAGACGGGGCTGAGGCCAGGTGAAGGCCGAAGCAGAGACCGAGTGATGTGGCCACAAGCCAAGGACTGCTGGAGCCACCCCAGCTGTTAGAGTCCAGGACAGATTCTCCCCTGGAGCCTCTGGGAGGAGCACGGCCCTGCTGCACCTTGAGGTCAGTGTAGCGACACTGATTTCAGACTTCTGGCCCAGAGCTGCGAGACAGTACATCCCTGTTGTTTGAAGCCACTGGTTTGTGGTGCTTTGTTACAGTGGCCACAGGGAACATATACGCTGTCCACCGTCTGGGCCGGGAAGGGGGACGTGTTACCCGGCCATCCCTCGAGTACTTCAGGGACCCTCCTCCACAGGGCCTTCACGCTGGCTGTGCCCTCTGCTTGAGATCTCGGCTCAGACCCACATGGCTGGCTCCCATCTGGCTTTCTCTTTCTTTTCTTCTTCCTTTTTTATGGCCAGAGGGCACTCGTACTTGCCAGAGACGGGCAGAGGCAGAGGGAGAGGAAGAAAGCGCCTCCAGTGAGATGTGGCCACACTGCCATTCCTCCCCCACTGCCCCATCCTGTCTGTCAGCGTTTGGGGCAGGCGCACACAGCACCGGGTGCACTTCTCACGCTACTGGTGCTGGATCCAAACCACGGTGGGCCATGTGGGCGCCAGCTTCCTTAACCACTAGGCTACAGGGCCAGCCTGAGCGTTCTGTCTTAGGTCTTTGTCCAAATGTCCCACTACCTTGATCACCTTATTTAAAATATCGGCTTCCCCCTTCCCACACCCTCCATGCCCCACTCCCACCGTTTTCGTCTGTGGCACTTTGCACCTGCCTGCACATCCTGCACTCTGCTTATGTGTCACGGCCACCCTCTGTGTCGCCCCCTCACCTGGCCCAGGGTGACAGTGCCTAGTGAATGTTTCTTAATGCTCTGGCAGGTTCCTTGCGCAGAGAAGGCCCCGAAGGCTCGGGCTACGGTCTCCGTGCAGACCTGCGCTGACCAGGATGTTGTCACGAAAGGGAGAAGGGACAAGGAGGGCTGCGGCCCCCATGCCTAGAGACACCCCGCTGGGCGCCTCGTTCCTCTGGGGCATCTGTGGCCAGGCCAAGCCAGGGCTGCTGTGCTTTACGGCACCTGCGTCCCCGGGCCCAAAGGCGTTGGGACCCAAAGCAGCCTGTCATTGGGAGGGACGCGTTGTGTGGTCGCCAGAGCACTCACCCTGGCCCTGAGCCCTCCGATCTCGGATGGCAGGTGGCATGGTGATTGAAGAATGGGATTCTCACGTGGTCGACTGCGATTCAAATCCTGGACCTGGCAGCTTGCTTCCTCCCTCTCCCTCTCTCTCTGTCTCTCTCTGGCCAAATTAAAGAATGATAACAGTAAATAAAACAAAATAAATAATTTAAAAAAAGAATTAAAAATTACTTTTTAAAAAAAGTGAGAAAAGAGACACAGACAGGCAAAAATAATTGTAAAAACAAAACAAACCCCCACCGATCTGAGTGTGGCCCTGCTCTCTTCTGGCACCTGCACCCTGGGGGGCGTCCTCTGCCTCTTCCAGAGCCTGTCTCTTCACCATCGCCCTGGCATCACCCTGGCTCCGTGCTGTGGGAACCAGAAATGATGAGCCTCAGGGCCCAGCAGAGCTCTTGGTACACAGAAGGTTCTAGGACGCAGCAGGCTGACTTGCTAGGAGAGCCGTGTTCCCCTACTGGGATCTGGAGGCTCCAGCCCAGCCCTTGTGGGCCTTGGCGGCTGTCAGCTGGAGCAGCCATCGCTCCTCCGCTCCTCCCTCGTGGGCCGCCAGGGAGCACCTGGTCCCGTTAGACTTGGGGGAGCTGGCAGGGCCATAGACGCAGCCCCAACCATCTCACCGCCCTCGCGGGGGTGGGGGGCAGAGGCCAGCGGCTAATCAAGAGCCCAGACCCGTTCTCCACACCAGAGGCAGTGCTGGAAGCAGGGCCTGCAGGAGCACAGCCAGGCTGCCTGCCCACCCCACAGGCTGAAGCAATCATCATTCCTGGGATTTTTACACCTTCCTGGCAGGCACAGGTCAGCCTGCCTGCTCCCTGACCACATCCCCTGGGCTGGGCGGATGGAGGCCTGGCTGGGGAGGCCGCCGGTCCCTCCAGTCTGCGGGTTCCCACCCAGGCTCTGCGGCCAGGGAGACAAGGCCTGAGAGGATGGGGGTGGCTGGATTACCTCACAGGCCTTTATTCACACTCAGGGAACCCAGTTTTCTTCGTAGAGCAGACTGGGGGGGGGGGTGCTTGCCCAGCTCCGAGTGCTGCTGCCAAGTCCAAGTCCAGCAGGAGAGTGCAGGTGAGCGTGCGGTCAGGAGAGCTGCGGATGCACAGCGGCCCCCTCCAGCCCCAGACCCTGTGGCTCCGGCTTTACACGACCCCAGCCCAACTTTGTACCCAGCGGCACTTTTCACAAGGCTCCTGGTTGGTGCTGATCCAGCTTACGCACCCCTGCAGACGGAAGCTCACACCTCACAGGGATGAGGACTCTCTTCTACACATGGAAAGCTCTGACTGCTGTCTGCCTGCATGGACATGCACGGCAGTTCCCGCTACGGCCTGGTGTGTGGCCTCCCCCACGGCAGCCCTTCCACATATGACAGCAGTGACCTTCCAGACCACTTCCCTTGGCCTCTCTGCTGACAGGGCATTTTGGACTCTTCACTATCACCTCCCCCGGCTGTGCTCTGGTTCTTTTTTTTTTTTATTTTTTAAATTTTATTCATTCAATTATTTATATTTTAGTTTGACCAGAGAGAGACAGAGGGTGAGAGTGAGAGAGAGATGAAGTGAGAAAGCAAGCCACCAGATTCAGGACTCGAACCCTGGTCGGCCATGTGGGAGTGTCCAGCGCCTTAACCACCACGCCACCTGCTGGTCCCTCTTTTTTCTTTTTGGAGAGGTTTTCGTTATAGGGCGCGTGCGCTCGCCAGACAGACAGAGAGAGACATAGAGACAGAAAGCGAGAAATCACCCCCCGGGGGGATGGTCACGCCACAATCCCTTCTCCTCCATTCTCCTCTCAGGATCTTCGGCACGCATGCACACGTGCCCGGCGTGAGTTTTAAGCCACCGGGTCCGGGACGCGAACCGTGGTCGACTACGTGGGAGTCCAGCGACATAGCCATTACACTAACTGCTGGTTCCCCTCTGGTTCTTCAGAAGGTGCTAGAAGAAGCAGAACAGGAGCCAGACTCTGGCCAGCAATAACACAGCTGGATCTGCGTACGTAGGCCTTGGGTGTGTGTTCAGGACCTCCTTGAGCTCACTGGGAGTGCGTGTGTGTGTGCATGCACATGTGCGTGCACATAACATGTGTGCACGTGTGTACATGTGTGCATGTGTGTACATGTGTGTGTACAGGTGTGTACGTGTGCACCCATGATCCAGGACTGGGATAGGTTGTGGCATGGGGCCCTGTCAGGGGTTTCTCTCTCAGTCTCTCATGGAAGAAATGAATAAATAAACTGAAAAATGTGTTTTTAGAAAAAGAAAATGAAAAGAATGAAAAGTTCAGCAGCGCCCACGGTGCACTGGGGCAAATGGCTGCAGTAGGTTGCACGTTCTAGGTTAAGGTGAGATTGGACTTAGGTGTGGCCAGCCCCCGCCTCTCCCTGATGGAGCACCCAGTGCGTCCGAACCTTCCGGCTTCAGGAATGGGTGATCTGGGGCTGAGTAGCCCCCCAGGGCCTGAGTCTGGACCATGCCCTCATTTACCCCTGGGACGAGCACTCCCCGAGCCTTGCTGTGCCAGGCTGCTGCCTGGTGTGGGTGTCATCCCAGATGTGACAGAGCACACAGGGGACCTGCCTCGGGCTGCACCCTTAGTGGGGCACTGTTTTCTCAGCTAGTGGGCAGGTCTGAGCAGGAAATGCCATAAAAAAATCATTTTTCTATTTCTGAGCACACTTGTCAGCTTAATGGGGGCTTTAAGTGGTTTGCTGAACTTGCACTGCGCAGAGAACACGACTTAAAAAGCCGCATATTCGCCCTGCATCGATTCTCTCTCTCTTGCCTGGTACCCCTAAAAGAAATCCATCACCCACTGCGCAGAATTTACCCCCTTCCTGCCGAGGCCTTCCCTAACACGCTGCGGTGTCTCTCAGAGCCCTTGCCCACCGCTGGCTGTGGTCGGAAAGCAGACCCACGTGCTTGGCACCCGCCCGGCCAAGTAATGGAGTGCTTTCCAGTCAGGTGTGTGCCTGGGCTGAGCCGCCCCGCCCCCCATCGTACGTCACAGTTCTTACCCCCGGCACCTCCGGATGTGACCTCATTTGGAAACAGGGTCATTGCAGATGTAATTATTTCAGACACGGTCACACTGGAGCAGGTCGGGGCCCAGTTCTCATCAAAGGGGGAAACTCGGACTCAGCCATGCTCAGGGACGACCCCTCGGGAAGACTGGAGTGATGCTGCCCTGAGCCAAGGACCCACCAGAAAGTAAAGAGTCACCCTAGTGTCATCAGGGGAAGACTGGCCTTCCAGCCTCCAGAACAGTGAGGACAAACATCTGCTATTTAAGCCCCAGGTTTGTGGGATTTTGTTAGAGCAGCCCTAGGTGAATTAACCCCCATCCATCTCAAGACCAAATGCTGGTCAACTCACGCCTGGAGAAATGGCTGCCAGCCCAGAGATACACATTGACGTCACTTTCCCACCCGTCACTTTAACAGTGACCACACGAATGTCAGTGGGACTGTGGGACACTGTCAAGACTGCCTCCGGGCACATGGCCTAGAACCTTCTTTGAGAAATGATTTTGTCACTTAGTACGAAGTGCCTGAAAAATGTTTGTATCCATGGCTGCTAATTTTGCTTCTGAAATTTTCTTTCTTTTTGTTATTTTAAAATTTTTTCCAGGGAACCAGCAGTTAGCGTAATGGCTATGTCGCTGGACTCCCACGTAGTCGACCGCGGTTCGTGTCCCGGACCTGGTGGCTTAAAACTCACGCTGGGCGCATGTGCGTGCGTGCCCAAGATCCTGAGAGGAGAATGGAGAAGGGACTGCAGCGTGACCATACCCCCTGGGGGGTGATTTCTCGCTTTCTGTCTCTCTGTCTCTCTCTGTCTGTCTGGCGAGCGCACGCGCCCTATAGCGAAAATCTCTCAAAAAAAAAAAAAGTTTCCAGAGGGCGTATGTGCTCAATGAAGAGAGACAGAGGAGAAAGAGAGAGAGGGAGGCGAGAAAGCCCCCTCCGCGGGGCGTGGTACATCGCACTCTCTCCTTCCCCTCAGGATTTTGGGCACACAGGCACACGCGCCTGGCGTGTTTCACAAACTGGCAGGCCCAGGACTCAGACTGTACGTTGGCCATGTGAGACCCGGTAGCTTGAATCACTGAGCTATGCGTTAGCCCCATTTCTGGGATTTTTCAGAAGTTGCCACAAGACAGACAGGCACAAGAGGAAAAGCTGTCCATTGCTGTTTTTATCTAGTGAGAAACAGAAGCAGCTCGAGTGTCTGATTTAACACCGGTGTACGAGGGAGCAGCCGCTTGCTGGAGACCGAGTCCACTTAGCGGAGTATTTCAGGGCGCGTCCATCTCCGTTACCCTATACCGGCAGATCATCAGGAAGCTTGTGCTCCGTTAGGTTAAAGGCGTAGAGGGCGGCACGTGTGGAAGCATGAGCTTATTAGAGAAAGGCCTTCCTCACTGAGGAAGACTTACTGAAGAGAAGCAGACACGTGTTCCGAGGCAGCCAGGCAGTGCCTTCTGCCCCAACTGTTAGTAGCACAGTTGCAGGAACTCCTTAAAAAAAGAGATTCCCGGGAACCAGCAGTTAGCGTAATGGCTATGTCGCTGGATTCCCACGTAGTCAACTGCGGTTCGCGTCTCGGACCCGGTGGCTTACAACTCACGCCGGGCGCGTGTGTGTGCGTGCCCAAGATCCCAAGAGGAGAGTGGAGGAGAAGGGATTGCGGAGTGACCATCCCCCCTGGGGGGTGATTTCTCGCTTTCTATCTCTCTGTCTCTCTCTGTCTGTCTGGCGAGCGCACGCGCCCTATAGCGAAAAACCTCTCCAAAAAAAAAAAGAGATTCCCAGGGCCAGCAGGTGGCGTAGCAGTTAAAGCGCTAGACTCCCACATGGCTGACCACAGATTGAGTCCCAGATCCAGCGGTTTGAAAATCACGCCGGACATGCGTGGATGCACGCCCACAATCCCAGGAGGAGAAGGGATTTCTTCACTCCTGGGGGGTGATTTCTCACCTTCCCTCTCACTGTCTCTCTCGCCCTCTGTCTCTTTCTGGCCCGGCCAAAAACCTGCAAAAACCTTGAAAGGAAAAAAAAAAAAAAAAAAAAAAAAGAATGAGATATTCCCTTGGGCCAGCCAGTGGTGTAGTGGTTAAGAAGCTAGATGACCCTTGGCCAACTGAGAAGTTTGAGTCCCAGACCCGGCAGCTTGAAAAGCATGCCAGGTGCACACGTGTGCATGCCCTAAATCGCAAAGGAGAAGTGAAGAAGGGAGTTGCAGCGTGACCACAGCCGTGGGGGACGGGGAGTGTTTTCTCGTGTCCCCCCCTCCAGTGAGCATGCACGCCCTCTAGCAAATTTAAAAATAAAAAAGAGAGACCCCCAGAGCCTGCCGGGATGGGGGATAGCCTCTTAGTTCCCAGACCACACTGACGTGATTATCAGGGTGACTAGGACCCTCAGGTGGCTCCCGACTTTCCGGGCGCAGACTCGCCTGCCCCCCCTCTGAGTGCTGGGGTCCCTTTCCCCCCTCAGCTGCCCCCACCTCGACATGACCTGAGTCCTCTGAAGTCAGCGTCGTCCTCTGTGCGTCAGCGACCGTGGCCCCCACGGGTCAGCAGGGCATCACGGCCTCCTTCTCCACCCTTCTCCTCTCCTTCCGTGTTCTGTGAACGGTGGTTTACTCAGGCCGTGGAGCCAGGTAGGAGCCGGGTGTACTGTGGGCGCTCCCCAGAGCAGCACATTGTCTGGAACGAAAGGGTCCCGAGTTTACGCCTCTCGCCTCGAGGATGAATCGTTTCCACGTAGAGTTTAATGGAAACCAGGCCTCGCCTCATTTGACATCGTACTCAGGACTGTCCAGTAAAGGGACAAGCTCGAGAGCCTCCAGCAACCGGAAAGGGAGGTGGAGACCTGTGGTCAGTGCTTGGGCATCTAACACCTGACCAGGGTTCAAACCCCAGCTCTGCCACTTCCTGGCCCTGCGCCCTCAGGACGCCACCGAGAGCTCCAAGCCTCAGAGCTCAGCATCTGTAAAGGAGGGTAGCGCCAGCCTCCCTCTGGTGTGGGATTTGGTGAGCTCACAAAGGGCAGAGCTCAGTGCCATGTCCCTCCCGCTCCCTCCCTCGCTCCCTCCCTCGTTGCTGTGCTCCCTGCATTGGCCTGCCTCCTCCTCCTCCTCCGGGAAGCCTGTCTGTGCTCACCCCTCCCCTGCAGCCTGTTACCTCCTGTCTACCCCGTCTCTCTGCCCGGGCCTTGTCAGCTGGGAAGAGCAGCCTCTGAGGGGTCTCTGCTGACCCCAGGTGCTCCAGGCACAGAGCGCTGCTCCCAGGGAAAGGGACAGGCGCTGCGTGTCTCCTTGGAGTCAGGAGCTTCCTCTGAGCCTCGCCGCTGCCCGCCATGAACAGGGTCTCCTGAGGAAGTGGCGAACGCCCTGGTCCTGGAGGGCACGAGCAGAAACTGCTCAGCTCCACGAACCAAGCCTCCTCAGGCCTGGACTGCCCCTGAGGGTTCTTCCTACTGCGCCCTGCTCCCCTCCTCCCTGCTGGGCAGCACGCCTTGGGCATCTTCAGGGCCAGCGCCCTGCTCCCCTCCTCCCTGCTGGGCAGCACTCCGAGCGAGCATCTTCAGGGCCAGCGCCCTGCTCCCCTCCTCCCTGCTGGGTAGCACGTGGAGCATCTTCAGGGCTGTGCAGGCAGCACAGTGGCATTTCCTCCGGTTTGGGGAGGGACAGCCCAGCCCTGCATTATTCATGCTGCTCTTCACGTCTCCAGGTCTGACACCCCATTACGGAAATGGGTGGTTAATGCAGCGATTTGTGCAGGTACTTAGGGCCGCAGTGGCTCTGGCCTGGCCAGCTGCCTGGAGGGCGTCCAGGCCCAGTCCCTGGAGGGCTTCCTGGAGACTCCTGGCAGGTTGGAGTGGGGGAAGGAAGGGCCCTCTGGTTTGGACACATGGATGGGAAGTGGCCTTGTGCAGGGGCAAGGGTGCCCTGAAGGGGTGCACACAGAGCCCCCAGCCCCGTCATCCGGGCCTGGGCAGAGCTCAGGGCCATGCGCAGAGAGAAGGCCAGAGGCATACTCCAGAGCTCGGGGGTGCCGGTTCTCAGCACTCCGCGGTGTGCCGAGCCGGGAGACGGCTCATCTCTGTGCAGCTGGGAAGGTGGGGAAACTGAGTCCAGGGACCGTTCACCCAGGTCCCACGAGCAAGCAGTCCTTTGCCCTCAGCTCTGGGGTCAAGGCCGGCAAGGGCCACAGCAATATTTGGGCATCCTTCTGCCCATGCCGGGGGCGCGGACAGCACCCTCATCCATTCAGCGGTCCCCAGCGCCGCCATCTACTGGCTTGAGACTTTGGGTCAGTGGCTTCGCTTCTCACGCCCCATCTCCCCCTCTGTGAAATGGAGACGACAGCTCCTCCGCCAGGTTCTTGGCGAGAATAAAATGAGTCGATGCACAAAGAGGGCTCCCAGCGTCCCCTGGGATGCGGTCTGTGCTCAGGGAACGTCAGTGCTGTCAGCGGGCCTTTGGGTGGAGCCAGTCCTCTGCAGCCCCTGGGCTCCTGGCTTCCCCCGTGACCCAGAGCCTGCCAGACCCAAGCAGATCCTACGAGAATTCATACAGAATTTGTACAGCGCTGTGCACAGGCCCCGGGCTCAGGGCTGGGCTTGGTCTAGAGCCCTCAGCAGCCCCCCACCACCGGGCACCCTCCGGGGTTCCTTCCAATGGGGAAGGTTGAAACTGCCCAGTTAGGGGAGTCACGTCACAGGTGCCGGGAGAATGGTAGCCAAAAAGAAGCCCAGGCAGACGACACACACAAGGAGGGGAAGGGACAGACACACACAAGGAGGGGAAGGGACAGACACACACAAGGAGGGGAAGGGACAGACACACACAAGGAGGGGAAGGGACAGACACACACAAGGAGGGGAAGGGACAGACACACACAAGGAGGGGAAGGGACAGACACACACAAGGAGGGGAAGGGACAGACACACACAAGGAGGGGAAGGGACAGACACACACAAGGAGGAGAAGGGACAGACACACACAAGGAGGGGAAGGGACAGACCGGGAGAGGGAAAGGACCACAGGGGTGCTCTGCAGCAGCTTGGGGTCCATCCCCCACCCCACCCCCACCTTGCTCCCTCTGCCCCCACCTGCTGGGCCAGAAGTCACCTGCTGCCCCAGGAAGGCTCTACCTGCCCAAGTGAGCTGCCTGGCAGCGGGAAAGCCCATGCAGCCATGCTGGAGTCTGGGAGAACGGTCTGCCACTCACCCAAGGCAGTCTGAGGCCCAAAGAGAATGACTGCCCCTGGCCAGCAGTGAGCTGAGGCCAATGGGGCAAGGCCCATTTGTGGCACAATAATGCCACCTAGTGGCCACCTCTCAAATTACATCTGCTGCCTGTGAGAGGAAAGCTCTAGCGCACCCTGGCGGGCGAGTGGAGGGGGGCCGAGGTGAGTACATCCTGAGGCTTCGGAGATGCGAAGGGTCCTCGCTGCTCCACCGAGCTCAGAGTGGGAGCTCTGGGCTGGAGGCGGGCCTGCCCATGGAGTACATAAAAACACAGCACACCAGCTAATGTGAAGCTCAGCTGGAAAAGGAATCACTGTTTTAGTGTAGGAGTGTCCTAAATATTGGGGCCAGCAGGTGGTGTAGTGGTTAAGGTGCTGGACTACCACATGGCTGACTGCGGTTCAAGGCCCAAACCCAGAGGCTTGAAACTCACGCTGGACGCTCATGCATGCGTGCCCAAAATCTGGAGAGGAGAATGGAGGAGAAGGGATTGTGGTGTGGTCATCCCCCAGCCCCCCAGGGGACAGTTTCTCACTTTCTGCCTCTCTGTGCCCTCTAACATGCATGTGCACTATAGCAAAAATCTCTCCTACCAAAAAAAAAAAAAAAAAAGTGCATGCTTAATGCTAAAAGTCATGTGTGGAGTATCTGAAATTCACCCTTATCTGGAATTCCTCTTCACCTGGCAACCCTAGCCCCAACTGATTCTTAGGACAACCGAATTTTCTACTTGGGATAAATGTAGTTGGCATTTTGAGATAAAGAGGGGTGCTTCTGCCGCCTCCCGCTTTTCAGAGGAGCCTGAAACAACAGCGGTGTTCCCTTCACTGCGAGCTTCCCGGGGAAAGGCCCTCGGAGCCCTGAGTGGGCGCTGCATTTAGTCCTCAGCACCCCCCTGCGCGGGTAAGCATGTGTGCCATGGCAGAAACAGAGGCTCAGTAAAGCGGTGCCCTGTTCGTAGCCGGGCTTGAATGTTTGCCGCATGTCAATGCCCTACTCCCCAGCATGGTGGTATTTGAGGTGGGGACGGTGGGAGCCACACAGATGGAGCCCCGATGGAGTTAGTGCCCCGGAAGAAGAGCCCCCGGGAGCTGGTGCTCCTGCCCAGCGAGCACCCAGCGAGAGACGGCTGCCTGCGAGCCGGGAGGGAGCCTTCACCGGAGCCGGCCCTGCCGGCACGCCTGGGACCTCCAGCCTCCTGACCTGTGGAAATGAGTGTCTGCAGCTTACCCACCCAGCTGCAGTCCCAGTGGGTGGAAACCTGCCTCCAGGCCCTGGCTCTGAACTCCTGCCCTTTCTGCAGCAGAGACCTCTCAGGCCCAGAGAAGTGAGAGGCCAGGGCATGGCCACACAGCAGGCAGCATCAGAGCCAAGCTGGGGACCGAGCAGCAGACGTGTTCGTCCCGAGGCAGGTGGAGAACAGCCTGTCTCCCGGATGAGAGCGAGCCAGAGGAGGACTTGCCCAGGGCCCACAGCTCAGGACAGGGCTAGGACAGGGCCTCTGTGCTTTCCGCCACACTGTCCGCAGGTGGACAGGCTGGGGAGCTCCTTGGAAAGAGTGGATAGCCGCGGAGGGAGGTGACCCCACGCTCACCAGGAACAGAGAGCTGTTATGAGGGGCAGGAAGGAAGGGCCTCGGCTACATGGCTGTGAGGCCGTGGAGAGAAGCCGCCTGGGACACGGCCCCTCCTCCCTCCTCCCAGCCATTCCACGGGGGCGGTGAGCCCCACTGCCCCAGGTGAAGGGCACAGAACGCTCACAGGGCAGGGCAGCGAGCGAGGAGGCCCGGGTGGGGGAGAAGTCGGGGGGCAGCTGTCACCTCTGAGACCCCACTTGTTTATGGGCAGAAGCAGGGAGGAGCCAGGAGGAAGCTGCTGGAGGGGTCCAGGCCTGGGAGGTGGGGCCCGGCCAGGGTGGGAGAGAGGAGCCAGGTTCAGGATTCATTTGGAAGCCGGTACTGTCAGGGCTCTCTGACAGAGCAGCAGCCGAGTCCTGGAGGGTGACAGAGGGTGTGGGAGAGGAGGCGAGAAGGCCCGCGCGGTCTGAGAAGCTCTTTAGACCCTGTGAAGAGGCACGGGGAGCTGGCTGGAGGGCAGAGCCTGCCTGGGAAGGCATTCGCCTGGGGCTGGCCAACATCCCCTGGGAAAGCCTCATGGCGTCCCCAGGGAGGACCCAGCAACTGCAGAGGCCCTGGCCCACGTGCTCCAGCCCCACCCCACCATGGCCTGGAGACGGCCATCACAGCCGCCAGGCAGTGGAGCCACTCCTGGAAGCATTCTTATCTAGCAGTGGCTCCAGGAGGTGGGGAAGGAGAGCAGCCTAGCCTCTAAGTGGCCGTCCCTCTCTTTATTTTTCACTTTTTAAAAGGTTTTTGCCAGAGGGAATGTGTGCTTGCTGAAGAGAGAGACAGCAAGAGAGAAAGTGAAAAATTAGCCCCCAGCAGGATGGCCACACCACAATCCCTTGTCCTCCATTTTCCTCCTGGAATTTTGGGCATGCACACGCACACATACACACACACACCTGGCTTGATTTTCAAGCCACCAGGTTTGGGACTCGAACCACAGATGGCCATGTGGGAGTCCAGTACTGTAGCCACTATGCCACCTGCTGGCCTTGGTGCCCATCTCTTTCTTTACAGATGGAGAAACTGAGGCCCCAGGAGGTGAAGGGAGGTGCCGAAGTACGCGGCGTTCTTTCTGTGTCTCTAGGACCATGTCCTGGTTCCCTTAGCCCCTGCGACAAATCCAGACTGAGCGACTCGGGAAAACACCGTGGGTTCTCTGACAGTCCCGGAGGGCAGAGCCAGCAGGGCCTCTGGGCTACAGTTCAGATGCCAGCAGGGCTGCAGTCCTCTGGAGGCTCCAGGGAGAGTCACTCCTTGTTGTCCTTGGCTTCTGAAGGTCACCCACATGCCTTGGCTTGTGGCCCCTTCCTCCAACGTCAAAGCCTGCAAAGGCAGGCCACCTGCTAATGCAAGGGACTCTGTTGTGGTTGTGGGTTTTGTTGTTGCTATTGTTACTTGTTTGATTTTTGCCATAGGCTGTATGTGCTCATCAGAGAGCGAGCAGCAGGAAGAGTGAGAAAATCTCTCCAGGCCCCCATGGGGGATGGCCGTGCCAGGCTCATCTCGTTCGTTTTCCTGTCAGGACTTTGGGCACACACGCATACATACCAGGTGTGATTCTCAGGCCGCTGGGTCTGGAACTCCGATCACAGCCGGCAGTGCGGGAGTCCAGAGCCTTAGCCATGGCGCCACCTCTGGCCCCGGTGGTCGTCCTGTTTTAGGCAGGATCTCACCGCGTAATCCTCCTTCCTCAGCCTCCGCGCACCGCTGCATCTGGCCTTCGGGCTGGATGGGAACTGGGTGGGTCCCACATCATCCCAGCCTGCAGAGCTTGTCTTAAGGCGCCCTCCACCGTGGCTGGGCCTGCTCTCCCTAAGGACAGCTGATGAGCAACCTGAATTCCATCTGCGACCTGAACGCGCTTCTGCCCGTAATCTAAGAAAGCCCGGTTCCCGGTCAGGACTCGTCCTTCCTGGCCCCTCAGCCTGCTGATGGCAACACGCACCAGGCGCAGTCCCGCCGGGGGTGGGGAGGTCTCTGCACCAGCTGCCCTCCGCCTGGATTGCCCTGCTCCGTGCGCCCCAGGCTTCTCTCTGCACAAGTCCTGGCTCGCTTCTTCCTGTGCACGAAATGAACCTTCCTTCTGGACCAACGGCCTCGGTTGCATCAGTGGCTCGTGTTGCCGAGAGCCGGACCCACCGAGTCCGGTAACGGCTCCCCTTGACTTGGCCTCCTGGCCCTCCTAGAATGCGGGCAGAGGGAGCTGCGGTCACACGTCTATCCCACTCAGACCTGCCTTAAATGGCCCCACGGTGTGATTAAATCCACCGAGGAGCCGGTGCGCTTCCACCACGGCCTTTCCCGGGTGACCACGGCTGCTTTTCTCTGTCCTCGGCGGATGCTGAGGCCCCCTCTGTCCCCCATCCACCTAGAACATCCCTGGGCTGTGAGACTCAGCTCACCTGGAGCCTTTGGTGTCATCTCTTGCTCCTATTTAAAGCTGGGGTGAGAGACGGATGACTGCCAGTCTCTAGTGAGACCCCGCTGCGCAGGGCTCTGGGGTGGCCTGTCTACCCTCCTGTGCACGGGCATCTTCAAAGGGATGCGTCACAGCTGCGATCATGCAGAGGGTGCTTTGTCATCTCTGTTCTGTAGATAAAGGAAACGAGGCTCAGAGACACTGAGTAACTTGCCCAAGGTCACACAGCCAGAATCCAAACCCAGGTCTATCCACATCACATCATCTTTCTTTCAAGGATCTCCCTTCCTTTCCCCTCGATTACCTCCCCTCCTGGCTTCTCCCTTCCCTCCTTCCTCCCTACTCCTTCCCTCTCCTGTCTTCCCTCCTGTTCTCCCTCCCCTAGTCCCCTTCTCAGTCCTCCCCTCTTCTCTTTCTCCTTCCCATTCACTCCCTTCCCTGCCCACCCCATTTTCTGAGGAGAAAGTGCCTTCTTCTTACGGAAAATGGTCAGCAGAGGGCGGCAAACCCTGCTTCATGCATCAGGAGCCGGCGTTAGATAATCGGCTGCAGATTTGGAAGAACCACCTGTGGGTCCTTCGGGCAGAGGTTGGGACAGGGGCCCAGCAGTTTAGGCCAGAGCTCCTAAGCTGCCTAGGACTGATGGGCAGGGTCTCCCCTGGAGCACGTGGTCCACTTGCCTGGGCCCTGGGCAGGAGGGGCCCGCAGCGCTGCAGCCTGACTGAGGTTTCTGGGTTGGGGAAGGTTCCCTGCAGTAACTCATCTTTACAAACAGATACGCAAATAATAGCAAATGTCTTGCCTGTTCCTAGGGTCCTGCCAGGCCCAGGGCGGCCAGCTCCTCCTCCTAGGCACCATGGTCACCGCGTTTTCAGCAGCCTGCCCACGCCCGGGCCCCTGTGCAGGGGTCGCCTTACTTCTGAGCAGCAGCCTGGGCACCCTGAAGGAAGGGAGGGGAGAGTTAAACCAGCAGGCACAGCCTAGGCCAGGATCTCTGCTGGGCAGGAACCCAGAGCACTGTGGGCAGGCCCAGCTCTGGGGCAGGGGAGCTGACTGGTAGATGAGTCCTTGTTAGAAAACTCACTCCTGGAGTGGCAGGTAGGTATGAGAGGCTGACCACAGCAACAAAACAAAACCGAGCCATGGAGCCTGCTGCGGGCTCACCACACCCTCCATCCTACCCAGAGGCAGGGATCTCCATTATTGCTCCGGTTCTCCCATACCTGTCGCCAGCTTCCAAATGACAAACCCAGGCTCCACAAAGCCAGGCTCCTGAGTGCTAAGCCCCCAACAGAGACTCTTCTGGGCTAAATCTTTGGGCTTCTGTGCCCATCCCTGCCAAGTGTAGCTTTAGCAAGGAACGAGCTACATCGGTTTAGGCAGAATTCCTACACTGGGTATCTGATCGCCCTCGGAGCCGGTCAAGTTTCTCACCGCCCACTCTGGACGTCTCCCTGCCTGGACTGCCTTCAGCAAGAAGCCCACGCCTTTGCTGTCCCACCCGCGTGAGTCCCGCCCGCCAGCCTCTTGGCTACAAGCCCACAATCCTTGTATCTGGAGTCGAGCCCCAAGCCCTGTCTCTCTCCCCTGTCCTGACAGCCTCCACCCTATGGCCACAGTTCTGAATAAAGTCTTACGGTGTTGACAAGCGCCAGGAGAGTTTCCCGCCCCCCTGCTCTCCCTCTCACCTCGGAGGATATTTTCACTGGAAGGTTCAGTAACAGGGCAGCTGATATGACCAGCAGGTTTAAGCCAAGGTGCGGACACGTTTCCACTCTTAGGTAACTTTTCTTCCTCTTGACGTCAGCCTTTTATTTCCTTCTATTTGTGATTGCAAGAATGGTTTTTAATGTGGCTGTATTCCAGGATGCTGGATTGTTTTTTGTTTTGTTTTTGCCATAGGGCCTGTGTGCTTGCAGGAGAGACAAAGAAAGTGAGAAATCACCCCCCAGGAGGGATGGTCATGTTGCAAACCCTTGTCCTCCATTCTCCTCCTGGGATTTTGGGCACATACACACTTGTGCCTGGTGTGATTAGCTTCAGGTCAGGGACTCGAACCACAGTCAACCCTATGGGAGTCCAGCACCTTAACCACCACAGCACTTGTTGGTCCCTGGATGACTTTTTAAAAGTTTATTCATCTGTTTTTCCATGAGAGACCAAGAGAAAGAGAAGTGCACCCAGCAGGGTCCCCCCACCCCCCCCCAGCTTCAGCCAGCCCAGATTACGGGCAAGTGCGTGTGCCGGCCGGGTATGGTAGGGAGGGGCCCAGGAGTCAAACCTGTTGTGTTACCACCGTGCTACCGTCTAGTCCCTGGGATATTTATTTATTTGTTTGGTTTTGGTTTTTGCTATAGGACACATGTGCTCGCTGGAGAGAGAGAGAGAGAAAGTGAGAAATCACCCCTTCCCCCCCAGGGGATGGTCATGCCACAATCCCTTCTCTTCCATTTTCCTCTAGGGATTTTGGGCACACACATGCACCCAGTGTGATTTTCAAGCTGCTGGGCCCAGGACTTGAATGGCAGTTTTCCCATGTGGGAGTCTATCACCTTCACCACTACGCCACCTGCTGGACCCCTGGGATACTTTTAAGTACTAAAATATCAATATTTTTGTTGATATTATACCATTATTCTAGTATTTTTAAAGTTCTGAGACCTGATTCCATTTAAATAAAAAACAATAATGGGCAAGATAAAAAACAAGAATGGGCAAGATTAACCCAAACTGATAGAACCATTGTAAATTAGGATTGAGATCACTTTTGGGGCAGTAAGGGCCTAAAGTAGCTCCCAGAGTTCAGATTTTTCTTTTCCTTCTTTCTTTTATTTTAAAAATGAATTTTAAAATTTTTTTATTGATTTATTATCATTTCCTAATTTGATCACAGAGTAAGAGAGAAAGTGAGAAAGCAAGCTGCTAGGTCCAGGACTTGAACCCAGGTCAGACATGTGGGAGAACAGTGCCTTAATCACCAAACCACCTGCTGGCTCCTCTTTTCTTTTCTTTTCTCTTCTTTTCTTTTCTCTTCTCTTCTCTTCTCTTTTCTTTTCTTTTCTCTTTTCTTTTTGTTTTTCCTTCCTTCCCTACATTGCCCAGACTGACCTAAAAGTTGAAATCTTCCTGATTTAGCCTCCCAAGTAGCTGAGCATGTACCACAGCACAGTTTTTGTTTGTCTGTTTTCTGCCATAGGGCTTGTGCACTTACTAGAGAGAGACAGAGAAAACAGATGGAGGGAAAGTGAGAAATCATCTCCCGAAGAGATGACCACGCTGTATCCCTTCTCTTCCATTCTCCTTTTTAGATTTTGAGCACACATGCACATGCACCTGGTGTGATTTTCAAGCTGCTAAGTCCAGTACTTGAACAAGAGTTGGTCATGTGGGAGTCCAGCACCTTAGTCACCATGCTACCTACTGGCCCCAGGACACTGGCTTCTTAGTGAGGGTACAGGTTACTCAGGAGTCTCCAGTTTGTGAGCTTCAGTGAACTGAACACAGCTCAAGAAGTTATGTCTAGTTTTGTAATCACTCCTTCTAACATCGTTTTCTGCCCCTTACTGCCGTATAGACTTGTTACTCACGTAGAAGAATTTTGTCTAATGCCCAAACATAGCTAAAACTTTCCACCCCCTGAATTTTCCCCTGATATCCTCCCAGCCCCCTGTGCCACAGTATACACAGGCTGCACAGGGTTCCACAACTGGGTGGAAATCAACTAACTCCAGATTCATGGGTTTCCTCTTGGGGTCCTTCCCTGATTGATGCACATCCTCTAGAAGTCTCCTCAGAAGAGGAGCAAGAAAAATAACTTGTAAATTTCATACATTCCAACAATGTCTTGATTCATCCCTCAAACTTGATTGATAGTTTAACTGGGTATTAAATTCTGTGCCAAAAATTACTTTCTCTTGGCCCACAGAAGGCCTTGTTCACTGACTCCCAGCATTGATTCTAGGACTCTGAATGTTACAGGTAGTTAGCAAGAGAGCCCTGAGATAATGAGAGAAGGCTATCTGCCTATTCAGTTGCAGCTTGTCAGGGGTGACAATCAGACTCCCTCTGGACTCCCTCTTCCCTCACCATACTGGGAAAGGGGAGATTATATCACTTTTTCATTATCTAAGTTTTTCTTCAAAAGACCTAGAAAAGGTTACTATCGTCTCTTCTGCCATTTCACATATGCACACAGGAATTATCAGGGATGCTTGGTTAATATCCCGCTTCCCAGTGGGGGCAATAAAGTGATATGGGCAAAAGCATTCCTGTGCACACACTCATACCTTCAAAGTCTACACTGGGCACGTGCATGACCTCCCCAATGAAGTAAAAAAATTACCTTACTTGATGAGAAGCACACAGGCACACACACACACACACACACACACATACACACACAGCTCCCCAAACAAAAGAGCCAGTTACAGTGACAGACCACCCCTGCTAAATATTCATAACATGACCCCACAATTAAAGTAACACCTAACCCTAACAGTTGTCTTCTGACAATTGTTTGTCCTCTAACATGCCTTTCTGGCGTGATGTGTATTTTTCTGTTAAAAAAAAAAAACCTTCACTTTTTTTTTTTTTTGGAGAGGTTTTGCTATAGGGTGCGTGCGCTCACCAGACAGACAGAGAGACAGAAAGTGAGAAATCACCCCCCCAGGGGGGATGGCCACGCCGCAATACCTTCTCCTCCATTCTTCTCTCAGGATCTTGGGCACGCACGCACACGTGCCCGGCATGAGTTTTAAGCCACTGGGTCTGGAACGCGAACCGCAGTCGACTACATGGGAGTTCAGCGACATAGCCATTAGCTAACTGCTGGTCCCAAAAAACCTTCACTTTTTGATGAAACATTTCTCTTTTTAAAAGCCAGCAGGTGGCATAGTGGTTAAGGTGCTGTACTTCCAGAGTCTGAGCCCCAGACCTGGTGGCTTGAAACTCATGCCAGGTGCATATGTGTGCATGCCCCAAATCCCAAGAGGAGACTGGAGAAAAAAGGGATTGTAGCGTGGCCATCCCCCTGTTTGGTGTGATTTCTCACTTTCTGTCTCTCCAGCAAGTATATACACCTTACAGCAAAAATCTCTCTAAAACAAACAAAAAAAACCTCTTTTCCTACTTTACCCATGTTTGTACCTTCATTCTGCATCTCAGGCAGGTCTTTTTTTTTTTTTGGAGAGGTTTTCGCTATAGGGCATGTGCGCTCGCCAGACAGGCAGAGACATAGAGACAGAAAGCGAGAAATCACCCCCCAGGGGGGATGGTCACGCCGCAATCCCTTCTCCTCCATTCTCCTCTCGGGATCTTGGGCACGCACGCACACGCCCCCGGCGTGAGTTTTAAGCCACCAGGTCTGGGACGCGAACCGCGGTCGACTACGTGGGAGTTCAGCAATATAGCCATTACGCTAACTGCTGGTTTCCTCAGGCAGGTCTTTAACATTACAGATCTGGACCTAAAGAACCAGATATTTCTCACACACTCCCCAGTTCCCCTGTCTGATAAGCATGAAGCCCCTTGAGTCTCTCCTCTGAGTGTGATGTGACACTTTCTTTCTTTGTCCTTAAAGCACTCAGCTCATTCTTTTGTTTCTACTGTTCAAAAATTCAAGTTAATGGTTCTGGGACCTCAGTAGGCTCTTCAATTCTGAAACCTTATGTCCTTTAGTTCTGGGAGGTTTCTTTGATATATTCTTGTAAAAATCTTCACTGTGTTTTTTCTTTGTGTCTTTCAAGAACTCCTGTTAGTTGTATATTTGTTCTCTACCGAGTACGTATTTTTTTTTTGGAGAGGTTTTCGCTATAGGGCGCGTGTGCTTGCCAGACAGACAGAGAGAGACAGAGAGACAGAAAGCGAGAAATCATCCCCCAGGGGGGATGGCCATGCCGCAATCCCTTCTCCTCCATTCTCCTCTTGGGCATGCACGCACATGCGCCGGGTGTGAGTTTTAAGCCACTGGGTCTGGGACGCGAACCACAGTTGACTACGTGGGAGTCCGGCGACATAGCCATTAAGCTAACTGCTGGTCCCTTGAGTACGTATTTTTAAAGTCCTTTCTTGTTTTCTGCTATTTACTTTTTTGTCCTAGGTTTTAAGAGATGTATCACATTTTCTTTCATTAATTAAATTGTTGCTTATCATGTTAAGCACCATTTTAAATATTGAAATATATGGGACCAGCAGTTGGCATAATGGCTATGTCACTGGACTCCCATGTAGTTGACTGCAGTTCGAGTCCTGGACCCGGTGGCTTAAACTCATGCCAGGTGCATGTATGTGTGTGCCCAAGATCCCGAGAAGAGAATGAAGGAGAAGGGATTGCTGCATGACCATCCCCCCGGAGGGTGATTTCTCGTTTTCTGTCTCTCTATCTCTCTCTGTTTTTCTGACAAGCACACGCACCCTATAGCAAAAACCTCTCCAAAAAAAAAAATATGTGTGTGTGTGTGTGTGTGTGTGGGTGGGTGTGTGTGTGTTGTTTTTATTTTATGAAAGCAACATCTCTCTGAAGTTTTCTTTTGCTCTCTATATTTACTTGCTCTGGTGTCTATCCCTCATGGTATAGATATTTCTCAAATATCCAATAATCCTTAGATATCTATATTAGTCAAGGTTCTCCAGACAAAAAGAACCACATTATACATCTACATCTACATCTATATCTATATCTACATCTCTATCTATCTATCTATCTATCTATCTATGTAACACACACACACAAACTCACAGGATTAATTATAAGGAATAAGCTCCTGATTGTGGAGGCTGAGAAGTCCTACAATCTGCCTTCTGCAAGCTGAAGATGCAGCAAAACTGGTGATGTAGTTTGAAAATCTAAGAACCTGAGAGTCAATGGTATAGAATCTAATTCAAGTCTCACAGCCTGAGAACCAAGAATGCTGAGAGCAGGAGAAGGTGGATGGTCCGGTTTAAGCAGCCAGGCAGAGGGTGAGGGGATTCAAACTTCCTTTACTTTCTGTTCTGGCTGTCAGTATACTGGGTATTGCCACCTGCAAGGAAGAGAGCAATCTTCTTTCCTCGGCCTCCTGATTCAAATGCTAATCTCTTCTAATAGACATACCCCCAAGTAGTGCTCTACCAGGAACCTGGGCATCCTGTGCCTGGTCAGGCTGACACAGAAAACGAACCATCACGCAATTCATCCCTGTTTGGGGAGGAATCCAAAGGCCAAGAGGAAGTCGAGGGAAAGGAGATATATAAGCAGAGATACAAGTTCTGTGGGAGAATGGTCGAGCAGCTCTCTGGGTGGTGCCTGAGGTAGGCACTGCTCTCCCCGTTTTACAGGGGGGAAAGCTGAGGCTAAATCGAGGCATTCAGTCGATAAAGGGCAGATCTGCCATCTCTGCTTTGGGGCAGCTCCTCTCCTCTCCTGGCACAGGGCTCCGCAGCACATTCGATGTGCGATGGTCACTTCGCAGCATTCTGAGAACTCTGAGCTGGCTGAGCAGAGGACATTTCAGATTTTGTACAGGGCCCGGGTCTGGCTCAGCGCTGTAGCTAACTCTCGCAGCCTGTCAACCTACCCAGTGGAATCTGTTGGTTCTCAAGGACAGATCTGGTCTCTGTTCTCAGAAATATCTGAATGCCTGCAGAAGAGGCATTGCCATGTTTTCTCATTTTTTTTTAGCATCTGCAGACATTTGAGGGCATTTCTCTCTCTTTTTAAAAAAATTAAATTGTTTTCTTTTTAAAATTTTAATTAAAAAATAAGAATGTATTTATTTAGTTCCATTTGTTATTATTATTATTTAAATTTGACCAGAGGGAGAGATAAAGGGAAAGCAAGAAAGCAAACTACCAGGTCCAGGACCTGAACAGCAGTCAGCCATGTGGTAGTGCACCACACCACCTCCTGACCCTAAATTTTAATTTTTTATAAAAGAATTATTTATTTATTTAATTCCATTTATTATTATTTTTTAAATTTGACCAGAGAGAGAGAAAGGGAAAGTGAGAAAGCAAACCACCAGGTCCAGGACTTGAACCATGGTTGGCCAAGTGGGAATCCAGTGCCTTTAACCACCACGTCACTTGCCAGTCCCTAGATTTTAATTTTTATAAAGTGAGAATTACAGAACTCTTTTTTCAACAGTGAAGTCTACTTTTTTTCTGTCTGTTACATGTTGCCTTTGCCCCTCACACCCTCTCTGCTACCCACTTTCTCCCCACTCCCCTCCCTCACTGTCTCCGGTATCTGCACTTACCCTCTACTCTCATTTGTTCAGGTCTTCCCATTGCTGTCCTAGAGTGTTGACCTTGGGTACATCCCGGCTGGGGGTACACAGTGTGTGGCTTTCAAAGTCTGGCTCAGCTGCTTAACATTAGGTCTTCTCCATTCATCCACTTGGCGTCAGACGACAGGGTCTCACTGCTTCTTACGGCCGGGTACTATTCTACAGGATATGTGTGCACAGTTTTTCAACCCAGTTATCAGTTTTTAGACACTTAGGCGATTCTGTGGCACTGTCATACTTTTATTCGCTCTAATTAGATAACGGACAATAAATGGCACCCCAACAGCAAAACAACCAGGACAGAGCACTCAGGTAGAGACTTGTCTTCACGCCATGGTGATTCCAGCGGGCACCTTTCGTTGCCGTATTCTTGGTTTCCAGTTCTCTCCATCTATTCCAACTCTCCCTCTCATGGACATCCTAAGACTTTCTTTAGCAAGCAGCTGGGCGCCAGCAGGAGCAGGCAGTTGGCCCCATGGCAACCTCTCCCATGGCCAGACATAGGCAAAGACTGGCAGAGGAGAAGCTTCTTCATCAGCTCGGAACTTTCTTTGTGTTACAGCCGCGTGCTAAGTGTAGAGAACCATTAACACAATTAAATCGCATGTGTCCAGTCTTGGTTTCTAATACTTACCCTTCAAGAAAAGAAACCAAGGGGACTAGCAGTTAGCGTAGTGGCTGTGTCACTGGACTCCCATGTAGTCGATCGCGGTTCGAGTCTCAGACCCGGTGGCTTAAACTCATGCTGGGTGCATGTGTGTGTGTGCCCAAGATCCTGAGAAGAAAATGGAGGAGAAGGGATTGCGGCGTGGCCATCCCCCCTGGAGGGTGATTTCTCGCTTTCTGTCTCTCTGTCTCTCTCTGTCTTTGTGGCGAGCGCACGCACCCTTTAGCAAAAACCTATCCAAAAAAAAAGAAAAAAACAAACAAACAAACAAAAAAAAAAACAAGATTCCTCGGAGAAGTGGCGGTCCTAGGACTGGGTCAGAAAAACCACTAGGTGAGACTGGGCACCTTTTAGCACCAGAAAGCAAAGATGAGCTAAAAAAGCCAAAGCAGGAACTCCAAACCACATTGATGGGGGCCTGTCAAGGGGCAGGAGCGGATGAAAGGGCTCCCAGGGGCCAAAGCTGGAGCAACGAAGTAAATAAAGTTCTATTAGATTATAAACTCAAAGCATAAACTAAACAACCATGAGCCCTTGTTGATAAAAATAAATGATGAAGAAATAAACAAACGGAAGAGAAGAGACAAGCCTCCTGTGCAAAATTCTATTTTATTTTTAAAGAATTATTTTATTTAACTTTATTTATTTTGTTTTCATTCGATCAGATAGGGACAGAATGAGAGAAAGAAAGACGGAAAGTGAGAAAGCAAGCCACCAGGTCTGGGACTCAAGCCACGGTCGGCCATGCAGGAGTCCAGCACCCTTAACCACCACACCACCTGCCGGCCCCTTGTGCAGAATTCTAAATACTGTATTTTGATATTCTGACCTCAAAGGTGTGAAGCATCAACCCCAGCATTCAACTGCCAGCTGCACTGACTTCCTTCCAAAGAGGACAGTGTAGAAATGGGGAGAGGCCTGACGACAACCCTCCACCAGGTGGCCAAGGTCAACCCAACAATGGTAAGTCCTGATGATAGTGTGCACCCTGGATTCGACGTGAGGAGTTCAGCTCTGTGGCCTTCCCCAAACGCCCATCATCATCCCAGCCTAATAAGAAGAAACTCATCAGACATCCCTGATGGAGGTGAGGTAGGAGACAAGGCCCTAAAAGTGTAGTTAGGGCATAAGCCCAAAATAGAAGCACAAAATGATTAAGTTTTAAGATGGAGACACAACAGCTTAGCTGTTTGCTCAAGAAAAATGGCTTGCAGCAGTAACTCAATGATTCACCTAGGGAGCCTGACCTAAAACAAAGATTTTTTTTTCTAGGCCCCATCACATTCTGGGAAAATAAGATAGTATTGGATTGTCAGAAAAATCAAGACACATTTTTGCATAGAAAAATACATCATGACTGTTCCAATGACCTAATAGTTTTTGTGGCCTGAAGCTTCTAGACAGAATCTCCTGACCTTCATACCTACTCCAAAATCAGGAAAAGAAGGGCTGGACCCATCCAGCAGGTGACCCTTACCATGTGGGCATGGGAGAAACATGCAAGTCCCACCTAGAACAAGCACAGACAAAGCCCTCCCTGACCAAGATAAAAGAAGAAACCTGTCCCAGCTCCTCTTCGGCTAGCCATCATCTGTGACCTGCTCCCTGCCTGGGAGCTCTGTTCTTCTTTTCCTCTCTTAATAAACTCTCCCTGCTATTTCCCCTCTGCGTCTGCATCTCTAATCCCTCAGGAGAGAGGATAAGAACCGGAGGAGTCTGGGCCTGATCACCCCTGCACCCCCTCATCTCCGTGGCAGAGGGACATCTTACAAAACCCTGGGCCATGCTTCTCAAAACTGTCAAGGTCAGGAAAACCCAGAGAAGTCTGAGAAGCTATCACAGCTTGGAGGAGCCAGAGGACAAACGAGGACTAAATGTCATATGGTCTCCTGGTGGAGTCCTAGGACAGAAAAAGGACATTAGGTGGAAACCAAGGACCTCTGACCAAAGAGTGAACTTTGGTTAACAAAAATGCATCAGTGTTAGTTCATTAATTATAACAAATATACCATACTAACGTAAAATGCTCATAATAGGTGAAATTGGTTGGGGGGGGTATGTGAGAACTGTATTATCTTCTTAATTTTTCTGTAAATGTAAAACAATTTGAAAAATATATCTATTATTTAAAAAGTAATTTTAAATCCTAAATGCCTTTTACTTAATTAGAAAACAAGAGTAAACCACATGTTTAACTATTGTCCTTTAAGTGGTCTCCCTACTCCACATCATCAGTAAAGCCTCCTGCCACTCAGCAAATGACCAACCTCCTCTTCCTCAGGTTGATTCCTCAGCAGAAACCCTTGCCTCACACCATATAGCCCACATGGCACCTGCTTCTCTGTCTCATAATCTTTCACTTGTTTTCAGGAGATACTTTTGAAGTTAGCTGCCTCATTATTTTCTTCTACATTCTTTTCACATCCTCTTTTCCTTAAATTTCCCAGTGCACCAAAGCAAATGCAGAATAGAAAATGCATACCCTGGCTCTCTGAACAGCATCCACCATTTCTCCTCTGCCTCATCTGAGGCACTTGCAGGACAGGTGGCAGAGCCAGGAATCAATTTAAAAAATAAACAAGTTTACCCCTAGTTGGGATAGTCAGATGGAGATTGTTTAAAAATAGAGCTAAAATGCAATTTTCTTTTTTTCTTCTTTTTAAAATTAAAATTTATTTATTTACATTCATTCACTATACATCATTACAACACACAAAGTGAGATTTTCCATCCAGAATAAATGCACTGTATATTGGCTCAATCAAGTACATCAACATATGTGTTATCATCAACAAATAATTTTCCATTTCTTGTTTCCTGTATTTTTTGCTTTTTTTCCATCCTTGATTCCCTATCTCTCACCCTCTGCCATCTCCCACCCTCCTCCCACACTGTCTCTGGTATCTATGGTTGCTTTCCATGCCTTCCCCCACCCCACATTTTATTGATTCACTAAAGATCTTAATTAATCTAAATATTTTGAATAGCAAGCACAACTGATATATACATATCCATGAACACAAGTCTGACTTTAGGCATAAACCTCAGTGAGTAGAATGAACATACTATAAAGTAGCACCTAGCTGGGGCTATCTATATAGCTTACTGCAGTCATCAAATAGGTATTTTTAATGCTTTTTTTTTTTCAATTTCAAGGAAAAGAGTTTTATTTTTTTTCTGAAACTTTTTTTAACTTAATTAATTTACGTTCATTTTCTAAGCATCGTCACAGCATACAAAATGTGATTTTCCCATCCAGAATATACTGCATAGTGGCTTAATCATGCATGTTATCATCAATAATTTTCCATTTATATGTATATGTATACACACATACACACACACACACACACACACACACATATATATATATATATATATATATATATATATATATAATTGCCCCTATTTCTGACCCTCTGTCCTTTCCCACCCTCTTCTCACACTGTCTCTGGTGTCTACAGTTGTCTTCCATTTCTTTTTCCCCACATTATATTGATCACACGATTTCTTAGATAATCTAACTACTTTCAATACCAAGTTAAGCTGGTAATTTCAAAAAAAGCAGTTTTAACTTAAAGCAAAGAAATGCTGAGGAACTTTGCTTAAAACTTAAAGCCAGGAAGCAGGCTAGGATTCTGTTCAAGTAGTTCTAATGAGAGCACTAGTGATCAGGAGGCGTGCTCCCGTTTTACAGGCGGAGAAACCGAGTCTCAGAGAGGTGACTACTTTGCGGCCAGTCGCAGGGCTGGTCCAGGCCTAAATGGCTCAGAACTGCGTATCTGCCTTGGCTCTGAGGCTCCAGCACGTTCTGCCACTTGATCAGCCCCTTCCAGAGTTACCAGAGCAGATTGGAGCAGTAACGGTTCCGGCTCTTGGGGTCCATTGCGCAATGGGAGGAGCCGTCCTTTTCCTGGGAACGTCCCACCGCTGCCTGCTGGGGTGGTGGGGGACATAGGCCAGGGGTCTGTGCACGCGTCAGCCAGGGCAGCTCGGCAGGCGCTCAGCAGCCACAGCCACCACTACCCGAGAGCTGCTCCAGGGCTCAAAGAGTGTCCCGCTGGCCTCTGCGACCTCAGGACCTGCCCTGGAGCACTCACGCTAGGTGTGGGGGAACATGCAAACCCCCAAGGTCACCAGCCCGCCCTGGACTGTGGCTCAGGAGGAGAGGAGCTTGGGCTTCGCGGCGCAGCACTGCCCTTTCCCACACCTGAGACGATGAGGCCAGGCTGTCCTGTCCACCCATCCATCCACCGGTCTCTGTCGTCCTGTGTGGGTGATAGGCAGGTGCGCGCACTGCGCCTGGTGGGGAGGTAGCCCCCACCCTCAGAGCCTTCCATCTCGTCCCTAATCCCGACTGACCCCGACTACTAACGCCGGCTCCCTCAGGACGGATCCCAAGATCCTGACTCTTTAAAGTCTATTAAGGTGCAAATCAAGTCCCCAACTCAGTTTTGGGCTTCTTCCAGGGCGCACCAGGGGCTTGACAGGTCTGCGGCGCTCAGTCTCCACGGCAACCCGGCGTCCCGCCTACTGGAGCCGCCACTCAAGAGCGCAGAGCTTCACAACGCTATAGGGGCTGGCCGCGCGGCGCCTCTTCTCCGCACAGGTCTGACCCGAGGTAGGTTGGGGCACGACTCAGACCCGGGCTTCTCTCGCACACCTGCTGACGGCCCCGCGGGCTGAACGGCAGCTCCTCCTCCGCAGCACTCACACCCACAGGGCGCCCGCGCTAGCGGACCCCACACTCCACTCCAGGACAGGTGTGGACCCGGGGGCGCCTGAGCTGGGGGCGGGGTGTGTCAGCAGCTCAGTGGCCCCCCCCTCTCCCTCGCAGGCGCCCAGTGTCACCCTCTGTCACTGCACAGGGTTCTAACCCTCTAACAAGAGCCTCCCTGACCTGGAGGCCGGTTTCTCCCATTCCGGAGCTCCTTCGGGGGACCAGGGCGGTGCACACACCCTGCCTCCCCAACCCCCACTGCTTTCAGCTCTGGGCTGGTGTCCAGCAGGCCCAGAAGACCATGGCGAGCTCTGGCCACTGACCCCACCTCTGTCAAGAGCATTCTCTGCCTCCCCCCCGCCACCCTCTTCTTGTCTGGATTCTGGGTCTACTTCCCCTATCTCTGTCTCTCTGGGCATCTTAATGTATGTCTCTCTGTCCCTATAGTTCACTATGTGTTTCTCTGTCCCTCTGTGTCTCCCTCTGCGTATCTCTCTCTGTCTCCTTCTGTCTCTGTGAGTCTCTATGACTTTCTCTGGGTGGCATTCTCTCTGTGTCTTCCTCCTGTCCCTTCTGAACTTTCCTGATCCCTGTCATGTTCAATCGTGGCCTGGGGCTATGACGGAGCAGGCCTGAGGTGCCGCGCTGGGTCCCTGGCGAGACCTGGGGACAGGCATCTGGAGGGCAGGAGTGTGTGGGGTGGGCACCTGTGTACCAGGGTGGCACAGAGCAATTCCCTGCTTCCAGAGGCTCAGGTGGGACTCAGGGAAGGCCGGAGAGATGGAAATCCAGAGCTAGGCTCGTAGGCGCAGCCCCGGGGAAGAGTGCCAGGTAAGGGTGCCGCGGCTTCCCTCACGTGGGTCACACACTGGGGCAGCAGGGGCAATTTGGTGACGTGTCAGTGCTTTGTGGACAGGGACGTTAGATACAGGTGGAGTGTATGGGGGCCAGGCCTCGCCGATGTGACAATGTGAAGTCACTGACAGGATCATGGGGCCCTCACCTCGTGTCGGGCCTGAGCTGGGCCAGCTCATGGTGAGCTCACGCGACTCTCACCCCACCCTTAGAGGCCGGGCCTCTGTTAGTGCTGTTTTACAGAAGAGGAGGTAAGGCATTGAGAGGCTCAGCGAGGTGCACAGGGCTGCACAGCTCCCAAGGGAGTTCATCCTGAAGAATGGGAGCCATGGAAGGCTCTTGAGGCTCCGGAGGCACGTCAGGGGGAGAGCAGAATCGAGCTACATGACACCCTCTGGCCTCACCTGGAGAGGAGGTGACAGTGTTTCTCCGCAAGCGCCTTGGGATGAGCGGGTCTGAGGTGACCTCGGGTGGTGCTCAAAGGACTGCCCAGCGTCACCAGAGGGCGAGAAAGCCTCTCCCCAAAGAAGCCATCCTCCCCCACTCTCAGCAGGGCTCCCCTGCCACCCACCTCGCAGCACCCCTGCTCTCCCCACCTGACCCCGCTGGCTTTCCGAAAAGTTTACCTTGTTGATATCCCACAGGCACGCCCTCTATTTTAAGAAGTAAAATTTCATTCTGCCAGAAAGTCTTGAGCAGTCAATTTTAATTAAAAAGTTAATGTTGTTAAAATAGACCAAGCAACTGCTGATGAAATCTTCAATATTTTCCTTCCATCAATTGCTTTAATGTTTTATGGCCTTTCAAAATATCGGTGGTTTGTACAGCAATATTTCAGAAATGCCACGATCCGGGCCCTCTGCTGCATCTGCCTTCTAGTGCATGGGTGTTCCTGCGGTTAGGGGATCCTTCTTGGGGCACCCTGTCCTGGTCCCCTGCTTTGGCATCCCCCTGTGGTCCACTTCCTGGATGCAGACCTCTAAATTATGCCACCACCCAGGGCCAGAGGGTAAGGACCCTGACAGCACCAGGCGATAGACACACGGGGTCTCACGAAGCTGCCCAGCCAGGCTGTGAAGGCAGGAGACTCGGGCGCAGGGACTAATGACTAGTCCATCTCTTCTGTTCTAGGGAGACCTGAGGCCTAGGGGTACCCTCTTCCTGCTCTGAAGTCCACCTTTTTTTTTTTTTTAAAGAGAGATTTTTTGCTATAGGGCGTGTGTGCTCACCGGAGAAACAGAGAAAAACAGAGACAGAAAGCGAGAAATCACCCCTCAGGGGGTTGGCCACGCGGTATCCCCCTCCTCCATTCTCTCGGGATCTTGAGCACGCACACACAAGCACCTGGTGTGAGTTTTCAGCTGCAAGGTTCGGGATTTGAACTGCAGTCGCTTACATGGGACTTAATGATTACATCCAGCGATGTAATCATTAAGCCATCTGCTGGTCCCTGAAGTCACTTCTCTCTCTGTCCAGCTGTGGGGAGGGCAATGAGGAACACAGGGAAGCATGCCTGGCCTGGCCTCCAGCAGGAGAAAGCCCGCCAGGCCTGCCAGCCCTTTGGGGAGATGTGGCAGCCCCTCAGGAAGTTCCCTGGGCTGGCAGGGGAAGGAGACCAGGCTAGGTAGGGAGGTGCTCTGTTGGCTAGTACCTGAACCCTGAGCTCTCTCAGGTGTGGTGGGGAGGGTGCAGTCCCCTGGTGGGCTCTTACCTGAGCCAGGGAAACACCAGGGTGAATGTCACTGGTGGAACCGCGTCCCTCAAAGATATGTTTCAGTCCTCGTCCTGAGCATGCGTGAATGTGACCTTATTCAGAAATACGGTCGCTAAGTTAGATGAGGTTGTGTTGGACTTGGGCCACTCCTAATCCACTGTCCTTATAAGAAGAGAAGACTTAGACACACAAGGAGAGTGTGACAGAGGACGCGGGGATTAGACCCATGTGTCCACAAGCGCAGGGCCACCTGGGACCACCAGCAGTGCAGGAAGGACCCTCCTGTAGAGCACCCAGAGGGAGGGCGGCCCTGCCCACACCTTGACTTCAGTTGTTTTAAGCCAGTGAGGTGTGAAGTGCTCTGTTACATCTCCGTGGGAAACTCCTGACGGGCAGGACCATAGCAAGCCACTTGGGGAAGACCAGGCACCACCTGACAAGCCCTGGGTCACTTGTCCCTGAGTGGCTGCCTCTTCTTCCCTCCTCTCCTCTCCACTCTCCTGACACTTCTTTCTTCACCACCAAAGAAACATTTGCACTCAAGATTCTTGTCTCTGGGAGACTTTGGGGGGCCTTAGACCGAGACTTCCCCTTTGCTTTGGACTTTGGGGGACGAATGCCCACGTTTGATTCACAGTGCCGGGTCATTCAGGAGTGGGGCACGAAGCGGCAGTGGATCTGGACTCTGCCTCCAGCATTGACCCTGGCCCCGGATGACATTGGGGCTAGAACAAATATGAGGCCAGGCCGGCCCCAGCGTGCCCACGGTTCTGCTGGGCAGCCGCAGTCCGTTATCTCCTTTCCCGGGTCTCGCTTTCTCTTGGTACGTTGACGGTAACACTATCTAATTCTTTTATTTCTTTTCCTTTTTTTTTTTTAGAATTATTTATTTAATTTTATTTATTCATTCATTTATTTTAATTTGACCAGAGAGAGATACACAGAGAGAGAGAGAGAGAGAGAGAAAGAAAGTGAGATAGCAAGCCACCAGGTCCGATACTCAAACTGTAGCCGGCCATGTGAGAGTGTTCAGTTTTGTAACCACCACGTTACCTGCTGATCCCTCTTTTTAAATTTTTTTAGAACTATTTATTTAATTTTATTTATCATCATCATTATTAATACTTTAATTTGTTTTAGGGCATGTGCACGTACTAGAGAGAGAAAGTGAAAAAGCAAGTTGCCAGGTCTTGGGACTCAAACCATGGTCAGCCATGTGGGAGTCCAACACCTTAACCACCATGCCACCTGGTGGCCCAGCATTACTTAATTCTGCTAGTTGGTCGGTTCGGCTCTGGTAAGAGCAAGACCCCAAAACACAGAATGGCTCACACAGGGCAGATATCCATTTCTCGCCTATGAAGCCCCCTTGGGCAGGTGTTTGGTTGCCAGGGAGAATTTCCCTGTGTTGACTCACAGGCTCTCACTTTGTCACCTGGAGACTCTGCCCGCCTGGGGGCATGGTGTGGGGGGTCCTACCCTCATGCACCCATCTGGAGGAAGGGCAAGGGGCTGCGGAATAGGTGCACCTGCTCCTTCGAAGCCTAGGCCCAGAAACTGCACACCTTGTTTCTCTTACCTTTGGCCAGAGCTCAGGCATGTGGCTGCAACTCACTGTGAATGTGGAGCGAGCAGCAGCTCCCCGGCTCTGACACAGACGCAGGGTTGTTAGGAAGGTTTGGGAAAGAAGTGAGAATGTGGGAACACTTTATATTGTGATACAGAAATCGGATTACTACATGAATCTCTAATAAATGGATGTTTCAAATGAATGCCCCTGGGGTGGGAGAGGAGGCAGCAGGTGGCATGGCTCTTACTGGAGCTGTAGAGTATGTGGAGATGTAATTAAGGTGCTGGACTCTCACATGACTGACCACGGTTCAAGTACTGGACCTGGCGGCTTGCTTTCTCACTTTCCCTCTTTCTCTCTCTGGTGAGCACACATACCCTATAGTAAATTTTAAAAAATAATTAAAACAAATAAAATAAATAAATAACTTTTAAAATGAACGTGGAATAAAAGCAGCATATTTATTGTATGAATGGGTAGAAAAATGATGGGTAAGTGGGTGGGCGGATGAGGGACGGATGGGCCGGGGGTGGGTGGATGGGCGAATGGCGGATGGGAGGGTGGATGGAGGGAAGCATGGAGGGATGCAGGAACAGAAGACGTAGGTCCAGAGTGATGGCATGAGTTGTCTCCCACAGCAGCGGCTAGACCTTGGTGCAGAGGGCAGCAGAGTCCCTGAGCAGGGTGGTGGGACACTGAGAGGGTGAAGAGTCATGAGGGCTTGAGAGGGGTCATCCGTCGGGTCTTCATTCTCGCTGCTCCCCCCACTAATGCACCTCCATCTTCATTACATTCCAGAGAGCCAGACTCCCTGCAGGGCCGACTGTGGGCCTCCACCTTCCAGAGGCGGCCTGGGAGCTGCCCGAGACGGACAGCGGGGCAGCTCCGCTCGTCACGCTGGGCACCCGCTGAGCCCCGGTTACATGTGAAAGTGTTCTGAGGATCTGAGGCCCTGACGTAATTCAGGAGGCTCCCAGGAAACCGGAAGTTGAGGTGCCATGTTGATACAGTCTTCATTCTCCAGCTGTGGAACAGCCTGGGGCCGTTCTTTTATCTCAGAGGAAAGAGGTAGACTGGAAGGTTTGATGTTTTTCAAGGCGCAAAGTTCCAGAATGAATTGCAGGAGCCCTAGTACTGCTCTAACAGCCAGTGTGTCCAGGACAGCAGTTCCCTGCACGGGAGAGCGAACCTTGCCCAGTCCTGGGTCCTTACCGGAGCTGCAGGCTACATGGAGAAATGCCTCCTCACCTCCAAGACTGGCCTGGAATGTCAGCCCTGAGAGGCGTCCCCAGTGTCCCCAGGCAGGAGGAGCACTGAGTCCCCAGTCTCAGCCTCTGCACCTGTTCCTCTCACCTCCCATCACAGGCCTCCAGCGGGCTTGTTCCTGCAGGACAATTCCGTGTACTCAGCCCCACTGATTGATCCCCGGATGTTTGTTGAACCTGACCCAGCAGTCCTGGCTATGAGCTCCCAGGGGACCCAGGCCGCTCTCCTGCCCAAGGCCAGCCCAGGAGGGGTCTTCAGGAAGCATATTGGATTGAATAATGTCCCCCACCATGCCCAGCCACATCAGTTTCT
This sequence comes from Tupaia tana, assembly GCA_026018925.1. Taxonomy (NCBI): domain Eukaryota; kingdom Metazoa; phylum Chordata; class Mammalia; order Scandentia; family Tupaiidae; genus Tupaia; species Tupaia tana. The sequence goes on from JAKSZU010000005.1 coordinate 13,075,014, forward strand.
TTCCTGGAACCTCAGAAGATGATCTTATTTGGAGATAGGACTTTTGCAGATGTAATTAAGTCAAGCGAAGTCATACTTGAATAGGGTGGGCCCTTTACCCAATAAGACTGATGTCCTTATCAGAGGATACCCAGAGACCCAGACACAGAAGAGGCCGTGTGACATGTGACTTGGAAGCAGCCACAAGCTAAGGAACACCCAGAGCCCCCGGAGCGTTCAGAGGAAGCAACTCTAGACTTCCAGGCTCCAGACTATGAGGGGATCAGTTCCCTGTTGTCTGAAGTCTCAGGTTTGAGAGACTTTGTCACTGCAGCCCAGGAAGCGAATCTGGCCCTCTAGCTGGAATGAGCTGGTCTGAGCGGAGTGGCCCCAGCCTTGCCGCCTCGCCCCTTCCTGCAGCCCCCCTGCACTCTCCACCCCCACCTTGCACCCTGCCGCCCTCCTCACTCTGCTGGGCCACACTGGACCTCCTCACCGTCCTGCATTGGCAATGATGGCGAGGCTTTCCGTGAACCCCGTACCCGAGGGCACTCAAGGGCAGCGGGACGAGGGGCTGGTGGAAGGCTCTGAGAAGCCAGGCCCAGCCCTGGGCTCCCCCAGGACTGCCCACCCTCCTTTGGGGGAACCTCTTGTCTTCCTGTGAGGAGAGGCCTTGATCTGGAACCCCAGAGGCAGGTGTGGATGCCAAAGGTGGCCATGTATCATGTCAGCCAGAACATTCTAGTGAGCTTTCCCCTGGCCCTGCCGGTCTACCATCGCCCTCGCTGCAGCCAGTGGCCAGGCCGTGTCATCTGCTCCTTCACTTCAGCCTGGTCTTCTCAAGTCCCTGTCTCTCAGCCCGCATTTTCCCTGCCAAGGTCTGAGGACCTGACCCTGCACTGGCCCACAGGTGTGCTGTGTCCTTCTCACCTGCAGCACACCTGCACACCTCCCAGCGCCTCTGCCTGCCCAGCTGCTCACCGTGCTGTGGCTCGGGGCCATAGTGTTGAGCAGGCTTTCCTTTGCTTGTCGAAATGAGCCCTGAGCAGCCCTTGCCACTGTGGCCTGCTTCTTGGGGAAAGACCCCCGGCGGCCAGTGCCTGTGGGAGACATGTAGTCGGAAGGGCCCTGGCAGGCTGGGTGCGTAGCAGGCGTAGGATGTGCCTTACGGGAGGGATCTGATGCCAGCAGGTCGCCCGCTCTGGAGAACAGTGCTCATCCTGGCACTCCCACACTGGATGCTGGTGCCAGGGCTCTGCATGGGGCACCAGACATTCTGCCCTGGGGTCGCAGCCGCAAGGAGGCCTGCTTTCCCAGGGGGTGGGCAGGCTCAGTCACTGCTCCCTTTCCCGTCCAGGGAGTCGGAGCTGTGTGTATGCTCCCGTGGCCACAGGGGGATCTGTAGGGAAGGAGGCAAGAGAGGAGGTGCTTCCAGAGACCTCAGCAGGGGTTCACCTTGGAGTACTGCCCAGTAGCAAGGAGGCTGCACCCCAAAGCAGGCCTAGACTGCTCTCGAGGCAGGGCAGCAGACCCAACTAGAGAGAGGTCTGGGGAGGGGACAATTGAAAACTCAGCTGGGGTCGGGCCATGGTGGAAGTGAAGCCAAATGGACCCCAGAACAGGACCTTGGAAAGGAGAATGGAAAACCCCAACATCACCCACGCAGAGCTCCCTGCCAGCCTGGGGCTTCTGGAGACAGCCCTGGCTGTAAAACCAGGAAATAGATAAACCTGGGCTCATTCCCACTTTGGAGACCAGGACAAGGAGACTGGGAGAGGGGAGTTTCCTCTCCTGTAGGGACAATGGGCTGGGATTGCAGGAATGGAAGCCCGAGATGAGACCATCCCTGGCCTTTAGGCAGGTGCAGCCTGCTCATCCCTGGGGTGTCACCGTGTCCTGGGAGGCTGGTTTTCAGAGGAAACTATGGGGCCCGAGAGAGGTCAATTGAAGGAGGGGTGCTGGCTGCTCCCCTCTTCAGGCCGGCCCCTCGGCTCTCCATCACAGGGGGCCCCATACTTCCTTCCTATATTCCACAAGCATTCAGGGGCTCCCTGTCCACCCACACCTCGGAGGGTGGGATGCCCCCAGCCCTGTGTGAGTGGCTCTCCTGTGGCACTCTTCGGGGCTGAAAGGTGACTGACGCTCTTGGGGAAGCAGAGTCGGCTCCTTCCAGGGTCCGGGACTAATCACAGAAATGAAGGATCCACCTCCAACAGGGTCCAGCTTCATTCCTTTGTTGGGCCGCAGAGAGAGGGAGGCTGCCAGCCCCCGGGAGCTGTGAGGGCTGTGGCTGAGCGTGGTCCCGACTCCCTCCCATCCCCTATCTTACCCTATGCTCAGGCAGGCAGGTCCTATGGGCCCAAACTGGGGAGCAGAGGGAACCCCCAGGAACTCAGATACCCACAGACTCTGCGGTCAGCTCTACGGCCTCTGGAAGTGAAAACCATTTGTGGGGGGTATGGGAACAGTTGTCAGGAGAACTGTCCCTCACCCGGGGTGATCTGGAAGGGGTACTGAAGAATGAATAGGAGTTTGACAGATCAGGAAGGGGCAGAAACGCCAGCAAAGAGGTAGCTTGAGCCAAAACTCGAGGACTGAGCAGGGGCACCTGCTTTTCTCCCAGGCCCTGGGAGAAGCTGCTACATGTTAAGCAGGGTGGAGGCATTTCAAAGTGAGTGTTTCCACAAGTCAGCCTTGGTGAAATGCAGAGAGAGGACGGGGGCGGGGGAGGGCAAGGCTGGGCACTGAGGGGAGCCAGCCAGGGTGGGGGCCACGCAGCTGGCAAGGAGTGGGCTTTGGAGCAGCCGAGAAGGCTGAACCGAAAGGCCCAGAAAGGGGGTTGAACAGCTGGGGGGGCAGAGTGAGGTGGCCTTGTCCCAGAGGTGGGCCCTCCTCTTCCCTTGATGGCCCTTTCCCACAGAACAGCGGGGGACCCCTGAGGACTCCCCGAGCCTTTGCAGTCCTCGGTGATACTTTATTAGCCCAGGGTCCAGAGGGTCTCCGTCTTTGGGATCGGGACTTCGTCCTGAGGACAGTGGCAGCCACAGTGGCTTGAAGCTGGGGTGGGAGTGGCACCTCCACTTTGCCATTAGAGAGTTCCACCCTCTCGTTCCCACTGGGCAGGGCAAGCCCTGGAGGCGAGGAAGCAGAGGCCGCCAGCTGGCCTCTCTCACCCGCCTGGCAGTGCCCCTACCGCCTAGGCCAGCCCAGCACCCCCTGCGTCTGACTCCTGCTAACCGAGTTAACGCCGCTCCGGGGCGGGGCGGGGTGCACTGGGAGGTGGGATCATTGAATTACCAGCCTGTTTGAAAAGGTCTCGCTCAATTAGGGGATCGATGCTGTCTCCTCCCGAGCAGGACGTGACTGCCCACTGCAGCCTTCCGTCAGATAGCTGACACCGAGGGTGGGGCCGAGGGCGGGCTGACCCTGCCACTGCCTTGGAGTGGGGGAGCCCGGGAGCGGAGGTCAGGCAGAGCACACAGCATACATAGCTCCAGAAAACTGTCCGGACTCTCCGGGGCACCCTTGCCTCAGGCGGTGGCTTCGGAGATGCAGGTGTCGGCTCCACCGGGGCTCTCTGTGCACGGAGGAAAGCCGGGGTGTGGGGTCACACGGGGCTGGACTCGCGCTCAACTCCCCTCTCAGTGCTTCCCCCTCCTGACAACAGGGGCATCCTCCCTGCTCCTGGATCTCCCCCGGCCTGGCTCCCTCCAGCCTCATCCCAAACACCACGGTCCCTGCCTGCCTGGGTGGTAACTTGGAACGAATGTTAGCCATTGCCAGACGGCGGCTTATGACGAACGAGCCACTGGGAGCGCCGTGCCATGTGGGTCCTCCCAAGGAGAGTTACCTGTAAGACACAACAGTCGTTAGAAGGGCTGTTATAGAGAGGACAAGTGTCGGCAAGAATGTGGAGTAACGGGAGCCCTTATGCACCGCGGGTGGGGGCAGACAGGTACAGCCAACACTGCAGAACACGTGGAAGCCCCTAAAGGGATAAAAGAGAACTTTTCTATGATTCTGGGGACACAGCCGATGGAGAGGAAACCCAAGAGGTATTTTTCAGTCTTACAGAAAGAAGGAAGGAGATACAGCTGTGCGGGATGAACCCGCAGGACACTGTGAGAAGTAAAACAGGCCGGACACACGAAGGAAAACGTGGCATGGTCCCACTTACATGTGGGATCCAAAAAGGAAGTCAAACACAGAGTCAGGAACAGGATAGTGATGCCAGGGTCAGGGCAGGGAAGGACACGGGGAGACGTAGGTCCCGGTACGAAGTCGCA